>JARHVA010001834.1:1832500-3056328 GCA_037957365.1 Torreya grandis | reverse complement strand
GTGACACATTTTTATAAACCTATATAATATCAATATTAAACCTCCTATATCTATATATATTCCTAATTATTTCATCCTTGTCATAAGATTAGAGCTAGAGGTCTAAGGGCATATGCAAGGTTTTAGGCCTTATAGACCTAAACTGATCTTTAAGGAATAAGACCAACTGTAGGTGATTATGGTTGTATTAAAGTCTTTATTAGAATATATTAAATTAAAATTAAACACTATATATATTATAATAATTTCCTATATATTTGTCTTTTCCATTCTTCTCTTTATCCTCCTGTTATGACCATTATTAGTTTATGCAAGGGTTCTCAAACTAGTTGATGCAAATGACCTTGGTAATCTATGTTTCCACATTTTATCACTAAAAAAGGAGTTTTAAACCCCATGGAATGTTTTTATGGATATATAAACACCTTAGTGTACTTAGGTATCCTTATTACCTACAATAAATACATTCTTGTAACTATACACACACAGGCTTGTGTGTTGGCTCTTGGGTTTAGCCAGCCTATACAAACTTATAAACTTTTTCATCATTTATAATAGTTAAGAGGATCATATGGAGATTATGATATATATTTATAATATCATTTTAATTTTATTTTATTCTCTATGACCTCTTTGTCTTCAAACTAAGTAGGCCCTTCTCTCTCTAGTTTGTAGGCCCACTGACCCACTAGGCAGTCTTATAGGTGTCTTTTTGGGATTTATGAGTTTTAAGTTTTGAAACCTAATATTTTAATTTAGATATTTACCTTTGATACATAATTTAAATAATTAATATTATTTTAAAATCAACTTGGCCTTCTACAAGTCTATTAGTATTCCTGTTGGATTGTTCATGATAAACAACCCTAGCCTACTTATAGGTCAATTTGGACTTGCCTCTTCAATGTGTTTAGTCACCATATGAGTAAAATATGAAGTTTGAATCTAGTTTAATATACCTTATATATTTTATAGGTCCCTCATATTCATTCTCATATGTCTTTTATACTCGTTCAGGCTTCAAATGATTCAAGGGCTGACTATCTGCCTATAGGTGTGACTTGGTGTCTTAAACATTGGGTCTAAAGACACACTTTTATAATAATCTTGACCATTTAAAATTTTGAAACATTTAATTTACCATTACCATTTAAATCATTTAAAACCACTCATATTAATTCATATTTTAAAAATTACACACCAAATACAAACCTACAAGTCTGTAGATTTATAGGTTTATATTGCCATGGTTTCAAGCATTCTCAGACTACCAGCTTGGTTTTTTTGAGCTTGAAATTATCTCTTCAATAGATATTTACATTCCTTATCAGATTATGACTCTCACTATCATTTTAAAATTCAATATAAGACCATCTCAACCATACTTAAGCAAGCAACCTATACATAGTTTAATTGGCTAGGAGCATGAACATTGCTTATAAGACTATGTACAAAATAACCAAGTGGTTGGGTAGCCTTGAATGGAGAAGAATATGATAAGAACATTCATAATAATTTTTATTCATTAACCATAAATAAAAATTCAACATAGAGATAACAATAACATGATTCTCAACTTGCCAACTTCCTTGTGGAGCTCTTTTCCCATTTCTCAAAGCCACATATGACGCTCTTGGTGGATGAAGGTGTGAAATGTATGTGTAGGCCTCTGAGGATATTTTTAAAATACTCTCTTGATTCAATGAGTCCATTTTCAAGAAATATTGCTTAAAACTAATCCACTAGGGTTTTTCAAGGGTTTAAGACCACCTAGGGGTCTTAATTATTGTTCATAAGGCCCAGAGCTTTGATTTGGAGAACTAATGCCACTTATTATAAGACCAATAGGGACTATAACTCTAACCAAGAGCATGGGAAATGACTTGGCCTATATGAACCATAACATCCTTATGAAATTGGCCCTTATTAGATTTTCAAGAGCTTGATATAGGTTTTCTTGTGTTTTATGCCTTTCTTTTGGATTTGTGAACATGGATTCTCCTATATGATGCTTGCAATGTATCTTCCATGAGATATCTAATCTCTTCTAACCTCAACCTAAAATTACATGTCCATACAAGTCTATAAACCACATGTAAAACATATTTTCTCTGCATTTTTTCATGTTTGAGATCTTGGGAACCCATTGGAGGCGAAAAGAAGGGAAATGAGAGGTCAAATACTTTTTATAATTAGAGGATGGAGGGAAGCTAAAAAGTCACTTTTCAAGCATGCAGGGACCTTTTATGGTGGATGAAGGATGTTTAACCTCTAAAAGTCCCTTTTCTCCATATAAGACCACCTTGTTATGACTTTTTAATGACTATGAGACCTTTTGGGAACATTTTACCCTTGATGATGACTTTGGTGGTTGAATGATGTCCTAGGGGCCCATTAACACTATTCACAGGGTTTGAATATCCTTGGAAGGTAATATACACATGATATGATTTGCAACAACAATTGAGTATTTACCTTAATATTTGCTAAAAAAACCTTAAAATATGCTAAAGGCTCCAAACTAGGTTACCATTATTCCCTCATATTAGCTCCAATACCTCTGATTTTGACACATTATATAGGACCTTGGCATCCTTAAATGGACACATGATTGATCATGGGTTGTAACATCATAGGTAATCCTATTATGTGTGATTTTATACCATGAATATCACACTAAGACTTGGTTTAGACTCTTAGACATAGTTAAAATAAGATGAAACCTTGTCAAAAGTCAAAAATAAGATGAGATGGTGACTACCCAAACACTACTTGCCATAAGCACACTTTTTAAAAATGTTGCCTATGAACCTAATGACAAATGATCCTCTCCTAGACTTTTATAACATCCAAAAGTCTCATGAATATGAGAATAATAGTGTTCTAGTGCTTACAAATAGAATTTGATTCTTTTTGAGTTTAAGCGTAGAAGGATATCAACATCACTAGTGACTCCTAGGGGTTGACCTACCTACTGGTCAAGAGATCTAGATGTCTCATCCTCTAGGAAAAGGACTCATAGATGGAAATCATGACTCAACACCATATAATCCTTAAAGTACTAGAAACAACCTCACCACTTACATAACAAGGACATAATAAAGAATACAAACACTTAGGAAAGTAATAAGATAACAAGGCAATAAATTAACAAAGTAGATGTGCAACAACACTTGGAATAAAAGAAACACCTAAAATACTATGTATAAGGATAATAGATGGTCTTCAATAATAATACTTAAGGAACACCCCATTGACTATGATAGGGAGTTTCTTACCGTTTAATTTTGACAGTTAGAAAGCGTTATTCTTCTTGTTGTTGATGATAATGTAGGGTCCACTCCATAGGCTATTAAATTATGTGTGCTTATGTGGTTTAGCTTGATCCTCATCCCACTTAATCATAATATCACCTTCTTTGAAAGTCTTTGAGACATCCCTATTATCAAATGACCTATTAAATTGATCTTGATGAGACCATATGGCATGCATAACATCATCTCTTACCTCTTCTAACTCTCTTAAAATCATTCATCTTCACTTCCATGGCATCTCTCTCCATTATCTTAAGCTAATGTGTGAGTTCCAAAAATGGCATCTCAAGTGATATGGGTAACCTTACATCCTTCCCATAGATAATAAGGTAGGGATAATGACTAATATCTCTCTTGGGAGTAATCTTATTTTCCCACAAAGTTGTCCTCAATTTGGTATGCCACACCCTCTGATTGTCTTCCATAGTCATCTTTATGATCCTGATTAAGTTCTTATTGGAGGAATATGCAATTCCATTACCCTGAGGATAGTAGTTTGAGGAAGTACTAAGGTAGATGCCATAATTTAGATCCCATTCACTTATCCTTGCACCACTAAATCTAGTGCATTATCTGATATGATTATGGAGGGGACTCAAGACCTAATCATTAGGATCTCATAGAACTCTAAAACTGAGTTTTCATTAGTGCCCTTACGGGCCATTGCTTCTACTCACCAAGTGAATTAGTATTTAGTAGTCAAGACCCATTTTTGGCCTACACTAGATGGAGGATGTATTGTGCCTATCAAATCTAGGGCCCACTACATAAATGGTTGTTCTACTTGGATGGGTTTGATGGACAAGGTAACTAGTTTCTATTTTCTAGTAAACATGGCACACTTTTTCCATTTACTAACCAAGGCACGGGAGTATTTGAATAGTCTTGGCCAAAAATAGCCTACTCTCATTATCCATTCTTTTATAGTCCTAGCTACAAAGTGGCCTCTTTTAGGACCATCATGAAACTGATCTAATATCTTATCAATTTGGTTAGTCTCCACACATATTAAAAAAATTCTATCAAGATCATTTAAATAAAATCACATCTACCAGGACATAGGAGATTTATTTTAACCTATAATACCTTCTTGTCTTATCTAAACCTATAGGGCATTCTCATAGTTTAAGTAATTTTGCCGTGTCTTGAGTCTAGTTGGAAGAAGGTGCAAGTAAAGCTACCTAGGGATTACTATGCATTTTTAAAACCACCTCTTTATTCTCCTTAGAATCTACTACCAAGTGCTCACATAGTCCTCTACCCATCACTAGCTTAGTGACCTTCAACTCTATGTCACACTCCATACATTTAGTCACCAAACATGGCCTTTTCTTGCTCAAATCTTAGTTAAGAAGGAAGTCTTTGATGCTAGGGTGGGCTATCATGACATAGATCTTGTTGTTAAACACCATGTGCCTAAATTTTTTAAGGATCCTTATGACTACAAGAACATGATTTTATACATAATTGTACCTATCCTCATATCCCTCTAATCCTTGGCTAGAAAATTATATGGGCTGCTCAAAGCCCTCATTGTTTTGTTACATCAACATGATAGATATGGTGTCATTAGTTGAGAAGGCATATAAGAAAAATTCCTTTGAAAAATTAGGGTTAAGGAGAGTGGGTGCTTGATAAATAGCCCATTTTATTTCTTTAAAACTCATCTTTCCTTCCATAGTATAATTGAAGTTCTAATGTTTTTTAAGCATAAATGTTAGGGGTCTAACCAATTCATTAAATCTAGGAATAAACCTTCTAATGAAATTGATCTTGCCTAAGAAACTCTACATTTTTTCTTATGCTCTAGGAATGATAGGGCTAGAATTGAACTTACCCTCCTAGATTCTATAGAGAGGAATTCATTTGACACATTGTGGCCTAAAAGTATGCCCTAATGGACTACAAAAATGCACTTCTTGGGGTTTAAAGATACCCCATATTTATTGCACCTTTCAAATGTTAACCTTAGGTGTGTAAAGTGGTCTTTAGAATCATTTGAGAAGATTATAATGTCATCAATATATATGAGCACCATCTCATTAATTAGTCCCTAGAAAGGTACATACATTATCCTTTGAAAGTGGCTCCTACTTTAGATATCCCAAAGGTAATATTTTTGTAGGCATAAGTGCCCCACTTAGTTGTGAAGGTAGTCTAGTGTTAGTCCTCTTCCTCCACCAACACTTGGTAATAACCTAAGCACCCATCAAACAAGGAAAAACATTGTGAACCTACAACCTTTTGAAGAAGCTAATCCATGGATGGAAAGGGGTAGTGGTCTCTCAATGACACTTTGTTAATATCCATGAAGTCTACACATACCTTATCTCCCCATTATTTTTATTTATAGGCACAAGGTTAGCCACCCATGTAGAGTGTTTGATGGGGAATATAATACTGGACTCAATTAGTTTAATCAAATCTTTCTTCATGAGGAGATCATTTTTTGGGTTGACCAATCTTTGATTCTACCTCATAGGTTTGGCACTTGACTTCAACTCTATGGTATGCTAAGTTAGACTAGGATTAAACTCTTTTAAGTCATTATGTTCGCAAGAAAAGATGTTTGTAAATTCCTTATACATCTCTATGAAAGCAATCTTATCCTCTTTAGTATTCCCCTTACCTAGTTTGATCATCTAACCCTTAAAAATGGTGACCCTTTCATAATTTTCTTCTCTAGTTGACATGTTGAACTTATCCCTTCTCAACTAATCATCTTCATTAAAAATGTTCTCAAAGGTAACTAATCCCTTAGGAATTGTATTTATCCTTATTGAATAATCTAGTCACTATTGACCAAATTTGACTTCTAGTCAAATTGGGTCAACCCATACTATTTTAAACTTTTGAAAAAGGTTTCATGTGTCCTATGGGGTCACTTATTGTCCTATATGCCTCACTTATCCTTCCCCCAGTCCTTGTTGAAGCTCACCTCCCTTCTACTAGCTTAGTCAACCAAAGTCAAATTTGGTAAACCATCATTGAACTTAGCCAAATTTTAAAATTATTTTTAAAATCTCCAAATAGGGTCTTTGATATGTTTCAAGGTGTTTACAAGTCAAAAATTAGCCACTTGCTAGGTTTTATTTGTAAAAAAGGTAATTTGGCCACTTCTCTAGCTTAATTAATGACTTGTATGGATGGTGGAGTTAAAATATTTGTCACAAAAGTGAATATAAACATTAATGGGGTCAAATTATGTCAATATTAGTCATATGGTAGTTAAAAATTTAGTTATATGTAGGAAATGATAGTTTTTCCTTAAAAATAGGTCATTTTTAGCACTTATACAAACTTCTTGAGTTCACTTATAGATAAAAATGTGGGTTTGTGAATATTCACCTTGCCACACCCATTTACACATTTGGTTTTTAGATATTGAATAAAAAAATTCCATCTATAACTTCTTTTCCTTCATTTTCTCTTTGTAAGCCAAGGAAGGTCAATTTCAAGAACTTGGTATGGGTTGTATAGGTAGAGTTGGGAAGAATGGTTTTGGGGGTGGATATTAATCTTAATTTAATTAAAATACATAATTATAACTCTCAATTTTGTGGCTCCTCATTCATGAACAATTGCTAACTCTCTAGGCAGATTTTTATGCACTTGCATTCAAGAGGGGTATAGGTTTGCATATGTTTCTTGTCTTTAGATATCCATGGATTTGTATTATTTTTATGGAGTGTTTTTAGGTTATATTACACCATATCCATGATTTTATCATCACCCAATACTTCCTATCTCAATGTCCTTGAAGGATATTTCCCAAATTATGCTTGTTCTCAAGTTTGCAATCATAGGTGTGTAACCTGTGTTATTTCAATGTGAAAGAGGCTCCATGGGATGTTTAGTGTGATTGGATTCATGTTTTAATTTTTTTAATTGAATTATATTGTTAAATAAGTTCAGCCCTGATTCAAATCAAATTTTCCATTTTTCTTATTCACTACCTTGTCAGCAAAATATACTCATAGTTGCCTTATATAGGAGCTTCAAAAGGTTTGTACAGAGGTATGAATGGTGAAACCTATGATGGAATTTAGTTTGAGGATATAAAATACCCAAAGTTTCATGGAACACATGGAATATAGGTTAAAATTCTATGCAAAGGAAAGTTTTTTCTTCATAAGATGATCAGACTGGATTGTACTCACAGTCCCTAAATGGACAAAATAGAGCCCCTGAGTGTTTTTGATGTTTTCATACAATGAGATTATGGTGGCTTTGAAGGATCCTAATGTGATAATATTGTATTACTTACCAAATAAAACATATATTCGAATTTTAATCTCAAAATTTTAAGAGGGAGATAGTCATTTAGACCCTCAAAGTTGCCAATGAATAAACTAAAAGCTTTCAGTGTTTTCTACAATCACAATGGAAAGAATGACCTCTTTTGACATTTTGAGAAACATATTGAAAGGAAATATAAGAATTTATTGGAAATTATATCATGATAAGAAAATTTTAAACCATTCATCTCATGATAATAGTAGTATGTGCTTGTGATGACCTCCTAAACACTCCTTGTCTGTACAATAGGCCTAAACAAACACCTACAACCAACACACTAGGCAGTGATCCAATTTGATAGTTACATGGTGTTTTGAAGGTTAAAAGGTAATAATTTTGGTTTAAATAATTTTTTTTAACCTTAAAGGTAATTCAATAGGTTTTTCACATCAAAACTAAAGGGGAGAGACTCCACACATGCACCTACAGGCTTGAGAAATGCCACCTACAATTGAGACAAATAGTGAGATGAAAATTAGTCTTAGGTGGAGATATAAGGTCTTACAAAGGAAAAAAATGGATATAAAACACATAATAATTATATTTTATATCATTATTAATCCCTATGTAACATATGCAAGGCCTAATTATTTCCAAGGATACACCTACAGGGGTACAGTCAAAGTATGGGTGTCCTAGTTAAGGACATAACCATAGATTTGATATGGCTTGAGGGTTTATAAGTGAATTAAAATAATTATGAGAGTACCATGACATAAAAAACATGGAAATAAGGTCCACACCCATATTCAAAGCTCAGACTAGACCTACAGGTAGGGTCTTAAGGGCGTCTGAGTCCTCAATAAGCAGATGGCCTAGTCTTTGGAATGAGAGATAAATTGGTGCAAAAGACTGATATTATCCTTGTAAAAATGATTTAAGACAAATTATATGATATTTTAAATATCATATGAGGTTTTTATTATGCTCTTAAATCCTAAACCAAGCTCAAATAGCCTACAGGTAAGCCTAAACAGTGATCTTCTATGCAGTCGTAGACCTAGTCCATGTTTTCAAAAGCATAGAGGTGTTTAAGAGACAAATAGAATAAAAATTGGTTTTAATAGGTTATTTTATGAACTAATTATCCATAAATTTCATAATAATCTCAAAACAATCCATAAAACCTCCAAACATAGCCTATACCATGTCTACCCTCATAGTTTGTTTAGAAAATTTCAAGAGTTGGAAGGTCTATCCTTAGATTTTAAAGCTAAAATTTGGTAAAAATAATAATTTTGACCCATTATAAACTCCCCAATAGTTTAATTTGATGAAATTTTGAGGAAAACCCTCTCTATTTTGTCTCAGAGGAGGGGCAAGTTTCTCATACATGAAGAGATAATTTTAAGGGAAAAGTGATAAGGCATGGACCAAAAGGAAATAAGAGATTAAGTGAAGGTTTGATAAGTTGGATTAAACCTAACACAACATAAAAAACCTTTCTATAATCTTTGAAATTAAACAAGGTGCCCTGAGCTATAAAGGTTACAATCATGTGTGAAGGAAACCCCTTAGGCCTAGAAGTCAAGTTGAGGGCCATATGCATTTTAAAACTTGTCAAAGCTTTCCAATTTACTGAATCATGATTTAAAAGGTATATTGGAATTGTTTTAGACATAAAAAGGTATATTAAACCATTTGTGATTCTTATTAAGTCTAAGTTACAAGTATATCCTTTGGAGAAGGCCTAGGCTTAGTTGCTAAATAGAAGTCATTTCCATTCCTAGATCTTAAGTAACTATTAAAATGATTGAGGCATGTTTGAGAGATGCATATATAGGTTTTTTAGCCTTTATTGGACAACATAATCATTATAAAATCAATTCTTGGCCTGAGTACACATAAAACCCTCACAGGATGCATGAGAAGGACTCAAATGCCAAATTCAAATTCTTGAAACTTTCATGATCTTATGCATGGGACCTTGAGGTGTTTATGGAAGTTAGAGAGGGTCCCTGAGGATCTCTTAGTGGAATTTTGAGTATTTTATAATGTATATCCTTTATAAACAAAGGCTAAGAGTCCAAGTGATCTCAAAACCCTTACAAATCCTATTTTGTGACCCGATGGAAGAAATGAGGCCCAAAGTGCATCCAAATGGAAAAATTTGATCCTAAGAGTTAAAGAGAAGTTGTTTAAAAATTCATGAGGATCAGATCTATGGAGATAGATTTTATAGAATCCATACAAGATAAGTAGAAAACAAGATTCTTTGATAATTTCTTGTGTTTTTTAGGTCTTGAAGATGATTAGGGGATACCAATCACTTGGGAGGGTATCTTGGGAATTGAACCAACTCATTATGCCATTTTTAGAGCTTGGAAATTTTCAAAAGTTCCCCTTTTAGGCCTTTCACTTTAGTCAGTCTCCAAAATGACATAGTGAAAAGAGTGGTAATCTAAATTTGGAGGCTTTTTAAGATGTGTCTGATGAAGACAAGTGTATTAAGTGTCCTACCATGTGTTAGAGACCCATATTATGGATCAGTTAAGGAAGATAAGAATATTTTAGTGCCAACTGTCAAGAAAATCCTATTGGAGAGTGATCATGGTTATAGGTGATGATTGCACTTATGCAAGAGAATATCCATGATTAAGAAAACTTCTAATGCAGGTGAAGGCCTCTTTGTAATTTCCTCTTCTTAGTGCACATCATACACTGGTACCTAATTTTCTTTGAAGTGCTCAAGGAAGACCATGATGAAGGTAATTTTTGAGAGGTAATGATTGAAGAAGATGTTACGCCACATTATGAGAAGAGGCTTATTTGGGATGTGATAATGTGAAAATGAGCTTCATAAATCCTTTTTCACCTCATCCACATGCATTATAACTGATTTTCACCTTTGGAAACTTGTCCTTGTGCTTTTTAAAATTCTCTCTTCTCTCTCTTCTTCCAAGTTCTATAAATGCAAGCCATTTTGGCTATTATAAAGGAGACCATAGCTAGTATGGTGAAGCCCTACTGCTATGACATTAAATTTTGTCTTTGAACATTGAATACATGTCTAATTTTAAGTTATGAACATTTTATCTATGTGTGTGAGTGATGAATAGTGGATCCAAGTGATAGTATCATCCTTACTTCCCTTTATCCTTCATGTTTAAGAAAGAGTTTTAATTTTAATAGGTAATGTGAAGTGTACTGATTATACTAGACTCTTCTTCTATCAAGCAATTGTCTCTATGGTGTACAATCTACCCATATATCATTTATCTTGTTTATTGTCCTATATATGCTACCTTCATATTGAAGAAATTATGTTAGATTCATTCAATGCCTAGAATTGGTCTTGGAAAGCTTTTTTGCTTAGTAGGAGTGTGATAGTCTATGGAATATGTTTTAGTGTATCATCTCTTTAGTTTAGTTTCCATTTCATGACAAATTCTAACTCTTTTCCATGAATGAGAATTATATTAGGTGATGTGCATCTTAAAGAATAATCTAGGGAGCTATCCCTTTTAATCCTAGAGATTCATCTCTCTTACAAGTTCCCCACAACTTGAGAGATGATTCAATGTTGCATTAAATTGTAGGATCTTGATAGAGTATCCTAGGGTGCATAATTTTATGAAAATAGTTCTGGCACACTCAATGAGACTGATGGTCCTAATTATTTCCATGTCAAGGTGAATGCTGGTCTTGACAAGCCCAAGGTTGCAGAAGTGTTTATAATCCAACATTTGGTGACTCCAAGAGGTCAAAATTTATAGTTGTAGATCAAGTTATTCACATTATACTTCATGTTCTTTACTAGATCATTCAAACAAGTCCCTTTATCTAAAACTCCTCTTGAGGAACAACATCATGAACAAGAAGGTTTATAAGGTTTAGAAGAAGAAGTTGAGGAGATAGGAGATCAAGAGGAGTAAAAAGAGATGGCTAGGAAACATTATTTCCCAGCCTTTAACACCCAAAATCCAATTAATCTTCCTGCATATGATCCTATTTCTTTTAATGATACCAAAAGTCTCCCTAGCTTCAATGGAGAGGGAACTATTACCCCATTTGAACACATTAGGGACATTTTAATTTTTTTCAACTTCCACAATATCAATCAAGTTAACATAGCTATTATACTACTTTCCATGTATCTAAAGGGTAAAACACTTGATTGGTATATGACATTGGAGGGTGGTTGTATTAACAATTGAGATGACTTTGGAGAGTTGTTGGTGAATAGGTTTGAGAATGAGAGTGACCACACTTCACTAATCCATTAGCTAAATGTGATAAGGATAGGTCCTAATTAATCTATGGGGGATTTTAATGAAATGTTTCAAAGGGCATGGTATAGGTTGCCACCTATCACAAGGCCTCTTCCAAGCTTTGTATTCCCCACTTATCTCCAGTCCATTGGCACTGATGTGGAAGTAATGTTTACATAAATGGGAGGATTTAATCTACCTAATTCATATGGGATAGCTATTGAAGTTGAGAATAGTTTGATATAACTTGAGAAATTATCCCTAAGATTTTTTATGCCTTTGTTGTCTCATAGTTTAGTTGAATCTCCATCCAAGTGTAGCATAAGTTCCCAATGCCAATGCCAAGTCTAGAATCATTCCCAATAAGGTGGATAATTATATAGACAAATATGAAATTATTTGGTCATTAAAATCTTATCTCAAACAAGCTCAATTGAATGCAAGTGATCCACCTAATCCCTAATATTATCCTTCATAAAATTATTGACCTCTAACCCAATACAATTACCAAGGAAGAGGAC
Organism: Torreya grandis; assembly: GCA_037957365.1. Classification (NCBI taxonomy): domain Eukaryota; kingdom Viridiplantae; phylum Streptophyta; class Pinopsida; order Cupressales; family Taxaceae; genus Torreya; species Torreya grandis. Next base: position 3,043,983 of record JARHVA010001834.1, on the reverse strand, counting down.
AAGGTCAACAAGGTTTCAATAGGCATCCTAATATCTATAATCCTAATTCTATTCCATCCACAAGGGATATTGTTCTAGTCCATACTAACTTGATTCAAGGAGAGGAACATTTGGATCATTGGGAACAATCTCAAGGTCAGTTTGTGTATGATGGTGGAGGAGCTTGTCAAGCCTTAATAACACAAGGAGATACTCCTTGCCTCACATCAAAAGAAGAAAATCTCATGCAAAGGGATACTTATGGGGAAGGTATCATCCAAATTATAAGTCTTATGAACTTTTAAAATGAAGATAACTATGTGTTGAATCAAATTACATCAATTGTAGCCAACACAAGAGCCAAAAAGAGAGATTTGAGATATGTTATGGAAGCACATGTGACTTTAAGTAGTGCCTCTCCAAGGAAAAAAAGTGTGAATCCTAGTTTAATACCCCATATTATTTATACTCCTCATCAAATTTATAATGTGAATAAGGTTGATAAAGCAATTAAAGGATTGTCATTCAGTACTTATTCTCTATTGCCTTCACAACTTGAGAATTAGTTGATTATTCCTAAGACTCTTCAAGAGTTGGAAGATGATGATTAAATTGATGATATCCTTGAACATATTGAAGATGATACCTCAATAAAATATGATGAATATATTTTCATTTTTATACCTCTTCATGCTAGTGGATTAGTCTTTGAGCTTGAGGAAGGAGTTGATGACATGTAGTAACAAACAAAGGTTTTGGTAGAAGAAGATACTTCAACTGTAAGACAAGAAGTAGACCTTGAGTGGATTGATGAATTTACATGTTCCATGGAAGATGATGATGATAAAATTACAAAAAAATATTAAGAAGAAGCATTCATTAGCCAACATGATGTTCTACAATAAATTGGTAAGAAAGTTGATGAACTTCAAGTCTTTTCTATTGATCATGAAGAGTTGGCATTTTGGATGATCTTGAATTTTTTTCTTTAGATTTAATGATGAATATTAAATTCATGAAGAGATTGATAAAATTTTTGAGTAATATGTTTTAGTAGAACCTATTAAAATTCATGAATCACCTCAACACAAAGATAAGGTTATAAGGCAATCCTATTTGCACATGTTTGAAGAGTTTGAAGAGCAAGGTAAACATGGTTCATCTAAAGAAAATAAAAGGAATAATATAGATGAATAATAAAATATACCAAGAGAGTTATTAAGTTTTGAATAACCTCTCCCATGCATTCAATTTCAAGACCACCAAAGCTTGATGGAGACCTTACCTTTCAAAATGAGTATAGTCTTGATGATGAAAAGCCACTTGAAGTAGAAGTTGAGGTTGAGTGTGAGGATCTAAATGAGTCTATGAACAATGATAAATCAATTTAACTAAGGGATATGTTTGAAATTCAAACCAATCAAGAGGAGCATGTTTCCATTGAACACATGTTCTTAGCTAAAGAACCAGATGAAACCAATGTAAGCACCATGAGAAGTGAGCAAGGTGTTGAACAAAAAAGAACAAGTCTTAAGTAGAAGTTTTCACATCCTTATAGTTAAATTTAAGATGGTATGAAAAAATTTCTTTTTGATCTAGGAAGATCAATTCCTTTTATTTAGTTTGCACATATTAGAGTTTGTTTATTTTAGTTTATCTTGTATTTCCTAAGTGTTTCATATCACAAGTGTGTTTCGTTCCCTTTATTTGGTGTGTGTCTTTGATTTTGTGTGTGTAGGTAAAATATCTTATGTTACTTGAGTCAAAGGTCTATTCAAGTCAATTTGATTTCCCATATGCATGAATCCATGCCTAATGGAAGGACTAGGCAACTGGTCTTAGGCATAACTGGCTACCACCCCTAGGAATCACCAAGAATGCTAACCTAATTTGAATTATAGTCAAATTGGGTGAAATCATACTATTTTAAACTTTTTAATAAGGTTTCATGTGTCTTATGGGTCTCTTATTATCTTATATGCCTCACTTATCCTTCCCTTGGTCCTTATTGAAGCTCACCTCCTTTGTACTAGCTTAGTCAACCAAAGTCAAAGTTGGTCAACCATGGTCAAACTTATTAAAATTTATAAATTATGTTTAAAATGTCTTAATATGGTTTTTTTATATGTTTAAAGGTGTTTACAAGTCATAAATTGGCCACTTGCTAGGTTTTATGTGTAAAAAGGGTCATTTGGCCACATCTCTAGCTCAATTAATGACTTGTACAGATGGTGAAGTTAAAATATTTGTCACAAAAGTGAATATAAACATGGAGGGGATCAAATTATGTTAGGATCAGTTAGATGGTAGTTAAAAAGTTGGTTATATGCAGGAAATGGTAGTTTTTCTTTAAAAATATGCCATTTGTAGCTCTTGTACAGACTTCTTGAGTTCACTTGTAGCTAAAGACATGGGTTTTATGACTCTTAACCTCCCCACACCCATATAAATGTTTGGTTTATAGAGAGTTCATAAAAAATTCCATCTACAACTTCATTTTCTCTTTACAAGCCAAGGAAGGTCAAGTTCAAGCACTTGGTATGGGCCGCATAGGTGGAGTTGGGAAGAATGGTTTTGGGGGTGGATAGTAATCTAAATGTGATTAAAATACATATCAATAACTCTCAGTTTGGTGGCTTCTAGTTCATGAACAATTTCTAACACTCTAGGCAACTTTTTATGCACTTGCATTCAAGAGGAGTGTAGGTTTGCATTTGTTTCTTATTTTTAGATATCCATGGAGATGTATTATTCTAATGGAGTTTTTTTATGTTGTAATAGGACATATACATGATGTTATCATCACCCAAAACTTCTTCTCTCAATTTCCTTAAAGGAGATTTCCAAAATTATGCTTGTTTCTCAAGTTTGCAATCATATGTGTGTAACCTATGTTATTTCAATGTGAAAGAGGATCCATGGGATGTTTAGTGTGCTTGGATTCATGTTTGAAAAATATTTTCATCAAATGATCTTGTGAGATAAGGTCCACCCCACTTTAAATCAAATTGTCCATTTTTCTTGTTTATTGCCTTGTCAGCAAAATACACTCACAGTTGCCTTATAAACGAGCTTTAAGAGGTTTGTATGGAGGTATGAATGGTGAAACATATGATGGAATTCAGTTTGAGGCTCTAAAATACCCAAAGGGTCATGTAATACATGTCATAGAGGTTAAAATTCTATACAAAGCAAAGTCTTTTCTTCAAAATATGATCAGACTGGATTGTACTAATGGTCCCTAAATGGACAAAATAGAGCTCCTAAGTGTTTTTGTTATTTTCATACAATAAGATTATGGTGGTTTTGAAGGATAATAATGTGATAACCTTGTATTCCTTACCACATAAAACACATATTCCAATTTTAAAGTCAAAATGTTAATAAGGAGATAGTCATTGAGACCCTCAAAGTTGCCAATGAACACACTAAAAGATTTTAGTGTTGTCTACACGCACAATGGAAAGAATGACCTCTTTTGACATTTTGAGAAACATATTGAAGGTAAATACAATAATTTATTAGAAATTATATCATGATAAGACAAGTTTAAACCATTAATCTCATGATAATAGTAGTTTGTACTTGTGATGATCTCCTAAACACTCATCCTTGTCCATACAATATGCCTAAACAAACACCTACAACCAACACACTAGGTAATGACCCAATTTGATAGTTACAAGGTGTTTTAAAGGTTACATGGTAATAATGTTGGTTAAAATCAGGTTGTGTGACATTAAAGGTAATTTAATAGGCTTTTCACATCAAACCAAAGGGGAGAGACTCCACACATGCACTTATAAGCCTGAGAAATGCCACCTATAGTTGAGATAAATAGTGAGATGAAAAGAAGGCTTAGGTGGAGATCTAAGGTATTAAAAATTAAAAAATGGACATAAAACACATAATAAGGATATTTTATATAATTATTAATCCCTATGAAACATCTACAAGGCCTAATTATTGCCAAGGATACACTTATAGGGGTAGAACAATGATTATTACAGTCAAGGCAGGAGTGTCCTAGTTAAGGACCTAAGCATATAATTGATATGGATTGAGAGATTATAAGTGAATTAAAATAATTAGGATAGTATCATGACCTAATAAAAATTTAAATAAGTTCCACGCCCATATTCAAAGCTCAGACTAGCCCTGTAGGAAGGGTCTTAAGGGTGTCTAAGTCCTCAACAAGCAGATGGCCTAGTCTTTGGAATGAGAGATAAATTGGTGCAAAGGACTGAGATTATCCTTGTAAAAATGATGTAGGACAACCTATATGATCTTGTTAATATTATATCAGGTTTTTAATATGATCTCAAATCCTAAACCAAGCTCAAATAGCCTACAGGTAAGCTTAAATAGTGATCTCCTTCTAAGCAGTCATAGACCTAGTCCATGTTTCCAAAATCATAGAGGTGTTTAAGATACAAATAGACTATAAATTTGTTTAAATATGTTATGATAGAAATTAATTATCCCTAAATTTCATAAAAATCTCAAAAAAATCCATAAAACCTCCAAACACAACCTATACCTTGCCTGCCCTCATAGTCTGCCTTATTCATAAGTCTGCCTAGCAAATTTCAAGAGTTGGAAGGTCTATCCTTGGATTTGGAAGCTCAAATTTGGTGAAAATAATATTTTTTACCCATTATTCACTCAAAAATAGTTTAATTTGATGATATATCAAGGCAAATCCTCTATGTTTTGTCTCAGAGGAGGGGTAATTTTTTCATGCATGAGGAGACAATTTTAAGGGAAAAGTGATAAGGCATGGACCAGAAGGTAATCAAAGATTAATTTAAGGTTGTATAAATTGTATAACACCTAAAAAACCTGAAAAAACTTACTATAATATTTGAAATCAAACAAGGTACCCTGAGCTACAAAGGTTATAGTCATGTGTGAAGGAAACCCCTTTGGCCTAGAAGCCACGTTGAGGGCCATATGCATTTTAAACCTTGTAAAATATTTTAAATTAACTACTTAATGATTTAAAAGGTATATTTTAATTTTTTTATCTATCATAAGGTAGATTAAATGACTTGGGATTCATATTAAGTCTAAGTTGCAAGCAGATCCTTTGGAGAAGGCATAGGCCTAGTTGCTAAATAAAAGTCATTTCCATTCCTAGATCTTGAGGAACTATTCCAATGAATGAGGCATGTTTAAAATATGTATATACAGGTTTTTGAACCTTCAGTGGACAAGAAAATCATAAAAAAATCATTTTTGGCCTGAGTACACTTAAAACCCTCACAAATGCATGAGGACTCGAATGCCAACTTCAAATGCTTGAAACTTTCATGCTCTTATACATGGGACCTTGAGGTGTTTAGGTAAGTTATATAGGGTCCCTGAAGATCCCTTAATTTCATTTTTATGAGTTTATAATGTATATCCTTTATGAACAGAGGCTAAGAGTCCAAGTGACCTCAAAACCCTTGGAGACCCTATTTTGTGACCCAATGGAAGAAATGAGGCCCAAAGTGAATCCAAATGGGCAAATTTGACCCTAAGAGTTAAAGAGAAGTTGAAAACTTCATGAGCATCAGAGCTATGGAGATAGATTGTATGAAATCCATTTAGGACAAGTAAGAAATAGGATTTTTTGACAATTTCTTGTGTTTTTTAGGTCTTAAAGATGATCATGGGATACCAATAACTTGGGAGTTGAAACAACTCCCTATGACATTTTTAGATCTTGGAAATGTTCACAAGTGCCCCTATTGGGCCTTTCACTTTAGCCAATCTCCAAAATGACATAGTGAAAAGAGTGGTAATATAAATTTGGAGGCTTTTTAAGATGTGTCTGATGAAGCCAAGTGTATGAAGTGTCCTACCATGTGTCATGAGACCCATAGTATGGATAAGTTAGGGAAGATAAGAATATTCTAGTGCCAATTGTCAAGAAAATCCTATTAGACTGTGACCATGGTTGTAGGTGATGATTGTGCTTATGCAAGAGAATATCCATGATTAAGAAAACTTCTAATGTAGGTAGAGGCCTCTTTGTAACTTCCTCTCCTTAGTGCACATGAGACACTTTTCCCTAATTTTCTTTGGAATGCTCAAGGAAGCCCATGATGAAGGCAATTTTCAAGAGGGAATGATTGAAGAAGATGTTACACCACATTTGGAGAAGAGGCTTATTTGGGATGTGATAATGTGCAAATCAATTTCATAACTCCCTTTCCACGTTATCCACATGAATTATAATTGATTTTCACCTTTCAACACTCATCATTGTGCCTCTTCAACTTATCTCTTATCTCTCTTCTTCCAAGTTCTATAAATGCAACCCATTTTGACTATTGTAAAGGAAACCACAGCTAGTATGGCAAAGCCTTACTGGTATGACATTACATTTTATCTTTGAACATTGAATACAAGTGTAATTATGAGTTTTGAATATTTTATCTAAGTGTGTGAGTGATGAATAGTGGATCCTAGTGATTCTATCATCCTTACTTCCCTTTATCCTTCATGTTTAAGCAAGAGTTTTAATTTTAACAGGTTATGTGAAGTGTATTGATTATATTAGAGTCTTCTTCAAGTAATAAATTATCTCTATGGTGTGAAATCTCTCCTTAGATTAGTTATCTTATTTATTGTCCTATGTATTCTACCTTCATATTGAATCAATTATGTTAGAGTCATTCAATGCCTAAAATTGGTCTTGGAAAGCTTTGTTGCTTAGTAGGAGTGTGATAATCTATGGAATATGTTTTAGTGTATCACCTCTTTAGTGTAGTTTCCATTTCATGCAAAATTATAACCATTTTCCATGAAAAATCATTATATTAGGTGATACACATCTTAAATAAGAATCTAGGGAGCTATCCCTTTCAATCCTAGAGATTCATCTCTCTTACAAGTTCCCCACAACTAGAGAGATGATTCAATGTTACATCAAATTTTAGGATCTTGATAGAGTATCCTAGGGTGAAAAATTTGATGACAATAATCACCATATTGTTTTTAAAGTTTACCTTGATTTATTGATGATAATTATACCTCCTCTTTCAAGAATCATGTTATCTACCTATCACTATCAAAAACCTGCTAGCTGACTTCAATATCGAGTACTAATGGTCTGCATACCACCTTGATTTTTGACTATTTATTTGAGTTATTAACTTCACTTTGGATTTCATATTGTGAACCTATAGCTTCCAGCATGTCTACATGTCAATTCTCTTCTCTTTGGATTGAACATATGTCAAAGGCCTCAGAGTCCTTTAGGAGGTACTAAACCCTATGTTTATATGCCTTTAATATTGAATTCTTGACTGTATCCTACCCTATCACTTAGTGGAATACTAATTCACTTTCTCCAATAGCTTGTATTAGATTTACACCTCTTTTCCTTACCCATTTCATCCCATGAATAAGGGCCTCATACTCTATTATATTGTAAGTGTAGCTAAACTAAAACCTTATAGTAGAAAAGTACTTTTGTTTAAATGGAGAAACAAGCATAATACCTTCTCCACTTCCATTATTGCATCCATAGCCATAAAAAATAGTCTCCATACTCCATCATTGTCTTGACTTGGATTGGTAAGGGTTGGTATTATTTCCTCCTCTCCATGCATACAATATATCCCTAGGCCTACTTATTCAATGTTCTTGTAAGGATAATACCCATGGTTATCTACCCCACACTCATCAAAGAGTAGTTCTAATATGCCTCAAGTGGCACAACTAGCTCTTGATAACTAGGGTTATCATCCTAATAAATGATAGTATAGTTTCATTTTATAGGTTAGGCATTTAGGGATCTAAATAAAACCTAGAGATTGGCTCAAACCTAATGATGACTTTAGTTGCATACCTAGTTCTAGAGACCATATAACTTATTCAGATGATAAGTAGCCTCATATCTTGGTGATGAAGTCCCTAGATATACATATGGAAAAATAAGTGGGCAAGTCAGCTACATCAACATCTTGGGATATGTTACAATTGGGGTAAGAATCTAGGATAAGCTTTAAGTACTTAAGTACACCAACTATCTTGGTAGGAGACCCATCTAGTTACAAGACTCCCTTAGAATTAAGCTCATATTTTAACCCCAATTTGTTTTCTATTGAATTTAATATAGTATATGTGTTTATCTCACTATCTATCATACAAGTATGTACTAATAAATCCCCTATTATGAGAGAGATAAAAGGGAGGGGGTTTATTTACCCTGGTTATTCGAGTTTAATTAGGATAACTATCATTGGTTATGGATGCACCTTCTTTTTCTCCTTGCTTGTCTGAGATGTTGAGCTTTGACAACTCTTCTTGAAGAAGGTATTTCTACCCTGGGATAAGTAATGTGTCCCACATTGATATGGTGACATGGGCCTTCTTCATCTCATCTAAAATGCTGATATGAGGGCCACCAATATTTGACTATAATTTAAGAGTAGCATCTCTAGTTGGATCTTGTGTAAAATGAGTTATAAAGGGACCCTTCCCATTTTGACCCTTTTAGGTTGGTTGAGTTTTAGGGGTTTCATCTTGTTCATTAGTTTTATGAAGTGGTTGAGAAGGTGAAGTAGCTATCTTCCCTACATCTAAGGTGAAGGAGATATCTTGCCAAAAGCTATTATCACTTTGGATTGCACCCTTGAGTTAGGGATTTGAAACCTATCTCATTCAAATGATACAATGGGATCACATCTAGGTGTGGGTATCCTAATGAATGAGGTGAGTCTCTAAATTTAAGGCTATCTCCCTTTATGCATCATCTATGCTCAAATTTCTAGGCCTAATTATATTTCCAAGGAAAAGGGATAGAAAAGACTTAAAAACAAAATCTAAACTATATGAGGTGATGCACTAATGTATTAGGTATTCTCTAATTTATCTTTTAACAATAGATATGGATAGAACAAGGGATAATCACTAACATACTCTCTCCATAAGGACTCCTACACATCAATACTTCACATAGAGGCCATGCCAAATGTATGTAACCTAAGGGTAATGAATGAGAGGTATGATAGAAGAAACGACTAATCAGTTTCCACTATAAGGATAATCATGAGCACCTTCACATACCATGTGACCTGCATAAGACTAATCCACTAGGATCTAGGTGAGAGACAAGGACTTGTAAAGGGAGAAAGAGTTCAACCACTAATGAAAATCAACAAGTATAGAAAACACTAAAAACTAGAATAAAGAAGGCTAATTTAATCCTTATATTAATTCAAAGGCTTCAAGATATAAATGGATATAGTTTCTTCATACCTATGAAAGGGATGTGAATAATGGATTTCTAAGCTCAATTTATAGAACATGAGAGAGAGAGGGAGAATGGAGTAGATATGGAGTGTAGAGGCCATAATGACCATCATCCATCGAAAAACATTTATAAACATGAATGAGAGTAAGGAAACAATCTCATAATTCTCCCCATGTGTTAATTTAGTGATATAATTGAGGTTTTTAATGATCCTTTTGGGCATCAAAGTGTTGTGGATGATCTAATTATAGTCATATCTGACTCCATGAAGGAACCATGATCCTTGAAACTCATCCATTATTCCTTGATTATGAAATAGAGATCATGCACCTAATTTGGGAAGACAGTTACATGTTTGAACATGGCCATTACTCACCTAATTGCCACTTTTCATGCCATCAACAACCCATATAATGCATTTATCACTTTATTGGGAAAGAGACCTAAGACTTAGAAATTTTAAAGTGCATTCTAATCTTGATAATGGTTTGGAGAGTTTGATACAGGGGTGCTTCTACCTCAGAGAGCCTTTTCACCATGTGAGTAAACAAACAACACTTCCTTCTCAATGCATATGAGGGCTACCTCTCCACTTGAATTTAAGTCTATTAATTAGGATTGTTGTGCCACTTTTTGGATTCAATAATGATTTTATAAAGAACATTCATCTCTACATAGGTCTAAGAGGCATTCCAAGTCATTCAAGAGCTCAAACATGCTCAAGAATCATGAAAATAGACCAAAAATTAGACATTACAAGCCTTTTCCCTACATATTTTTCTACGCACATGCTAAATTCCTAGTCAACAATGGGAAAATAAGAACTATAGGCATCTTATTGATGTTCTAAATGTGTTTTAAGACCATTGGAGTCATTAGGAGTAGTTTTTTGGCCATCAAGTTCTCTAGGGGGTTTTTGAGGGTTTGAAGTGGCCTACCATCTTAATGATGGTTCATAAAGAACATGCCCTAGATTGTAAACTTATATTTGAGTACATATACCCCCTCAAGTCTACCTAATATATCATTTTCCCATGCATCTTGTCTAATGAAATCTGAGCAAAGTTTTGTACCTCTCGATCTTCTTTTAAGCAATTTGGGCATACTTATAGTCTTAAGGATCATTCATAAAGTTGTCCCCATAAATCCATCTCTCTCTACCATGTATGGAAATTAAATAGGGTTTATCACCTTTCCATAAGATAAATATTCCCCGTGTATTTCTTCATGTAATATATAAGCATCTTAATCTATAACTTGAGCTAGTAGACTATGATAGGAGAGTTTGAGGAAGGATTTAGGCCAAATTGTCATTTATTTATTATCTTCCCCTACTTGTGAGACATTTTTGAAACATGTAATATCACTATGAAACCTCATATGTCTCTATATATTCCTAAATAACTCATCTTGTCATAAGAATGGAGTTGGAGGTCTTAGGGCATATGCAAGGTTTTAGGCCTTATAGACCTAAACTAATCTTTAAGGCATAAGACCACCTATAGTGATTATGGTGGTATTAAAGACTTATTAGAATATTTTAAATTTAAATTAAACACTATATATATTCTCATAGTGGCCTATATCTCTATCTCTACCATTCTTCCTCTTTATTCTCCTATTATGACCATTATTAGTTTATGATAGGGTTCTCAAACTAGTTGATGCAAATGACCTTGGTAATATATGTTTCCCCATTTTATATCTACCAAGGGATTTGGAACCCTGATTTAATTTTATTCTATATATAATAACACATTTTTGAACTTAGGTATCCATCTTACCTGCAAGAAATATGTTCTTGTAGCTATACACACACAGGCTTATGTTTTTGCTCTTGGGTTTAACAGGCTTAGACAACCTTATCAACTTTTAAATAATTTATAATAGATTAGAGGATAATATGGAGGTTATGATATATATTTAAAATATCATTTTCATGTGATTTGATTATCTCTGACCTCTTTGTCTTCAAACTAATCAAACCCTTCTCTTTCTAATTTATAATATAGGTGTATTTTTGGAATTTATTAGTTTTAAGCTTTGAAACATGATCTTTCAATTGAGCTGTTAGAATTTTATAAATAATTAAAATCATGAATATTATTTCACAATCAACTTGTCCTTATACAATTATATTAACATTCCTATTGTTGGACTATTCATGACAAACAACCCTAGCCTACCTATAGGTCAATTTGGGCTCACCTCTTCAATGTGTTTAGTCATTGTATTAGTGAAATATGATGTTTGGATATATTTTAATAGACCTAATTTATTTTATATATCCCTCATATGTATTATCATATGTCCGTTATATTGTCTCAAGCTTTAAATGGTTTAAAGGCTAACTGCATGCCTATAGATGTGACTTGGTGTTTTAGACACTGGGTCTAAAAACACACTTTTCTAATAAACCTAACCATTTCAATTATTGAAACCCTACATTTACCATAACCATTTAAACCTTTAAAACCACTCATATTAATGCATATTTCAAAAATTACACACCAAATATAGACCTATAGGTTTGCAGATCTATAGGTCTACATTGTCATGGTTTCAAGCATTCTCAAATTATAAGCTTGGTATTTTGAGCTTGAAATTATCTCTCCATTGGATATTTACATTCCTTATGAGATCATAACTCTTGATCTCTTTTGAAAAGGCAATATAATATCATCTCAACCACCTTTAAGAAAGCAACTTATACATGGTTCAATTGGCTAAAAGCATGAATGTTGCTTAGAAGGTTGTGTATGAAATAACTAGGTGGTTGGGGATCCTTGAATGGAGAAGAAGATGAGAAGCACATTAATAATAATTTAGATGCATTAGCACTGAATAAAACTTCAAAACACATAGATAATAATAACATAATTCTCAACCTACCAACTACCCTGTGGAGCTCTTTACCCATTTCATAATGCCACACATGCCCCTATTGGTGGATGAATGTGTGAAATTATTGTATATGCCTCTAAGGATATTTTTAAAATACTCTCATGCTTTAATGAGTCCTTTTTTTCAAGAATAATTGGCCAAAATTGGGTCACTATGGATTTCAAGGGTTTAAGACCACTTGGGGATCTTAATGATTGTTTATAAAGCCTAGAGATTTGATCTATATATTAATGCTACTAATTTCAAGCCCACTAGGGAATCTACCTATGACCAAGATCTTGAGATCTGACTCAGCCTGTATGAATCATATCATCCATCTGAAAGTGTCCTTTGTGAGTTTGCTAAGATCTCAATAGAGGTTTTGTTGAATTTTATACCTTTATTTTGGCTTTATAAACATGGATTCTCCTCTATGATGCCTAAAAAGAATCTTCCATGAGATTGATGGCCTCTTCTAACCTGGAACTAACCATACCTATTTGTACAAGTCTTGAAATCACCTGAAAAACATATTTTATCTACATTTTTTCATGTTTGAGATCTTGGGAACCCATTAGAGGCCAAAAGGATGGAAATGAGAGGTCAAATAAATTTTTAAATTATAGGGTATGGATGCAGGGAAGTTGAAAAGTCATTTTTCAAGTGTGTGGGGACCTTTTATGGTGGATGAAGGATGCTTGACCTCTAAAAGTCCCTTTTTTACTTATAACACAACCTTTTTATGAATTTTAAATAACTATGAGATCTTTTGGGAACATTTTACCCTTAATTATGACTTTGGTGGTTGAATGATGTCCTAGGGGCCCATTAACACTATTCACATGGTTTGAACATCCTTATAAGGCAATATACACATGATATGAAGTGAAAAAACAATTAAAATAGTTACCTTAATATATGATTAAAAACATTAAAATATTCTAAAGGCTCCTAAATAGGTCACCATTATTCCTATTAGGTAATTAGGTTGCACCCTTCTTTAGGAAGACTATTCACATCCACCTCAAACCTACACTAACATTAGAGTGACCTATAGGCTGTGGGATACCTAAGATGTAGGTCAAACCTATAGTTTTGATGGGGATAGCTCCCCTAATTTATCATTCCAATGCTCTCTGTAATTCCTAATATTGTTGCAATGAAAAGGGAAAAGAGATGAAAATTGGTAAAAATAGCCTATACTAAAGTGGTGATGCACCAATGATTGAAGATCCACTCATAATCTATCCTTTGAACACACTAATGAACCTGATAAATATTATAATTTATCAGACCTATTGATAATGTTCTACGAATTAATTTCATATGGAGGTTTAGTAAGAGTTCTACAACTTGAAGGATAAAGGTCTGGATCTACACAAGACACTATTAGCTTATGCCACTTCAAGAACACCTCTACTTATCAAAACTTCATACAACTTAAATAGATTGAAAACATAAATTTAGGTGAATGAAAGGACAAATATATGAAAATAAGACTCATACATTCTTAAAACCAACTCACATAAATCACACTAGCACTCAATCAATAAATCTCCAAGTATTCTTCTATTGGTTCAAAGGTGTACAAGGTAATTTTGGTAGAGCTTTTGTACACATAGCTAAGCGATGCCAAAGTAAGAGATCAATGTTTTATTAAATATAATTTTTTAGATAGAAGAGATAATATTATAGGCATTAGATAGGTTATGAGTGAGGCTAAAGTGGGGTATGTCAGTTACATCAGGGATATTCACCCTTCTCATGCATTGACACTTCTTCAGCGAGTCCAAATTGGTGTTGAGATAAGGTGTGAAGGTTGTAACTACCTTACTTGACTTCATGAAATATCTAACCATGATCTAAATATTCCAATATTCCCTCATAATGTAGTTACATAACTCAAATGAATTGTGGATAGGGCTCCTAGAGGTGTTGAACAACCTCTTCTTCAATATACATGTAGGCTTATCCTTCAAATTGCCTCTTTCCTATCATAATGGTCTTTAATTTCAGATATACTCACCTATATGATATTTATCAACACCTCAAAGTGATTAATCAATGACATAATGTTGTTACATTCCCACTAGATCCTTCCATTTCCAAGTTAAGTAGGCTGATTTGCAAGTTATTCATTTTATACATACCCACTATTTGAATGATCTAGGTAGCTGAATCATGACTTAAAAACATATAAGAAGAATTTAAATCTCCTTTATCAACTCCCTTTATCAACACTTAGGCCATTTCTCAACTATATTCCACCTATAATTACATTGACCTTGCTAGACTATGCCTCTCAGACCAATTTCATAAACTGGTTGTTTAGAATGAGATAGCAGAGATACTTACCAGTACCTTTATGCATAAGTATAGTATTAGAGAAGTATAATAAGCCTTTAACTTACCTTTCCCATATTTTTTTCCCATGGTTAGGCTTTTCAACACATTTTATACCAAAACTCTACAAACTTACACTTTCAAGAGGTGTTCTTATAACCTTCATACCATTAAGTGCCATGGACATGAGCCTCTCTGAGCTGATAACATGATCTAGGTGTTAGTCAATAATTTCCTAAGTGTTTGAATACATTTTACATTAAACCTTTATAGTTGAGTCACTATTAGCATTTAAAGGGGGTTTAAGAGTGCTTAGGGGTCTTAAGGATGGCTCATAAAGACTGGGGCTTGGATCTCTAAACCAATTATACCAAATGAAATCCAATAGACCTACCCACCTTCCCTAAAGTGTTGGGATCCCCATACATATCATATAAGTTGTCATGAACAATTGAAGACACTCTTTGTGTAAAAAAGATGCTTTTTTGAGAAAACTCTAGGTATCTACAAACAATATGGCCAACTGAAGAATCTTCTCTTAGGATCTAGATTAGCCAAAGGGATTCCAAACAATGTGATGGATTTCACCAAGAGGTCTAGAAGCATTATTTCTTCCAAAATTTCTCTATGTTCCACCTTTTGGTGACATAATCATAGGGGAGGTTATAGATTGGTTTGTCTACAGACTTGGATCTTAGATTTTGGCCCAAACCCTAGGGTTAAGAGGCACTCTTGTATTTCTTCCAAGTTAAACACTACCTTAGAGATCCTATGGAGTAGTATCATTTACCAAATTAGACCATTTGACTTCCTTTAAGATCACACAATCATCTATCTCAATACTTGTGCTTATTTACTTGTTGAACCTATCATGGAGTTCACTTTGATGATTTATAGAGGATATTTTAGATGCTCAAAGACTCATTATCCCTCTTTGACTTTATTTTGTACACAAACACTCCCCATCTCCTTGATCTTAAGCTCAAACTAACACTTTCAAGCCTGTTACATACAGTTTGAATCCTACACATGCAAAATAACAAGTCAAAATTATGCTTGGAATACTTAAGGATACCTTAAAGGTCATTTCATGGTCAAACCACTTCATTTGGATGGGTTTTAAGGCCAAAATCCACAAATAGGTCACTTATGGGGTTTATGCAAGGTGTGAGATGTCCACCATCTTAAAAATGGCTCATAGCATACATATGTCTAAACTAGGAAAAAATGACATGAATATATAGTGCATGACCTCCTCATCTTCCATGTATATGCTATATTTCCATGCAAAGGGTGTGTGGAGATAGGAACATTGGAAGGTGACACTAGGGTTGTCTATGGACCAATTTTGACTGCTTATTTTCTTAAGGTTCATTAATAAATGTTAGAACCCCAATGCCAACCAATCCTTCATGGATTTTTAGTTCATAGGGAGACTTAAAACTTCCTAAGAGCTTTGGCCATGAGCATCTATGTGGTGAAGTGGATGAACATTGGAGGTTGGCTCTTGAGTTGACTGTGTTTAGGGTGAGTGGCTTGAGTAGGGTTTTAGAGACAATCTAACCCTTTTCCTCACTTAATTTAATTCTAAAACTCCTTGGTAGTGTCTTAAACATATTTTTCCACCCCTCATTTATTGTCCAACTTGTTATAATATCTTGGAGGAACGTTAAGATGGTAGTAAGGTTTATGAGTAGGCTTGTGTGCTTGTTTACATTGGGCTATCTTCAAGGTAAATTAATGTAACACTAATTGTTAACCTTTTTATAGGGTGTATTATGACCTTATACATCATGTTTCACTCTTCAAAAACCTTCTTTGGATCTCAAACTATCTGTAAACCCTTCATGGCATCAATCTACCCTTTAACCCATGGAACCAACTATCATAGATAGGGCTTGGTTTGAGACAAAATAGTGGGTATGCCTATTATTTTTATATCCCAAATGGAGGCATGGATACCTTTAATTGATAATAATTATCATTTTTACTAAATTTGGTGGCTTCTCCGTGCCTACAGGTGTCTTGAATACTCATTTTTCTTTAACTAGTAGTAGGCTACCTGTTGATTGAGTGACCATGCATGAAAAGTCTAAGTATGGTCTTTATCCCTTATTTCCATAAGGTGTTCATGATGACAGGGTGTCATCATTGTGTTTTAAGGTTATAAACACCCTCAAACATCCATTCCCAATGTTTCTTCCCTTGTATATCTTCATCTATTCAGGCTTAGGACTTATGCCTATAAAGGCTTGCATGTCTTCAAGCCTATGTTGGATGATTTCTTGCTCTTTAAATGGAGTGACCACTAGTATTATAATCCCCACAACTCAATATAAAACTTAATTTTACTTTAATTAGGGTGGCCTCTTAACACAAGAAAGATTCATATCTCAATGTATACCATCAGAGCTATAGGTTCTTAGTGGTCTTCTTTAACTATTTATAAGGCCTAAAAGATGAGTTCCTAAGGGAATATGGTGTTTGGAAGCATTTGAAGCCTCTAAATATATTTTCTCATATTTTCCTTTATCCCTTAGATGCATACATTATTTTTATCACACTAGTTCCTATGCTCAGTGTAGCCCATGTATGAGTGTTCTTGGAGAATTTCATATAGTAGGCTCAAGGTGGATTCCTATAAATGGTCATTTGTTACTTTAATAGGGTATATGATCTTTTCATATTCTTAACCTTCCATTATCTCATGGTTCTTTAGGGTTATAAGGGGAATTTGGGTCTAATGACATGGTCTAGCCTTGGAAGGAAGGGTGCATAAGTGAATGAAGATGATTGTGGGGTAGAGGACGGTGAAACATGAATAATAGAGTTGGAATACAGTATGAATGGATATGAAAAAAAAGTGAAATGAAAAGAGAATGAAATTGACATGAAATGGAGAATTAGAACTATTAAAATACAAAGTAATGAATCTTTAAGACCCTCACACACATACCAAATAAATATACCACTTTGGAGGCAAGAAAAGGGGCACACAACCAAAATATGGAACTTATAAATATTTGAGGAACCTTAATATTTTAAAAAAACCTTAAACTCTACTAACACTGATTATATGGTTATAAGAGCAAGGAGGTGGTTTTTAGCCCTATGAGGCCACCATGGAGGTTGTAAAAGTTTGTTATAAGGCTATGATGATAACCCACCATGACTTCAAAAACCTATTTCCATGTTCTTGAGTTGCATTAGAAGGTTTTGTAGATGCCATCGAACCACCCATAATGTTCACCACATAGTGCTCCTCAAGTTGGTATAAGCACTTTATTATTGGAGATGTTTTAAGATGACATGAGGTTATTGGAACTCAAACCTGAGAAAATGGGTATGAGGAAACATGAAACACTCCATCAAATCTCCAACTTAGCTAGAAACTTATGTTGAGGACATTCAACCTTCATCCATTACATAGACCTACCTATAAATTACACATAGGATCTAGTCTTTAAGGTTTTATATTTCTATGAGCTCACACATGTGATTAAAGTGTTAAAAATGATGGGATAGGATACTTCAATACCTAGGGAAATAACATCAATCACTAGTTTAAGTAGGCAAACCAAGAATCCATGAAAATTATTCAGTCCAATTTGGGTTGTGCAAATAAGGATGGCATATAAATTCCTTAGGTGAATGTTCATATAGCTCATGAGATGAATCCCAAGACAAATACCCATGGGTGAAATCTAATTGAATTCAAATCCTCTAGTTATGAGCTTGGGCCTCTATTCTTTCTCTTCTATATGGTTTGAGTGTAAACCTGACAAGCTCTCTAAACTTGCCAATGATCTTGAGTGGAAGATAATATAGTTTTGAGATTATTTAGCACTGAAACAACTTGTTTTATCTTCTACTTATCATCACTAAACTTACTTTGCAAATCCTTGACTCTACCTAAGCTAGTTTGTATTGTACGGATTTGTACAACTTGAAAAACCTCTACAACTTGTAATTTATCTACATTTTTTCTTGTTTTAGACCAAAAAACATCATTATCAAGTGTGATGTAGGGAAAATAGGGGTCATGTGACATTTTTAACTTGATGGTATGTATTAGGGTAGTTGAAAAGTCACTATTTATCATGTGTGGGGCCCATTAGGGAGGATTTAGGCATTGACCATGATGGTAATGGACTCAACGAGGTATGAAATGGTCTAATAATGGATTAAAGAGGTTTTTTAGGTCTATTGAAGACATGAGAGGTGACTTATTGGTTTATTAAGTCCAAATTAGGTTTCATTATGACCAAAAACATTGACTTTTACACACATATATGACCTTAATGTATCATATCAACTGAATATCATGTCAATATCTTGTGAAAAGACCTTTATGAACTATTAGAGACCTTAAATGGACCTTAAGAAACTTTTCATGATGTATTTGAAAGCTTGAAAGTGAGCATACCTCATGTGACTGAGCAAAAAAAAGGTATTTATGAGTCTTCATTAAACTACCTTCTCAGTTCACCTTCACCATGGTAATTCTCACCTATTGGAACTCCATCAAAGTGACCAAGGACATATAAACATGTTTCATCATCATGAAAACAATTTATTCAATTTGAAAAGGAGGTATGAAGGCTTACAAGATAAAGTTATATCATGACAAAATAGTGAACTATTTGAACACCCTCCAAACTCATAAGATGAATGAAAACCATGGTACTAATTATGGGTAACAGTTTAAGGATATAAGGTTGATCCCATTTCTAGGTTTAAGACTAGAAAGTGGTGAAATTTTTTGGTGACTCAACTAGTTTGACTAGCCTATTGGTCAAGGAACTCAAATTTTTTTGACCCTACTCCTGATGACTTAGCAAATGGAACTTGACTTCAGATAAAATCTACCTTATACCTTGCATACCTTGAAAAAATGAGACACAACAAAGAAAAAAATAATAAAAATAAAAGACAACACAAAACCACCAACAATAGGACCATGCAACAAACATCCTAACATGTGCAGAAGTACTTAAAGGGAAAATGCAAGCTCTAGCTACTATGTACAAGAGTAACATGATGGAGACTAATATCAAAACTTAAGGAAAATCCCATTGATAGGGATGGGGATTTCCTCACCATTTAATCTAGATAATTTAAATCCATTACTTTCCTTGAAACCAGTGATGATATAAGGTCCACTCCAAAGGCTATCAAACTTGGAGTATTTCCCTAGATTTACATGGTCCTCATCCCACTTGAGGACTACATCTCCTTGTTATAAAGTCTTAGATGAATCCCTTTTGTCAAATGAATTCTTCAATTGATGTTGGTTAGACCACATGATGTACATTGCACTATCCCTTTTCTCCTCTAATTATCTTAGCTCATTCATCCTCACTTGCATTGTATCATCTTCCAAGAGCTCAAGTTGATGAGCAATCTCTAAGGTAGGTAGTTCAAGGGAAATAAGTAGTTTTATATCTCTACTATAGAAAAAGAGGTATGGAGAGTGTTTATAATACCTATTTGTTTAACTCTATATGCACATAAGGTAGTTCTCAACCTTATATTCCATTCTCTTTGACGATCCTCCATGATTCTCTTGATGATCCTTAACAAGTTCTTGTTTGTGGACTCTGCTAGCCCATTGTGCTATGGGTAATATTTAGAGGAAGCCTTAAGGTAGATTTCATTGCTAAGGGACCACTCACATACCTTAGCACTATTGAAGGCCAAGGCATTATTAGATATGATTATTAAAGGTACACCAAATTTGGTCATAAGATTATCATAGAACTCCAAGACCAACTTCTCATTGGCCTCCTTAAGTGCATCTACCTCCACCCACCTTTTGAAGTAGTTTTTGGCTGTTATGAACCACTTATGTCTATCAGTTAAAGGGGGATGGATCATGCCTATGAATTCTAAGATCCATTGCATGAGGACATGCTCAACTTGAATTGGTTGCAAGGGAAAGGTAGCTAACTTCTATTTTCTAGTAAACATGGCACACTTTGAACACTTTATGACCCAAATATGTGAATCTATAAATAATTTAGTAAAAAATTATCCATCTCTAATTATCTTAGAGGTTGTGGTCTTAGCATAAAAATTCCCACCAGTAGGCCCATAATGAAACTACTCAAGTAGTTTATCAATTTGGCTTGATTAAACACATCTTAAAAGCATGTTTCCTACATCCTTCTTAAAGATAAATTAATCTATCAAGACATAGGGTATGTTATATAGTATAAAATTCCTTATTTTGGTCCTATTTAAGCCTAGAGGACATTGTCCTATTTGGAGGAACTTGACCACATCATTGGTCCAGCTAAGAGGAGTGATATTTGTAGTTATTTATTGACTATCATGGACTGCCAAAACTATCTCTTTATCTTATTTCACATCTACTACAAGATGATCACATAGACATATACCTATTATTATCTTGGTAATTATAAAATCAATTTCATATTCCATATACTTTATCACCCACCCATCTCTTTTTTCACTCAAATCTCTATTAAGTATAAACTCTTTAATGCTTGGGTGCACTACTATCACTATAACTTTTTTGTTAGACACCATGTGCCTAAAATTATTCAATATTATCATTAAAAAAATTAAATTATTATCAAATAAAGGTATACATTTATTCATACCATGCCAAGTCTTGACTAAATAAATTAATTGGTTGTTTTAGGCCTTCATCATTCTGTTACATAAGCTTAACAACAATTGTATCCACTATGAATAATGCATACAAGAAAAATTATTTGCTAAAGTTAGGGTTAAGGAGTGTGGTGGATTTATAGATGGCCTAAAATCCCCTCTTCCCTTATTTTTTCCATGTAAACTCTTTGTTTTTCTTAAGCATGTAAGTACGAGGCTTAACTAACTCTACAAAACCAAGAATAAACCTCTTTATGAAGTTGATCTTCCCCAAGAAGATCTATAAACTTTTATTGTGCATGGGAAAGGGTAAGGAAATGATTTATTCAATCCTCTTAAGGTCAATTTAGAGGCCATCCTTTGACACCACATACCCAAACAATCTACCCTCATGAACTGTAAAGATACATTTCTTGGGATTTAAGGACATTCAAAACTACATGCACCTATCAAAGACTAACTTCAAATGTGTCATGTGATCTATTGGGTTATTTGAAAACATATTTATGTCATGAAGATATATGAGAATTATATCATTAATTATACCTTCAAATTCAACATCCATTTCCATTTGGAAAGTTGCCCCTACATTGGATAGTCTAAAGGGAATTTTCATATATACAAAGGTGCCCCACTTTGTAGTGAAGGTAGTCTTATGTATATCCTCCTCCCTAACCAATATATAATTTTATCTAGAGTAACCATCAAATAAATACAACCTCTAAGATCCTACAACCTTCTGAAGAATCTGATCCATGGAGGGTAGTGGATAATGGTCTTCCAAAGACACCTTAGTAGGGTCTCTAAAATCAACACATAGGCATATCTCTCCATTCGTCTTCCTCATAGGCACAAGGTTTGATACCCACGAGGAATGATTAATGGGGAATATGATCTTAGACTAAATCAATCTAAATAATTCCCTTCTCATGAGGTCTTTAACCTTAGGGTTGATTGGTCTTTGCTTTTGCCTTACCGATTTAGCTTTATCTTCTAATTCTATGGTGTGTTGGGCTAACTTGGGGTCAAATCCTTTTAGATCATGTTAATCCTATGAAAATATACATAATCTTGGCATAATTATATGAAGATATCTCTCTCTTATATTGTTTTTACTTTTACCAACTTAAGCAACTTATCCTTAAAGATGACTATCTTCCCATAATGTTCTTCTTTAGTTGAGATACTCACCTTATCCCTTCTCAACTGATCATATTCATTGAAGATGATATCTAATATCACTAATCCTTGGGAAAAATTTTAGTTTTTAGCTAGAAAATTTAATCATCAAATTGATGCTACAACCTACCTTGACTCTTATGACATAATTTTGCCTCATGCATGAGAAAACTAGCAATCAACTCATCACTATCAAATACCTACTAACTCACCTCATTGTTAGGTACATATGGCCTACATGCAACATTAATTTTTTAATGTCATTGATTTCCTTTGACCTCATCATCTATATCATATTTTATACCAATAGATGCAAGTCTATTTGCATGATGATTAGACTCACTTGGTCTAGATCAAATGGCAAATGCTAGGAAGTCCTCTAAGAGATCCCAAACTCAGTGTTTGTAAGCCTTAGAAAGATTATTCTTAACTATACTAAAATCATTTACTACACTATTATCTCACTATCATCCTTCACTTTCAAAATTTTGATCCCCTTTCTCCTTTCCCATTGTAGCTGATGTATGAGGGATTCATATTATATGGTATTTGAAGTATAAATAAATTGAAACCTTATTAAATAATAGTAACTTTGATTAGAAAGGGAAACTAGCATCACTCCAGTCCCACTTCCATTCTTTGACCTTGATCCATCAAATAATAGAGTCCATATGCCATCATGCTCTTAAGTTGGGCTTGTAAGAATAACATGCAGTATACACCTAGGCCTACCTCATCAATGGTCTTTTAGGGGTCAAAACAATGATTTTTAACTAACCATTCATTAAGGATAAGATCTGAGATACCTTTAAGATGATCCTTAGGTTCTTGCTCATTAATATTCTCATCCTCATATAAGATAGTTCAATTTACATCATATAGGTTGGGAATATAGGGTTCTAAGTGGAACCTAGAAATAGGTTCAAACCTAATAGTGACCCTCATCCCATATCTAGTCTTAAATATCATGTATGACAAGTTAGATGAAATGTATCCCCCAATCTTTGAAGTGAAATCCCTAAATAATCATAAAGCAAAATATGGAGGGATATCGACTACTATGACATCTTATGAGGTAGTATAATTGGGGCAGGTTGCTAATACAATCTTGAGGTCTTTTAAGACACCTACTCTCTTTTGGGAGACCCATCTAATTGTAAGACTCCTTTCTCATTGGGTTTATGCTTGAGCTCTAGCTTATCAGATATGGATTTTAGCATGAATGAGGTATAAAAAACACTATCTATAATGTAATTATGGACATGAAAATATCTTATTATGACTGATAAGTTAAATGGAGGTGGATTAACTACCTTAGGAGCTTGGACTTCACTAGGTTGACTATCATTAGCATAAACTGCAGTCACCTTATCATCTTGTCTATTTATGAGAGTAAGTTTGGAGAGATCTTGTCAAATAAGATGTTTCTATCCTAGAATGGGTAGAGCATCCCACATAGGAATGCTAAATTTATACTTCTTCATTTAGTTTATAGTGCTGAAGGAGGAGCAAGCACTTTTAGCCTACAACTTGGAAGTAGAAGCATCACTTGTGTCTTGAGTTACTTATGGGATGAAGGGACTCTTTTATTGCTACCCATGTGTTTGATATGTATACTATGTTGGAGATGTTTTTTTAAATGTAATTTGAGTGGTAGGATATTGAGTTACTTGGGGATGTGTTGGAGAGGTTTTATATTTCCCCAAGTTATCATCAATCATTATCCTTTTAGCCCTTGTGTGGGCTATAACTGAATCATATGACTTGAGCACATTCTAACCCAATTTATTTTCCACTTGATCAAAAGAATGTTCACATTCTTAAAAGTTTATGAAGGTGGACTTATTAGGTGATTTACTCACATTCCCCCTTATTGTCTTAGCACTTCAACTGATGTCATGATAGGCATATCACTAGGAGGCACTAGAGGACCTTGTTGTGGAGGAGGCATGGTGTCATGTACTTGAAATTTAGGACCCTGCTACATATAATAAATCTAAAAAACTTACCCACTTTTATCCATCACCATCTCACCTAATTTCCCCAATGGAGTAGAACATTGACCTTCTTGTACAAGATTACTTTAAGTTGGTACCAATGCCCTTAAACTATTGGTAGCATTAGTGTTGTGACTATTGTAAGGTATAGACAGTGTGATCTACCCTTGGCCTTGTTGGTTAGGTGGATAAGGGGGTCTATTTTATGGATAATATTGATATGAATCCTAATAAGGGTTCTGATGGGGTGTATAGGAAGTATGTTTCTTCCTTTCTACAGCTATCAATTTTTTGTTTTGAGCTTTAAGTAACTCCTCAATCTTTCCAAGCCTATATACTTGGCTGCCATTAGATTGGTCTTGATTATTTAGAGATGGAAATGTAGAAATAGTAGGGGTATTGGGTTTGATCTCCAGAAATAGGGGCATGAGGGGCCTAGGAATCAACTTTCCTACTTGAATCAAACAATGTTTTGCTCTTATGAAGATTTCATATGCCTTTGGAAATGTGGTCCCATTTATAGACTATATCATTATAGCAACATTATAATTAAAGGCCTTTAGGTAGTATAAGCAGGCATAATTTGGTGTAGGATTGATAATGATAGGATCCTGTCCTAAGTTTTTTGAAATATATAGTTAAAGTCAACCATAGATTCTTGGGGTGCCCTCTTAATTGAGGTGAGTTGATCAACTAATGAAACATGATCACTTATATATTCAAAATGCTTATAAAGACACTCACCAAATTCATCCCAAGTGTTTATGTAGGTAGGAGTGAAACCCCTATACCATTGAATATCTTTTCCTCTCAAGGAGGTTGCCTAGAGTCTCAAAGCTACATTTTCTTGGGTGACATTGTGTACTAAACATAATTTGGCTATATTAGCTATGTATTCCATAGGAGTGGTGGAGTTTTCCATTGTGAAGTATGGTATAATTTTCAAGGTAACAACTAGGATGTCATTAAATTAATTAAGGTTTAAACGGATACCACCATTGAAAGAAACAAATTCTTGTATTCTAGGTCTTGCCATTGGGATTAAAGGACATGCAACATGCTATGCATATAAACAATTGGTAGAATTAGGAGACTTAGGAGAATTTGGGGGTGTAGGATTAGGGTTAAACCTAGGAACCCTCTTTTTCCTTTTAATATCCAAATATAGCTCAATAAATTCAATCTACTTACCTTTTGAAGATGTTCTAGTCGACACCTTTTACATGAAACTTCCTTCCAATCTACCACTAAATGTATTTATCCTTTCAGATGTCTTCCAACATTTTTAAAGCTTACCAAAGTAGGTCTCTAAGTCACTTAATATTTTGTCTCACTAGGTGTGCCAAAATTATTAAGTAACTAGGTTGCACCCTTATTGAGGAAGACTATTCACATCCACCTCAAACCTAGAGTAACATTGGAATGACCTATAGGTTGTGGGATGCCTAAAATGTAAGTTAAACCTCTAGTTTTTTGGGGGATAAATCCCCTAATTTATCATTATAATGCTCTCTATAAGTCTAAATATTATTGCAATCAAAAGGGAAAAGAGATGAAGACTAGTAAAATATCCTATACTAAAGTGGTGATGTACTAGTGATCAAAGTTCTACTCTTAGTATATCCTTCCAATGGAGGAGGGTGATATGAACAATAGAGTTGGAATAATATATGAATGGCTATGAAAACAATGTGAAATTATAAGAGCATAAAAATGATGTGAAATGAAGGATAAGAACCCTTCCAATACAAACCACATAAATCTTGAATACCCTCATATACATACAAAAAAAATATACCACTTTGTAAGTAGGAAAAAAGGCACACAACTAAAATATGGAACCTAAGAATCTCTGAGGAACCTTAATCTTTGCAAAAACCTTAAACTCTGCTAAAACTAACTATGTGGTTATAGGAGCAAGGGGATGGTTTTTAGGTCTATGAGGCCACCATGGTAATTGGAAACATTTCTTATTAGACTATGATGACAACCTACCATGACTTCAACACCATATTTACATGTTCTTGAGTTGCATTAGAAGGTTTTGTAGATGCCATCAAACCACCCATAGTGTTCACCACACAGTGGCCCTCAAGTTGGTATAAGCACTTTCTTCTTTGAGATATTTTAAGATGAAAAGAGGTTATTATAAATATAACCTAAGAAAGGGGGCATGAGGAAACATGAAGCACTCCATCAACTCTTTAACTAAGTCAATTTTTTTTTATGAGGATATTTAACCATCATCCATTACATAGACCTACCTACAGATTACACACATGAGTTATTATTGAAGGTTTTATAGTTATATGAGCTCATAAGTGTGATTCAAGTGCCAAAAATACTATCATGGGATCTTTCAAGACCTAAGGAAACAACGTCAATCACTATATAAGCAGGCAAGATGAGAATCCATGTAAACCATTCTATCCAACTTGGGCAGTGTAGACAAGGATGGTATACAAATTCCTTAGGTTCTTAAGGAATGTTCATATATCTCATGAGAATAATCCCAAGAGAAATTACCATGGTTGAAGCTAACTGAATTTACTTCCTCTTGTTATAATATTGGGCCTTCATTCTCTCTCCTTCATATAGTCTGAGTGTAAACTTGATGAGATTTCTAAACATTCCAATGAGCCGAAGTAGAAGATAGGATGGTTTTGAGGTTATTTGACACTAAAACACCTTGTTTTATAGTCCACTTGTCATCATTTACCTTACTCTACAAATCCCTAACTCCACCTAAGCTAGTCTATATTGTACAAATTTGTACCACTTGAAAAAAAATCTATAAACTAAAATTTCTCTATATTTATTCTTGTTTCAAACCAAAAGACATCATTAGTAGGTGTTATGGAGGGAAAATATGGGTCATGTTAAATTTTTAACATGATGGTATGAGTTAGGGGAGTTGAAAAGTCACTATTTAGCACATGTGGGGCGTATTAGGGAGGATTTAGTCATTGACCATGATGGTAATGGGCTCAATGAGGTATGAAATGGTATATTAATGTATTTATGAAGCTTATTAGGTTTATTAAAGGTGTGAGATGTGACTTAGTGGTCTATCAAGTCCAAATTAGGTTTCATTATGACCAAAAACATTGACATTGGCACACATATATGACCTTAAAGAGGCATATGAAATGAATATCATGTGAAAATAACTTTATGACCTATTATAAACCTCAAATGTACCTTAAGATGATTTTAAAGATGTCCTTGAAAGCTTTAAATTGAACATACCTCATGCAACTAAGAAAAACAAAGGTATTTATGAGTCTTCATTAAACTACCTTCTTAGTTCACCTTCACCATGATAATTATCACCTATTGAAGCTTCATAAAAGTGACCAAGGACCCCCAAACATGTTTCATCATCATGAAAATACTTGATTCAAGTTTAAAAGGAGGTATGAAGGCTCACAAGAAAATGTTATATCACTACAAAATAATGAACTATTTGAACACCTTTCAAACTCATAAGATGAATGATAACCATGACAATAGTTATGGATAATAATTTAAGGATATAAGGTTGATCCAATTTATATGTCTAGGAATAGAAAGTGGCCAACATTTCTAGTGACTCAACTATCTTTACTAGCCTATTGGTCAAGGAACTTAGAATTTTTTGAACCTACTCTTGATGACTTAGCAAATAGAACTTGACTGCACATAAACTCTACCTTATACCTTGCATACTTTGAAAAAATATGACATAAAAAAACAAAAAAGAGGAAACAATAAAAGACAAAACAAAACCACCACCAACAAGACCAAGCAATAAGCATCCTATCATGTGTAGAAGCACTTAGAGGGAAAAGACAAACTCTAGCTACTATGTACAAGAATAACATGATGGAGACTAATAGAAAAACTTGAGGAATATCTCATTGATATGGATGGGGATTTAATCACCATTCAATCTATATAATTTAAAGGAATTACTTTCCTTGCAATTGATTATGATATAAGGCCCATTCCAAAGGCTATCAAACTTAGATTGTTTCCTTAGCTTTGCACAATCCCCATCCCACTTAAGGACTACATCTCCTTATTGAAATGTCATATATGAAGCCCTTTTTTCAAATTAATTATTTAATTAATATTGGTTAGACCACATGGCATGCATGGCACTATCCCTTATCTCCTTTAACTATCTCATCTCACTCATCCTCACTTTTATTACATCATCTTCCAAGAGCTCAAGCTAATGAGAAAGCTCTAAGGTAGGTAATTCAAAGGAAATAGGTTGTCTTACCTCTCTAAAATAGACAAGGAGGTATGGAGAGTGTTTAATAGACATCTTATGTGTAAATTTATCTACCCATAAGGTATTTTTCAACCTTGTATGCCATTCTCTTTGACTGTCCCCCATGATTCTCTTGATGATCATTATCAAGTTATTATTTTTGGACTTTGCTAGTCCATTTACCTTTGGGTAATAGTTGGAAGAATCCTTGATGTAGATTCCATGGATAAAAGCCCACTCACATACCTTATCACTAATAAAGGCCAAGGCATTATTAGATATGATTATTGAAGGTACACCAAATCTGGTCACAAGATTGTCATAGAATTTCAAGATTGAGTTCTCATTAGCCTCCTTAAGTGCAACTGCCTCCAACCACCTTGTAAAGTAGTTAGTGTCTATTATTAATTAATTATTTCCATAAATATAAGGGGTATGGATCATGCCTATGAATTATAAGCCTCATTTCATGAAAAAATACTCAATTTGAATTGGTTATAAGGGAAGGCTAGCTAACTTTTATTTGCTAGTAAACATGGAACACATTGAACACTTTCTGACCCAAGTATGTGAAACTCTAAAAATTTTAGGCCAAAATTATCCAAAACTATTGATGTTATAGGATATTTTCTTAGAAAAAAAGTGCCCACCAGTAGGCCCATCATGAAACTGATCAAGTACTTTGCCAATTTGGTTGTATTCAACACATCTTAAAATCATACCTCCTACATCATTCTTAAAGAGAAATTCATCTATCAAGACATAGGGTATGGTCTATAGTCTAAAATTAATTATTTTGGTCCTATATAAGCCCATAGGAAATTATCCTATTTGGAGGAACTTGACCATATCATTGGTCTAAATGAGAGGAGTCGTATTTGCAGCTACCTACTAACTTTCATGGACTACCAACATTGTTTCTTTATCTTCCTTCACCTCTGCTACAAGATGCTCACATAGACCTCTACCTTTGATTATCTTGGTAACTCTCACCTTAATTTCATATTAATATAATTTTTCACCCACCCATCTCTCTTTTTATTCAAATATATGTTAAGTAGAAACTATTTGATATTTGGGTGCACTACCATCACTATAACTTTGTTGTTAGACACCATGTCCCTAAACTTCATCAATCCTCTCATAATAGAAAGTACATGCTTATCAAAAAAGGTATATATTTTTACATACCTCTCCAAGGCTTTACTAAAGAAATAAATTGGTTATTCTAAACCTTCATCATTCTACTGCATAAGTATAGCAAAAATTGTATCAGTTGTGGAGAATGCATACAAGAAAAATTATTTGATAAAGTTATGGTTAAGGAGTATGGGGGCTTGAGATATAGCTTGTTTTATGGCCTCAAATATCCTCTTACCTTCCTTGTTCCATGTGAGCTCTTTTTGCTTCTTAAGCATGTGAGTAAGAGGCTTAACTAACTCTACAAAACCTAAAATAAACCTCCTTATAAAGTTGATCTTCCCCAAGAAGATATCTAAACCTTTCTTGTTCTTGGGAAATGGTAAGCGAAATATTGATTCAACCATTTTAGTGTTCTATGGAGAGGACCATCCTCTGAAACCACATGCCCCAAAAATATACCCTCATGGACCACAAAGATACATTTTTTGGTATTTAAGGACACTCCAAACTACATACACCTATCAAAGACTAACTTCAAATATGTCATGTGATTTCTATTGGCTCCTTTAAAAATATAGTGATGTCAATCAAGATAGATGATCACCATGTGATTAATTATCCCTTCAAATGAACATCCATTTCCCATTAGCATGTTTCCCCTACATTGGATAGTCCAAATGGTCATTTTTGTGTATGAAAAGGTGTCTCAATTCATAGTGAATGTATTCTGTATGTATATCATCATCCTTGACTAATATCTGATTGTATTTTGAGTAACCATTAAGAAAAAGAAAACCTCTAAGAGCCTGTACAACCTTATGAAGGATATAATCCATGGATGGTAATGGATAATGGTTTCTTAA
Organism: Torreya grandis; assembly: GCA_037957365.1. NCBI lineage: Eukaryota > Viridiplantae > Streptophyta > Pinopsida > Cupressales > Taxaceae > Torreya > Torreya grandis. The sequence goes on along the minus strand of JARHVA010001834.1, from coordinate 3,013,452 downwards.
AGACACCTTATTAAAGTCTCTAAAATCAACACATAGGCATATTTTTCCATTCTTATTCCTCACAAGCAGAAGGTATTCTACCCATGAGGAATGATTAATGGGGAATATGATCTTTCAATCAATTTTAAAAATTCCATTCTCATGATCTCTTCAACCTTAGGGTTGACTAGTCTTTGCTTTTGACTTAACGGTTTTGCATTATCTTCCAACTCTATGATGTGTTGGGATAAATTGGGGTCAAAGCCTTTTAGATAATGTTAATCCCATGCAAATAAATTTTCATACTCTTGGAAAAATGTTATGAAGGTAACTCTCTTTTATGTTGTGTTTACTTTAACCAACTTAAGCAATTTATCTTTAAAATGACTATCTTCTCATAATGTTCTTCTTTAGTTGAGATACTCACCTTATCCCTTCTCAATTGATCAAATTAATTGAATATGATCTATAATATAATTAATCCATTAGGAAATTTTTAGTTCTTAGATGGATAATTTGATCATCAAACTGATGTTGTAACCTACCTTGATTCTTATGATGTAATTCTACCTCATGCATGAGAAAACAAGTAATCTATACTCATCACTATCAAAGTCCTACCAACTCATCTCATTGTTAGGTATAGATGGCCTACACAAACCTTGGTTTATTACTATCCTTGAGTTCCTTTAACCACATCAACAATATCATATTGTGCACTAATAAATACAAGTCTATCTGCATGATGATTGGACTCCCTTTGTATAGAGCAAATGTTAAATGCTAGGAAGTCCTCTAAGAGATCCCAAACTCAGTGTTTCTAGTCATTAAAAATATGATTCTTAATTATACTAAAACCCCTCACTTGATACACTATTATCTCCCTATCACCCTTCACTTGTTAAAATTTTTGACCCCTTTCTCCTTGCCTGTTGTAGCTCATGTATGAAGGGCTTCATATTATGTAGTGTTTGAATTACAACTAAATGGAAACCTTATTATAGAGTATTACCTCTGATTATAAGGGGAAACAAACATCACTCATCCCCACTTCCAAACTTTGACCTTGATCCATCAAATAATAGAGTCCATATGCTATTATGCTCATGAGCTGGGCTTGTGAGACTAGGTGTAATAGCTCCTTCCTTGTGCATGTAGTATACACCTAGGCCTACCTCCTCAATTGTATTTTATAAGGGTAAAAAACATGGTTATCAACTACCCATTCATCAATAAGTAGATCTAATATGCCTTCAAGATGATCCTTTGGTTTTTGCTCACTATATTCTCATCCTCATCTAGGATAGTTCAATTTACATTGGATAGGTTGGCATATAGGGTTCTAAGTGGAGCCTAGAAATAGGTTCAAACCTAATAGTGACCCTTATCCCATATCTATTCCTAAAGAGTATATATGACCAGTCAAATGAAATGTATCCCCCAATATTTGTACTCAAATCCTAGATAAGCATAAGGAAAAATATGGAGGGATATCAAAAACCATGGCATCTTGTGAGGTAGTATAATTGGGGAAGGTTGTTAATAAAATATTGGGGTCTTTTAGGATAGCTATTGTCTTTTGGGAGATCCATCTAATTTCAAGACTCCTTTCTCATTGGGTTTATACTTGAGCTCTAGCTTATCATCTATGGATTTTGGCATGACTGAGGTAGAAGAACCAATTATCTATCATAAAATTGTGGAGAATACAATATCCTATTATGACTGATAAGTATAATGGAGGTGGCTTAACTACCTTGGGAGCTTGGACTTCACTAGGTTGACTATATTTAACACAAATTACACTCACCTTATCAGGTTACTTTTTCATGAGAGAAATCTTGGAGAGTTATTATTGAAGAAGATATTTCTTCCCTGGAATGAGTAGAACATCCCACATAATAATTATAACATTAGACTTCTTCATGTAATCTGTAATTTTGAATGGAGAGATGGCACCTTTAGGCTACAATTTGGAAATAAAAGTATCACTTGTAGTTTGAGTGACTTGTGGGATAAAGGGACTCTTCTAATTTTCTCATGTGTTTGAGATGTCTACTATGTTGGAGAGGTTTTGTTGACTATACTTTGAGTGGTAGGCTATTGAGTTATTTGGGGATGTGTTGGAGAGGTTTTATATTTCCCCAAGTTGCTATCAATCATTCTCCTCTTATCCCTTGTGTGGGCTAAAACTAAATCATATAACTTAAGCACATTCTACCCCAAGTTTGCTTCCACTAAATAAAAAATGTGTTCACCTTGTTCAATGTTTGTGAATGTGGTATTAGTAGGTACTTTACTCACATTCCCCCTTATTGGCTTGATAATTTAGCTAATGTCATGATAGGCATATCACCATGAGGCATTGGAGGACCTTGTTGTGGAGGAGGCATGGTATAATTTACTTGAAATGTAGGACCCTACTACATATAATAACATTGAAATACTTCCCTAATTGTATCCATCGCCATCTCACCTAATTTCCCCCATGCAATAGACCATTGACCTTCTTTTTCAAGGTTATTTTGTGTTAGGACCAATGCCCTTGAACTGCTAGCAACATTGTGATTATAATCATTGTAAGGTCTATCCTATGTGATTTGAATTTTTATTTGTTGGTTATGTGGATAAGGGGGTATATTATATGGATAAGATGGGTATAGACCCTGATAAGGGGATTGATAAGGTTTATAGGAAGTATGTTACTACCTTTTTAAGGCTACCAATTTGTTGTTTTGATCTTTAAGTAACCCCTCAATCTTGCCAAGACTATCTACTTGGATGCCATTAGATTTATCTTGATTATTTGGAGATGTAAATGGAGAAATTGTTGAGGAAGTGGGTTGTATCTCTATAAATAGGGGCATGAGGGGCCTAAGAGTCAACTTTCCTGCTTGAATCAAGCATTTTTTTGCTCTTATAAAGATTTCATATTCCTCTGGAAATGTTGTCCCACCCATTAACTGTATCATTAAAAAAAATCATAATTCAAGGCCCTTAGGTAGTATATGAATGCATAATTTGGTGTAGGATTTATAATGCCAAGGATCCTATCCCAATTTTTTTGAAATTTGTAGTTAAAGTCAATCATGGATTCTTGGGGTGCCCTCTTAATTGAGGTGAGTTTCTTGACTAATGAAACCTGATCAATTATATATTTAAAATTCTTATAAATACACTCACCAAATTCATCCCAAGTGTTTATGGAGGTAGGAGTGAGAACCCTATACCACTGAAGATATTTTCCTCTCAAGGAGGTTGCCAAGAGTCTCATGGCTATATTTTCTTAGGTGACATTGTGTATAAAGCAAAAGTTGGTCTATATCAGTTATGTTTTCCATAGGAGTGGTGGAGTTTTTCCATATGAAATATGGCATAATTATCAAGGAAAAAATTGGGATATCATCAAATTGGTTAAGGTTTAAAAGGTTACCACCATTGAAGGGGACACATGCTTACATTCTAAGTCTCGCCATTGGGATTAAAGGACGTGCAATAGGCTGTGTATGAATAGAATTGGTAGAATTAGGAGAATTTAGAGAATTTGGGAGTGTATTATTAGGGTTAAACCTAGGAACCCTCTTTCTCTTTGGAATATCCAAAGATAGCTCAATAAATTTAATGTGCTTACATTTTGAAGATGATCTAATGGACACCTTTTGCAAGAAACTACCTTCCACTCTACCACTAATTATCTTTAGACTTCCATATGTCTTCCAAATAATGTATCTAAGTTACTTAATATTTGGTTCCACCAGGTATGCCAAAAAATTTAGGTAACTAGGTTGCACCCTTCTTGAGGAAGACTATTCACATCTACGTCAAACCTACACTAACATTAAAGTGATTTATAGGCTATGGGCTACCTAAGATTTAGGTAAAACCTCTAGTTTTATTGGGGATATATCCCCTAATTTATCATTCCAATTCTCTCTCTAAGTCTTAATATTGTTTCAATGAAAAGGGAAAAGACATGAAAATTGGTAAAATGGCTTATACTAAAGTGGTGATGCACCAGTGATCAAAGATCCACACTTAGTCTATCCTTTGCATGCACTAATGAACTTGATAAAGATTACAATTGATTATAACTCTTGAAAATTTTATAAGCGTTAATTTTTCATATGGAGGTTGAGTAAGAGTTATGCAACTTGAAGGATAAAGGCCTAGATCTACACAAGACACTATTAGCTAATGACACTTCAAGAACACCTTTACTTGTCAACACTTCATACAACTTGCATAGAATAAAAAATTGAAGTTAGGTATATGAAAGGAACTATAGATGACAATAATACTCATACATTATTAAAATAAACTCACATAAATCACACTATCATTCAACCAAGAAGTATGCAAGTATTCTTCTATTGATTCAAACAAATACGAGGTAATTTAGCTACACTTTGCTACACCTAGTCGAAGGATGCCAATGAAACATCTTAATGAATACTTAAATATAATGTTTCATAGATAATTTATAATATTCCATTTGTGGGAGAGGTCATGAGTGAGGCCAAACTGGCATATGGTAGTTATATCAGGCATATTCACCCTTCTCATACATTGACACTTCTTCAACGAGTCCACTTTGGCATTGAGAGGTGTGGAGGTTGTAACTCCATTAAATTAATGAAATATATAAACATGATCAAAATATTTCAATGTGCATATAATCAGCCTCTCCTTCAATGTGCATATAAGCAGCCTCTCCTTCAGTGTGAAAGATATAAGCAACCTCTCCTTCAATGTGCATGCATGCTTGTCCTTGAAACTACCTCTACCCTATCTTAATAGTCTTAAATTTGGGATATGATCACATAAATGATAGTTATCAATTCATCAAGGTTATTAATCAATGCCATACTATTGTTTCACACCCACTAGAGCCTTCCATTTGCAAGTTAAGTAGGCCTATTTACAAGTTTTTCATTTTCTACATGCCCACTATTTGAATGATTTAGGCATCCAAATCAGGCCTTCAAAACATATGAGAGGAATTGAAATATCCTTTATCAACTACTTTTATAAACACTTATGCCTTTTATCAACTATATTCATGTAATTACATTGACCTTGTTAGACTAGGCCTCTCACCCCAGTTCCACAAACTGGTTGTTTAGAATGAGATAACAAAGATACTTGTAGGCACCTTCATGCATAATTATGGTATTATAGAAGTATAATAAGCCTTGAAATTACCTTTCCAATATTTTTAACCCCTGGTTAGTCTTTACAATACATTTTATACCTAAAACTTTGCACACTTGCACTTTTAGGAGTGTCCTTATAGCCTCCATACCATAAAGTGCCATGGACATGAGCCTCTCTAAGCTGTCAACATGATCTAGGTGTTAGTCAAGAAATTCATGAGTGTTTTTATGTATTTTTCATTAAACATTTATATTCAAGTCATTATTAGGGTTTAAGGGGGGTTTAAGAGTGCTTGGGGGTCTTAAGGATTTTTCATAGAGACCAAGGTTTGGATCTTTAAACTAATTATATCAAATGCAAGCCAATAGCCCTCCATAACTTCCCTAATTTTTTGGGTTACCTATGCATAGCATCCAAATTATGATGAGAATTTTAAGATGTTTTTTATGTAAGAATCATTCCTTTTGAGCACACTCTGGGTATATGCAAACAATATGGCCAACTATAGGGGCTTCTCGTAGGATCTAATTTGGCCAAAGGGATTCCAAAAACTATGATGAGTTTCCCTAAGAAGGTTAGAAAAATTATTTATTCAAAAAGTACTCTCTACTCCACCTTTTTGTAACATAATCATAGTGGAGATTATAGATTAGTATATTTGTTGACTTGGATCTTAGATTTTGTCCCAAACCCTGGGGTTAGGAGGCACTCTTGCATTGCTTCCAAACTGAATGCTACCTTAGAGATCCTATAGAGGAGTAACATTTTCCTAATTAGACCATTTGACTTCCTTTGAGAGTACACAATCATCTATCTCAACACTTGTGCTTATCTGCTTGCTTAACTAGTCATGGAGGTAACTTTGATGAGTGCTAGAGGATTTGTTTAGATGCTTTAGATCTCATTCTCCATCATTGATTTCATTATGTCTAGACACACTCCCCATTCCTTGCTCTTAATCTCAAACTAACACTTATAAGCTTGTTATGTATAGTTTGAATCATACACGTGCCAACAAATGAGTCACTTTTATTCTCGAAATACTTGAGGAGACCTTAAAGGTCATTTCATGGTCAAACCACTTCATCTAGATGACTTTTGAGGCCAAAATCCACCATCAGGTCACTTCTAGGGTTTATGTAGGGTTTGAGATGTCAAACATATTAATGATGGTTTATAATGTATGGACATCCAAACTAGGAAAGATTCCATGAATCTACAATGCATTAACTTCCTCATCTTCCATAAATAGCCTAGGTTTCCATGTAAAGGGTGTGTAGAGATAGGAATGTTGGAAGGTGACACTAGGATTGTTTGCAAACCAATTCTAACTAGTTATTTTCTTAAGGTTCATTCATAAGGTTAGCCACCCAATGCCAAATAATCATTCATATATTTTTATTTCATAGGGAGACTTAAAATTCCCTAAGATATTTGACCTTGAGCATCTATGTGGTGAAGTGGGTGAACACTGGAAGTTGGCTCTCAAGTTGATTGTATCTAGGGTGAGTGGCTCAAGTAGGGTTTTGGAGACATTATGACCATTTTAATAAATTCCTTTAAGTTTAAACCTCCTTGGTAGGGTCTTAAACATCTTCATACACCCCTCATTATCTATCCAAGATGTTATAATATCTTGGAAGAACCTTAAGATTACAGTAAGGTCTATGAATAGGCTTGCGAGCTTGTCTACATTGGTCTATCTCCAAGGGAAATTGATGTAAAACTGATTTTTAACCCATTTATAGGGTTGATTAATCCATCATGTTCCAATATTCCAAAAAATTCTATGTATCCCAAACTATTTACATACCCTTCATGGTGTGGATCTACCCTTCAACCCACATAACTAAGTATCACAGACATGGCTTGGTCTGAGACAAAACAATGGGTATACCTAATTTTTTGATAGCAAAAATGGAGGAATGGATTCCTTTAATTGGTCATGATGACCATTTTTACTAAATATGGGGGATTTTACATTCCTATAGTTGTCTCAAATACTCATTTTACTTAGACTAGTAGTAGGCTACCTGTTGGTTGAGTGACCAAGCATGAAAAATCTAAGTATGGTCTTCATCCCTTGTTTACATAAGGTTTTCATGATGATAGTGTGTCATTATTGTGTTTTAGGGTTATAGACACCCTAAAACATCCATTCCCAATGTTTCTTCCCTTGTATATCTTCCTATATTTAGGCTTAGGGCTTATGCTTATAAAGGCCTACATGTCTGTAAGTCAGTGTTTGATGCTTTATTAATCTTTAAAGGGAGTGAACATTGATATTATCATGCCCATACCTTAGTTTAAACCTTAATTTTCCTTGAGTGAGGGTGTAATCTTAACACAAGTAGGATACATATCTCAATGTATGTCATAAGAGTTGTAGGCTCTCAGTGGCCTTCTTTAACTATTCACAAGGCCTAAGTGATGAGTTTCTGAGGGAGTATGGTGTTTGGAACCATTTAAAGGATCTAAAAATATTCTCTCATAGTATCCTTTATCCATTATAGGCATCCATTCTTTTTATCACACTACTTCATATGCTCATTGTAGCCCGTGTATGAGTGTTCTTAGAGACTTTCATATAGTAGGCTCAAGGTGGATTCTAGTAGATGGTCATTTGTTGCTATAATAGGGTATATTATCTTCACATATTCTTAACCTTCCATGATCTCATGGTCCTTGAGGGTTCCAAGGGGAATTTAGGTCTGTTGTCATGCTCTAGCCTTGGAAAGAAGGGTGGATAAGTGAATGAAGATGATTGTGGAGTGGAGGAGGGTGAAACATGAACAATAAAGTTGGATTACAGTATGAATGGCTATGAAAACAATGTGAAATGATAGGATCATGAAAATTACATGAAATGGAGGATAAAAAAACTTCTATACAAACCAAATGAATCTTTAAGACCCTCACATACATATTAAACCAAAGTATGGAACCTAAGAATCTGTGAGGAACCTTAATCTTTTCAAAAAACCTTAAACTCTGCCAAAACTAAATATGTGGTTATAAGAGCAACCAGGGTGGTTTTTAGGTCTGTGTGGCCACTATGGAGGTTGGAAAGTTACTTATAAGGCTATGATGACAACCCACCATGACTTTAACACCCTATTTACATGTTTTTGAGTTACATTAAAAGGTTTTGTAGATGCCATCAAACCACCCATAGTGTTCACCACATAGTGCCCCTCAAGTTGGTATAAGCACTTTCTTCTTAGAGATAGTTTAAGATGACATGAGGTTATTGGAATTCCAACCTGAGCAAGGGGGCATGAAGAAATGTCAAAAATTCTATCAACTCTTCAACTTAACTAAAAACTTCTAATGAGGACATTCAACCTTAGTCCATTGCATAGACCTACTATATATTACATATAAGAGCTAGCATTGAAGGTTTACCAATTTTATGAAGATCACACAAGTGATTCAAGATCCAAAATGACATGATAGGCTCCTTCAATACCTAAGGAAATAACATCAATCACTAGTTTAAGTAGGCAATCCAAGAATCCATGAAAACTATTCAGTCCATCTTGGGTTGTGCAGATAAGGATGGCATACAGATTCCTTAGGTTCTTAAGGAATGTTCATACAACTCATGAGACCAATCCCAAGACAAATTCCCATGGGTAGTATTTGACTAAATGTACTTCTTATAGTTATGATTTTGGGTCTCCATTCTTTCTCCTTTGTATAGTCTGAGTGTAAACCTAATAATCTCTCTAAACTTGCCAATGAGCTCGAGTGGAAGATATGATGGTTTTGAGATTATTTATCACTAAAATACCTTGTTTTATCTTCCACTTGTTCTCCCTAACCTTACTCTAAAAATCATTGACTCCACCTAAGTTATTCCATACTATATGGATCTCTACCACGTAAAAAATAAAAACCTCTGCAACCTATAATTTCTCTGCATTTATTCTTGTTTCAAACAAAAATACATCATTATCAGGTGTTATAGATGGAAAATAGGTGTCATGTGACATTTTGAACCTGATAGTACAAATTAGGGGAGTTGAAAAGTCACTATTCAGCATGTATGGGGCCCATTAGGGAGGATTTGGGTGTTGACGATGATGTTAATGGACTCAATGAGGTATGAAATGGTCTATTAATGGATTGATTAGGCTTATGAGGTCTATTGAAGGAATGGGAGGTGACTTAGTGGTCTATCAAGGCCAAATTAGGTTTCATTATGACTAAAAACATTAACTTTGGCACACATATACGAACTTAAAGAGGCATATTAACTGAATATCATATCAATGTCTTGTGAAAATACCTTTATAACCTATTAGAGACCTCAAATGGACCATAATACAATTTTAAAGATGTCTTTGAAAGATTTAAAGTGAACATACCTTATGTGACTAGTCAAAACAAAGGTATTTATGAGTCTTCATTAAATTTCCTTCTCAGTTCACCTTCACCATGGAAAATCTCACCTATTAGAGCTCCATAAAAGTGACCAATGACCCCTAAACATGTTTGATCATATGACAACACTTGATTCAAGTTTAAAAGGAGGTATGAAGTCTCATAAGACAATGATATATCATGATAAAACAGTGAACTACTTGAACACCCTCCAAACCCATAAGATGAATGACAACCATGATATTAATTATGGATAAGAATTTAAGGATATAAAGTTGACCCTATTTCTAGGTCTAGGACTAGAAAGTGGTCAATAATTCCCTCATATTAGATCCAATACCTCTAATTTTGACACATTATGCAGGTCTTAGGCATGCCTAAATGGACACATGACTAATCATGGGCTGTAATATCATAGTTCATCCTATTATGTGTGATTTTAGGCCATCAATATCACACTAAGACTTGGTGTATACTTTTAGACATAGTCATCATAATATGGAATGGTGACTACCACAACACTCCAAAATAAGATGAAATGGTGACTACCACAACACTCCTTGGCATAAGTACACTAAATGAACATGATCCCTATGAACCTAATGACAATTGACCCTTTCCTAGACTATCATGACATCCCAAAGACTCATGAAGATGAAAAAAAAATTGTTTAAGTGATTACAAGTAGAAGTTGATTCTTTTTGAGTCCATGGGTAGAAAGGTATAAATAGTAACCATGTAACATATATAAGGAATATGTCTAGGTAAATTTATCATTGAAGAACATTGAACCAATGTGATCACATGTAGGCCTAATATGCATGATAAATATCATGGAAATGTCTAGATAGTAATAGTACAATCGCAACAAGCAAACAAAAACACATATAGGAGCACTCAAAATCAAGTCAACAAGTAATGGTCTAAAGAGACCAAAAACAAGGGCATGTTCAAATTCCACAAAATTGAAGAGACATGACTTAGTCAAATTTCCATAAAGGAAATAATGACATATTCAAATGTCCATACATTAAATAATGACATATGAAAATGCCAATGAAATAAAATATAATCATGGGGGTTGCAAACAAGGGAGCATATTCAAATGCTCGAATGAGCAAGATAAGAAACTCAAGGAAGTGCATAAGGTAAAACATAAGCAACCAACATAAACATGTCATAGTGGCCCATGGATCTAATGTGTTAAAAAATTATGTCAAGTGTATAGCATATGAAGTACCCTATGTAAGATATAATCATGGATTATAGGCATGTGTAAGTACATTTGTAGGCACAAAAATTATTGAGTGATCATCAAATCATATAATGTGTGAGTATCAAGATTAAAGAAGCAGATGCCCCTAATGCCCATATGACATGAGTAGAGGGAAATCCCAACATCCAAATTAGAGTGTATCATGTATCTATGTATGCCTATATAACACCTAATGTAGAAGTGAAACACACATGTGTATGTAGGAGTAACTGAGTATTCCATCTATCAATATGGAAGTAACACATAGATGCCAAGGATCCAATAGAACATGTAAGTGCCAAAATCATTTTTGGACTTTTTTCAAATGTTCTTTTTGTTACAGTGTGTTCACATTATTAAGTCTATAATAACATAAATATTTTTAGTTAAACAATATTATGTAAATAGGTTTTTATGTGGTATATTATTTTTGTGAATAACAACAATATCAAATGAGGGAGTTTTATTAGTTAAATTGTTAGCTATAAAAATATATTATTGTAACAATATATTTCATATATCTATTGGAGATTGTTTATGTGAGAGATTGTAGGGATACTACTATCCCAATTATAGGAAACATATTTCATATATAACTTGTAATGTTTTATATAAATATAGAGTGTGTGTAGTATAATACTATTTATTTTTCTTGTTACCTGTGTATTTGGCTCTCCCATTGTGTGTAACTTTGATCTTTCCCAAAATCTAGTATTAGAGAAGCAACAGATCAATGAGGTATTGTACATGACAATGGCATTATACTTGATTGCCCTGATTTATGAAGAGAATGAAAGAATGAAACATGTTGTAAATAGATTTGAAAATAATTAATTAAAATCCTATGCTTTTTAGAGTAAGATGACACTATCATAGAGGAAGTTTGATATATAGCAATTGTTTAAGGACAATTAGAAGTTGGTGGTTTGATTAGATCTCTTCCCATCTCTAATTTAACATGCAATCTAGAGATTCTACAACTTTTTTATTTTAAATCTAAATATAACATTTTTTATATTACCCCTTGCATCATATCTCTAGCTTATAGAGGCACATCGTAGTCCTTACCCAAGTCATCCTAAATCTATTTATTATTGCATGAGACTGCATGAAGTAACTATGTCTGTCATGCCCTATAAAGATGTGAAGCATTTCTTAATCAAATTGAAATATTGTGATCAACAATCATGTATTTTATGCTTGCTCATGTGAGTTTACATATTTTTATCTATTGGTTGACCTTGGAAAATATTTTTTAGTACCATTTTGGATGTCTTTCATAACTAGGCCCAAAGTTTTATGATATGATCCTTAATGGTCTATAATATCTAGTTTCACCTGCATATCCTTGTTGTACATCATAATTATTTTTTCAAGTGTCTATTCTATTCATACATGACTTTGCATCCTTCAATACTATCATTCTCTAGAATGAAGAGTTGTATGTACTGTTGTAGTTGAAATAAATCAATGGCTACCATATAAATGACATCACCTTTGCAATAAAAATGAAATGATCATGGCAACCTGTCCATGTAACAACTATCTTTTGTAATTCATCTTTTTTAGTCTTTAAGTTTAGGTGTAGGGTTATTACAATTTTATTATGTCAAAGGTCATTTAATTTTTTATTAAGGTTAGATGTCACATCCATTTAAGTGTTTAAGGTTATTATTTTGTTATATGTGAGTTAAGTTGATGTTATTTATTATTAAGACATTGTTGTTTATTATTTATCAATTAAAAATGAGTCAAAATATAGTGTCTTTTGGTATTTTAATGAAAAATCCAAAGTCTCTATTGTTTGGTCCTTGTAAAAAATAAAAAATTAGTTGAAAAGTAAAAATCATTTTTTCATCAATAAAGTATAATGAGTCATTATTTATTTGTCAAAATAAAAAAAAATGAGTCAAGAGTCTAATTTTTTAGGTCATTTTATGTCATATAGAGTCATTGTCAAAATTATTTTAAAAAAAATTGCCTCATAGACACATTATCGCTTGTACATGACATTTGAATTATGAGGTGGGGGGGTGGTTCCAATTTTTAGGGAAACAAATAATAGAGAACTTGATAGAACCATTTTATCTTCATCAACACATGTGCTGAGTAAGCAACTTCACTCATTAAAGGTTAGAGGTAATGAAGGCTGGAGGATTTATAGCCTCTCATTAGCTACTAACAATGAGGCCACTTTTGCTTTATTGGCACATTTTATTTTCAATTGTGTGCTTGATTTCAGTTTTGTGTGAATAAAAACTGATGATGTATACATGTTCAAATTTGTAATAAGTGAACTAAAAATTTCTTTATAAATTATTTGAATATGTGATAGTGAAGAGAGCTAGTAACTATACTGCACACCATGATGTGGTTTATGGTAAACCACTTTTACAACCATTTTTTTGTGGTTGTTGGCAATCCATTTAAAAACCATCCCATTTTGTTTTTTGGTAAGCCATATGAAAAACCATCAGTAAGTTTTGTGATTGTTCTATGAAAATCAATAAATCATGAGTATATGTGTAGATATGGGATTGATGTTTTCCCCATGTTCACATTAAGGGGGTGTAGACTAGGGGTTAATAATGTTCACAAGGGGTGAATTTTAGGGTGTGTTCACATTATTAAGTCTGTAATAATGAAAATATTATTAGTAAAACAATATTACATAAATATTTTTTTATGTGGTATATTATTATTGTGAATAATAACAATATTATATAAGGGAGTTTTTATTAGTTATGCAAATATATTATTGTAACAACATATTTCATATATAGTTTGGATATTGTGTATGTGAGAGATTATAGGGATCTTACTATCCTGATTATAAGAAACATTTTTCCTATATAACTTGTAATGTTTCAAATAAATATAAAGTGTGTACAGTATAATATTATTGATTTTATTGTCACTTATGTATTTGGCTCTCCCACTACTGTGTAACTCTAATCTTGTATGTATATATGAAATATGATCCTATGTGCCATCCAAATGATGGTCAAAAATATCTACCCATTGTAAATATGGTGTAATACCTTATGTATGTGACCAAGGAGCATATATAAGTGTAATATCTATCACCATAGTATCGATGGTGATCTATGTATGTAAAATAAGACTCTATGGTCATGAAGCAATAGTAGGTGAAATTAGAGTAGGATTTTTGGAAGCCATCATTGAGTGCTTGTTTTTTTCTTTGGAGCAGTAGTAATAGGAACATGTGTAGGTACTCTAGCTATATGAACATGGTTTGTAGTAGAGGATTGGGATTATGTGGAATCCACTATATGTATCTAATGTAATTATATCTCAAGTGCCAGATACCTAGTAAATGGTATTGGTTGTTTCTTACCCTTTTGGCAGTAGATTTTCCTTAGTAGTCTTGATAGCTAATTATCTAGGTATAAGTTTTTTTTATTCAAGAGGATAATCATATGGAATTTCATAAATTGTAATTACTTGATTGGCATGAATGTATTTGACATACCCATGCACTATAGAAGGTAGTGCTTGAAGAGTGTGTATCCAAGGTCTTCCTAATAACATATCAAAGATGTTTGTGGAAGGGATAATTAAAAAGGTAATAACCACATGTGTGGGACCAACCTATAAAGGTAACTCAATCATGATAATAACCTTCTGAGAGGTCCCATCAAATGCTCTAACTAATCTGGTAGAGGGATGTAAATCATGATGATTATAACCCAAGTGCATACATAATGTCATGGTACAATTTTTTTTCTTACACCATTATCAATCATAATACTATGTATGGGGTGTTTATCAAGGTATGCTCAAATGAATAAGGAATGAAGATCAGAGTCATCATCCTTAATTTGACTATCATCAAAGGAAATAGAAGGTCTTTAAACCATAGGAAGTATATGTTGCATGTAAGTGTATACACCCTAAATTAGTCAATCAAACAACATATTATTTCTTTTCATAATCCTTTCATGGGAGAGTCTGACTAGAAAATATGAGTTTTTTCACATTTAGCCAGACCTTTTTATCTGACTTGTCTTGATCTTACTACAATCCCTAGACATCTCTTTGATTATTCCCATTCATCCATAACTTTCTAGACTTAACCCTTTTAGGCCTAAAAACCTCTTTTAGACCTAGACCCATCCCCCTAGGTCCCACAACCCTTGGAAAATAACACCCAAATAGGACTACAATGTTGAAACCTAGGGTGTCTAGTTTCTGGCATTGTTATCCAAGCACAATTTTGGTTTTAACAATCAATTTATTTTGTAAGATGAGTCTTACCCCTTTTCTTTTCTTCATTGATAAGTTTTATAATGTCAGCCAAATGCACATACATCTCCCAAATTCAAAATAATGAGTCTCATAAATAAAGGACTACTACAAAAGGCATTTTATATCTAGCACTTACTATTTTGGCACATTATACATAATAAAATCAATCAATAGTATAACTCAGCTTTTCTGCATCACACATAGATTTGCATGCTTGATTAAGGAAGGGCCTAGGTGAATTTAATTCTTGGATCAATTATGCATGTTGATTATGCATGTTCACTAAGGGAGAACTACATTAGATCTGAGACCCTAGCTTGAGGGTTAATGTAGGCAACAATCAAAACAATAGGGGTTCTTGATTGTGAGATCATTCTTCCCATAACCCAAATTTCCCCCTTTTACTTTGATTCTATTTTTTTTCCATGTGTGTAGACTAATACAGGTACTAAATATTGAAATAGACCTACAACAAGCTCTAGTGACTTTCAAGACCTAAAATTTGGTATGCAGGTCATATTGAGCATAGGAACAGAACCCAAAAAGATTTTAGCCTCAAGACAACAGTGCTGGGAAAGAACTATAGTGCCAAACACCAAGGTGTCCTATTCCCAATGCTCCTATCCATAAGAAAACAAAGACCAGATATGGAATTTAGCCACTATCCCAGTCTTGCTCCTCCAATTCTCTATTTAGAATCATAAAATTCAACATAAAACTAGCTAAATTAATATGTCTTTGTATTCTCTTTCCTATGTAATTTAAGTTGATCAAATTAGCATAAACCTATATTTTATTACAAAAAACTAGAATTCTCCCCATATTTTAGACCTTTATTAATTAGGAATTAAACACCTAATTTCCTAAATTAATAAAACATTTGGTGAAGCTGACTTACTTTAAACTTTCATGCAAAAACCCTATAAACCTTAGGGATAATTATTTTTGATATTTTTCCATTATTTCTTGATTTTTCTTGAATTTTAAAATAAAAAATCTATCAATTCATTGTAAAAATATCACATATTTTGTTCAAACCTTAGTTTCACATACTAGGTCCTTTTTGCATACAAACACATTCAACACACTAGGAAAAATATATTACTAATTTTATAAATATTTTCTAATTTTTCCTAAATTTTTCAAGCAAAATTATACAAATTTTGTCTAATTTTTTCAAATTATTGCACTAGTTTTGAAAAAAATTCTAAAACCCTAGTTTAAAACCCTAGATTTCAAAACTAGGTCATCAAACAACAAGCCTTTCTTCCTTGCTAATTTTAGCAAACTATTTTGGAATTTTTGAAAATCAATTACCTTATCAAAATTAGTAGTTTCTTGTGAAAAAATTTAAATTCCAAAATTCTAAATTTTGTATAAATTTTTGTGCCTTTATCTTATTTCCAACAATTTTTAGAATTTAAAATTATTGCATAAATTTCAAAAATTATAAAACCTTAGTTTAAAACCCTATATTTCCTAACTAGGTCCTCAAACCTCAAAATTCCCTCCTTTACAATTTTTAGAAAAATAATTTGAATTTATTGCAAATTGTTTGTGTCATCAAAAGTAATTTTCAAAATTCAATGTTAGTAGTTCTTTGTGCATTTATTTGCCTCATAATACTTTTCAAAATTCTCTTTGGTGATAAAATGGCCACTAAGTAAATTCCTCCTCATCCCATAGATCAATTTATAAAATTTTCTTACAATTATGACAATGATTGGATGAATTTGAAAAATTGCACATTAGCTAAAACTATAGAAAATGATTTCATTTATACTGAAGAAAATGACTATTGTTGTAATGAAGGATATGATGATGTACGTAATGATGAGGGTGAATCACAAATAGATGAATCTTTTTCTCTTAAACCCATCTCTTTTATTCCTTATAATGAAAATACTTTTGATAAATGGGAAAGATAATTCTCACCTCATTGTCTGAGGCACAATGTACAAAATGTATAAATTAATCATGCACTTCCAAGTGAACTTCTTATTGGTGATGATTTGCTTCCATGCGAACCTAATCTGTCTCTACCTTTTGCTACTACTATGTTCAAAATACAATAATATAGATGCAATAGAATAAAATTATCAAATCACAGTTCAAATGATGCATTATGTGTTCCTAACTCTACTCTTTCAAAAGAATGTTCAAATGATAACTCTTCTACTCTCATTTCTCATGTTGAAAATGAAGAAAATTCATATACTCCATCCATGGATAGCATAGATACACATGATATTCTGAATGCCAATGATAAATTATTACATATTAGAAAGAAATTAACTCTTTCTCTTACACCTCTACCTAGCAATGATGGAAGTGATAATGAATATGATAGTGAACATGCAAATGAATATGAGATTGAAAGTGAATATGGAAATTATACTTCAAATTCTTCCATTTCAAATGAATAAAATGCAAATTGTGAAAATGTATGGAATAATGATGACTACTATGCATATAGTGAAGAAGAAAATGCATATCATGCTGCTAACCCTTCTCTCACTCTTCTCAAACCTAAGCAATTCCAAATGTTATCTTTAATGCTATGAATGATTCTAATTCCAATAATGCACATGTTAATGTTAATAGTATATCTTTTACTAAATTAGAATGTGAGTCAATAAAACATAAAGATACCAATGAATCTCCCAAGCCAACCCTCACTACAGTAAAACCCAGTTCTCACTCTTCACCTAAAGAGAATGGTATCTCACATCCTTCTAATAAGGTACAAGTTACCATTACTCCAAAGGTTCAAGTGAGCACACCCCCTCTTTATGATCCACTTGTTAAATGTAGCATTCCCATGGTTGAAATTAATAATCAAATTCAGTGATTAAATGAACCACTTCAAGATACTAATGTACCATACCAAGAGATCATCTCTTTGATGCATGTAGTTGGTGAACTACAACACCAAGTACATCTCCTTACCTTGGAAAAAAAAATCTTATAAATCTTGGATGGATGCCAATGATCTACATGGTAACCCTTTTCTAAAGACATTCATAAAAGCTGCATTGCATAAGCATTTCTAGACACAATCATTACCTCACTTTGATGGAACTGGAGATCAATTAGTACATCTTCAGGCCTTTTAGAAGGCTTTGCCACATCATGCAAGTCCTTTGATTCTACTTAGGTTATTTTATAAGACATTAGTGGGGGAAGCATAGAATTAGTTCTTTCATCTACTCCCTATTGGTTCATTACACACATATGATGACTTAGAGGAGTCATTTCTCCAAAACTACATCATAAACATGGGCCCTCATGTTACATATGAGAAACTTGCCACACTACATTAAAATTCTTTAGAGCCAGTCAATGAGTATATCTTATGATTTAAGGCCTATTTGTTAAGACTAATATACAAACTAGTAGATCTAGAGATTTAATATATCTTCATCAAGGGCCTTCACCAACCTCTCCTCAAGCATCTACTATATCAGATAGAGCCTTGTTTCAGACATTTGTGTTACACAGTTTAGCTTTGGAAAATAAATTAGGATTAATTAAGGTAGCTTTAGTGGATTATATCACTCTAGATTTCATAATAATAGCTTTAGATATAGCTCCTACCACTCATCATCCACCATGTCCAATACAAGATAAGAGACCACAACCAAAAAAATTACTGATCAAGAATAAAGAGCAAATTTTCATAACACAACCTATAGTATGCACTATAGAGAACAATAGTTTATCACCACTATAGTTTGATTCAAAGCGAGACAACCCATCTATCATATTATTAGCACTATTAGATAGGAGGTTAATCATATTACCTTCTATTCACCAATGAGATCCACAACTCTTATATAGACAACCACATTGACCTTTTTGCAATTATCATCATATCCGTGGACATAGAGAAAATGAATATTTTGGACTTAGAGATTGCATTACTAGATGTTTTGATAATGGTATTATAGCATTCACATAGGGGGCATAGATATCTCCTCCATCATGGAACCCTAGACCTCATTCCTCCATGACTAAGTCATCCCAGGACATTCCTTTATAGGAATCATCAGTCACTCATCATGAATGTAATGTAGGTTTTAGGATAAAATCTCATAGGAGATCTCCTATTCCAACTATTCAAAAAGTTTGGAAACCAATAAAGCATAAGCAACCCACATATAGAAGTATAGTCCATGTAATACATAGTGTAGTTCCATATACACATCCAACAGAGTCACAGATACTGTAGTAGAGTACTATTCTAGAGAGATATTCATTATATCTAAGTTTTCAAGGTCCTATCTCATGTAGCAATCTGCTATGATTAAGACTAGTTGAACCCACATTATAGAGTACTACTCTAGAGAAATATTCATTGCAATTGAATTTTTAGGGTCTTATCTCATGTAATAACCCTTTAAGATTAAGTTTAAATAAGCCCTCAACATAGGTTTTATCTCCATCTCAACATATTACACATTCATATAAATCATAATAGAGGCCACATGGTATTCGGTTATAGACAGATGAGCCTTCTTCATAGCAGACAATATCATCTATAGAACACATTCCTACACAACATGAGTAGTATGGGCACTTGTTCATGTGGCTGACAGGGTTCAAATAGTGATATGACACATTGTGATACAACATACATTCATTTTAGCATTATTTTATAGCTTCACTTAGAAAAATAATGATGGATCCAAAGGTCTAGCTAACCTTTGTATTCTTGAGCCACTTTTAGGGAGGTAATATGCACATAGTGCTATCTTACTTTCCCCTCCTACTAACAACTAACATTACTGATTTTAGATAGCAATCCCTAACCAAAACTAGATTATCAAAGTCTAGATATTACCAAACCAAATGTATCCCAACACTTTACCACTCAAACCAAATCAAACATATCCAAATCCTACTTTACCAATCCCAAAAACCAACTCAAATTTATCCAAATAGATTACCAATTACCACAACAAACAAATTTTTTCCTACATACGATTATAATTCAAACTTAATAAGCCTAGAATCATAATTATCAAAACATCAAATCTTATATCCCAAGTACCATTTACCAAGCACATGAAAATTCAAAATCAATACTAGGTCAACCATTTCTAAAATCAACCACTTACAATCAATATACCAACATATTCCAAAATCCATCACACAAATACACATGAGTTTAAAAGCAAACCAACATTTATATATATCATGAAGTTTTCAAAACCTATGCATCATGTCAAAGTACAATCAATCATGAATGAACATCATGCCCTCACTCTTGGTCTTACTCTCTCCTCTAGTGCTAGTCTCATAATCCTACCTAGCACTCGATGACCCTGCACCTCCTCAAGTTCTTGAATGCCTCTTACACTGACTATCTCACTCTAACAACTGACCATAATCTTCACACAAGTCTACATATCATTATTGAAGATCCATATAGTCATTTACAATATTCATACTCACCATGCCAGAATCAGGTAGAGGCATCATATGCCTATCCAACTTAGCTCTAAGCTCATCCCTTTCTCTTGCTACCCTAACATATGTAGTTGTATTTATAGTGGCTCTATCAAACAAATGAGTATAAATACTAGCTATAATTGTCACTCTCTCTATCAAACCCTCCTCTATAACATCATCAAGTACATGATATGTAAGCTCACATAGTGTAGACTCAATAATAGTCTCCCAGAACACATCATCTCCAACACCTACCTTAATAAGTGCCTCATCTTAAACACCTCCAACTCCACTTGCATCTAAAGATACAAACACTATGTTAAACATACATTTTCAAAACAAACTTGTACATGACTCAAGCATAATCACACCTTACCTCCCATCATGTGAATCAAAGTAGGATCCTCATACTCAAGGGTATCCCCTCCATCAATAGGATACAATAGATCCCATGGATGCCCCACCCACCATGTGGTATATGCCTCGATGCAGCCAATATCATCCATATCAAATATATCTATAGTTGCATCCTATACATCCAAAGATAATAGTCTCAACTTAGCCTTAGTAGGTCTCACATGATCCCATGTTCTCATTGGTGCTTATGCACTCCTCAACCATATCCATCCAAGGCAGTGATCAAATGACTATCCCACTACATAGTACCTAGATCACACATGTGACCCAATCCAACTCTATCCATCACAACCCTCTCATCAGCTGATAAAGGCAACAATCTTAGAGTCTCCATTACTTAAACTCTATGAAACTCCCTCATTTATACCTCAATATTAGAGTCTCCATTACTTGACCTCTATGAAACACTAGAAAGTAGCATATATATTAGTCAACCATGTCTAACTAAATATCCAAGATAAACAATAATAAATCACAAGTCAAAAATCCTAAAAAATAGAAAATACATCAGTTCACCATGCCAAATCAGCTACCAAGCAATAATATAGAAACTAAAGTAAGCATTATCCTAAAAAATCTAGCCTCTAGGACAACAACACTGAGTACAGGATAGTAGCACTAGACAAGAGCATTGCAACCTAGACAACAACATTGGAACTAATCAAAATTTCCTAAAAACACCATTTTTCCCATAACTTGAGCTCTATATCTCCATTTTAAAAACCATTATTTTCCTCAAAATCATGAAAATGACACGTTCGACATAAATCAAGCCTTGCTCTCTCACTACATCATTTACCTACCATGAAACACACATTTATATACCTTTCTTATACCT
The DNA here is from genome assembly GCA_037957365.1 of Torreya grandis. Lineage (NCBI taxonomy): Eukaryota > Viridiplantae > Streptophyta > Pinopsida > Cupressales > Taxaceae > Torreya > Torreya grandis. The sequence continues at coordinate 2,991,700 of JARHVA010001834.1, read as the reverse complement.
AGACATACAAATTGGTCCCTACCAATCCACACTTATTGAACTTTCATACAACTTGGTCCTCACCAATTAACTCTCACTTAGTTTTCAAATAACCTAGCCTATTTAATCAATTAACCTTTCACTCCATTCAATCTAATACTACCTCATTTACCTACCATGATATGAATGTTTCTATATCTCTATTATACATATATAAAAGCTTTGATCCTAATCAATCCAAGATACCTTTCACTCCTAGTAATTCAATATCACCAATTCAATAATAGATTCTCAATCAATTCAAACTATACCAACCTAGTTCCTGTACATTCTATCACTAGTCATCAGTTTTGGATCAACCTCCTTTATCACAGATTTCATCCTTTTCCCTAAAAGAGGGGCATCATTCCTACTATTCTTATTTCTACACTTATCCAACACACCTATCCATTCTCATAGATGGATACACCATGGTTATCACACCTATAATAGTTAAATTATCATATTCAACTTAGATCAATGGAAACATATAGTGATTCAGACTACATGGGTCACTTAACATGGTTTTTTACACCTTTAGTATTCAGATTATCAACATTACGCAATTCAATTTGGTCAAGATTATATAGTGGTTCAGACTATATGGGTCACTCAACATCACTCAAGACATTTAGAGGGATACACCTTTTATTTATAGATATACAGACTATCTAGATACTAGATTTAGGGGCATGCACATTACTACATGCCTCACACATAAAACTTCATATAACATGACATAGTTACAAAATAGATAGTAGATTATAAGCATAGTGTAGAGCACATTGTTTTCATCTCCAATTTTTCATATGGGACATGACATGAGATATCATATCACATGTGGTTATATAAATTTCCATATTATCTAGACACATCACTCACATACTAGATTTGGGGGCATGGCATAGATGTTCATGTCCTTCATCTTCCAAGATTATATAAATTAGGATGGTATGATCATTTACTATCATTTTTTAATTTACAACTAGTCATTACTTAGGTCATTACCAAGTTGGACCATATGATTATCTACAGTGATTATTCCATAGTATTACTCAGACTTAGACCCAAGAGTTTGTGCAAGATAGAGGATAGGCATTGGTTTTGGACCTCTGAGCACTTCTCAAATCCAGTTTAGGTTATTCAAATTTAGTATAGGGGGCATCTATTATAGGTTTTCCTTATTTCTCTAGGCACTATTTAGATTCAGTACAAGGAGCATCTATTACATGGATTCCTTCTTTCTTTAGGCACTATTTAGATTTAGTACAAGGGGCATCTCTTAGAGGGATTCCTTCTTTCTCTAGGCACTATTCAGATTTAGTATAGGGGGCATCTATCATAGGGATTCTTTCTTTCCCCAGGCACTATTTAGATTTAGTACAAGGGGAATATATTACAAGGATTCTTTCTTTTTCAAAGCATTATTCCAGTTCTTCATCTACTTCTTAGGAAATTAGACCCTTTTTAGCACACTTATCTTCACATAAGTAAGTTCAAGTACACATCTTATTTCTTTCTTTTAATATAGTACTTTATTTCATTGCATCACTAGATTAAAATGGGGGTAAATGCATACACCCTAAATTGGTCAAGAAAACACACATATTATGTCTTTTTATAGTCCTTTCACAGGAGACTCTGACTGGAGAATATGATTTTTTTCACATTTAACTAGGTCTTTTTATCTGACTTGTCTTGGTCTTACTACATTCCCTAAACATCTCTTTGCTTATTTCCAGTCATCTATAGCTTTCTAGACTTAACCCTTTCAAGCTTAGACATCTCTTTTATACTTAGACACATCCCCCTTGATCCCACACCCCCTAAACAATAGTGTCTAGATAGGACTAAAGCACTAAAACCAAGGGTGTCTAGTTTTTGGTGCTATTATCCAAGTACAATTTTGGTTCTAACAGTCAATTTATTTTTTAGGATGAGTATTACCCCTTTTCTTTACTTCATTCTTAAGTTTTTCAATTTTGACCAAATGCAAATAAACCTCCCTAATTTGAAATAAAAAAGACTACACAAGGCATTTTATATCTATCACTTACTATTTTGACACATTAGACATAATAAAATAAATCAATAGTATAGCTCATATTCTCTACATCACACATAGATTTGCATGTTTAATTAAGGAAGGGCCTAGGCAAAATTCATTCTTGCATCAATTGTGCATATTAATTATGCGCATTCCTTAAGGGAGAACTACATTGAATCTGAGACCCTAGCTTGAGGGTTAATGTAGGTAGTAATCAAAATAACAAGGGTTCTTGATTATGTAATAATTATTTTCACAACCCAAATTTTCCCCCTTTTTCTTTGATTATATTTTTTGTTTCCATGTGTGTAGACTAATATAAGTATTAAAGATTGAAATAGACTTCTAACAAGCTCCAATGACTTTTATGACCTAAAATTTGGTACGCAAGGTCATACTGAGTAGAGGAACATAACCTAGAAATATTTTAGCCTCGAGACAATAGCACTAGGAAAGGACTATAGTGAAAAACACCAAGTTGTCATGTTCTTGGCACTCTTATCCAATCAGAAAATAGAGATTGGATCTAGAATTCAGACACTGTCCCAGTCCTATTCCTCTAATTCTAGATTTAGAATCATTAGTTTCAACATAAAACCAACTAAGTTAATATTTCTTTGTCTTCTCTTTCCTATTTAAGTTAAGTTGATCAAATTATCATAAACCTATATTTTACTACATAAAACTAGAATTCTCCCCATATTATAGACCTTTATTACTTAGGAATTAAACACCTAATTTACTAAAATAATAAAATAATAAGTACTAGTAATCCAATATAGTGGGTGTGTATAATGTGATGGAAGATTATGCTCATTATATGCCATTTATACTTTTGATTCCTTTTTATAATGGTACTACAAAGGATTATTCAATATTTTTTGTTTATGGTGATTATGTGGTTATGAAGCTGATTCCTTTAAAGGATCCTCAAATGAAATCTTTTGCTCATCGATATTATCTTGGATATTGTGCTTCAAGGTAAAGAATCTACTTGTAGAATATCTTGGTCCTTGATAATAATCAAAATAAACATTCACATCATATCTTTTGAGTAGATGTCGACTCATACCAACCTTGATAGGATGAGGAAGATATGTAAAATAGCAATATAGTAATTGTGGGAGTAATGAAGCTGGGGACTAAAGTAAACATGTAAATTATCTCTTTAGTGTATTAGATAAGACAAGCTAATTAGGTTGTGCAATTATGTTAACCATGGTGGTTGTTTCTTTTTTAGACTTAAGAGGTTTTACCTTATAACTTGGTTTTATTTTAAATTTTGTACTATATGTAGATAAATCTGGTGTGTTTTCTACATACTTAAACTTATTCAAATATATAATCTTAATTTCATGGTCCCATATAACATGGCAAAAGCCATCGAAAGATTAAAACTTATTAAATAAAATGGAATCATGTAAAGGAGTAAGAAAACTTTGCTTAAATGTCTTATAACTCTTTGTCTGCCATATAATTGGTCATTTTAGATAGTATTGTATTATATCTCAAGACATATTCATTGATAGGTTCTTTGGTTCCTTGTTTGATTTTGGCAAATTGGGAATAGGAAACCTTTTTATAAATATTAATGGAAAAGTGTGTTATAATTTGGTCTCTAAGAGGTTTGAATGCTTTTATCGACTGGAGAGGTAGATCGTAAATCCACCTTAAATCATAGTCCTTGAGACTTCTTGGGAAAAATTAGTCAAAATTTTTATCATTAGAAGCATAGTCAAGGTTTGCCACACATAAGCTTCAAATATGTTATTTAGGATCACTCTTGCCATCATAAAATGTGAACTTCGGTACAGAAAATCTAATTGGCAAAGGGCAAAAAGAGATTTCAAGTGCAAGAGGGTTATGAAATTATTATTTCAAATATATAACATAAGGGTATTTTAAAGTCTTTTATTCAATGTTTATAATCTTATCTTTCAAGGTTTTTATAACTTGAAGGAATGATTGAACGATAGGCCAGGTGGGAGTTAGATTTGCAAGTTGAGTAGTCACTAAAGGGGGTGAAAACAATTTTTGAGTAGTAATAGGCATTAAAACTAGTATTTGTGTTGAAACAAAGATTAATTACATAATATATGTATCAATAAAAAATTTAGGGAATAAATATTTAAACACATAATTTGTGTTCCCATTAGATGTAGGTAGATTGTTAAGTGTGGGTTGAGTTATAGTAACTTGTAAGGATTCACCATTATTAGGTGAGAAAACCTTGGTTTTATATTGTTTACTTGTTTCATCTCTTGTAACATACAAATTTCATCTATTGAGACATTGCTATAATTGATATGAGTAATTAATTCCTCTTGATTTTCCATTTAGAATTAGGTTTTTATACTAATATTTTCCATTGCTTCACAAATGATTTTTAAAAAAATTTACAGCAAATTACATTAATCATAAAACCCTAATTTCTCTTTGGATTTTATGTTCAATTATTGGTTTTAATAAATGTTTAACCCTAAAATGAAATATTTGTGGGTATGTATTTCACTTTAAGATTTGGGTTAAGAATATAGAAATGAAATGGCACAAGGGTGATAATCAGATCTATAAAAGTCCAATTAAATGTTAAACTTAGATATAAGCATACATTGAATTTATTATGTTGAGAGTCTAAATATGGAAAGTGCAACTATGATAGATATAGAAAAAAAAAGATAATTACTTAGCTTGTTTTGATGTTAATGCAGTTCTAGATTTAGAACACATTGAAAGTGGGTAGGAAGATAATTCTAAAATAGTTATTAAATTCTATATCTGGTACCTCTAGCTATTTGGATGATTAAATTAGCCTTGTATGGTTACATCGGCACTACTATATAAATTTAATGATAGTGTTCTATATGGAATATTTGGTTAAATAGGATGTGACCACCTAGATGCTTCTAGGTTTGGCTTCACCTTCACTCTGGTAAATTCATATTTGGGTCTAAAATATCACTCTTTTTAAAATGGCAAAACCCTAGCTTTCCATCTTCAATGTGACCTCAGGGAAAAATGGGTTAGTGGGAATATAGTGTTTCACTGACCCCAATGATCCCATTATCAAAATATGCTACCTACATAGCCAATACATTGAAGAGGGCCTCAAATTCATGTAGTTCTACCCTACGTGTTAGATTATGTGTGAATCATACAATGTGTGCAAAGTAAGTACAGTAATGACCTAGATTATAACTTGGAAAATAGGCTCTTGGGTTATTTCTTTAGTACTTTAGACTTGTAGATGTGTTGTACCTATGACTAGTATGGAAATAAGAAAGATTTGATCAATTAAATGCTTGATAGAGTGACTTTTAATAAGTGCCTTGATCTCTTTGGTCTTTTCTAGGTGAGGAATGAATGAGGGTTGATATTTTATTTATATCAATCTATTTGGAGTAATAAATTTAATTAAATCACTTATGCTGACCATTAAGATACATTTTATTTTCAAATTGGGTGACTTCAGGGCACTAAACACTTATGTCGAGACAAGACAATAATGTTGATGTTATTATCTATCCTAGACATTAGTATCAATAGAAAAATAGGTATAGTCTTATAAATTGTAGAGGTGTAAGATAAGTACATTTTAAGTATTTTGGGCAAGATAAAATATCTGTCATCAATATAAGACTAGTTAAACTAAGAGATAGGCCAAGGGACACAAGATAGAGTAGATGCAAGGCTTTCGAAAGTAAGGGGAGTGTATAACTAATAGGAATAACCAAGGTTTGAGTTTGCCAAGTGTACAAGATTGAGGAGATACATAATCAAAAAATATCATCTATAACATTATAAAATGTACTTTAAAATTTAAACCTATAAGTTATCATTTCCCCATACCATATACTAAATTATTGTATTGTATCAATTACATTTATGCTTTCAAATGTAACACATAAATGTGTTACAGTTATTTTTTCAAGTACTCAATGAATTTGGTACTGTAGACACCCATTTTGGTATAATTACACATATTTGTAGTCTTTTTGTTTGTATATACCTTTTTACTAAGAATTAGACATCTAGTTATGCGGTCTCTCATGGACCTCTTCGGTTTCATATTAATTCACATGATTTACCTACCCCTTGGGATTATCTTCTATATCTATTTATCTTCATCTAGTGTATGCCAAATATCCCTACTTGTTTTGCCTATTTTATTTATGCTTTTATCCTTTGGACACTAGCTTCTATACTGGACACTAGCATTGACATTAGTGTCTAGTCTTAGTATAAATGTCCAGACTTAGATTTTTATTTTTTTAATATCTTTCAGTTTGTGACTATTTTTTATCCCTCTTTTCCCATCTTATGGTTATATTTTTTCATGTCATTAGGTTATAACTAAAATTTAAAAGGTTCCTATATATACCAATTTAATGTTTAAGGGGATTATGGAATGTAAAACCCTAGTTGTTAAAGTTATAGAATAATAAATTAGGGAATAAATATAAAAATAAATATATCTGCTAAGTTTTATAATAATTAACCAGTATAATAATTCCATAAATAAAAATGAACTAGAATGAATTGTACCTAGTTGGAAACTGGCAAAGATGGAAAAATGTCAAGATAAAAATTGGTAAAAGAGTTGTAAAAAGTATCAAAATTTGGAATTAGGAGTCAAAAAATATCTTAGATATAATCATGGTAGTGTCCTCAAGAGCATGGTAGTGGCCTCTTGTAATAGGGGCAATTAAGTTCTAGGTATACCTTCAGCTAGACCTAAGATGCCTATGCCTATGTAGATGAATGTTGGTTCACTATCTATGCCTTGTTTTGAATAATTTACATGAAAAACCCTAGGCCTCCATGTTTTTAGGGTATTTGACGAGCACAAGTAGATAATAGTGGTGTTAGTAAGGTAGGATAGATGTGAACTCAACACCTATGAGTGAAAGTGAATGCTAGTATGAGTGCCAAATTAAGTACTCTAAGTGTGAATTGAGAATAAAAATATGAGTAATTTTATTTAAAGGATACTATAGATGGGTGTATGTATAATTAGGGTAGAATAGGGATCAATAATCTTGATTTTTAAAACTATTTCTAAGTTTTTTTGAGAGTATTTTCATCTAATTTCCCTCTAGTTTATAAGTAAATAAAAGAGGTCTATATATAGCATTATGTAGCTTGTCAAGATGTGAGATAGGCCTAGGCCAACCTTAAATTTTATTGAGTAATGAAAAAATATTTTTTGGAGGGGTAAGGAACTAAGGGACACTAGCAAGGTCCCTAGGAAATTAGCATAGTGTGATAGTGTATAAAGGGCCATAATAGTGTCCAAGTGGCATAAGTTAGTGAATTAGGGGCCTGGATACCTAAGAGGTCGCTTAATGATACCTTTTGTGTATGTGGGAATAGGTTAGACTCACATAAAATCCAAAAAATGATTAAGAGAGGCCTTAAGATAGGTCTAGAGCTAAGCTAGGACAAGATGGTCTCAAGTTATACTCATTGCAATGAAATGACATTTTAGATGAATACATATAACCCCCCCTCCCCCACCCCATTTATTCTAGATATTAAGCAAAGAGAAATGACTAGGATAAAATAAAAGAAGCATACCTAGACTTACCTAAGATGTGAAGCCCATAAATTTGGTTTTGAGTCTATGAAGCATACTCTATTACGTATCTTATAAATTAAACACGAAGGAATCAATCTTTACTTCAGAAGAATCAAAATCAAAGACAAAACTAAGTAAATAGATGAGACAAATAGGAAATGAATGAATACACCTCATTGGGTACATGAATTAATATTAAAACATGGTGACATCATATGTGTGTGCATGTAGATGGTGATCAAATAGTGAATAACTTGGACTGAGCTCGTGGATTGCTCAATCCCCAAGTGTAGGTGGATCAAGAATGCAAGCTAGCATTGACTCCATCATTTCCCACCCCTACTTGGTGGATCATAATCTATGAATAGCTTTGATTGGACTAATGGCTTGTCCAACCCTCCTATGTAGGTGGCTCAAGAATTTAATTAGGCTATGACTCCATCGTTGACTACCCATGTGTAGTATATGCATCTATAAATAATAATGTGTAATGTAATTGAAGCTATGTGATATAACTAAAATTGTGTAGGATGGATCTGTGGCCACTTAAAAACTCTAAAATAAAAAACGTCTCAAGGGCCACTTAGGAACTTAAGTATGTAGCTCAAGGACACCTTGATAATCCCAACCACTAAAGATGAAATAAGGTATCAATATAGTGAAAAACTAGTGAAAATGATGTCTAGATTAATAACATAGAGAATGACATGGAGTTATCATTCCATCTAAGAATATTGGTGTCAAATTGAACATATGGGAACAATGTGCCATACATATGTCCCCAAATCTGATATCTATGCATATGAATTTTGGACTGAGTCATAATAATCTATGTTTGAGTTTCTAAAATTGAAATGAGAGTGATCATGTTGCACATGATGCCCCCAATCTGAGAAAAACTATGTAATTATACTTATAATTGAGCATAAACTAAGCATATTTGATAATCTATGACTAAAATTTAATAAACCTAAACTGTGACTAATATACCTTTTTACCAATTCTATAATTTCTTATTTCTAAGTTAATAGATAGTAGCGTGGTCCTTTGGATAATAGCTCACTATGCTAGTATCCACAATAAACATGTTAGTGTCCAATTATACTATTTCTATGCAAAACTAAAACTAATTTGTGTGACTATTTTTCACTATGTTTTCTTTATTTTTTGCTCTATAATCTATATATATGGGCCATAAACTATGTTCTAAGTATGCTCAGATTATTTAATCTCTATGACAAACCCCTGGAATTCCCCCTCTTTTGATGGGAGTTTTTAAACCTATGCAATAACTACCCTAAAAATAAAATTTATGTATCATGTGTGTTAGACTACAAACATATGATATCTATGTGATAAACTAATATAATGTATAGATGACATCAAAATGTAAAATAATTTGAGCATAAGTTGGTAATGTATGATGTATGTTATATGTAGCATTCGAAAGGCTGTTAAGATAGATATAATAATGTAAGCATGTATATAAATAGTAAATCTAAGTATAATCTGAGTAACTACCTAGGGGGATGGGCATGATGTCCATCAAGGCACTCAAGGAGGAAGGGTATATGCATGAGGTCATTCATGGAATCATAAATTATATGTGTAAGTAACAAGCAAGATACAAGTGTGATGGCCATGATGCATACATGAGAGAATACATATAAATAAATGAAACACACAAAGTAAGCCAAGGGGCCACAATACAAGGGACATGGATACATTTCACTACTTTTGAGGAAGAGCAAACATACAAGGACATGTTCAAATGTCCACATATACAAAGATCAAGCAAGGTTGGCTTAGAGCCACATAGAAGGACATGTTCAAATGTCTACATACACAATCAAGAAGGCACACACAAGGACATGGACACATGTACAAATCATAAGCATAATTAAATGAGTTGGCATAGATATATGTTGGAACACAACTAGATACTGAGAGGGGGGTGAATTAGTATATCAAATAAAACTAGTCTTTCAATTCTTTTAAAGCAAACTAAAAATCATATGCAGATCAAAAGATAAATATAGAGATCACATACAATAACAAATGCACATGACATAAGATTTATATGTGGAAAACCTAAATGGAAAAACCATTGTGAGAATAACTACTAGAATCTACTATTCTAATCTAGCCTCACAATTCAAAGCCTCATTAAAATCCCTCATTGGTTTCCTATAAGGACACCCATCTTAAGGAGACGCCAATCCCCTAAGTTAAGATCACCAACTCTAAGTAAGCACCCACTCAACTTTATTTAATGGCACCAACCTATCAAAATTTTCTATAGAGCTATAACTCAAATTTATAAGTTAAATTCATACATGAATCCATATCTCTATTCTTTGTTATAGGTCTAATTTACAACTGATCATATTATACACATTCTCTTTGTGCCTTTCTTCCTCTCTACTCCTCTCTCTTCCTCACTAGTATTGTGTATAGATATTTATTTATTTGACACACTTCATTGCCTTCACCAACCACTCTACTCTATATTCAATTTGGCTCAATAGAAAATGCAATTGTTCAATAGCTTTCTCTTTGTCCTAGTTATCATATATAGAAACATATAATCTAGGGTTTGCTTCTTATTTTTGTTTTCAAACTCATACTATAAAACATCATGCCAATTTTGGAACTTAGTTCATTATGACTTAAACTTTAAGTTCCCACATCTTGATTCTATTGGCCCTTTGAATGCCATTACACCAAAAGATTGAACTATTAGTGCCTTATATAATTTCCAGAGCTAACCATCTTACCTTGCAATAGATTCCATGCATCACACAATAATTTTAGGTCCTTTTATTATCTATATAATCTATTAGACTCAAGTTCTAATTCATAGGCTCTTTAATGTAGGTTTGATCAGTTAGATCGATCAATTTCATTATCTGTGTCAAGATTCATGGCTTATACACAAGCTCCTGCATGTTTTTGTAACTAACTATTTGTCTAGACATGATTTTAAATTTTGGTCTTTGATATTTTATATGGCATCATGATCTAATGGTCTCTATTCAATTAGATCAACTTTAAAACATGCCCATTCGATCACCTTCTAACAAGCTCACACTATCTGTTAGATATTTTTATGCTTCTAAACTTTAGCTTTGTTAAGATGTTAAACATTGAGCTCTTTATTCCATTTGAGTCCACTCGCTTGATTGAATATTTCCTATCTAAGATTCTACATGTCATTCAATCTCTAAATATGCACATCCTTTACTTTAACTTGGTCATTAAAATTCAACACTTTAACCTCATATTGTTGCTTCCTTTATCTTTGGATTGTTTCCACTTCATCGATATTCTCAAACCTACTTGGTCTTTAAATTACCACTATGTCAATAAACATCAAGAACTTTATATAATTTGGGTCCATTCACTCAATTGGATCTCCTTTGCATGACAAGCTCAATCTATATACCTATCCAACCGTTGAGGATATGAAACTTGGCATAAACACATGCCTTATGTATATAGCTATCAATTCTCACTATTGAGACATTTGATATCCTTATATTGGTCCTCTATTTGACAAACTCATGTTCTTTTGACACTTGGCATTAACACATTCAATTGAAGGTATCTTTGACACTTTAACTCATCATGATCTTTTAGATATTTAATGTTTGATTAAATGCGAGCCATTTGATCTTCTAACTAGCTTGATCATTAATTTTGATAGGATCATTCTCATTGGGGTCTCTATATGATAAGCTTCATAAATGTGACACTTGTCACTTTCATATTAAATTGGAGCACCATTTGATAATTTGACTTTGCTTCACTCAATTAGATCATATACATATGATGAAGCATAAACTGTTGATCAATCTGGGACATAATATAAAGTCTAAGACTTAGGAAATATTAAGTCCTTTTGATCACTAATTGAGTTGGTAATTACCAGGTCGAGTGGAAAATTTTGTAATGATGATAAAGGCTTAAGTTATAACATAAACTACCAATTCCTAGCTATACCAAGTCAACATAAAAATAAAACTTTACTTGTTGTTGCCATGGCTAAACCCTTATGATTTTATTGAGAAACCCTTTCTAGTTTGAGAGCTAAATAAATCAATTTTGAGCTCATTCTATCTCCTCTAAACTTATTGACCATATTTTTAGAATGTACATGAAAAAACCATAATGGATCTTCTATCTATTTGAATTCAAACCTCAATAAATGGTCTCTATAAAAGCATGACAACTTTGCACAGTCTAACTATGAAACATGCTCTTCTCTCCATCAATATTGCCTGATCATTTTGACATCAATGACATCCATAATGTCCCTTTTGACATCTATGACAATCATATTGCTAAAAATCTCCTCCTTTGGCATTGATGGCAAACTAATATGATCTAATGCAAACTTAATGTTCTAATCTTCTCCTATTCAGCTCCTTCTTTGGCATTATTTGCATTGTCTTCTCATGAGTATGAACTAAAACTATTGATACCAAACTTGATCCCCCTTAGACAACAACATATTTACATACATTCAACTTGGACACTTGCTCAGATATTCCAAGCTTTTACATAGAGCATTTGTACTTTTTCTCCAAGCTTTTAATAAGAGCATTTGCCCTTTTTCTCCCCCTTTGACATCAATGGAAAATGGACTCTAGCTGACTATTTTTCCAACTATCTCTCCCCTTTTGTCAAAAAAAAAGATTTTTTCCAAGAATTTGTAACTTTCAACTCATTAATAATGTTTATAAGTATTAATACCTGAGTTGATGTTTCTATCTTCTTCTAGGGATTAATAAAGCTTTGATGAGATTCCCCCCTTGACTCATACCCTATCATTAGTGATTTGGTGATGTGGTGTATGAGCCACCACTCCCAAATTCTATATCAAATATTCAAATTGTTCCTTTGGAAGAGGTTTGGTGAATATATTTGTAATTTTATCCTTAGTTGGCACATATTCCATTATGACCTCTTGATCTACAACCCTCTCTCTTAAAAAGTGATACTTGATTGATATGTGATTGGTTCTAGAATGCATCACTAGATTCTTTGATATATTTATATCACTTTAATTATCACAAAGATTAAAAATAGGTGACTTGTACTCAACCTTGATGTCCTTGAATGTTTGCTTCATCCATAGGACTTGAGTGCAACATGCCATTACCATAACATACTCTACTTTTACTATAGAAAGAGTAATTGACTCTTACTTTTTGCTCAGCCATGAAACAAGTCTATTTCCAAGGAAAAATGCACCATCAATAGTGCTTCTTCTATCACCCACACTTCCTACCCAATTAGGATCTATATATGCTATCAAAGTGAAATCTTCAATTGTAGGGTACCATAGGCCATTGCCAATTATGCTCTTAATGTATCTAAAGATTCTTTTCACTACATTGACATGTGACTCTTTAGGAGTACCCTAAAATCTATCAACTATGCATATTGCTTGCATGATATCTGGTCTTGATATAGCTAGGTATATCAAGCTATCTATCATTGATCTATACATAGTCTGATTTGCATCAAGGGACTCATCCTCTTTGCTCAACTTGCATCTAGTTATCATGGGAGTACTAACTAGTTTGCTATCTTTCATTACAAATATTTTGAGTATCTCATTTGCATACTTGGTTTGGGATATGAATATCCCTTCATTAGTTTATGTTATTTATAATCCAAGCAAAGAAGGAAAGTTCTCCTAGCATAGATATCTCAAATTCAATTTACATTTGGGTAGCAAATTATTTGCATATATTGTTATTGCTACCACCAAAGATGATGTCATCCATATAAACAATAACAATCAACATATGCTCACCTTCTGATTTAAACTACATATTACTATCTACACATCCTTTGTTAAAGCCTTGTTGCAGTTATTGGTCCAATCTTGAATACCATGCTCTAGGTGCCTTTTTTAGACCATATGGTGCTTTCTTCAATCTGCACACATAATCTTCTTCATTTGACAATTAAAAACATTCTAGTTGTTTAATATAGACTTCTTCTTCTAGGTTCTTATTCAAGAAAGTAGACTTTATATCCATTTGATAGACTTTGAACTTTTTATAAATAGAAAATGCTAGAAACATTTGTATAGCTTCCAATCTAGCAACTGGAACACATGTTTCCTCAAAGTCTATGCCTTTTACTTGTACATATTCTTTACACACCAATATTGCTTTATTTATTATAATAGTTCCGTCCTCATTGATCTTGTTTCTATAGACCCATTTTGTTCCTATCACATTCTTGTTTGAGGATATTGGAACTAATTGCCAAGTTTTATTCTTTTCTATATGGCTAAGTTATTCTTTGATGGCTTTTAGATAATTCTCATCCTTGTTGGCTTCAACATAGATCTTAGGCTCAATTTCAAACATTAGAGAAAAACTTACTTGCTCTTTGTTCATTGCAACTCTTCTCCATGTCTAAACTCCTTCATTCTTATTGCCAATTATCTACTCTTTAGGATGATCCTTTTGAACAAATCTTGGAGGTGATTTTTCATTCTTTTCCTCAACCTCTTCACTATTTGATTCTTCTTCAAGATTTGACTCTTAACTACTAGTTTCCTTATCAGGTTCAACATGTTTTATGCCTTCTTCATACTTGACATTTATTCTCTCCATCATCTTGTATAGCCTCTTATTGTAACATACATAGGCTTTTCTTTGAGTGGAATAACCAAGAAATATTACTTCATCACATCTTGATTTAAAGCTTCCCAATTTCTCCTCTTTTCTTCTAATGTTCATTTGCTTCCAAACATTTTGAAATACTTAACAAAGGTAGGATTTATATACCCTAGCTTATAGGGAGTTTTGTCACTATTTACCCTTAATTGAACTCTATCTGATATATATACTGTTGATTGGACTGCTTGTCTCCAATATCCATTAGGTAACTTGGCCACCTTTAGCATTATTCTAGCCATTTCCTTGACTATTTTATTCTTTCTCTCAACAAATCCATTTTGCTATGGATTCCTTACTATAGAGTAGTGTCTTTTGATCCCATGCTTCTCACAATACTCTATGAATTAATTTGAGGTGAATTCTCCACCTTTATCAGATCTTAAGCATTTGATTTTTCTTCCAATCTCATTTTCAACCATGGTTCTAAAGATCTTGAATCTCTCAAAGGCTTGAGATTTATACTTTAAAAAGGTTACCCATATCATTCTTAAGCAACCATATACAAATAACATGAAGTATTGATATCCTTTATATCCTCTTGTCTTGGTAAGACCACAATGATTAGTATGAACTAATTGTAGAGGCTTTGTAGTTGCATACTCCTTTGTTTGAAATCTGACCCTTGTTTGTTTGCCTAGTTGACATTCCTTGAAAGTAGTATCTATAGGTTTGGTTATCTTGGCCATGTGTCTTACGCACTTATTTGAGCTCATTTTGACTATATTATCAAAGTTGGCATGACCCATTATCCTATGCCACAACCAACTCTCATCAATATTTTCCATCAAGCAACTATTACCATTCACTTCAACAAAACTGTAGATATTTCTCTCAATCCTTTTCCCTTCTACAACTATTTTTATATATCTCTTTACCTTGTAGCATTATGCATTGAATGTGACCTTATATCCATTGTCACACATTTGGATGACACTTAGAAGATTATTCTTTAGTCCTTCAACATAAAGGACATCATGTGTAAGCAGTTTATCATCTATGTTCAACGTTCCTTTAAATTTGATCTTTACTATTGTGTTATCTCCCAAGCTGATAAATCCTTCCTTAAATTTGCTCAATTTGATGAACTTGCTCTTGTCACTAGTCATATGCTTTGAGTAGCCACTGTCTATCACCCACAAATTCTACTCCTCATCATGGAGTGCAGTCTAAGCAATCACGGATCGATTTTTCACTTTCCACAGATCCTTGGGTTTCTTATTTATCTTCTTTTAAAATTTTTTTGAACATTTATTCACACTATGAGACATCTCTTTCTTTACATTATGCACTTTTGATCTTACAAATCTAGTTCTACAATGTTTATCTATGTGACCAAAGTTATTGCAATTGTAGCACATTAAATTTGTATCTACAAAAGGTGCAAATGAATTTTTGCTTATAAAATTGATTCTCCTTGTAGTTACAACTCTAAAATTACGAGCCTTATGACCAAAATTATTAAATCTATAATAATAACCATAAAAAGATGAGGAATACCTAGTCAATACATATCTTGGTGCAGCATGAGGAATTCTTCTAAGCTATGGCTTTTTCAAGTTTCTCATCTTGGTGTATTCATCAACATCAGCTACCTTTATCTTCTTCTTTTCTTTAATCTTCTTTTCAAGTTCAAACTTCTTCATATCATCTATATTTGAATCTTTATTTGTGTCCTTTTTATCTTTCTCTTTCTTTACTCCTGATTCTCTTTCCACTTTGAATTTTTCATATAGGTTAGCAGATGTACTAGTTGAGGAACTTTTTCCCTTCTCACAACCAAGACCTAATCTCTCTTTTGAGGGATTTTGAGAGTTGATCAGTTCATCAAGAATTTATGATCCTCTTATCAACTTTAGACTTTTATTTAGTTAATCTTTGGCTTTTTCAAGTTTTTTTTCTCAAAGCCACTATTTCTACCTCAATCTTCACATATTCATCAGATTTAGATTGTAGTTTCATTTTGACTACATCTTCTATTCTTTTAGCCTCTTGAATTTGTGTCTTTAGACTAATTACCATCTAATCAAATTCTCAATAATTTTAGACATTTTCTTAATTTTTTTCCAAGCTTCTTCTACCTTGAGTTTTCTTTTTTCAGCTTATCAATCTCATCTAGAGCACAAATGAGTTCACACTCAAGGTCCACTTCTCCTTCTTCTTCATCCAAGTATTTAAATTTATCTTGATCTATATTTATTGAAGTTGATCATACTATTATGAATAGAGATTGATTTCCCTTAGCCACAAAAGTATAGTCATGATCATCATTTGAACTATCACTATCTTCCATTGAGTCATTATCTTCTTTTATGTATAGACTTTTCTTGTTCTTAAAGAAGTTATTCTTAGGATAGTAGGGTTTTACCTTTTTGATAATCTCTACTTTCTCTAAGCTATCCTTTTTATTATGAGGGAATTTGGAAACAAAATGTCCTACTTTACCATAGATAAAGCATTTTGAAGGATAGATTACCTTTATACTTTCTGGATCCTCTCTTTAGTATTTTAACAAAGTTAGCTTCTTCTTCATTAGTATCCTTAGATTTAGATATAGATGTTTATTCCTTTACTCACTTAGCTTCTTTGAATGTAGCTTCTCTCTTGAAGTTGTCTGTCTCTCCCATTCTCATCTCATAGGTTGTGAAAGTCCCATATAACTTATCAATTATGAGTTTATCTAGATCTCTTGCTTCTTCTATTGTAGAGATTTTAGAATCATATCTTGATGTCAAAGATATTAAAACCTTTTTCATAAGGACTGACTCTTTCATTTCTTATCCAAGGCCTCTAATTACATTGACTATTTTATCTACCTTGAGGAAGTAGTCTTCGATATTTTTTTGTTCACTCATATTAAGACTCTCAAACTTGACATTATGAATTTGTATCTTGGCCTTATTTATCGTGTCATCTCATTCATAGATGCTATTTATTTTCTTACATATTTATTAAGCATTTTGACACTGCATCACTTTGACAAACTCTAAATTTGATAGTCCATAAAGAATAGGATTTTTTGCCTTAACATTACTCTCATATGCCTTCTTGGTAGCCTAATCAATAAGAGTTGTAATAGGGGATGCATATCCATTTATCATAGATATCCATACATCAAACCCTAATGAAGATAGGTATGCTTCCATTATTATGCTCCAAAATGCATAGTTAGATCCATCAAAGAGAGGTGCTTTATTTGATGAAGATCCTTCTTGACTAGCCATTGTGTTCACTATTCTAGATCTACCAAAGATGATTAATCTTCTCCTAAGGAACCCTAGACTCTAATACCAATTATTTGAATACAACTACACATTGAGAGGGAGATGAGTCAATATATCATATAAAATTAGTCGTTCAATCCTTTTAAAGAAAACTCAAAAGCATATGCAGATCAAAAGATAAATGTAAAGATCACATACAAGAATAAACACACATGACACAAGATTTATATGTGAAAAACACAAATGGAAAAACCATAATGAAAATATCTATTAGAATCTATTATTCTAATCTAACCTCATAGTTCAAAGCTTCACTAGTGTTGTCCCCCAAAAATATCACTCATTTTTGGGACAACATTTGAACTATTTTGAATTATTTTGGCCAACAGACCAAAATCCTCTCTCCCTTTCTCAAAAATTATTCTAGGCATTAAAATTCTCCATTTTTCAAGCTTTTTCAAGTTCTACAGACTCAAATCTATAGACTCTGGAGGCTAAATTCTAAGGACTCATTTCTACAGACTCTATTCTACAAACTTCACAGGAAGAAATCTATGGACTCATTTCTACATACTCTACAGGCTTAAATCTATGAACTCTATAGATATGTTTCTATGACTCAACATGCTTGAAATCAGCAAGTTCAATAGGTTCAAAGGCTTCTACAGGTGAGTTCAATCAAAAGAACAAGTTTCAACACTTAGATTTTTAGGATTGGTTCAATGCCTTGGTTCAACCAAAAGAGTTCATCGGAAAGCTTTTATGCAGTATTTGAACCATTGAAACATTGAACCTTGAACCAAAAAGGTTCAATGGGTTCAATGGGTTCAAAGGTTCAACGTCATCAGCAAAAGTTAAGCACATTTGTCAAGGTTCAAAGTTCAACCACTTCTAGGTTCAATGGCTTCAAAACACTCATCAAAGAGAAGAAGGCTTGAACCATTGAACCACTTTAGCTCAAAGGTTCAATGGGTTCAATGGTTCAAAAGGTTCAAAGCGTATGGTTTAACGCAGTTTGGTTCAAGCAGTCAAGTGAATGAGTGGAACACAAGAAAATAATTAAACCATTGAACCATTGAACCTTGAACCAACAAGGTTCAATGGGTTCAATCAGTTTAAAGTGATCAAAATACTGAGAAAAAAAGATGGCTTCAAATGCAAGATTGAACCATTAAACCATTGAACCAAAGTTGTTTTAATCAGTCGGTTCAATCAACAGGTTCAAGGGGCTACCCCAAAGCCAAAGGAATGAACAAGCCCTTGCAGAGAATAGTGTACCAAGCTGATTTCCCTTGTGGAGGGAAATGAACTGAGCCAAGTGCCCTTACAAAGGGCAGTGAGCAAAATTGGACTAAGAGAATTCCTTCAAAAAAGTGAAAAATAACCCTTACAAAGGTTAGGTGAGGAGTAGATGGACGGTTCCAAAAGCCTGAAGGATAGTTCCAGGCTTGAACAAGTCCTTGAGGAGAGCACAATTCTCTTTTAGAAAAGTTCTCGTGGTAAAGTTGTTTAGGATCATTTCCTTCAGACAAAAAGTCTGAAGGAATTCCTTCAGACTTTTGTCTGAAGGAAAAGCCCAATGAAAAAGCCTAAAAAACCAAAACCTAGTGGAAAAAGACAAAACAAAAGAATTCCTTCAGACTTTTTGTCTGAAAGAAAAGTCCACCAAAGAAGGAAAAACCCATCTGATTAATAAATTTTTTGTCCATTTAATTAAATAAGCAAAATTAGTGAAAATAATCAGGAAGGTGTCCTAAAGCTGACTGTGGAGAGACTTTGTGCTACCACAATTGTCTTTAGTGTGTTTTCTTTCAGTTCCTATGTAAAGGATCTTGGGATGACCTTGGGCCCTCATTATCCTTTGTATTTTATTTTTGTGTAAAGGACCTTGGGATGACTTTGTGCCCTTATTATCCTTCATATCTCACTCTTGGGTAGTTGAGGTGGAGACTTTGTGCTACATCTCAATCTGCTGGTTACTACGCCTTTGGTTACCAGTTACTTGTCACTATCTGAAAGAATTCCTATTGTTTCCTGCAATATCACTTTTGAAAGAAGAGAAGTGCCTTCAAAATTTTCACTAGGATTTTCTCCTCTGTTTTTTAACATCATCTCTAAAAAAGGAGAGATGGATGCTTTATCCTACCCCTGAGTGTTATTTTTTGCTTGTATATATAGTATATACTTCCTGCATATTTACAGGGAACCTCCCCTTAATGAGAGGAGAGATTTGTCCTTTTTTGATGTAGTAAACCTACACATCTGGCTGACCAATCTCCCTATGCTATGGTTGAAGAGACCTATTTTGTTCATCAGTTAGTTGGTGACAAAATATTCACCCAACAATTTTTGGTGACTCCACTGGGGATTTACGTGCAATCTAAAGCCTCAAGTTTCAAATTGAAGCAGTCCCTGCCCTTATTCATTATAGACTCTGGTGATTCCATTATGTGTCTTACCCATTATCATTATAGCCTTACCATCTTCCTCCACCCCCACATCAACTGGGATAGAACATGCAGTTTAAAGCCTCAAACTTTAAGCTAAAGCAATGCTAGTTCTTTTCCATTTTTATTTTTACACTCTAGCAGATCCATGGTATATACAAAGCCAAAGGGCTAAAGGTACTATTGACCCTATATTCGAGTTGGTATAACAAAGTAATTTGATCTATTTCCTTCACCATCTCACCTCTAATAAACCAGGAGCTTTCTTCCTACTAAAATCAAGTCTCCATTACCAGGGAAAGTGTCTATTTCCATTATTAATAAAGCTTTATCAATATTTACTCCTTTAAGATTTCTTATCCCACCTTTCCATTGTCATACAATGGTAGTTCAAGGCCCTTGGGGTAACTCTTTTGGCCCACTCAATTTAACTCCACCTCTACATGAGCTACCATGTAGTTCAAGGAAAATTTTCCCCAAGTTCTACAGTGATGGGAAGGTTCATCCTGATGAACATATTTTAGCCTTCAGCATAGCCTGTGGCATAATAGGTGTGGAGTATGAGGATGTAGTAGTTAGGATTTTCATGGAAACACTATAAGGCACTGCTGTAGACTGGTTCTATCATCTGCAAGCCCAAACTGTGACTGACTGGAACACTCTCAAAGCCAAATTTGAAGCCAAATTCAAGCCTACAGAAGATGCACATGCTCTGCTGGCTGAAATCACACAAATGAAAAAGGAGCCTCATGAACCAATGAGGGATTTCATAGCCAAGTTTGACAAGCTAAGGAACAAGATTTTTGCTTTTGCTCAGCCAACACCTAAAAACATCAAATTTTTCTTCATCAACTCTCAACTACCTAAAGTGAATTTTTTACTAAGACACGCTAGCCAAATAGACCTTGCTATAGGTCAAGATTTGGCCACTGAGGTGGAAGATGACATTATATTGGTAGGATAGATAAGGAGAGATCCTAACAGAGGTAAATCTTTTTCATCTTCTAAATATCCATCTACAGGTACCACTAATCCAATGGTGCAGAAGATGGAAAATGAGTTGCTAGATCTTAGGAAGCAAATGGCATAAGGGATATCTTTAGCTCCCTCATATAGAGATATGCCAAGAAGGACATTCCCCAATTAGTCATACCAAGGCAACACTGCCAAAAATCAAGGACAACCAAATCATCTTCCTCCCCCACAGGGGAAACTTGCCATTGAAGCACCCCAACCAATTTAGCAGTTGGATATCTCAAAATAGAATATGATTTCTCTTTCCAGCCTGAATTAAACCAATAAAATGATGCTAATCTCCTTGTATAAGGATAGGAAGAATTAGCTGGAGACTCCAACATTGGTTTCCTGAATTACTAGGATGAACTTAGAGGTAAAGGTGAAGCAGTTGATGGATCATATGCTATATTCACCCGATCCCAGGGCCAGTCAACCTAGCAAGTTGATAAAGGAAAAATAGAGAAAAGTTCTTAGCCTACAATCTTAATTGCCAAATGAGGAACTTCTCTACCTTTCCAGCCAAAGGACCCAGTGAGTAATAAAAAGGTAAGTACATCAAGCATTCCTCCATCTTCAACTTCAATTCCATAGACCAGTACCACCCCTCCTAAAAACTAGAAAGATGAAATCCCTTCCTCTGTTCCTAATCCATTTCAGTCATTTGACATAATCGACCATGTCAAAAAGACCAAAATTTAAATGTCTAAATTTGAATTCTTGCAATCCAATCCCAAGCAGTTGGATAGGTTAGTTTAGTGTGTGAAGAATAAAACTGTTCTTATAGGACAAGATGTCAAAAAGGTAACTTATGATCCCCCAAAGAACATGTCCATCCCAAATAATCTTGTCATTACTCCTCTAGCTGCCCTTAGGAAAATAGAGCCTTTCTATGTTTCCCTATTGATAAATGGTCACAAACTGAGCAATTGCATCATAGACTCAAGTGCATCTAACAACATCATGCCAGCCAAAGTGGCAAAATCTCTCAGACTCGAGCTGACCAAAACTTTTGGAAGATGTTTCTCCATGGAGAAAAAACAAGTACCTTTGTTGAGACAAATCAAGGATGCCCAATTTGCATTTGTAGTATTCCCGGACAAAAGAATCAAGATGACAGTCCTGGTGGCCAGCTTCCTAGCCTCATACAACATTCTTCTAGGGTGAAATTTTGCAAGGATGTTGGTGGTGAGTTGAGCATGGACCTATCTAAAGCAAGGATCCCTGTCAAAGGCATCATGCAGAGGCTACTTCCTGAAAAAGAATAAAAATATGTTGTCACTTAGACATCAGCCTCTGAAGCTCAAATTCTATTTGAATCTTCAGACATGGGTAATTATTTCTTGACCATAGAGGATACTCATGTTTTAGTTAATGAAACTTCTAAAAATAATATTCTAAAAATTGGTTCAGATAAAATAATAGAAGATGTGAGAGAGCACAGTGTAAACATAGAAGAATTTCCCCTTCTAAGCAAGGAGAAATCAAAGGAAATATCAGTTTTTAATGATGTTTAGATCCTAGAATTTGATGGCATCAATTCTTCTACTGGATCAGGGGCTAAGATTGTGTTGATATCTCCTCAAGGAGATATTTTTCCTTCTTCATAAAAGTTGTAGTTTAGCAACACTAACAACATAGCTGAGTATGAATCTTTATTTCTTGGATTGAAGGCTGCTCAAGATAAAGGCATCAAACTCCTTCATACCAAAGGAGATGCTGAATTGGTGGTTTATCAGGTAAGGAACCTGTATCAAACCAAAAATGAGAGATTATGCCACTACCACAATCTAGTCTGGAATCAAATTGAAAGCTTTGATGCTTTCAACATCTCTGCCATACCCAAGGAATTCAATGACCGAGCTGATACACTGGTTGTTTCAGTAACTCTCTTCGTTCCTCACCTAGACTTCAAAAGAAATAGGTACACTATTGAATTGATCTATAGACCAAGTGTGCTCAATAATGTCAATCATTGGCAAGTGTTCAATGGCAACAAGCAAATCATCACCTTTCTAAAACAAAAAGATAGCTTTGAACATCTTCACTTCAAATGCAGTAAGCTCCAAAAACTTGAATCAGGTCTTGAAATGAATTCAGATGTAGGTGAAGAATTCTTATAGTTAAAAGGGAATAAAATTCTCAAAGGACTGGTTTCTCTTGATAAACTATTTAATAAGCACGATAGGTTCATCAAATAGCAACAAATGGATTCAAACTCTTCCTAGGGGTTTGATTAGATAAATTTGGGTACCAAGGAAAATATCAAGATGGTAAACATTGGGAAGTGCTATACTCTGGAGGAGAAACACAAATTTACTAACCTGCTTCACCATTACATGGATGTTTTGGCATACTCTTATGATGATCTAAAGTTGCTCAGGCCTGAGGAAATTCATCATGAAATTCCTCTCAAGGATGATTCGGTGCCTTATAAGCAAAAATCCTGATAGTATAATCCAAAGATATCAAGTACTATTCTATCTGAGATATAAAAAATATTGAATGCTAGGATAATTTTCTCAATCCATCATTCCACATCGATTGCCAACATAGTCCCTGTGAGGAAGAAGAATGGCAAAATTTGCATCTGTGTGGATTTTAGGAATCTGAATCAGTCATCTTTAAAGGATAACTATCCTTTTCCCATCATGGACCAATTACTTTAGATAGTGACTACCTTAGAGATGTTATCAATGCTAGATGGCTTCTCAAGAAACAATCAAGTTGAAGTTGGTGAAGCAAACTAGCACAAGACGGCCTTCACCACACCTTGGGGCATGTTTGCATATAAAAGGATTCTTTTTGGCTTGATAAATATTGGCACCACCTTTCAGAGAGCAATGGACCTTGCTTTCAAGGATGAGATGGGTAAGTTCATTGTAGTTTATCTTGATGACTTGACCATCTTTTCTAAGCATCACTCAGATCATATATGCCATTTGCAACAAGTGTTGGAGCACTACTGCCAAAATGGCATTTTATTGAACCCCAAGAAGTCAATTTTTGGAGTAATAGAGGGGAAACTTCTCAAACACATTATGTCTAAAGGAGGCATAAAGATTGACTCAGACAGAGTCAAGTCTATCCAAGAGATTACCTTGCCTGCAAGTAAGACTATTATTCACTTTTTCTTCAAAAAAGTGAATTTATTACGAAGGTTCATCCCTGAGTTTGTTGAGAAGACTTAACACATTGTGAACATGATGAAAGCAAAGGCCACCTTCAGCTAGACTAAAGAAGGCAAGTTAGCATTTGAGGATATCAAAACTTCCATTTCCCAAGCCCCAATTCTAATTTGTCTAGACTACAATAAAGAGTTCATCATATACAATTATGCTTCTAAACACACACTTTCAACAATTCTGGTTCAACATAATAAAGAAGGTATGGAATCTCCCATTTATTTCATGAGTTTCCCTCTCAAAGATCATGAGCTGAAGTACTCAAATATGGAGAAGCATGCTTGTGCAGTAGTGAAGGCAGTCAAGCATTTCCACTTCTACATCTTGAATTATCACACTACTGCCTTGGTTCCTGATACCATGGTCAAATCCATACTAGCTCAGTAGTAGTTTGGGATAAAAAGAGGCAATTGGATTAAAAATATCCAGGAGTTTGATCTAGTTATCAAACTGACAAAACTAGTGTGGGGAAGGGGCCTTTGTCAATTGATTGCTGACAATAGACTCAAAGAAGCAGGGCATGAAGAAAAAGAAGTGGAAGACATGCCAATAGTCCTCTTTGTCTCCACCATGAATGAGTGGTATTCAAGTATTGCTCATTTCCTTAGTTATGGTGAGTGTCCTGCTTACCTATCTTACAAAGAAAGGAGGACTATCAAGTTGAAAGCTGCCAATTTTGTCCTTTGGGACAATGGCATGTACAAGAGGAGCCTTGATGGAGTGTTCCTTCGCTGTGTAGAAAAAGAGAAGTAAAGCCAACTTTTGAAATCCTTCCACAATATAGCTTGTGGAGGACTTTTTTTGCTCTTGTGACTACCCATAAATTTTTGTGATCTAGGTATTACTGGCCAACTCTTTTCCAAGATGCATATAAGTGGATAAGAAAATGTGAATTGTGCCAGCAGTTTGTTGGGAGACCCAAGTTAGTTTCCCTGCCTCTCAAGCTAGTGGTCATAAAGGAACCATTCCAGTAATGGATAATTTATTTTATTGGAGTTGTAAACCCATCTTCAAGTGTTGGACATGATTATGTCCTTACAGCATTGACTACTTCACCAAGTGGGTGGAAGTTATCCCAACTAAGCATGCTACTTCAGAAGTAGTGTGCAATTTTCTCAAGGAGAATATCATTTCCATGTTTGGGGTCCCAACCAAGATTGTCACAGACAACATAGCTTGTTTCACTTCCTAAGAGATTACTTAGTTCTATTTTTACTATGGGATCACCCTCTCTCGCTCTTTTGATTACTTTCCACAAGGCAATGGACAAGCTGAATCAAGTAACAAGAACTTGATGACCATCATCAAGAAGCTAGTGGATGACAACTAAAGGACATGGCATAAAGCATTAGTTGATGCTTTGTGGGTAGATAGAATTACACCAAAAAGGGTAATTGGTATGTCTCCTTTCCAACTTATTTATGGTATCAATGTTGAGATACCAATCACCTTGGAATTGCTAGCATTAAAATTGGCTAAGGCAATTGAAGATCAGACATATGAAATCCCCCTTGATAAGAGGATCATGTGCTTGACTGAGCTAGATGAGCAACAAACTATGGTGGTGGACTGAATTGCTACCCATCAAATTCTAGTGAAGAAGCTCTTTGACAAAAAGGCAAAAAACTATGATTTATAGGTTGGAGATCAAGTCCTGTTGTGGGACAAAAGGAGAGAACCAAAGGGGATGTCGGGAAATCTAAGAACAAACACACCTGTTCTGATCCCACTTGTTAGGATCTTGCTCCTCAGAAAGAGTACAATATGATTACCAAATACAAGCAATTAAACATGCAGAAATAACCAGAAGTACAAGTAACTAGAATTCACCAATAGCACAAAATATGAGAGACAATACACTATCTTGTATTAACATTTGTACAGAAAAGAATACAATAAAGAGTCACCACACTCTTCCACCTTACAGAGGCTTCCCACACCTCAAGTGTACAGTAATTCTTCTTCAAAACACTCTCCTACCAAAAACGGTCCCAACACACAACTCACACACAGAATTGGTGTTCACCTCTCCAACCAGTCAGTAATAACCCTGCCAGTACACCAAGCACTCTATAGTACTTCAAGTAGATCTCCCATGAACCTGTAACCTACAATTCAACAAACCATACTTACACATGTAGATCTCTTATGAGCTTACAACAACCTGCAACTCAATGATCTTACAATGGAAGGATCTTCCTTACCTTCCTTATCAGCTCATCCTTACAATACATGCCAATGGGTCTATAAATAGATCCCAGACTTAAATAATAGCTTAGACTCTTAGTTTACTATAATTATCCATGCAGCTCAAGACTCAAAATAGCCTTTACATGTAAACACTCAGTTCACTTAACTAATTGTTCATGCAACGAATAGTTTTGGAACACATAGGCGATCGATGTCGGTCCCTATCTCACTTGTGCTGATCGACGTCAGCCGAATCCCTACCAACGCTGATTGCCTTCTACATTCATCTTGACCAACGTTGGTCATGCTGCTGACATCGGTGCTTCTAGAACTTCAGCAACCTTCTTTTCTTCATCTGCATAATTGAAGCTTTTAGCTCCACAACCTAACAATCTCGCACTTAGAGATAAATAGCTGCAATTGTACCTGTACCTATACACCGTCTAGTTTGTTCCCTTGGCTTTGTATCCCTCCTCAAGATCACCCTTGAAGACCAACCACCACAAAACCTATGGTGCACCTCCTGTCATCCAAATCCCCTGCCACATCCACATCTACAAATCATGTAGAAAATAACTTGACCCTGCATAGCATGTGCACCTGTTGCTGGTCCCTGTAAGAATCCACTGAACTTCCCTCCAATGCTTCTTTCCAGATTGGCTCCAAACTTGTGACAACTCCCACTGCTTGGGAAAACTTAGGTTTAGTACATACCATGCACTTAACCTCATTATGTGAATCAAAACACTATTCTGTGAACTGTCCAACCATCGGCGTGCTAACTGGTCTCACACAATCATCCTAAAACAAAGTCAACATGTGACCTTCCATGTCTCCAAAACACACTCATGCCAAAGAATCTTGTTGCTCCCAGATTCATCATGACATACTTCTAAACTAGCTTTACCTTTAGTTCAGCAACTCCTTGTATATGTAACCCTACAACAAGCACATCATACAGTAATAGGATAATGTAGCTAATATTATCCAACCTAGTAAAGAGAAACACAATGATCAAACCTACATTGTCCTATAGCTTATACAAGACCATATACCTTGGCCTTCTGTCTCACGTATCCATTTCTGATCTTCTTCATCCTGAACATCCATTCATCTCTCAGTGCTTACTTCCAGCTGGCAACTCCACCCAAAACTCATGTTTGGTTCTCCTCCAAGGAATCACATCCTTCATCCATGCCAAGCTCCCACTATTTCCTGGATCTACCTATTCTGCTTCTTTAACAATTTCCTGGTTCTTTACCATAAGCGAGCAACAAGTAGTGTAAAGAAGGGAAATGACGAATTTGAGGCTTACTTACCCTTTAAGTCCTCTATATGGGCACTTGAAACTCCTTGATAGCTTGATGTCCACCCAAAATTTGTCTCAGTGATCGATGCTGGTCACATCTCAGTCTGCACCTGATAGATGTCAGTTCCCTGTGACTGCCTCATCACCAACATCGGTTCCCCCTTGTCGATGCTGGTGTTTATTTGCCCCGAGTCACCGATGTCGGGATGCACATAGCCGATGTCGGTCCTTGTCTAGACGCCGATGCCAGTTTTCTAGTCGACATCGGTCTCTGTGTTTTTCTTGTGAGAACTGACTTCTTCCCACGAGCTCCTTTTGGATCAAACCCTTGTCCAAATCACCCTTGCTCTGCTCAAAATTCTTCTACCCCTTGTGTTGAAATCTATTCGTCACCTTCTCTTTGAAAACCAAGGCTTTCCTGTTCTTGTCACTAACATCAAATTCCTCAAGAAATGTCACCTTCTTCTTCTGCATATAGAAATCTCGATCTATACCCTTTGACTCAAGAACATGCATCTCCTTCTTATTCATGTGACCAAGCCTATTAAGCCACATCTTTGAATCTACAGGTGAAGTAGATAACCCAAAAAGAGAATTAGTAATACAAGTAGATAGATAAAGCATACCTACTTTCTTACTTGTAGCTACAACAAGTACACCCTTGGTAACCTTCCAAGAGTCCGCTGTGAGAGTTACTATGCAACCCTCATCACCCAAACTTCTAACAGAAATCAAGTTTCACTCCAGAATTGGGACATGCATGACCTCCTTTAACACCCATGTGTTACCTATCTGCGATTTTAGCTTCACTTTCCCTTTGCCAACCATCTGACAAGGCTTACCATCCCCTAAACAAATTTCTCCAAAGTCACCCTGGACATACTCATGAAAAAATTCCCTATTTGGGGATGCATGAAACGAGGCACCAGAATCTAAAACCCAAGATTTTTCTTTATCCAAAGAACATACCAGAGCATCCTGTGCAAAAAAATTTGCAACATCTACTTCTTCTTCATGTCCTTCATGCTGATCTTCACCTGACCTGCAATCTCTCTTTAAGTGCCCTTGCTTTCCACATTTCTAGCAGGTTATTCTGCCATACCTGGACTTGGATCTCCTACCTATCTTTGACCTTGATCTCCCATGCTCGATCTTCTCTCTTTGCTTTCCTCTGCCTTCAACACTCAAAGCATTCCCTGATGATTCACCTATGCTTTTCCTGCATATCTCTTCATTCAAGATCACACTCACAATATCATCCACTTTTAAGATTTTTGAAGCAAACGTAGTATTAGAAACTGCCATTACCAAACTCTCCCAACTTTCAGGTAATGAACATAAGATTAAGAGAGCCTTAATTTCATCATCAAAAATAATATTGACTGAATTTAACTGATTTACCAAACCATGGAAATCACTAAGATGACTATGTACAGATCCACCTTCCAACATTTGCAAATTAAATAATTGCTTCATAAGAAATACCTTATTCAAAGCTAAGGGTTTTTCATATAAACTTGCCAAAAATTCCATCAACTCTACCATTGTCTTTGCATGTGATAAGTTGGAAATCACAGACGATGCAAGACTCAACCTTATAGATCCCAGAGCCTTCCGATTAAGAACCTCCCATTCTTCATCCTTCATATCCCGGGGTTTGAAATCAACCCCACCCAATGGTAAGTACAAATCTTTCTGATACAGATAATCCTCAATCTACATCCTCCATAATTGATAGTTCTTGCCATTAAACTTCTCCCTTCGTAGCTTACTATCTTCTGCCATTGCTCTACTCCCACTCAAACAAAAACCCCTGTGAGTAACCTGTAATCAAAACACACTAACCAGATCTAATCCAACCTATTAGTATCTCAACCTAAAGCTTTGATACTAGTTGTCAGGGAATCCAATAATAAACACACATGTTCTGATCCCACTTGTTAGGATCTTGCTCCTCAGAAAGAGCACAATATGATTACCAAATACAAGTAATTAAACATGTAGAAATAACCAAAAGTATAAGTAACTAGAATTCACCAATAACACATAATATGAGAGACAATACACTATCTTGTATTAACATTTGTATAGAAAAGAATACAATAAAGAGCCGTCACACTCTTCCACCTTATAGAGGCTTCCCACACCTCAAGTGTATATTAATTCTTCTTCAAAACACTCTCCTACCAAAAACGGTCCCAACACACAACTCACACATAGAATTGGTGTTCACCTCTCCAACCAGTGAGTAATAACCCTACCAGTACACCAAGCACTCTATAGTACTTCAAGTAGATCTCCCATGAACCTGCAACCTACAATTTAATAGACCATACTTACACATGTAGATCTCCTATGAGCTTGCAACAACCTGTAACTCAATGATCTTATAATGGAAGGATCTTCCTCGCCTTCCTTATCAGCTCATCCTTACAATACATGCCAATGGGTCTATAAATAGATCCCAGACTTAAACAATAACTTAGACTCTTATTTTACTATAATTATCCATGCAACTCAAGACTCGAAATAGCCTTTACATGCAAACACTCAGTTCACTTAACTAACTCTTCATGCAACAAACAGTTCTGGAACACACAGGCGACCGACGTCGGTCCCTATCTCACTGGTAATAACTGACATCGGCCGACTCCCTACTGATGCCAGTTGCCTTCTGCATTCATCTTGACTGACGTCAGTCATGCTACCGACACCGGTGCTTTTGGAACTTTAGCAACCTTCTTTTCTTCATCTGCATAGTTGAAGCTTTTAGCTCCACAACCTAACAGGGGATGCATGGAAAGTTTGACTCCCTTTAGAGGAGCCCATTTATTCTCCATCAGATCAATGGTAAGAATAGATTCCTATTGAAATATCAAGATGGCACACTCTTTTCTCTACCTTACAATGGGCAGCATCTGAAGGACTTCAACTCTTGAAGTATTAGATAAGTTCCCCTATATATATGTATAATTGTATAGTATTTATTTTTGGTTTGTGTTATTCATTTTCATTTTTTTGATCCTTTCTTTTTGGATAGCATGACTCCATAGCCCAATGGCATACTTCGAGGCACTGGAGATTTTGGTTTTTACTCCCCTCAACTGTTCTAAGTTTTCAACTGAAGGAAGTTCCCAAACTGGAGCCAACTATTGTCCCCAAAAAATATCACTCATTTTTGGGACAACATTTGAGCTATTTTGAATTATTTTGGTCTAACAGACCAAAATCCTCTCTCCCTTTCTCAAAAATTGTTCTAGGCATTCAAATTCTCCATTTTTTAGGCTTTTTCAAGTTCTATGGACTCAGATATATGGACTCTGTAGGCTTGAATCTATGAACTCTATAGGTTAAATTCTAAGGACTCATTTCTATGGAATTCATAGGAAGGAATCTGTGGACTCATTTCTATGGACTCTATGGGCTTAAATCTATGAATTCTACATATATGTTTCTATGGACTCAACATGCTTGAAATTAGTAGGTTCAATAGGTTCAAAGGCTTCTACAGGTGAGTTTAATCAAAAGAACAAGTTTCCAACACTTAGTCATTTTTAGGATTGGTTCAATGCCTTGGTTCAACCAAAAGAGTTCATCAGCAAGCTTCTATGCAGTATTTGAACCATTGAACCTTGAACCAAAAAAGTTCAACGGGTTCAATGGGTTCAAAGGTTCAACATCATTAGCAAAATTTAAGTGCATTTGTCAAGGTTCAAAGTTCAACTGCTTCTAGCTTCAATGGCTTCAAAACACTCATCAAAGAGAAGAAGGCTTGAACCATTGAACCACTTTGGTTCAAAGGTTCAATGGGTTCAATGGTTCAAAAGGTTCAAAGCATATGGTTCAAGAGGTCAAGTGAATGAGTGGAACACAAGAAAATGATTGAACCATTGAACCTTGAACCAACAAGGTTCAATGGGTTCAATGGTTCAATGAGTTTAATAAGTTCAAAGTGATCAAAAGACTTAGACAAAAAGATAGCTTCAAATGCAAGATTGAACTATTGAACTATTGAACCAAAGTTGGTTCAATATATTAGTTCAATCAACAGGTTCAAGGGGCTACCCCAAAGCCAAAGGAATGAACAAGCCCTTGTGGAGAATAGTGAACCAAGCCAAGTGCCCTTACAGAGGGAAATGAACCAAGCCAAGTTCCCTTGCAGAGGGCAATGAGCAAAAGCAAACAAAGAGAATTCCTTCAAAAAAGTGAACCAAGGATAAACAACCCTTGGAAATGGTAGGTGGGAGCAGATGGACTATTGCAAAATCCTGAAGGATATTTTTGGGCTTGAACAAGTCCTTGCAGAGGGTACCGTTCTCTATTGAAAAAGTTCCTATGGTAAAGTTGGTAAGGATCATTTCCTTCAGACAAAAAGTTTGAAGGAATTCCTTTGAACTTTTTTTTGAAGGAATTCCTTCAAACTTTTTGTCTGAAGGAAATGATCCTTACCAACTTTACCACAGAAACTTTTTCAAAAGAGAACTGTGCCCTCTGCAAGGACTTATTCAAGCCCAAAACTATCCTTCAGGCTTTTGCAATACCTTCAGACAAAAAGTTTGAAGGAATTCCTTTGAACTTTTGTTCGAAGGAAAATCTTGGTAGAAAAAGCCCGAAAAACCAAAACTCAGTTGGAAAAAGACAAAACAAAAGAATTCCTTCAAACTTTTTGTTCGAAAGAAAAGTCTGCCAAAGAAGGAAAAACCCATCAAGGAAATAGAAGCCCGAAGGCTACCCAAAAGATCTCGAAGGGTAGGTACCCTTGTGGGAAGCTCTTGCCAAGAAAAGTGGACCATTTCTCAAGACCTCGAAGGGCAAGTTCCCTCTGGGAAAGATCAAACCACAAAGAGCAGTAGAATGCACCACGTGTCCCTTATAAAGTTTAGTGAAAGCTAACACGTGTTCTGTTATAACTTAGCAAAAGCCAACAAGTGTCAAACTTTGAAATTTCTTCCTTTTACTTATTTATTTCATAAGGAATGTGGTGGACCCTGAGTGAGTTGCTAACCTCAGTAGAGCATGCCATGTGTCATCTTCCACAATAATCTCAAAAGACATCTAAAGCCTCTATAAGTTAAGTAGATGTTGCCATGTGTCCTTGCCTATTTCACAATGGAACGTGCCATGTGTCACTTGTTAAGATTATTAGAAAGTGGCCAAAACAAGTAGGAAAGACATGAAGGAATTGCTAAGGAGGATGGTGGGTCTATAGTTGTCAAATTCAGGGCAACCAAGTAGCTGTTGACTTTCAAATGATGATAGACCTGAAGACGTCAAATTTGTGGCAATGAAATAACTATTGATCCTTACAGACTTAAGCACAGACCCTGTGAACAAATACAACGACCAGCCAAAGAGATAGCCTAAGAGCTTAGATTTCACAAAAAAGGGCAAAATATAGCCAAGAAAGGGGGAACAATGAAGAAGGATCAAAAATATTTGTGCATGAGATATGTTTCTAGAAGGTAAAGTAGTCCACCAGGTGGACATCAAAGAGCATGAATATTCAATGGTGTGGCCTATTTTTCTACATTGAGTAGAGTGAATAGCTTTGAACCAATAAGGAAACACATCAAGTGGCCCATATTTAAAATTGATGCTCGATTCCAGCTTAGCCCATGGACAAAATTTAAAATGCATTAAAGGCACTAAATGCATTGTGAGCCATTTTTGGTGAAACAAAGAACCCAAGTCTTTCTTGGAGCACTATATATTGAATTCTCTCTTATTATTTTAGGGATCTATCTCTCTGTTATCAAAAACAAAACTTTGCCCAAATTGAAAGGCATTACTGAGACTTTGAGCTTAGATTGTTGATAATATTTTGTTATTTGAATAAGAAAACAAGTGACTTTTAAGACTTTGTGCTGGAATAGCTCAGTTGTTGGGCAAATTTTTCTTATGTCTATTTCCTTAATACATTTTTTTCCATTTAATTAAATAATTAGAATTAGTGAAAATAATTAGGAAGGTGTCTTGAAGCCGATTGTGGAGAGACTTTATGCTGCCACAATTTTCTTTAGTGTGTTTTCTTTTTATTCCTGTGTAAAGGATCTTGGGATTACTTTAGGCCTTCATTATCCTTCATATTATGTTTCTGTGTAAAGGACCTTGGGATGACTTTGTGCCCTCATTGTCATTCATATCTCACTCTTGGGCAGTTGAGGTGGAGACTTTGTGCTACATCTCAATCTACTAGTTACTACGCCTTTGGTTACTAGTTACTTGTCACTATCTGAAAGAATTCATGTTGTTTCCTGCAAGATAACTTTTGAAAGAAGAGAAGTGCCTTCAGCATTTTCACCAAGATTTTCTCCTCTATTTTTTAACATCATCTTTGAAAAAAGAGAGATGGATGGTTTATCCTACCCCTGAGTGTTATTTTTTGCTTGTATATATATTATATAGCTCTTACATATTTACAGAGAGCCTCCCCTTGATGAGAGGAGAGATTTTTCCCCTTTTGATGTAGTAAACATGCACATCTAGCTGACCAATCTCCCTATGTTGTGGTTGAAGGGACCTATTTTTCTCATCAGTTAGTTGGTGACAAAATATTCATCCAACAACTAACAACCCTAACTTGTTACATTTAAGGACATCCATCTTAAAGAGACACCAATCCGCTAATTTAAGAGCACTAACTCTAAGGAAGTACCCACTTCCTAATCTAACCATCCATTCAACTTTGTTTGATGGAAACTACCTATCAAACTTCTATATGGTGAGACAACTCCAATTTATAAGTTAGATTCATACATGAATCCAGATCTCTATTCTTTATTACAGGTCTAATCTATAATTGATCATATTATACACATTCTCTTTGTGTCTTTCTTCCTCTCTACTCCTCTCTCTTCTTCATTGGTCCTATGTTTAGATATTTATTTATTCTACACACTTCATTTCATTCACTAACCACTCTTCTTTATATTCAATTCGGCTCAATAGCAAATGTAATTATTCAATAGATTTCTCTTTATCCTAGATATCATATATATAAACAAATGATCTAGGGTTTGCCTCTTACTTTTGTGTTCACACTCAGACTATAACACAACATGCCAATTTTGGACTTTAGTTCATTATGACTTGAATTGTAAGTTCCCATGTCTTGATTTTATTGACCCACCAGTTGTTGTTACACCAAAATATAGACATGTTAGTGTGTTATATAAT
The DNA here is from genome assembly GCA_037957365.1 of Torreya grandis. NCBI lineage: Eukaryota > Viridiplantae > Streptophyta > Pinopsida > Cupressales > Taxaceae > Torreya > Torreya grandis. The sequence continues at coordinate 2,956,811 of JARHVA010001834.1, read as the reverse complement.
GTCTAGAGCTAACCATGACACATTTAAACATATTTCATGCATCATACTATAATTTAAGGTCTTTTATTATCTATATCATCTGTTAGACTCAAGTTTTGATGCATGGACTCTTTAATGGAGATTTGATCAATTAGATTGATCAATCTTATTATCTGTGTCAAGATTCATGGACTATACACAAGTTTTTGTATGTTCTTATAACTAACCATTTATTTGGGCATGACTTTAAATGTTGATCATTGATATTGCACTTAGTACCATGATATAATGGTTTCTATTCAATTATCTAAAATTTAAAATTCATCCATTCGGTCACCTTATGACAGGATCACGCTATTCGTTAGATCTTTGTATGCTTCTAAACTTTAGCTTTGTTGAGATGTTAAACATTGATCCCATTATTCTGTTTGATTCCACTCACTCCATTAGATCTTTCTCATCCAAGATTTCAAATGCCATTTGATCTCTAAAGATGCATGTCCTTTACTTTGACTTAGTCATTAAACTTTGACACTTTGACCTCATCTCATTGCTTCCTCTATCTTTGGATCACTTCTGCTCCATCAATCTTCTCGAACCTACTTGATCTTTAACTTGCCACTATGTTGTTAAACATCAATAAATTTATAGAATTTAGGTTCATTCACTCTATTAGATCTCATTTTCATGATCACCCATGCACTGTTAGATCTTTTAAAAATATCAATCTTTATACTTGTCTAACCCTCAAGGATATGACACTTAATGTAAGTGTGTGCCTTTTGTACATTGATGTCAATTCCCACTATTGAGACATTTGACATCCTCACATTGGTCCTATATCTAATAAACTCATGTGCTTGTGACACTTATCATTAGCATGTTCACTTAGAGGGATCTTTGACACTTTGAATTCATTGTGCTCCATTAGATATTTAATGTCTGATTAAGCACGAGTTATTTGATCTTCCAACTATCTCGATCATTAACTATGATAGGATCATTCTCATTGGGTCTCTATTTGAAAAGCTCTATGAATGTGACACTTATCACTTGCATATTCATTTGGAGCACCTTTTGACAATTTGACTTTTCTTCACTTTGTTGGATCATCTATGTATGATGAAGTGCAAACTATTGATCAATCTGGGACATAATATAAAGTCTAAAACTTAGGAGATATTAAGTCCTTTTGATCACTACTTGAGTTAGTAATTGATAGGTCAAGGGGATAATGTTTCAATGATGACAAAGGTTTAAGTTATAACTTAAGCTATTGGTTCCTAACTATACCAAGTCAACATAAAAATATAACTTTGCTTGTTGACACCATGGCTAAACCCTTAGGGTTTTACTAAGAAACCCTATCCAATATGAGAGCTAAATAAATAAATTATGAGCTCATTATTTCTCCTCCAAACTTGTGGAGAATATTTCTATAATGTACATGAAAAACCCATAATGTATCTTCTATCTATTTGAAATTACACATCTATAAATAGTCTCTATGAAAACATGATAACTTTGCACAATCTAACTATGAAACATACTCTTCTCTCCATCAATCCTACATGATCCTTTTAACATAAATGACAATCATATTTCCAACAATATATGGAAAAATGGAATATTCAAATGCTTTTGAATATATGTATAAGCAAAGAGACATAATCAAATCTAAACTAGTAAATCTATAAATGAAAGTATGCATGAACATGTGGTACAAATCTGTAAAAGATCAAAGATGTAAGTAAGTTAAGTCTATAGTATTGGTAGTAAAAAAAATATAAGTAATATAGGATGATTAATATAAAGATATAATTCATGCTAAATATATGATATAGAGTATACAAATATGTAATATGTTAAACTATAAGCTATGTATTATGATGCCCCCAATGGATGAATGTATTGATGTTAAATATGTGTATGTGTTCCAATGCGTAGATAATAGAAAATCTAGATCTTTATATAGGACCTAAGTCATGTAGTAATCTATGAACACTCGAAGAGAAATGGTGAAGCATGTATGTATGATAAAACTGACTATACTAGCATATATAACATATGTAGTATCTGTAAAAGATAAGGAATGTAAACATGGAAATGCAATCTAAAATTTATATTTTCTGAGCCAATATTTGAATGTTTTTGTATTTTTAAATATGTTATATTGTTTTTGTGTTTTATGAGTATAATATATGGATAAATAATATGAAAATCAAACTATGTATAGGTAGACATGAATATACTAAGTGATGAGCTTCTAAAGAGACTCATTATCAAATTATCCTATATCAAATAAGGGAAGAATGACTACATGTGTTGTGCAAAGAGGTATCTAAGATATGTGAATCAGATGTACCTATAATATTTAGCTAAAAATACCTATGGAGTTGGGATATGAATTTAAAAAATTGACTGAATAAGCTTATGAACTGTGGGGTTCTTAAGGACCCATCTAGTAGAAGTTATGAGTGGTTTAGGTGCTCTATGATGCAACACTGATTTGGATGGTAATGGGGTAGAGAAAGGCTCTATATAATCCATAACATGACTCTAACATAGGGTTCTCTCTAATATAGGTCTTCATGGGAGTGTATGTGTATGTGATAATGCCATAGGAGTATACCTCACCTACACTAGTGGCTCAACTAATAAAGGAGGTATGCTAATAGAAGTTGTGTGTAGAATGCTAGTTGATGTCTACTATATAACTAAATATATATTAGGTCAGGGGTACTCATATATAAGGCCATTAATTCTAACTACCTAATTAGCATGCATATATTTATGGCATCTATGTATAATGGATTGAAGATGTTGCATCCAAGGCCTACCCAATAACATGTCAAATGTGCTGACACTAGGTACCACTAAGAATTGGGTGGCCACATGTGTGGAGACAAAATATAATGAAATTAATATCTATATACAAAGGAAAGTGAAGATGATCTACAAATAAATCATAACTTGAAGATAAATCACACTTACCCTTCTACTTGTTGGTACATTTAGACAATCAGGGTCATGACCAAGATGGATCCACTGGACCTAACCAAAGGCTCCCTTAACACAATAATATCACTAGAGAGGGTTCCAAAACCTCTAGTCAAGCAATGCCATGTGATAACCCTAGCTAGGTCCTATGTTTTTAATTCATAAAGTAAAGTACAAATCTAAACTACTGCTTACCAAAGCTTGTGGCACAAAATGGGGGTAGTAAACATAAAATTAAACATGCATAGAATAATTATATTTAATCTATGTATAGATATAACCCTAATTAATGGAGATATAAATATATTCAAAATCCATTACTTATATTCCTTATATTTACTTAAATAGAGGAGAAAGAGTTAGAGATACTTACCTTGAAGATGAACCCATTGAGACTCAATATCTCCCTTGGCCAAAGTTGTTTCACAAGAGTTATTGTGTGGTTTATAAGGATCACTAAGATATGCCAAATCATCCAAGAATTTTCCACAAGACAAGATTATTATCTTATTGTAAACCCTAATCAATGAAGCCTCAAGTAGAATGGTGGAAGAGTAGATTATAAAGAAGCAAAAATGAATGATTAACTTTATCTCTCTATAAGAAATGGTGAAAAGGATGTTTATATATAGTTGGATCTAACCCTAAACCCTTCTAAATGTTTATCCAATAGATTCAACCCAATTGACCATATATTTTTAATTAATAAAATAAAATTAGGTCCTGGTCTAAGCTGACTAAGGCTGACCTAGACCCATAATGTGCTAATATAATTGAAGTATAGGGTTGGCCCAAGCCGACATTGTTTTGTAAATGTAAAAATGAGTTTTTGGTATACATAGGGGCTATTTAAGGAAGTGAATTTATTTAAAGATTGTGTAAGGGAGGTTTCAAATCTTAGGGAAGTGTAGAGGAGAAGTTTGTGTTGATTGGAAGTGGTTGTATAGGTGACAAAAATCTTGTAAAGCACCATTGGTCTACCCACCCATTTATCAATACACCTTTTAGGGTGTGTACTTAGAGATATTAAGACTCGATGGGTTCATACAAGAGAGAAAGAATCAATAATTGATAAAATTTGAAAATATTATATGTATACATATGCCCCATTTGAATCTCATCACATGTCACTCAGGTGTAATAGGATATGGTGCTTCAAGAAAAGAACATAGCAACACACAATGTTAAAGCTAAATAAATTATAGTATTCTAAAGCATAAAATAACCAAAAGTAAATGATGAAAAGTAAATAACTAAAATAAAATAAAGTAATGTATGTGTACCTTGAATTACCTTTACTATTGGATGGTTATTTGTTGTATTCTTAGTATTGATCATGGAGGGCACAAGACTGCTTTGGACAAACCCAAGGATACAAAATTAAAGAGCAAAAATAAACAAATAGAAGAAATCCAAGATAATTTAAATGTGTAGGTGTGACCTACTTGTAAATTTGGTAAGCTATGGTGATAAATGTTAAGTTAGGACCAAATGACCAAGTCAAATTTAGAGTCAATCAGGTAACCAAAAAGCCAAGGCTATTAAATGAATAAAAAAATCAAACAAGTATACCTTAAGTAAGAAAGTTAAACAAACCAAGTCAAACTAAGGATACAAGTAAAAATGGCAATCAAAAATCAAGGTGAAAGTAGTAATAATCCTTAATTAAATAAAGATGGGTAAGCTGTTAGTGTAGGTTTTTATTTTTCCCTATTATTTAATTAGGGAATATTATATATTTGTGCATACATAGAGTTTTCCTACATTCGTGGGATAGGCTAGCTTATGTGGAGATGTGTGTCATAGATGTGTCATAGGTGTCATAAGAATGTCATAAGTAACTCCTTTGACTGGCTATTCTAGGTATGGGAGTTACTTCTCTATTCTTAGCACCTTGTCACCACCTTTCATGGAGGAGTTACAGTCTAGTCTTGGGGTGCTTTAACCACCTTTTGTGGAAGAGTTACGTGCTCTCTTATATGTATTCTTCACTTTGGCCATCTTAAGTTAATCGAATATTGGGTTTTGCTCCTATTTGTGTTTTGGAAATTATCTCTTTCAGTGATTTCATTTTACTTTAGCTTCTTTGTGGTGTGCACTAGCTTCATCTCATGTGATCACTTGACCATTGCATTCACGTTATTCGGACCCTGGAAACAACTCTGATATGGTATCCGTGCTAAGTCCAATGAGTGGTTGGAATCTCAAAGGAGTGAAGGCTGCGTGGAAGAATTACGTAGAAAAAAGAGGTGTTGGAGTTGTTTTATCTTTGCCAAGCTGTTGCATAGAGATCTACACAGTCTTTCTGCTGATGCACAGTCAAAACATCAAACAAAAAGACCAAACCCTAAAAAATGGCACCCTTTTTTCATTTTGGCGCTCCATGTAGGCCCTCACACAGCCTTTATTTGGTAAAATCTACCTTTTTTTCTTAAATTATAAGTCAAATTTGACTTTTCAAATCTTAAATCAGTCAATTTGGTTAAAAAATGAATATTTAAGGTTGTATTTTACATTGTGGGCAATTTGGGGTTTTTATTTTAAGTTTGAGTTTTCGCCTGTTGAAGACGAAGGGTGAGGCTCAAGTTGGCAGGAGGCCAATTCCCCCTCACAAAGACCTCTTTTGGATTCCTCACTCTGTGATGAGTCCAATGAGTGGTTGGAAGGCCACTTTCTCTCTCAAAACAGGCATTTTTTTAATGTTTTAGTGTTATTTTTTTGTAAAATTACTGGTTTATGGGAAATTAAAACTTTAAAATCTTGGAAATGATAGCTTGGATTCGAGTGCCATATTTTTCAAAAGTGCTTAGTTTTCAATTTTCCACAACTTAGGCTAGATAATTGGCAAAAATGCACTATTTTATAAAGTGCCAAAAATTTGGGTCTCCCAAGACACATTTTCGGCTGGGTCCGACGTCCTATTTGCTTGGATTATTAGCTTGACCTACACAGATTGCTTTAAGATGCATTTTTAGCTAAGTTCAACATATTTTGAGTGTGCAATTGCATATTTTGGGGGGGTATGATTGTCTTTTATCACTTTATTTACTTCTGTTATCTTTCTCCTTTTTGCATACTTTCATAAACTTGCAATCAACACAACTTCACTTAAATTCAGCTTAAAATGGATTCTTTTCAACTTAAACCCCCAACACCCTTCAACTATCATGAATGGAAGGTTAAAATGTTAATCATTCTTAGAAGCAAAGGGTTTTATAGGATCACCATGGGTACTGAAAAGGTCAAGTGGTACAACTGTAGTGATGAAGCCTAGGGATTACTGAGCTTGTCCGTGTCTTCAAAACTTCTCTTCCATTTAGAAACTACCAAGACTCCCAAAGACATATGGGACACCTTAGAAGTCTTATTTGGGAAGCTTGATGAGATGAGAGGTCATAAGCTTGAAAATGAACTCATAAGTCTAAGTCATAGCAACTTTGACACCCTATAGGACTTCTTCACTAAGTTTAAGGCCCTTAGATCACAATTGAAAGAATGTGGGATAGAGAAGAAATATGATCAACTCATCCTTTCTATTCTTGCTAAGTTAGGTCCAAGCTATTTAGGCTTTGTCTCCACTTTCCATGCCATAAAAAGTGCCCTTGGTGCTACATGGAAAATGCCTTCTTTGGATTCATTCATTGCCGACTTGACTAGGGAGCAAGACAAACTAATCCAAATGGGCAAAATGAAGTCTACTCAACCCCAAGCTTTGATAGCTGGAAATGGTAAGGATAAGACTTCAACAAAGGAGATGAAGAAAAAGAACAAGGACTAGGAGAAGAAGAAAGAAAACAACAATCCTGCCAAAAACAACACTGAGTCTTCCTCCTCCAATGCTAAACCTAAGAAGGAGAAGGTTAAGTGTACCTAATGTAAGAAGACAGGGCATGATGAACACAAATGCATGAAGAAACAAATAGATCACCTAACTCATCTTCTAGAGAAGCACAACATAGGTGTGCCCGAGTCCATCAAGCGGAATTCATCTACCCAAGATTCTACCAAGGTGAAAGGCAAGAGTAAGGAGAAAGAAAAGGGCAAGGCCCTTGTAGCAACTACAACTTATACATCATCATGGGTCATTAAATCAGGTGCTTCTCACCACATGGGCCCTTCACTAGTTGAGTTTTCATCTTTAAAGCCTTGTAGCATGACTTCAATTAGTTTGGGTGATGACACATCAATTTCTGTTGCAGGGAGAGGGTCATTTGAAATGGAAGGAGTAACATTCAATAATTTTCTAATTTTTCCTTCTCTTTCAACCAATCTCCCATCAATGTACCAAATCACTCACATTGGTCGGGACATGAGAGTTAAGTTTTTACCAGATTTAGTGGCTATCAGGGAGTTGCATAGTGATACTACAGTGGTAGTGGGTAGGGTAGATCACCAAGAAAGGTTATACACCTTCTCACATTTTACACCAGATTCTTTTCCAATAGCATTGTTGACTCATTCAGATGAAGTTAGCAAATAATGGCATGAGTGGTTTGGCCACCTTAACTACCATTACCTTGAAGAAATTTGCAAAAATGACATGGTCATTGGCTTGCCTCATGTCCAATTCTCAAAAGGACTTTACAAGGGGTGCTCCCTTGGGAAGCATCTCGAAGCAAAATTTGACAAAGGCAAAGCTTGGAGGGCTTTACAACCTTTGGAGTTAGTCCACAGTGATGTATTGGGACCCTTTCCCAAACCATCTTTCATAAAGGCCAAGTACATCCTCACTTTTATTGATGATTTATCTAGGTACACTTGGATATATTTTCTCAAACAAAAGTCTGAAGTGTTTGAAAATTTTCTAGACTTCAAAGCTCTTGTTGAGAAATAGAGTGAGAAATCCATCAAGGTTCTTCAAACTAATAATGGAGGGGAGTATCTCAGCAATAGGTTTGAGCAGTTTTGCACCACAGAGGGGATTGATTTATAGTGCATAGTTACTTATGGTCCTTCACAGAATGGGGTTGTAGAACACAAAAATAGGTTCTTAAAAGAGATGGGTATCTGTATGATTCACTCCAAATCCTTAGCACCATAGTACTAGGCTGAAGCCATCAATTGTGCTTGCTACATTCAAAATAGGGTTTCTCACAAAGCTTTGAAAGGGATAACACCCTTTGAATCTTGGCATAAAAGGAAACTTGATGTTGAGCACCTTAGGGTTTTTAGATCCCCAGCTATGGCCCACATATCAAAGAAGAAATGCAAATCTATGGAACATCAGTGTAAGCCTTACATCTTTGTAGGATATCCAGATGGTGTTAAGGGGTATCACCTTCTAGATCTGACCACTCATGAGTTGTTCATTAAGATAAGTGTCCACTTTTAGGAGAGTCCTAGAGACTCAACACTTGGCACTTCTTCTCCCTCATCGGATCTACTTCTTCATGATGATTCCTTAGATTCAAATCAGCCACAGCAGGTTCTTGAGCTAAAAACATCTTCTTCTTCTTTGGGTTCAGATAATGAGGATAGTGATGCAAAGTCATCCACCTTTAGTCAGTCAGAGGATGAGTTAGCACCTGACTCACCCACTTCCAGGCCACTTTGGGCAAGACAGACACTTGAGAGTGTTGGCACTTGGGCAGGAGATCCCATAGATGATAGACATACTAGGGGGATTTTCAGAGAGATTCACATGCCTTCTTTGCCTCAGTTTTAGATCCATAGACTTTTTGACAGGCATCAAGAGTACTTGAGTGGGATAGTCCTATGGAGGAATAATATTCTTCCTTAATCAAAAATCACACTTGGGACTTGACTTCACTTCCTAAGGGAAGGAAGATGGTTTGATGTAGGTGGATATATCAGACCAAGTTTGTAGTAGATGGGTTAGTTGATAAGTACAAGGCATGATTGGTTGCCAAGGGTTTCTCACAAGTGGCAAGCATTGACTACTCAGAGACCTTTGCACCCATTGCAAAGATGACTTTTATCTAACTCACCTTGGCTATTGCCACAACACATGGTTGGGATGTGCACCATATGGATGTGAAGAGTGCCTTTCTTCACAGAGGCCTAGAGGAGGAGATCTACATGGAACAGTTTCTAGGATTTGTTTAGGATTCTTCCTTAGTATGCAGACTTAGGAAATCTATCTATGGCCTCAAATAGGCCCCTTGGGCTTGGTATGACAAGATGGATTCCTTCCTTCTCATAGTGGGTTTCACTAGGTGCCATTCTGACCCCAATGTCTACTTCTTGCAGTAGGATGATTCACTCTTGATTTTGGTTCTATATGTTGATGACCTTTTTATCACTGGGAGTTCTTCATTGGCTATTGTAGTGGTGAACACATCTCTCCAAGATAGATTTGACATGATAGACTTGGGTTTGTTACACGACTTCCTTGGCATCGAGATCTCATAGTTAGATTTAGGGATTTCTCTTGCACAACCTAAGTATGCTCTTAATTTATTGTCTCAGTTTCACATGGCTATTTGAAAGCCATCTTTGACTCCCTTTCTATTAAGATTCAAGCTTGAGGTTGACTATTCTTCACCATTATTTGATGCCACTCAATATCACCAACTTGTTGGCAGTCTCATCTACTTGACTCACACCAGGCCTGACATATCATATGCAGTGGAACTTGTCTCCAAATTTATGCAGGAACCTCATGAGCTACATTGGAAAGTAGGTAAGAGGATCTTGCATTACATATAGGGTTCACATAGATATGGGATTCATTACAAATTTGGCATAGAGGCTGACTTGATTAAGTATACAGATTTAGACTGGGATGGCAATTCATAGACTCACAAGTCCACTTTTGGTTACAATTTTTCTCTAGGTTCTGGTCTTATCAGTTGGTCTAGCAAGAAGCAGAATGCTATTGCTATATCATTCATAGAGGTAGAGTATAGGGGAGCTGTTAATGCAGCTACTGAGGCTATTTGGCTTTAGGGGATTCTTTTTGATTTTGGCATTCCCATCCGATAGCCCACCATCATTTTTTGTGACAACCAGAGTACCATCTAGATTTTCAAGAATCTGGTTCAACACCAGTAGACCAAGCACATAGAGATTCACATGCACTTCATTCAAGAACTTATTCATAGTTAGGTCATCGACTTGATATTTTTCCAGTCTTTAGAGTAGGTTGCAGACATCTTCACCAAATCTTTCACCAAGAGCAAGTTCATTCATCTATAAGCTCTTCTTGGGGTGCGGTCCACATCTATAGTAGCATCATCTTTGGGGGGGGCACTAGCCTCTTCATTTCTTTTATGTCTCTCTTTTGGGGTGGGAGTTTTTTCCTACGGGTTTTCTCTCTTTTTTCTATCTTATGGGAGATTACATTTGTACATGGGTACCTCATCAGGCCTAGTTGCCAGGACCCATTTTATATTTCCACACTGCCCACCTAAGCTGCACTTATGGGGGGGGTGTTAGTGTATGTTTTTATTTTTCCCTATTATTTAATTAGGGAATATTATATATTTGTGCATACATGGAGTTTTCTTACATTCATGGGATAGGCTAGCTTATGTGGAGATGTGTGTCATAGATGTGTCATAGGTGTCATAAGAATGTCATAAGTAACTCCTTTGACCAGTTATTCTGGGTATGGGAGTTACTTCTCTATTCTTAACACCTTGTCACCACCTTTCATGGAGGAGTTACAATCTATTCTTTGGGTGCTTTGACCACCTTTTGTGGAGAAGTTACATGCTCTCCTATATGTATTCTTCACTTTGGCCATCTTAAGTTAATCAAATATTACGTTTTGCTCCTATTTGTCTTTTGTAAATTATCTCTTTCAGTGATTTCACTTTGCTTTAGTTTCTTTGTGGTGTGCACCAGCTTTGTCTCATGTGATCACTTGACCATTGCATTCATGTTATTCAGACCCTGGCAACAACTTCGATATAAGCAATGGAAAAATAAAATTGATAAATGAGAAGTTACAATCCTTACTCAATAATCAATGGAAAAAGTATATAAAATTAGAAATAGACACAATTGTGAAAACAAAATACAAGAGTACAATAAAAATATAGAAATGGATGAAGTTGTTCAAAAAAAGAGTGATAATGAAAAATTTAGAAATGGATGTATTTATTTGAAAAAAATGAGTGATAACAATTTTTTTATAAATAGACATAGTTTTTTGAAAAAAAAGGAAGTGATAAAAGATTTTCAAATAAACCAAGTCAATTCTAAAAATGTAATACAATGGTATAAAGATGACAATCCATAGTCACTCAAGCATACTATTTTGTTCTAAGGATAGATAAAACTAAAATAAAATAGTGTTATCATGTTTTTAAGATATGAAGAAGAGGGAATATAGAAGTTGGGAAACAAGTTTAGATTTAAACTTTCTTATCAAGGGGGGAAGTGAAATGGGTGGTGGGGGAAATGGAAGAAAAAAAGGTATAGAAACTCTTTATCGAAGTCAAGACATTTAGAAATAGGTTTGTCAAAAAAAGATGACTTTTGATATTAAGGAATCTAAATAACTTCAATCATCAAATTAAGTATGAATATCATCTCATGAAGGCTATATGCATGAAAATTAAAATGGACCCTACCTTCCCAAAATGTGTTCCCCATTCCTTGGGACCCCTTATAGAACCATTCATCTACTATGAAGATTGGGTAATTATGTGAGAAAGTAGGTAGCACTATTATTTATTTTAATTCTCATATTATAATCTACTATTCTACCACACCCTAATGGACCTCAGCTCTTCATGAGGCCAACTGTGGAGTTTGAGCTTTGATTAGAGATGGGAGATGTAATATAAATCATGTCTTTTGGTGTGGTGTTGAGTTTTTAACTTTTTATTTTGCCTTTTGATCATTGCCTTTTAGTTTTTAACTTTTATAGATTTTTCTATTCCTCCTCTGTACAAATTTGAAGAACCAAACATGGGTGCTAAAAATGATAATTATTTAAAAACATTAGACTTGATAGCTAAGAAAGAGAACTTAGAGAGCATGGTGTCTAAGAGTCTTGTTTATTCATGTGAAATAAAAGTGATATCTTGACTTCAACATTTTTTTATCTAAATTAGAATGAAAGGAAAGTAAATCAAGGGGAAAATATACATGAAACAATTTGAATTACTTCAAATCATAAAAAATGTGATAATGTGAAAAGGGATACAATGATAGGTAAGTATGATTCCTTGTCATTAGAATTTATGTAAGTTTATGGAATCATGCCAACATAGTTTATTGGGCAAGTTTTGTCTACAAAATAAAAAAAAATAAAGTTCAAAACATGGGATCACAAACTTGTAACCTTTTCTTAACATTCAAGAAAAGGAACACTTGGTTAAACAAAGGTGTTTTAAAATAAAATGGTGATTTGATGAGAAGATATTGGTCTTATCCATGGTCTTACACCAAAAATCATAAAAGATAAACCAAGTGGATGTAAAAAATGTAAAAATGGTATATGTGAGGAGGGCTTTGTTCTATCCATAGTCTTACACTTCAACTCATAAAAGATAAACCTAAGTTGATGAACAAAGTATGTAAAAACAAAATGGTAAAAATGGTATTTGTGAGGAGGGCCTTATAATATCCATAGTCTTACACTATAACTCACAAAAGATAAAGAGACCAAAAGACTAAGGGAAAAATTAAGGTTTGTGTAAAAAGAGACTGCTATAGAGGGTAAGATCTACATAGAAATCTTGCAAGAAGTGTTAGTAAGATAACATTATAAGTATGATAAGAAGGGAAATATCTAAGAAAAATATTTCTTCAAAAATTATGCATTAGTGGGTTCTTTAAAAACATTTCCTTCATTAGTTTTTAGGTGATAGGTGCCAAGACCAAGAATGTCTTTTATTAAATAAGGGATCCATCATTTTTGGGTGTATTTACCATATTTATCATGTGTATAGTCTAACTTAAGGACTACATCACCAATATTGAAAGTGTGGACTTTAACATTTTTATTATGTTATTTGGTGATATGAGCCATGTATCGATGGTTATGTTAAAGAGAGGCTAGATGGTATTCATTGAGAAAATTGAGGGCATGAAGGTGATGTTCACATAATTATTCATTGATAATGATACCATGAAGAGATATGCTTAAATAGGTAATTTGAACTTCAAATGATAAGATGGACTCAAAACCATAGACTAGTGAGAATGATGTTGCCTCAGTGGTATTACATATGATAGTACGATAGGCCCAAAGTGTGATATATAAATGAATATGACACTTTGTTTGGATTTCTTAGATGGTATTTTGTATAATTTTATTAGTGGATTTAGATTGGCCATTGCATTTTGGATGGTAAGGTGTGGAAAATTTGTGAGATATTTTAAATTTAGCACATAATTGCTTCACATTCTTATTCTTGAAATTATCATCATTATTAGAAATGATAGTATGGGGAATTCCAATGTGAAAAATAATTTGGTTAAGGATAAATTTGAAAATAGTGGTTCTCATGACATTGACAAGAGGCATTGCTTCTATCCATTTGGTACAATATTCAGTAATAGTAATGATAAAAACATGACCATCTTATGACCAAGGTAGTTTTTCAATGAGATCTAATACCCATAAGGAAAATAGCCAAGCATGCTCCATAGTTTGGAGCTCAGTTGGTGGTGAATGGATTAAATTGTCATGAAGTTGGCAAGGACTACACTTTTTGAAAAAATAAATAGTATCCTTATTGATGTGGGTTTTAATCACACCATCAAAACTTGAATGAGGTAGATTATAATGTTTTAGGATCTCTATGGAAATGAAGTTACACTCTAGGGCAAAAGATATTGGTATCAAAATAATACAACCATATGGTAAAATAACAGGTTGAATATGTAGGCTGTTTAACTAGGTAAATGTATGGATGTGGGAAATATAAATTAAATAAACACTAGGTGAGTTGTGTGATCAAGGAATCCAAGGAGGGTGGTTATATCATATGTTAGCTTAACAATGAAATGAATAAAATCAAAATGAAATGAAAGCAATAACACACTAACATTCATAACACTACCTTGCCTAGATAAAAGGGAGGAGCATGGTCAAGAAACACAAATGAACAAAGTAAAACTAAAAATGGAAAGAAAATTACACAAATATTTATCAATTCCTTGAATTCTCCAAGAGGATTCTTCATTTGGCTTTCTCAAATTGTGCTTAAAAGGTCTTCATCAATGGGACTTTGCTATCTCCATCTCCTCTTAGCATCATACTCATGCTTGGCTTATGCTTTTGATATGGATTGAAATGGCTTGGCTTGGAATTTTAGAATTATAACTCTATACATTTGCTTCATGCCCTAAATCCTACATTACAACTCTATTATGTTCCAAGTTCTCTAAATGAAGAGCTCTGGGCTTGTATTTATAGGCTTTGAAATCAACTTGGAATGAGTTAAATCCTAACCTAGGTTTGCTTAGTGAATCCTAGTAGAGTTAAAAGGTGTCCAAACCTCATGATTAGCATGGAATAGCTTGGTTTGAGATATATTAAATTTTGGAAAACTTGTAAAAGGTAATGATTATTGCCTAGGATATTCTTGATTTTTGAATTTCCTTTTTGATAATTCATTTAATTGATCATGGATGAATTCAACTAGGATTTGATTAGGATTTGCATGTTAATTAATTATTTTTAAGCTTTTGGAAATTTTCAAGATTTGAATTAAATTATGTGTGCATTTGTCTTATTTAATTTATTTTTAGGCAAAATTGATTTAATTTCTTTTTATAAAGCCAAAGTTGAGACTGTTTCAATGAATTTTAGCTTATATTTCAAGAAAAGAAGAAGAAGAAACTATATATGGGTATGGTTGAAAAACATGTTTGGTTGTGCATGCATTAAATTAGATGATTGTGAAGAACTCCTCTTTGTCTTGGGAGGATGACCTAAAAATAAGACAACACTAAAGCAAATTTTTGGTTAGATAGATAGTTGGATGGATTGCCTAGCGCTAGTTAGATCCCAAAGGCAAGAGCTTCCTTGAGGATATCACTCCACATGTTTTAAACAATTAAGTTTATAAAATAGAATATAAATTACTTGCATCAATGATCAAAAGCTACTAAAATCGAATACAAGAAATGCTTGATATATAAAATAGACTAAAATGACTAATATAACAATAAGTAAGTCAATACTAATGTTGAGGGTCTATGAATAGGCATATGAAAATAAAATTGGATTTAGTTGAGGGTAAATGGGTGAAACTAGTTTGTTTTTATTTCCTACAATAGTGACCATCAGTGGTTGAGGTGATCATCGATGGTTGTGGAAACTATTGGTGGTTGGACTGATCATTGGTAGTCAAGCTGGCCATCAATGATTATTATGTATTGGGTCTAGGTTGATGAAAGTTAAATTGATGGGATCATAGAAGGTAATTTCAAGAGATGGGCTTGTGCTAGGATATTGTAAACTACAAACAAAGTAATTGAATAAAGTAAAAAAAATACTTAGCTTATGAGATTGATCCAGTGAATGGTTGATATGGTTGGCTTATTGGTAGAGTCTGGCATAATTTTGATAGAGTAACAATACTTAAATATTGATTAAGGGATGAAAATAATTTGGCTCTTTGATGTGATGGTTGGATATATAGATTTTTTGAAGAACACCTACCAAAGAAGCTCTAGATAAAAAAATCTCTTGATAGTTTTGGATCGATTTAACCTCTTACTCCTCTCGTCTTATAGGCAAGGAAGGAGAGGTACAACAAGACATTAACTAGGATTTATAAATATAACTCATGCATGTAATGTCTCACATGTGGATTTAGATGAGATAATTATAAAAAAATTAAGGTGGAATTAAGGGTGAGTTAAGTTGGTTTAGACAGTGAAAGTTGATCGTCAAAAGTCAAGGTGACCATCAGTGGTCAGGGGTTAAAGATAGGGTTGTTAAAAAGGTGGGTTTTAGCTAGAAGGTCAACTAACTTAGGTTAGGCCCTTTTTTGTTTAAAAGGCCAATGGTTGGGCCCAAGGGGGTCCTACAGTGGTCTAAGGGAATTATGACATTTAGAACTATCATGTGCATATTTTTGGTGTCTATATTTTGCCCCTTTTTTAATGTAATTTTTATCAACAAGCTTCAAAACAAAAATGGATTGCGGGTCGAAGGTAAATTTGCCCTGAGTATAGGAGGAGGTGTTCCCCCTCAAAGTAGAAGTTGATGAGGTAAAAACAAAATTGGGTACAGTTTTGATAAATTTTTAAGGTGATGACAAAAGTGAATGTCATGAAGGTGGGTGATAGGTTGGGAACTAAATCATAAATGTGTGCATGAAGTGTGACAAAAGGTATGATAGCTAAGATCATGCATAGACTAGGTTTTCATAGTTGGTAAAAATAAAGGTCAATGCTAGAAGGACAAGTGACAAGTGGATTGTGTGATTGCAGTTAGGCATGAAAGTTGGGTACACTCATAAATGCAAGTATCTTAGGTGATGTTAGTGTTTCTATGGCTATCCAAGATAGGGAGTGCTCATAGTGAAAACACAAACTAGTTAGGTGAAGTCATAGGTATCTGAGGTAAAAAAATGCTCCTGAGAATACACAAGTGGGTTAGGTATGTGTGATGTGGTGAAAGTTATAAAAAATGGTCAACATGGTAATGTTGTCATTGCAATCAAAGGACCAGGAAAGAGTCATCACAAAATGCATGTTAGTTAGGCCAAAGTGGACCAATGGCGAGGTGATGAGGTGGGTATAAAAGGTAGTATCCATGGGTGGGTGATTGATTTGGTTTTGGTTGAAAGTTTTCTTGTTGGAGGCAAAAAGGAAAAAGTGGAACAACCTAATTGTCAATGTTTAGGGGTCCTAATGGTGATTATCAATCATCAC
Source organism: Torreya grandis (assembly GCA_037957365.1). NCBI lineage: Eukaryota > Viridiplantae > Streptophyta > Pinopsida > Cupressales > Taxaceae > Torreya > Torreya grandis. The sequence continues at coordinate 2,940,023 of JARHVA010001834.1, read as the reverse complement.
ATTAACCATCGATGATCAGGGGGTAAACCCTAAAAGTTTAATGGCCAAAAATCAAAAGGTGAGTCATTTGGCTCATTACAACTATTTTAACTTAGATCTCTAGCATTTTTATTATTTTACATTAGAATTGTTGATGGTGAGTGTGGAGGAGGTGATTGATTGTTGAGGTAGATGAGCACACTGAGTAGACTAGTGAGGATACAAGGTGTGCATGGATGCAGATGAGGATAGGTAGTAGGTCCCCAAATTCCTCCTTGATGATGGTTGAGGAATGAGGTAGGTGGTGCATTAAATTGGTAGTGTAGCTTGTTATTGTAAGTGCATCTACATTTAGTTTGGAAGTGGATTGGTGGGTGGCCAGGTTTTAAAGGGTTTTAACCAGGTTACACCCTAAGGGTAGGGATTTTCTTATTTAGGTTAATTTTTTATTGATTTGGGAAATGGGTAGGGGTAGGTTTAGGTAGGAGTGGGACACTGTAAAAATTTGAGGTGAATATATTGGGTTGTGGGGGTTTTAGGTGTATTTTGGGTATATGAGGTTTTGAGTGTTCCACTCATGAAACACATAAAATGATCGTCAATGGTCAACTTCCATAAGGAGATGGATGTTTGACCATCGGTAGTCACCATAACTACTGATGATCAAGCTAGTTGTAAAAAATTTTAGGTTTAAAAAAGGGGTATAGATAATGTTTAAAAGGTTAAGCTTAAAGCATTAGATAGGTTTGATAGTTTGGCTTTAGTTACAAGTAGTGTTGTAGGTGGTTTGATGGGTTCAATTTTAATGGGTTTAAATGTTAGATTTGGTAGGTAGGAGTTGAAGAAATAGTCAAATGGGTATAGTTAGGTAGGTTGAAGGAGTGAAGTTCATAGGTAATCATAGTATAAGGAACTAGGTTATGTTTTGCCATCGAATAATATAGGCCTAAGAGAAGATATAGATGTGGGATTGGGTACCCCACTTAGTTATGGAGATCTAATAGGGTATGACCCTAATAAATTGGGCCCATATGGAAGAGGTTAGGCTCATATCAATGTGACACTACCAGCATGTGCCATGCGATGTAACAATGATCATGGCCCTCATCGAGAGATGTGATTTGACCATGAACACCTTCCTTATACCAACTAGTGAGATTACAATCCTACCAAAATATGTCCATAGGATCACTCGAATACCCCTACAAGGTGATCCAATTTACCACATTGAGTGGCAGGAGTGAGATGAGCTATTGGAGCTGATATATAGATATGACTAGGATCATGTCAGGTGGCATACTGAGGGCTTTAATTACTCTATGCTCTATCAGAAGACAAGGGGTGAGAGGAAATTGGTGACTATGATGATGATGATGGATAAATAATGCTTTACCCTTTTAGATTCAAGTAGTGGGAGGTTTCCCTTTCTATTATTGGGGGTGTTGGTCAAGATGTTGCTAGGATGTATAGTGTTTAGATAGGTACCTATGTTACTTGTGTAGATATATAAATATTTTGGGGATTCAAAGCTCATAAGAGGTATGACATTAACATTGGGTTTGTCTTACACTATTGGGCCTATGAGCACATCTAAGTGCTAAGGCTGATGGGGCTAGCATGGGTTGGGTATACTCAGACAAACTTCCCAGTTGGTTTTATGTGATGGAGAGATGACTTTTCTACTTTAGGTGCAGGAGGAGGAACACACGATGTAGATTAGTTTAGAGGTGCACTAACTACCTTGGTTATTGGTGATATTATTTGGAGGCCATATGCTTAGTTTCTAGTATGGGCCAATTACTAGAGGTAGAGTCTATCTTTGTATAGTTATAGGTGGATATTCGATAAGAGGGATGGGGAGGTAGAGTTTATCCCATTTGATAGGGTTCAAATATAGTTTAGCCTGGTTCAGGGTATCTCAAGCCCATTTCCTAGATATAGGTAGGAGGATGCAGAAGTCTTATTACTTGAGCCATATCCAATATAGACTTTACTTGATCATTATGAGATGCCCATGAGGCCAATTATTGATGATGTAGGATTTTTAGATGGTTACCCTACATGGTACTAGACTTTATATGTGATAGTATATTTTGGTGGAGATGATGGTGGTAGGAAGTAGATGGATGTGGACCCAACTAGGAGGGGAGGATGGAGGGAAAATGCACAGGGGGCTACTCCAGATGCATAGGTAAGATTGGTGGTAACCACTGCAAAGGAATATGTTACAACTTTATAGGGTCTGGTGGAAGCCTTACTAGGTTAGGTGTCCACACTTATAAGTGATAGGGACCATGCTAGAGCTTCACTAGCCTTGGTTACTCAAGAGAGAGACTCCTTGGGATAGAGAGGAGGAGGAGTCATAGCATATATAAGACCACTGGGCACCATCCCTATGGCACACTACCTAGCCACAGTGGAGGAGTTACATTATTATGATGATATAGTCCTAAGTTGGTGTCCTGATGAGCCTCGATGGGATGAGTACAGATCTAGTTTGACAGGTCGTACTAGTGTAGTGACATCATGGTAGTGGGTTGCTTTCATTATCGAATAAACATGTACTATAGGGGGATAGGCACTAGGAGACCATGGTGTGCCAGGAGATAGTGGTGCCCCATGGGCATAAACATGACATGGTTTAGGTATATTATATATTTCTATATATCATTTTGATATTATCCTGTGAGATGATGTGGTGAGATGTACATTTTGAGAGATAGATACTTATATATTGGTGTATACATTATGATGTTAGACTCACAATATATATATATATATATATATATATATATATATATATATATATATATATATATATATATATATACACACACACACCCTTACTTATTTCTCATTATCTATGGCTTTCTTTGATGTTAATGTTTATGATGTGATGCTTATTTTGATTATTGATGATGCTATATAGATTATGCTTATGTTATGGATATTGGATACTAATGTAGACTCACCTAGCTAGGCATGTGATGAGATGTGTCTTGTTTTATTCATGGTTATGATTTATGACATGTATGTCTATGACATGCTAAATTTTAATGAGTATATGCTTCATTATTTAGATTTAGACATGTGGTGAAAATGGTTGATTATTTTATTATTCATTGATGATTGACTTTGACATGCTGATGGATATGCTAATGATGTATGTTTTTGCTTATGATACATGTTGATGTGTTGTGGTTATGATTATGGTTATTTTACTTTGCTTGAGGTAGAGCACATCAAGTAAGCTAATGAACAACACTAGATGTGAGAGCAAATAATATAATCAAGAGACAAATGTCTTAGTGAATATATCAACTAGTCATAACATGATAGGAAGAGGCACAATGATTCTTATTTGATGAGGACTAAAACAAAGCCAAAGTTGGATTAGCTTAAGGAACATAATCCCTTCAAACACTTCACATTAGCATTCATTAGTTGGCTAAAAATGTGTCTTGATCACATAATGTCAAGTGAGCTCAAAATCCCTTGCTATAGTGTATAAAGGGGAGATGGATGAAAAATGGAACCTTCTTGTGAGACTAGCATGCCTCATCTGTAGGTTTCCAAAGAGTCAATATACATAAATTGATGTCATAAAAACTATGGATTGATTGATGCGGGAAGTCTACTCATGATAGTTGATTATGGCTTTCAAAATTATATTGCCTATGAGAGCCAATTATGGATTTTAAAAAAATCTTTTTTTTTTATTTTGCTTGATAAAGGGTCTTTTGATTATTGCTTAGGAGGGTTGGGGAAGTTGATTGATGCAGGAAGCTTCCAAGAAATTGCTTATTTTGACAAATTCCCTACTTAGCCATCCTGTAAGAGAGTGGTCTAAGTTTGTGTGATTAGTTTTGTTAAGCATGGGATATACTGAGAGGGGGGGGGTGAATCAATATATCATAAATCTTATAAACTTTCACTTAATCAAATTACATTTAACCATACATTCAAGAGATGCAATAAAACTGAAATAATAAATACCACACAAGATAAAGAGAGACACCAGATTTAACGTGGAAACCCAATGTGGAAAAAACCATGGAGAACAATCTCAAGTATATGAATGAGCACCAACTCAAACTATAATATTTTCAAGCACCAACTTGTAGGAGAACCAAACCCTTTACTGAGCACCAACACAACAACTATTCATGAGTACCAACCCATAAGAGCACCAACCCATTTTGTGTATACCACATAACTATCTCTTATTGTTGCTTTCTCAACAAATGATAACACATTATAATATCTCTTTATTTTCTCTCCTTTGATCTTCTAATCTAGATATAATAATTACAAATCATACTCTATCTTCCATATTACAAATGGCTTCTCAACCCTTTATTTATAGATTTATAAATGACCTTTGGCATTCACCCTTTGTGACCCTTCAATCCTCATGGAAAATGGCACCAAACTTGCATGACCCTTTGTATCCTTACATTTGAAAAATCATATGGTAACCCTTCATAATCAAAAGCATCATTTCCTCTTTTGTCTTTATCTTGGTGACTTTTCATATTCCTCAAAGTGTCCCTTCATGAGAAATTTCGCTCTTCCTCTTTCATCTTCACTTGGTGACTCTTAGAATTTCTCAAGATGACTCTTCATAGGAAAATGTGTCCCATTCTTCTTTTGTCTTTACCTCATGATTCTTTGACTTCTCCATGGGCCCTATTTTGACTTTATACAACCAATTTTTTTTTTTTTAATATTAAATAAATATTAACACACATTATCCAAGATATGACTATTACAAACATCATTAAATGCAATGGGGCATTTATCACCAATAATGCTAGACCTTTGACATCAATGACAATATTTCCAATAATCTCCCCCTTTGTCATTAATGGCAACCTCAAATTGAAACTACCACATCCTAAAACTTGCACATACTATCATCTAAAAAATATATAGTAACTCCCCCTTACTGTAGCAACCTGTACCTATTCCCTATACTTATTTCTACACCTGTACCTATACTTGTTATTCTCCCCTTTTGACATCAATGACAAAGGGCTTACCTAGAGCTAACACTTAGATCCCCATCAACTAATGCTTAACCTCAATAGTATGATGTAAAATAAATTACTCCCAACTCCTCTCATAGATCCTTGAATATGTCCTTTGATCGTGCCTTTGTGAAGATATTTAATAATACATATAAATTGTTGCTTGTCCTCTGAGCATCTACAATCAACTCATTTGAATATTTTCTTCTAATCTCACAACCTTATACATAAAACTTTAATGTGTATCCCTGATCACATATTTGACTTACACTCAATAGATTATGCTTAAGACCTTTTACATACAATACATTCTTAGTCTTGGTTCTACCATTATCCAAACTCAAAGTACCTTTTTTGACTATCCTGGCAATGGTTTTATCTCTAAATTTCATTATGCCACCATTGATATTATTTAAAGTTATGAACTTACTCTTGTCTCTTGTCATGTGCCTCAAACATCCGCTATCAATGAACCATGGCTGTTTTTCATTTCTTGCATGCAAAGCTGTCTGAACTAACATAGAATCTTCAGGTTGTTTCTTCTACCATGAACATGTCTGAACCTTATTATTGATGAATGGAACCTTGAAAATTTGGTCCTTCTTGATTGAATCAAACATTCTTCTACAATACCAGGATATGTGTCCAAAATTATTTCACTTGTAATATAATATGGCCTCTTCATCAAAGCTTGATAGAGGAGCAAAAGAGTTATAGCTTCTGCTAGATTTTGCATGAGTTTTCTTCTCCTTATTTCTAAAATTTTTAGCTCTTTTCTGAAATTCTATTTTCTTATGACCATATCCATTAAAATAAAAACAATAACCATGAAAATATAACTTGTTTATGTATCTTTGTCTTGATTGTATTTTGTAACTTTGTTCCTTCCAGCCTTCTTTGTTTGATATGTCCTCTGTATTCTTCACTTCTTCCCTTTTTGTTTCCCCTTTTGTAAGAGCTTCAACATAGCTCTTTTTCTTTTCAAATCTGATACCTGTCTAATTTGATATTTCCTTTTGGATTTCTAATATCTTATTCTACATGTTAGAGCTATCCTCAAATTTTGAATCACTATCTACTTTATCACTGACTGCTTTTTCAATATCTTCTTTTAAAGAGGCAATTTCAATAACATACCTTTCACATTCTTTTCTTAATTTTTGAAATTGTGTTGTTAGATATTTTTCATTCCTTTTAACTTATTCAAAGTGTGCTTTTAGATCATAAATTATTTCCTTTGACTCCTTTACATTTTTCTCAATCTGGTGCTTCAATCTTTGATTCTTCTTCTCAACAGCTTCTAACTCTTATAAGGCACAAATGAGTACTCCTTCCAGATTCACTTCAACTTCATCTTATTTTTCTTTTTTATCATCTATACTTTTGCTTATGGAGGCACCTTCATGTATGGATATGAATAGAATCTCTTCTTCTTCTAAATCACTAATTCCACTATCTTCGGCTGATCTAGGGTTTTTAGAATACAAACTTTTCTTCTCAAATCCCTTCTTGAATTTACCTTTAAAATTATTCTTGTATGTGTACTTTCCTTCTTCATTGTCATCATTACCCTTATTTGGGAATTTAGCTATAAAATTTCCAATCTTTCCACAATTAAAACATTTAAAAGGTAATTTTTCTTGATATTTACCTATGCCCTTTTTCAACTTGTGAATGAAAAGAGCTCCATTATCATCTTCATCATCGCTAAAACTATCATTTGATTATTAAATCTTAGCCTTCTCTTTCTTTGATTTCTTGAAAGAGACTTACCTCTTTGAGGGTTTATCTTGTTCATTCTGCATCTCATATTCCATGAGAATACCATGAAGCTCATCCATCTTTAGCTTGGCTAAATTCTTCAATTTTCAAAACTTTTGCATCATATCTCAATGGTAGAGATCTCAAAACATTTTGAACCATAGTCAATTATTCTAAATTTTATCCAAGACCTTGAATCTGATTAACTATTTGATCAACCCATAAGAGATAAATTGCTATATTTTCCTCTTCTTCCATCTTCAAACTCTCAAAATGTCTTCTAAAAGTTTGAAGCTTAGCTTGTTAAACCTTTCCATCAAATTTGTAAATATTTTCAAGTTTTACCCAAGTTTCATGAGTAGATTTACATTTCATAACTTTAACAAATTTAGATTCTTATAAAGCACATAAAATAGCATTTAAAGCTTTAACATTATTTTCACTTGCCTTCTTTTCTACCGGAGTAGTGACAAGTGTTTGTGGCTCTTCATATTCCTCCACCACTACTTGCCATATGTCAAATCCAAGGGCCATCAAATAAGTCTTCATTATTATGCTCCAAAAAACATAATTCATCCCATCAAACAAAGGTGCCCTATTTGTATAAAATCCTTCATGTGATCTAGCCATCATTGTTTCCTGATCTACCTTCAAGCTGTACAACTTTTTAAAAAGGAAGCTACTCTGATACCAATTGTTAAGCACAAGATATACTAAGAGGGGGGGTGAATCAATATATCATAAATCTTATAAACTTTCACTTAATAAAATTACACTTAACCATATATTCAAGATATACAATAAAACTAAAATAATAAAAACCACACAAAATAGAGAGGGACACCAAATTTAACATGTAAACCCAATGTGAGAAAAACCATGGAGAATAATCTCAAGTATATGAATGAGCACCAACTTTCAAGAGCACCAACCCTTTTACTGAGCACCAACCCCTTTTGTTTATACCACATGACTATCTCTCAATGTTGTTTTCTCAACAAATGATAACACATTACAATATCTCTTTCTTTTCTCTCTTTTTCTCTTCTAAGCTAGATATAACAATTACAAATCATACTCTATCTTCCATATTACAAATGGCTTCTCAACCCTTTATTTATAGCTTTCCAAATGACCTTTGGCATTCACCCTTTGTGACCCTTCAATCCTCATGGAAACTGGTGCCAAACTTGCATGACCCTTCATATCCAAAATATTACTAGATATTAACACACATTAGCCAAAATATTACTATTAAAAACATCATTAAATGCAATGGGGCCTTTATCACCAATAATGCTAGACCTTTGACATCAATGACAATATTTCCAACAAGTTTAATGCCTTTGATAACTATCCTTCAATGGATTAGTCCACCTTATAAAAATTTTGAATATGTTTTAAATAGCTATCCTTCAAGGGAGTAGTCTATGAATGCTAGGAATGACCTATGAATGCTATTGTTTTTTATTTTTATTTTTGGTTTTTTTGCCTTTGCTTGACATAGACATGATTATATAGGATTAAAGGGCTCACCTTTATGAAGGAAAAAATGAAATCACAAGAAGGTTAATTAGGTGTAAAGAGGTCTAGGTAACAATGATCATGGGAATATATCCTTGTGAAAAGGGGTAGAAAGTACCATGTGAATCATGCCATGGGTAGATCCATGGTAACCATTGTTCACGATTAGGCTATGACTATGATGAGTAATCACATGATTCAATTTTAATAAATTTCCCCTATAATAGGGAGATGAATGTAGTTTGTAAGCAAGGGATGAGCTTAAGTTAGACAAAAGGTGAGTTTAATCATCTTTAACAAAAGAAAGGATGTAGATGTGAAGCATTGATGGGATTAGGTTCTGGGCTACCTTCAAGAGAGGACAACTAGTAACCTCCTGATCCATACTTGTGGGTTATGATATAAGTTTCAAGACAATTGAAAGTAAACTTACCCCACTTATTTTTCTCCATATTGGTGACATGTTGATTTCCTTTAGGACGAGGTCTCTGATGTTGAATTCTCTTAATTTAATTTGTTTATTATAGGTACGCTTGACACACTCTTGATAGACATGAAGATGGGTAAGGGTGGTTAAATGACACTCATTAAGCAGATCAAACTAGGCTAAATGATGCTGACAATAATCATCCTCAATGATGAGATCTTGTAGAGATATGCAAAGAGATGGGATTTGAACTTTGAGAGGCAAGACAACCTCAGATCCAAACATAAGAGAGAATGGTGTAGCACCTATAAGGGTTTAGATGCTAGTACGATATGACTATAAATCAAACAAGATGTACAAATGCAAATCTTGACTAGATACATTGGCCATTTTAGTGAGCATGTTGTTAAGAATTTTTTTAGAGGCCTCTGCTTGTCCATTCATTTGAAGGTGATATGGAAAGGAGAAACTTAACTTAATATCAAATGCATAAAAAAAAATATGGAATTTCTTATTTTTTAAGTATTTACCATTGTTAGTGATAATTTTTTGAGGAACATCAAAATGGTAGATGATGTGATACTTGATAAAGTTGACAATCTTATTTGCTTTGGTCAAGATTAGAGGAATATCCTCTACCCATTTGGTAAAATACTCTATCATGATGATGATATAATGGTGTCTCTATGAAGAATGAGGGTTAATTTCAGCAATAAGGTCTAGACCCCATTATGAGAAGGGATATAAATTGGTGGAAAAATGAAGACTATGAGTAGGTGCATGATGCAAATTGGTGTGTTGTTGAAAATTAACACACTTTTTCACATAGTCACTATAGTCTTGGTTAAGGGTAGGCCAATAATAGCCAAGGAAAAGGATGTGATTAGTGATGGATAGGCTACTAAAGTGTCACCCACATATCCCATAATGTATTTTCTTGATAGCATGAGAGGCTTTGTGACTATGTAGACAATGGAAGAGGAGACCACCAAATCCATGATTATAGATAATTCCTCCCATAAAGGTGTAATGTGAGGTACTCTAGATAAACCCTCTTTGAGAATTCCTAGAAAGACCAGAAGTAATTATGGAAATGTTGAGGTAGTCAAAGTTCTACTGATACCAAAGGTCGGGTTGGGTTTCTTCCACATTGAAAATGGTGGGAGAATCTAGTTTGACATAGGAAGGCTAGATAAGTCTATAGATAACAAAAAATAGCTTAGAGTCAAGGGTGAAAATGGGATATGAGAGGAAAGGGAAACCATTGTGTCGATGAACTTATTAGTAGATCATGAGGTTGATTAGATATGGTAATATTCAAATGATGTTAAGAGTTCTTCAACTAGTTATTTGTACTATTGCAAAACATCATTCTCACAATGGTAAGAGCCATTTATTTTACTGACCACAAGTTGAGAGTCATCAAAGATGTTGATCATTTTGACTCCCAAGGCTAAAGTAGTTTAAAGGCCTATCATTAGAGCTTCATACTCAGTCATATTGTTGATGCATTTAAAATATAGCTTGAAAGAAAAAGGAAGAGGTTCACCATTAAAGGGAATGAGGATGATGCCAACTCCCCCACCATGTTGACACTTTGATCTATCAAATAACATGGCAACTTGATATGTGAATTTTTCCTAAGAGAGGGTCACGATGGACTCATCAGGGAACTCAAAAGGAGAAGGTTGGTTATCTAGTAATGGTTCTTTAGCCAATCAATCAGCAATGACTTTCCCTTTAATTGACTTCTATTTAATAAAATTAAGGTCAAACTTAGTTAAAATCATGAGCCACTTGGCCATACATTGGTTTTCATATGGCTTGGAGTGCATATACTTGAGTGGGTCAGTACTGGTTATGACATAGGTTTGATGGTTAATAAGGTAGTGACAAAGTTTAGTGGCTATGAAGACTAGAGCTAAGCAAAGATTCTTGGTATGGGTATATCAAGTCTTGTATTCTATAAGTATGTAGCTCATGTAGTATATCGATTGATCTTTATGTTATTTATCCTGATGAACAAGCATTTCCCCTAGGGAGTGGTCAATGGTGAAGATATAAAGGTAGAAAGGTTGGTCATCCTTGAGATGGGTGAGTATTGGTGGAGACAAAAGGTACTTTTTGAGTGAATCAAATGCCTTTTGATAGTCACTATTCCACATAGAAGAAACATCCTTCTATAGAAGGTGGTAGAAGGGTTAACATCGATTCAAGAGTTGGGAGATAAAACAATGAATGGATTGGAGCTTCCCCTACAAACTATAAAGTTTCTTGAGGTTGATTTTAGGAATCATGTTGAGGATTTATTTAATTTTTATAGGATTGACTTCGATCCCCTAAAGGGAAATGATAAAGCCAAGGAGATTTCTTAAAAAGACCCCAAAAATTCACTTTTAGGGTTAAGGTAGAAATGGTAATGGATGAGGTGCTCAAAGATAATCTTGAGAAAGGCCCATGGTCCTTTCGATATTTGTATTTCCCAAGAAGGTCATCCACATAGTCTTTGATAATCTTATGGATAAGGTCATGGAAGATATAGGTCATGGCACATTGGTAGGTTTCACAAACATTCTTTACTCTGAAAGGCATGACTCTAAATCAAAAGGTTTCCCATGGGGTTATAAAGGTAGCTTTGTGTTGATCTTCAAGGGAAATCAAGATTTGATTGTAACACAAGAATCTATCCATGAGAGATAACATCTCGTGTCCAATTATAATATCAACTAGCTAGTTGATGCTTGGTAGAAGAAAGTCATCTTTGGAGCAAGCAAGGTTGAGGTCACAAAAGTCCACACAAATGTGTAGTCCCCTTATGGCTTTAGTAATAGACAAGACATTTTAGATCCATTGGTAATAGTCAATGGGTTGAATGAAATTGAAATATAGGAGATGTTGAAGCTCTTCTTTGATAGGAAGGGCTATGCGAGGGTGCATTCATCAAATTTTTAGCTTGACAAGCTTGGAATCATGGTTGGTGACTATGTTGTGGGTGGAAATAGTGGGGTCAATTCCTAGTATGTCTCTCTAATACCAAGAAATTTATATGCTTTGGTCTTGGAGGAAGGAGGGGAACTCTCGAAGTTCTTCAAAATTTAGTGTTTGACCAATTTTGACAATATAAGGGTTGTTCAGAGTGCCTAAGTTCATATCCATGGTAGATTCATTCAACATAGTCAAAGTATAAAGAAGGGATTTATGGATGGAAAAATTTGGGGCACCAAGGTAAGTGAGAATAGAATCATCATCTTGGCACTGAATAATGTTAATGGTAGGAGAATCATCTCCTATCATCTCAGGATGGGTCAAAGGAATAGTTATGGTTGCCCACTCTTTTTTATAAGTCATGGATCTGAGGCTGATCATGTTGACTAAAAAAATTTAGGGTGGATGATGTCCTCATCCTCACACATAGGTGGAGGAGAGTTTTTTGAGGAAGGGATGTCTTCTTAAACAATGATGACAGTAGGTAGTTTGGTTTTCCTTTTGGTGGGTAAAATGAAACCAAGGCCATGTTTTTAATGAGGCTTTCTGATCTCAATGGAAATCAGTTTGTGTGGGCCATACTTATATTATCAAAAAACAAATCCTTTACAATCAAACTTATGGAGGTAAGTCTTGGCAAAACTTGGCTTGTCTAGATAGGAGAATGTAGAGGTGAATGGTCAAGGTGAAGGAGAGGTGGTGGAAGCACTAAGCAGTTTGTCAAATCCATCATAGATGAAATGGGTTTGATAGTTTGAAGGTCCAAAGGGAATAATGGATTTGATATTGGGGTCATGCTCAGGTTGGTGGTAAATTTTTCCATACTCTTGGGGAATAGGGAAAGCCTCAAGGGTGAGGAGGGGATATTCCCCTAGTGAAAGTGTATATTTCAAGTGATATGTGGTGGGGATTTGGTATAAAGGGATGGATGAGATAGTAGATGCCATGTTGGTAGAAGAAGGAATGACTTACTCTTTTATGGTTAAGAGTTTGTCTTTGGATGATGAGGGTGTGCTAGATGGAGGTAGGAGAATATCATTGGGTTGATTAGTCATTTTTCATGATGAAAAGGGACTTGGGTTAGCTTGTATAGTGTCAACCTTACCTTCATGCACAAATTTAGTGCAACAATGAAGGGTAAAAGGGATACAACCCATCGAATAGATATAAGGTCATCCTAGTAAGAAATTGTATTGCATTTTACCTTCCACTACATAGAAGAGTTTGGGGAGTGTTTGAGGCCCTAAATAGATATGAAGGACAACAATTCCCAAAGTAGTGGCCATGGTGTCATTGAAGGATCAAAGGATGATTGAGGTTTTAGACATGAAATTATCTAGTAGTTTGAGTTGATTATAGGCATGGGAGGAGATGATGTTAATGCTAGCTCCTCCATCAATCATGACCCATTTGATGTGGGTGTGGTTGATATAGGTAGTAATGCAAAGAGGGGGATTTAGGTCATCAAGATAGATAGAAGGTATTTTCAGATCCTTGAAGGTGACAAGGTTGGAAATTTGGAGAGTGCCAATAAAGGTTGCCATAGGTTAAAGGTCTTTAGGTTGGACCTCTATTGATTGGATTGCCTCTATCATTACTTGGTGATGATGAGGTGAAGTATAAATTAACTCATATAAGCTCATATTCACTAAGATTTGGTGGAGTTGTTTGAGCACCACTCTCCTAATTGATTCAAAGGAGTTAGATTGGGAGGTACCCAAGATAGATACCTTAGGTTTGGTTGAAGGTGAAGTTGCTTGATTTTGACTCGATTGTGAGGTGGAAGATGGGTATGTCCATGGGATAGAAACTTTAGCCTTTTGATTATCCTTTTGATGAGCATGTGATCATGTGACCACATGGATAGTATGAATAGAGGGAAGAGTTGGGGTAGGAGATGGGTTTGGTTCCTCATCACTCTAAGGTAAGAGTGGGGGAATAGGTAGGTTTTCGGTAGTGGTTATTGGTTGTTGGATTGGTAACAAGGCTATGGGAGGTTCCTCTATTAATAGATCATTCTCATCATAGATTTGATGGATCATAGTTTGGAGAGATTTGTAGTTCTTCATGTCATGCCTTGGTGTTCAATGATAGGAGCACACTTGGTGGTCATCTACCAGATGGGTTTTGGGCCAAGAGGGTCAAATGGCCTGATAGGGGGTAAGGTCAAGAAAGAATCTTGTAATAGCCTTTTGAAAATAGTCAAATAAGATTTAGCTAAAGGTGGAAGGGGTTTAGATTTTTTTCCCTTGTTTGGTGTGTTGTCCCTAAAAAATGACTCGTCATTTCTTTTAGACAACATATGACTATTTTGGTCCTGCATGGCCAAAATTGTCCCTCCCTTTTCCAAAAATTTATTCTAAACATTCAATTTTGTCATTTTCTTAATTATTTGGTAAAATAATTAGCAAGTTCAACCAGTTCATCAAAGGGTCTGTCAGCAAGCATCAAAACAAAAGCTTAAACCATTGAACCATTGAACCTTGAACCATTTTGGTTCATCAGTTCAACAGGTTCAATGTTTAATCAGTTCAACACGCTGGGTTCAAAGGTTCAAAGGCCACCTTAGTTAAGAAAAGAAGCGTGCATAAAAGAAAGAGTCAGGCAGATGCTGCCATGTGTCGATGGCTGAGCCCCACTAAACTTTGTTTTTGTGAATTGGTGGATATTGTCACATGTCCCTCTTGGAGTTTTTTGGGAGCCTCCAAGTGTCAATATCTGTAGTCTCTTCCCTTAGCTTCACTATTTCGAGCAAAGACCATGGTGGGCCTAGGGACGAGTGACTAAATGAAGTAGAATGCGCTAAGTGTCTGCATCCATGTGACTAACAAATGTATTCAGACTGTGCCACGTGTCCCTTATAGAGATCGGTGGAGGCTGACAAGTGTCATCATCTGTGAGAGCCCGACTAAGCCCCAAACATTTCTATGATGTCACAAAGGCTCGAGAAGGTGGATGCTGCCAAGTGTCAACAGTGAAAGATGCCATGTGTCCTCACCTGTTCTTGTGGAAGATGCCATGTGGCACTTGTTCAAAGAGTGAAAGGCACCATGTGTCAAAGGAAAGAGGCACTCACAATACAAAGGCACACATGGAGCCAAGGAAAGGTTTCCTTTGGATGAATTATCTGAAGGAATTCCTTCAGAAATTTTGCCTAAAGGAAATAAAAGGGATGACAGCCCCCCTAAGAATCAAATCTCGAAGGCCACTTAGAAGACACTAAAGGGCATGTTCCCTTTGGAAAAGGGTTTGAGCCTTAGAGGGCTGTGAAAGCTACCAAGTGTCACAAGCTAAGACATAGTTTTGAATGATGCTTCATAGAGTAGAACCCATCGTGTGTCCTAACCTAATGCAACAAAAGTTGCCATGTGTCTGCATTTGTGCCCCCCTAGCTGCTAACCAGTTTCAAAGATTATTTTGATAAGCCTATTTCAAAGCTATAGATGCCACCATGTGTCCTCACTTGCATCACAATGGAAAGTGACCATGGTAAGTGAGAAAGACACAAAGGAGTTACTAGGAATCATGATAGGCCTGTAAATGTCAAATTTGTTGCAAGGAAGTGTCTATTGATTCTAGTAGACTCAAGGTGCAAACTCGAATGCATTTGAAAAGCCTAAGGCCAGACCAATAGAAGGAAGAGATAAAGAGGGAAAATTAGTGTGAGTTATTTCAAGTAGGTGGAGCAGTTCACCAGGTAGATATTTGGGGCCTACAAACATTGAAAGTGCCATCTGTTTATCCCCTGTGAGATAAAGGTAGAATAGATAGTTGCATAGCTAAGCAAGTGATGGAATTAGAGATTCAGGCTTGAGAGGAGGCACTAGAGATGAATTGACATGCCACAGTCAAGGCAGCTGCCCTGCTCCAGCATAGCCCTTCCTGACAAGACTAGAATGCATCCAAGGCATTAAATGCATTGAATGGGTCACTCCATGGGACATAGTGCCAAGCCTCCCTTAGGCCTCTATATAATGTAATCTCTTGTATCATTTCAAAGGAGATCTTACCCTTACCAAAAATGAAACTCTACCTAAATTGAAAGGCATTACTGAGACTTTGAGCTCAGATTGTAATTCATATTTCTTTGTTTGAATGAGAAAGCAAGTTACTTGCAGACTTTATGTTGTTATAGGTTGTGCTACTTTAGGATATTGCTCTTATGTCTGTCTTCTGAAAGCATTCTTATTTATTTGATTTAACAAGCAGGACTAGTGGAGGTGATAAGGAAGGTGTCTTGAAGCTAGCTACTTTCAAACTTTATGCTATCATAGTTGTCTTCAGTGTGTGTTTATTTTCAATTTCTGTGTAAAGGACCTTGGGATGACTTTGTGCCCCCTTTGTTCTTTGTATCTCACTCTTGGGTAGTTGAGGTGGAAACTTTGTGTTATGTTTCATACTACTGGTTACTGTGCCCTTTTGTCACCTATTACTAGAAAGATTCCTATTGCCTGCAAGAACAAGTACTTCTGAAAGAAGAAAAGTGCCTTCTGTCACTTCACCATGATTTCTACTATCCAAGAAGGGATCTGGATCTTGGCTAAATGTTACTTTTGAAAGAAGAGAAGTACCTTCACCAATCACCTAGGATTTCTCCTCTATCTATGAGCATCATCTTTGAAAGAAGAGAGATGGATGATGTATTCTACCCTTGTGTCTTACTTTTTGCTTATTTATATAGTATATAGCCTCCACATATTTAATAGGGAACCTCCCCTTGATGATAGGAGATATTTTTCCCCTATTGATGTAGTAAACTTACACACTAGGATGACCCATCTCCCTATGTTATGGTGATAGGAACTATTTTGGTCACTAGTTAGCTGGCCGAAAAAATATTCACCCAACAATTTTTGGCGACTCCATTGGGGACAGTAATTTTGTGCAATTTGAAACCCCAAGTTTTAGATTGAAACATCACCTATGCCTTACCCATTATCATTATAACCCTTATCCATTACAAACTCTGGTGACTCCATTCTGTGTCTTACCCATTATCATTATAGCCTCACCATCTTCCTCCATCTCTGTTATATTATCTGGTCTACAAAACCAGAGCTACTAGGAAAGAAAGCATAGTTTGAAGCCTCAACCTTTAAGCTAAAGCAAGGCTAGTTTCTTTTCCATTTTTATCCTATAATCTGGAAACTCCACTTAGATGTGTTATCCCTATTTTTCATAATCTAATCATGGCAGTTTGAGGTCCCTAGGGTAACTCATTAGGCCCACTTAATCTAACTCCACCCCTGCATGAGCTACCACTTAGTTCAAGGAATAATTTCCCCAAATTATTTGGTGATGGAAGAGTTTACCCTGATGAACACATTGCAGCCTTCACCATAGCCTGTGGTGAGATAGGGGTGGAATTTGAAGATGTGGCAGTCAAGA
Source organism: Torreya grandis (assembly GCA_037957365.1). NCBI lineage: Eukaryota > Viridiplantae > Streptophyta > Pinopsida > Cupressales > Taxaceae > Torreya > Torreya grandis. The sequence goes on along the minus strand of JARHVA010001834.1, from coordinate 2,922,929 downwards.
TTTTCATGGAGACACTACAAGGTGCCACTGCAGACTAGTTTTACCATCTGTAGATTAGATCAGTGACTAGCTGGGACACTATCAAAGCAAAGTTTGAAGCAAGGTTCAAACATATAAAAGATGCTCATGCTTTTCTAGCCCAACTTACGTAGATGAAGAAGGAACCTCATGAGCCCATGAGGGATTTTATTGCTAAATTTGATAAGCTGAGAAACAGGATTCCCGTAGTTGCTCAACCCACACGTGAGAACCTCAAATGCTTCTTCATAAACTCACAATTGCCTAAAGTGAGTTTTTTGCTAAGACATGCTGGCTGCATAGATATTGAAGCTACTCAAGACTTAGCCACTGAGTTAGAAGATGACCTTATCTTAGCTAGAAAGGTAAGAAGGGATTCAAACAGAGGCTCATCTTCCTCATCTTTTGATAACTCACCTACAACCACCACTGATCCAATGGTGCAGAAGCTAGCAAATGAAGTGCTGGCCATCAAAAGACAAATGGCATAAGGGATGTCATCTGCTCCATATAGAGATGTACCAAGGAGGACATTCCCTAATTAGGCACATCAAGGGAAACCTAATTGTGTTCCTCCCCCACAAAGGAACCTTGCCATTGAAGCACCTCTAGCCAACTCAGCAGTTGGGTATTTGGAAACATAGCATGATTTCTCTTTCCAACCTGAGTTTAATCAAGAAAATGATGCTGGTCTCTTCATAGAGGATTAAGAAGAGTTAGCTGGTGACTCCCACATCAGTTTCCTAGATTACCAAGATGAACCTAGAAGTAAAGGTGAAGCATTTGAGGGATCATATGTTGTGGTCACCTACTCCTAAAATCAATTAGCTCAACAGGCTGATAAAAGAGAAATAGAGGAGTGACCTCAACCTGCAATTTTGATTGCTAAGCATGGGGCCACTCTGCCTATCTAGCCAAAAGACCCAGTGATTGCTAAGAAAGTAAGTATCCCAAATATTTTTGCACCTTCTACTTCAAATTCATAGGCCAGTCCTCCCACCCCTCCCATAAACCAAAAGGAAGAACTCCCATCCTCTGTGCCTAGTCCAACCTAGCCATTTGACATAATTGATCATGTCAAATGTGTTAAGACCCAAATGGTGGCCCCTACAGCCCAAATTTTGTTTGAGTCTTTAGGCAGGGATGAAATAGTAGAAGAATTGGTGGAGTGTGGCATAAGTGCAAAATAACCCTCCCCTCCAAACGAAGAAGAATCTGAGATATCTGAGGGGGAAAATCAAGACATGTGCTGGGATGAGCTATCAGAATAGCAAATTATGGTACTAGGCCATGCTTTCTCCCATCAAAATTAGGAAAAGGAACTCTTTGCAGGAGAGCAAAGATTCATGGTTTTTGGACCAAAAGTCAAGTCTTGCTTTTGGGTAAGAAGAGAAGAAAACCAAGGGGAAGACACAAAAAAGTGGTTTCCTGGTGGAGAGTTCCATTTTCTCATCACTGATTTTGGGGACAAAATGGTTTCCTATTGGTTTATCAAGATAGGATGCCATTATCATTGTCTCATAATGGGTGGCATCTGAAGTGCTTCAAATCTTGAGGCATCAGATAAGTTCATTTATACATATGTATATTTGTATAGTCTTTAGTTATATTTTGTGCCTTTGATCTTCATTTTTGTCACTTTTCTTTTTGGGTAGCATGACTCCATAGCCCAATGGCACACTTCAAGGCACCGAAGATTCTAGTTTCTACTCCCCTCAGCCATTCTGAGTTGTTATATGAAGAAAGTTCCCCAACAGGAGCTAGTTGTTGTCACTAAAAAATGACTCCTCATTTTTTTAGACAACATATGACTATTTTGGTCTTGCATGGCCAACATTGTCCCTCCCCTTTCCAAAAATTTATTCTAAACATTTAATTTTGTCATTTTCTCAACTTTTTGGCAAAAGGATTAGCATGTTTAACCAATTCATCAAAGGGTCTATCAGCAAGCATCAAAATAAAAGCTTGGACCGTTGAACCTTGAACCATTTTGGTTCATCAATTCAATGGGTTCAATGTTCAATCAGTTCAACACACTGGGTTCAAAGGTTCAAAGGCTGCCTTAGTTAAGAAAAGAAGCGTGCACAAAAGAAAGAGTCAGGCGGATGCTGCCAAGTGTCGACGGCCGAGCCCCACTAAACTTTGTTTCTATGAATTGGTGGATATTGCCATGTGTCCCTCTTGAAGTTTGTTAGGAACCTCTAAGTGTCAATATCCACAGTCTCTTCCCTTAGCTTCACTGTTTCGAGTAAAGACCATGGTGGGCCCAAGGATGAGTGACTAAATGAAGTGGAATGTGCCAAGTGTCTACATCCGCATGACTAACAAATGTATTCAGACTGTGCCATGTGTCCCTCACAGAGATTGGCAAAGGCCAACAGGTGTCATCATCCATGAGATCCTAACTGAGCCCTAAACATTTCTATGATGTCACAAAGACCTAAGAAGATAGATGCTACCAAGTGTTAATAGCAAAAGATGCCACGTGTCCTCACTTGTTCCTATGGAAGATGCCATGTGGCACTTATTTAAAGAGCGAAAGGTGCCATGTGTCAAAGGAAAGAGGCACTCACAATAAAAAGGCACATATGGAGCCAAAGAAAGGTTTCCTTCGAACAAATTATCCAAAAGAATTCCTTTAGACATTTTGCCTAAAGGAAATAAAAGGGATGACAGCCCACCTAAGAATCAAAGCACAAAGGCCACTTAGAAGACACCGAAGGGCATGTTCCCTTTGGAAAAGGGTTTGAGCCTTAGAGGGCTATGGAAGCTGCCAAGTGTCACAAGCTGAGGCATAGTTTTGAATGAAGCTTCATAGAGCAGAACCTGCCATGTGTCCTGACCCAATGTAGTAGAAGTTGTGACATGTCTGCATCTATGCCCCCTAGCCACTAACCAGTTTCAAAGCTTATTTTGATAAGCCTATTTCAAAGCTATAGATGCCACCATGTGTTCTCACCTGCATCATAGTGGAAAGTGACCATGGCAAGTGAGAAAGACACAAAGGAGTTGCTAAGAAGCATGACAGGCCCACAAACATCAAATTTGTCGCAATGAAGTGTCTATTGATTCTAGCAGACTCAAGGTGTAGACTTGAATGCATTCAAAAAGCCTAAGGCTAGACTAAGAGAAGGAAGAGACAAATAGGGAAACTCAGCGGGAGTTATCTAGTAGGTGGAGCAGTTCACCAAGTAGATATTTGGGGCCTACAAACATTAAAAGCACCGTCTGTTTGTCCCCTATGAGATAAAGGTAGAATAGATAGTTACATGGCTAAGTAGGTGATGGAATTAGAGATTCAAGCTCGAGAAGAGGCACTAGAGATGAATTGACAAGCCACAATCAAGGCAACCACCCTACTCCAGCATGGCCCTTTTTGACAAGACCAGAATGTATCTAAGGCATTGAATGCACTGAATGGGTCACTCCATGGGATAAAGTGCCAAGCCTCCCTCAGGCCTCTATATAATGTAATCTCTTGTATCATTTCAAAGGAGATCTTCCCCTTACTAGAAATGAAACTTTGCCTGAATTGAAAGGCATTATTGAGACTTTGAGCTAAGATTGTAATTCATATTTCTTTGATTGAATGAGAAAGCAAGTTACTTACAGACTTTATGTTGTTATAGCTTGTGCTACTTTAGGAGATTGTTCTTATGTATATCATTTGAAAGCATTCTTATTTATTTGATTTAACAAGCAAGACTAGTGGAGGTGATAAGGAAGGTGTCCTAAAGCCAGCTACTTTCAGACTTTGCACTGTCATAGTTATCTTTAGTGTGTGTTTATTTTTTTTCTATGTAAAGGACCTTAGGATGACTTTGTGCCCCCTTTGTTCTTCGTATCTCACTCTTGGGCAGTTGAGGTGGAAACTTTGTGATCTATTTCATACTATTGGTTATTGTGCCCTTTTGTCACCTGTTACTAGAAAGATTCCTATTGCTTGCAAGAATAAGCACTTTTGAAAGAAGAGAAGTGCCTTCTATCGCTTCACCAAGATTTCTACTATCTAGGAAGGGATCTGGCTCTTGGCTAAATGTTACTTTTGAAATAATAAAAGTACCTTCACCAATCACCCAAGATTTCTCCTCTGTCTATGAGCATCATCTCTAAAAGAAGAAAGATGGATGATGTATTCTGCCCTTATGTCTTACTTTCTGCTTATTTATATAGTATATAACTTCCACATATGTAATAGGGAACCTCCCCTTGATGAGATGAGATATTTGTCCCCTGTTGATGTAGTAAACCTGCACACCAAGATAACCCATCTCCCTATGCTATGGTAATAGGAACTATTTTGGTCATCAATTAGCTGGCTGACAAAATATTCAACCAACATGGTGGATAGAAGTCCTCTTGGAATCAGGCTTGGTGCTAGAGGTTTTGGGTAATGTGGTGTTCTTAGTTGATGGTTTTGATTTTGCTAAGGCAAAATTTGATCAATTGGAGGTAGGAGGTTTTAGGGTAGGTATTTTGGTTATTGATGGTTTGATGAAGATAGGTGTGTCAAAAAGAAAGTGTGATGGTGTAACCAACATCAACAGTTGGGTTTTGGTTGAGACAATTGGCTTCCTAATCAAAGTGGGGGGATGAGGTCCCAAGATAGAGGGTAAGGTTTAGGGAGGTATAAGTTTGGCCCTCTAACCATTTGGTGGTTTTATTTCCTTGGTTGATTATGTTTGGCACTTGGTTATTAGGTCTGGTGAGGTTATCCCCACTTTTATAGATGGGTGATTAAGGCTCTATGTAGGGAAGGTGCCAAGGTTTTTGGTTGGTTTGGTTAGTTTGGTTAGAGAAGGTGGTTTGGTTGTTTGGGGTTTGGGTGCATTGGATGGTTGAGAAATTATTGGGTTGGTAAATGTTTTTATCAGTTTGGTTGGTAAGATAGGGGTTTAGATAATAAGAGTGGTGGGTTGGTATACCAAAGGTGTGGTTGGAGGTTCCTGCTTGGTGATGTAAGGTAGCCCTAATTGATGTCAAAAGGTGGATTAATCCTTTTTGAGTTTGGAGACAAATTATAATTTCTACACTAATCTAGAAAATGGTTTGTAGATCAATTTTGTTCCTTGGATATTAGACTTGAAAGTTAATACCATAGGTTGAGAAATGGGAATGGTGACCTCATCCTTTTCCTTAATCAAAGGATGCAAGGTTTGTATGGGTGACTCTTCTATGGGAGGTGCAGACATGGTGGCTTCCTCTTTGTGAATGATCTCTAAAGGGGTAGTGAGTTGTTTGGTAGTTGAGGGAGATGGTGAAATGGTTGTTGACTTTGGTATGTCAGTTGAAGGGGTGGTAGGTGAATCCACTACCTCAATAAGTGGAGGAGGGGAAAGGTTTACTCCCCTAGTTTGGATCTCTAAAAGAGGAGAAAGTAAATCCACTACCTCAATAAGTAGAGAGTGCAAAGAACATATAGATTGGGTGGTAGGTTCTTCAATAATAAGTGTGTCAAGAACCATATTGATAGTGTGGGTGTCATGAGAACACTCAACTTTGTTACTCTCATTTTTGGTAGGTGCATGACTGGGAAAAGGTTACTTAAAATTTCAAGGGCTTGGTTTAGAGGTGCATTGGGGTTATCTAACACAATCTCCTCCTTGTCAATGAGGTATTAGATAATGCATTTGAAGGTATTACACCTACTAACATCATGCCCCACTGCTCAATAGAAAGAAAATAGGTTATTATCATTATACCATGGGGGTGCAAGATGAGAAGAATTAAATTGTTGAGGAGGTTTGATAAAAGGAAGTTGTATGATATTAGCCTTTAGTAATTTCTCCAAGTGTGAAGCATAAGATTCCCCAAGTAAGTAAATTACTTTTGATTGTTTCAATTTTGGTTTCTTGTGTTTTTTTTAGGAGTTAGAGGAGTTTGGTTGATTTAACAATGGTGGAGGATAAGTCTTAAGGATAACCGCATTCATAGTTCTCTTTATTTTGGTCTTGGTGTTGGTTTAGTTGCTTGGTTTAGAGGAAGGGGTCTCATTGTTTTTGTAAGTAGAGTTTTTTTTTCAAATTTATTTTTCCTTCATCGATGGATATATTTTATATCATATGAGCCATGGTAAGATCTTTGTCAAAGGTTATGAATCTATAGACATGTATTGTAGAAGATATGTGCTTGGAACATGTTCGAGTAATAAGTTTTATTAATTCAGGCTGGGGTAAGGAGGAGGAAAGTTGATTGATTAGGCTCCTTCAACGAGCTACAAAATCAATAATAGATTCATCATAAAATTTAAAAATAGATTAAATGTTAGTGATGGAAACCTTCTTAGAGATGTTTATCAAAAAGTGATCTAAGAAAGTTTGGGCCAACTGGGTGAAGAAGAAGAGAGAGTGTTTGGTAATGGAATTATACCAATCCAATGCTAGATCAAATGGGGATATGGGAAAGGTATGAAGGAGGGAATCATCATAGGTAATAAAATAACATGCATGCCCAAATAAATTGAGGTACTACTAGGGATCTTCCTACTCTATAATTAAGAGAACTTGGTAAGTTCCCACTGAGGAGGATATGGTCTGATAGGGATAGATGGGTGAATAGGATTGTTACAGATCTGGTCATATGATAAGATGATGTAAGATCTATAAATGGATAACTCTAAGTTAGTCATTTTATCCATGACCATTTTCATTAGATCTCTTTAGGGCTATGTACCTAAAGGGTTGTAAGGTGCATATTGTTTTGGTGGTTGGGTGACATACAAATAACTAGTAGGGGTTGAGGAGTTGCCACATATTGGTATGTGGACACTAGTGTTTGGGTAGATACTATGTAGGGGTAGGTAGATACAAGTGGTTGGGTAGTAGGTAGAGTTATAGGTCTTTATGGGTTAGGGATATAACCTAGATTTGGTGGAATGAGCATCTATTAGGTAGGAGCAGTGGTTAGGTTGGTGATCAAAGGAAGGGTAGTGACCTTTGTGATGATGGGTGCTAATGTAGAAGGTATAGACACCATAATATTTTGAAGTGGGGTAGTAGTTAATGGATTGGGGGTAGCCAAAGGAAGGTTGGAAATTCTAGTGATAGGTACTCCTATGGTGAGGGGTGTATAAGTGGCTAGTGGTTGGGTTGCTCTTAAGGTAGAGGAGTTTTTGGTGGGGGTGGAAGGTATAAGGGTGTTTGTAGGTTGGGCAGGTTGGTTTTCCATAATAGTATCAAAGGGATTATTGGTGGATGAGGAAGATTGGGTAGTCAATGGTTGGATGGTAAATATGGAAATAAAAGTGTTTTTCATAAGGTGGGAAGGCATGTCATAAGGTGGTTCCATAGGTTAAACTGAAGTAAGGGCATGATGAGGCATATTGTTAAGATAATGCTAAAGGGCCACATGATTATTATCTAAGAAGGTGTAAAAGTTAGTATATCCTTAGGGAGCTTACTAAGGGAAAGAAGGACTTCCCAAAATGATGAGGAGAGTTTTCTAGTTCAGAAACATACTCCATGGATGAGGAGGTAGAAGGGGTTGATTGGTTTGGTGATGGGTTTTGTTCTGCTAGATTATTTTACTGTTGGTGAGTTAGAAACATCCAAGGTAAGGGAGAGAGAATACACAAAAAATATCACCACTCAAAAAAATAGAAGACAAGAAATGAGAAAATAAATCAATCACACACTAGAAAGTACATTAAGTCCTAAAGTTATTTTTAGTCTCTTTTTTGGCTAATGCCTTAAGCTTGAAATTTTTTGTGTGATTGAAATTGGCTTGTAGATCAGGTAATAGAAAAAAAAGGTCTATGGTTAGTTTCAAGTTATGTTTAGGCTCTCAAAAAGATCTATATTGGAAATTAATACGTGGCTTGGTATTGGGGCCTACCCCATCACTTCACACATCATAGTAATAAGGGTGTTAGGTGCTTATCCAATATATACCAATTTATAGAGTTTATACTTAACTAGAGAATTGAGTTAGTTTTCCCCTTGGTAATGACCTCCAAGTAGGATTTTTAGGAAAGGGTAAGGTGACTTCTAGGTGATGAAATCCTAGTCAGGCTTTGTCTCAAGTTGTTTGATGTTTTATTGATGTAGGTGGTATAGTTTAGTGTGTACAACCAAAGTGATGCTACCATTGAATTACTTTGATTTAATTTAAACTATGTGAGCTAAAATTGCAAGCAACCAATGTATGCAGTCAATTTTAAGCTTAAAAGAAACTTTGATGTCATTTATGAGTACAAAATAGGGAGAAGAGCATATAGATGCAAACATAAAAAACTTGAGTAAAGACCCAAGGTCTCACCAACCATGCCAAAATGTTTCAATGAATTTTAGCTTATATTTTGATAAAGGAAGAAGAAGAAACTAAATATGGGTATGGTTGAAAAACCTATTTGCTTAGGCACACGTTAAATCAAATGATTGTGAAGAATTCCTCTTTGACTTGGGAGGATGACCTACAAATAAGACAAAACTAAAGAAAATGGTTGGTTAGATAGATAGTTGGGTGGATTTCCTAATGATAGCTAGATCCTAGAAGCAAGAACTTCCTCGAGAGCTGTCAATGCACACATTTTAAATAATTAAGTTTATAAAACATAAGATAAAGTACTTGCATTAATGATCAAAATCTACTAAAATCAAATACAGGAAATGTTTGATAAAGAAAATAGACGAGTTTTGGTTCAACGCAGAGCGCTGGTTCAATTTTGGTTCTCAGAAGTATCAAAGTGCAATGGAAAGTGCCAAGTGTCACTTCCCGAAATATGGAGCCAAACAATTGGTGCCATCTGAGGCCCTTTTTGTAACTTTCAAGAAGGCAGCGGATCAGACCATGTATCCAATAGCAGTTAAGTGGAAGCTTCCACGTGCCAGCATCTGCGTCTCATAGAGGCACCCATGTTTCATTCTACCTTTTCAATAAAGACTTTCAACAAGCTAAGTAGTAGTGCAGCAAAAAACACTAGGTAGAAATAGCGGAGGCCCTAAACTACCTTTTGAAGAAGCTCAATTAAAACACACATAAAGGCATCATTTCATTTTGCTCAAGTGCCATAAAGTAGCGGATGCTGCCAAGTGTCACTCTTTGAGTTCCTTGATTACTCCATCCCTGGAAAAGTGGAAGGTGCTACATACCCCCTAGTAGGAGAAGCGGATCATGCCACTCATCTTCCCAGAGGTAGCAGAGGCTGCCATGTGCCAATTCCCAAAAAACCATCTTTGAGTTTCATTGTTAAATAGAGGTTGTGGTGGGCCCTAGGTGTTACTTCAAGGTCTGTGGAAGCTGCCAGGTGTCACCATCCATAAAATTATAATATATGTCCCAAATGATACTATAGCACAGCCCAAGAAAAATGGAGAGAGTCACGTGTCTTTAGTGAATCAGGCAGAAAGCACCAAGTGTCATTTTTCGGTGCCTTCTAGGTGATCAAGGGGATTTTTAGAAAATTGACTAAGTGTCCTCTCCCATTTCAAACATAGCAGAGTGTTCTGTGTATCAGTTGCCAAAAGTGAAATGGAGATAAAATTAGATGGAGTTAATTTGAGTAGATGAAACAGTTCATCAGGTAGATTTTTGGAGCCACCCACAACATTGAAGGCACCGTCTATTTGTCCCCTATGAGCAAAGGATGGAGAACATTGTGCGGGAAAGAAAGTGATCAAAGGAGACATCCAACGCTATATAAGTAGGATTGTAAAATCTAAAAAAAAGAAGGGGGGAATTCTATAGTTTTAGACTTTTCAGAGTTTTAACCAATAATATCATTTGCTTTTGTTCCATTTTCCTGAGTTGAAAAGTTTATATGACTGTGTGTGTTTCTACATCTTTTATATGACTGGAAGATTCAATAATAAAATTGAATACTATGCCCTTGTTGATGTTATTTGTGTCAATTATAAAGTAGTTTATGTTGTAGATTTTCTAGTGTTGTGATTGGAAATGTTATTTGCTTTTGTCCCATTTTCTGGAGTCTGAAGTTCTACATAACTATGCGTGACTTATGCGCCTCTTATGTGATTGGAGGATTCTATTAAGAAGATAGAACACTATGCCTTTGTTGACAATTCCTGTATCTGAGCAAAAGACTCCCCTATTGTGTGCCTCTGTTTCTATTATTCCAATCGTTTACATTGATCATGCACTTGTCTGCTCTTAAATGTAATAGAATCCTATAATAGTCACTCTGTCCTCAGGTTAGGATTAGGATTATGCTCAAGCGCATCACCATAGTTAGGTTTTAATTCCTATATTTTGCATTTCTATTCAGTCTCCTATCCCTTTTCCCCAACACCTATAAAATATAAGAGACCAGCTTCTTTAAAACCTGGAGGTTGTTTCAAGCCGCATCATCCCACAGATTGAAACTTCCCATTGTTGATTGGCTAGGATCTAGCATAATTTTATGCCATCAACAATTTTTGGCATGCCTAGTGGGACCAATCTTGAAGTTTCTTTCAAGACCACATGAACTAGAGAGCTACGAGGAGTCAGAGCTATGAACCAGTCACCAGATTGCAATCTACTGCAAGTCTAGGTATTCTTTTTCCACCTCTGGTATTTAGTCCAAGAAGAATAGATAACTAGTTTCTACCAGTATCGAACATGGGAGCCAACATCCCTCCAAGAAATTATGCGAGTTGGAACACTAGTAGCCCCTTAATCCTCCCAACACCACTAGCTGTCTGGGATCCTATTCCAGGAAATGCTCTAAAAGCTCTACCCAAATTTAGTGGGCAAGACTCAAAGACACCCGTGGAGCATCTTCAAGATGTATCAGATGTTTGCATCATACATGGTGTCATAGAGCAAAATGTGGCCCTAAGATTGTTAGCAACCTCATTCAAAGGGAAGGCAATAGAATGGTATCGGTCTTTGACCCCAAACACCATTTCTACATGGGACCAGCTTGGAGATCTATTTTTTGAAAGATTTGCAGAGAAGGGTGATAAGTCTTCCCTATTATAGCAATTGATCACTATTCAGAGGGGACCAAAAGAGGACATGACTGACTTCAATACCAAATTCTAGAAAACTTGGGATAGAATCCTTGTTACAGCTAAACCACCCCCTGGTATGGCCATTGTATTCTATCTCAAAGCTTTAAATTCAGATATATCTATTATGATTTAGTCATTGGGAGGGCACACTTTTCCCATAGCTTATGACCTTACGATCAAAGCTAAAAATCATTTAATTGATGTCAGAAAGTTACCCCCAAGGCCTCCCATGCCTATGTTCCCAGAAATCTCCTTGCCTTTACCTCAAGAGGTTCCAAAAGCTGTAAACCCCCTGTGTCTATGTATACTTACCCTTCATCATCTGTGAAGCAGTCGGTCCTTGCTCAGTCATCTGAGATGGATGATATCAAAAGTATGCTAAGGACATTCTCCAATGAGTTGATTAATATGAAGAGGTAGCAAAATATTTTCCCTAAGCCCCCTTATCAAGGCTATCAAGGAAACAAGTTTTCATCCCAACCAAACCAATATCAAGGCCCTCCTAGGCAAACCAATCATCAACCAACAAATCAATTAGTTGTTATTCCCACACCCTCACAGACCATTCCTCTCAACTCAAATCAGCAGATGGTTCTAGGTCAGAATAATTATGTGGATGATACTAACGCTTGGTGTTTCCCTTGCAATGATGCTCACACCCCCAAAGATTGTCCTAGAGGCAATCTACAACAAAGAATGGCTGAGCAGAGAAGAATGGATGGTGAGTTTTCCAGTACCAGTGGCAATCAAGCCTACCAGTCTCCTGACATGCAGAATTTGGTTCTAGTAGCGTAGATGCAAGGAATGTCCTTGCAACAAAAGGAAGAAATAGCCCTAGGACATGTTTTGTTATCATGGGTTGAGGATGAAGAATCAGTTTTATTGAACGAAGCATCTACCACCCAAAGGCCGGTAGTGCAATCTGATTATTACACTAGATCAAAGAGGAGGATGGTGGAGCAGCCCGAGATTGCAAGTGGTCAGGTCAAGAATAATCCTCCATCTCAAGGGTAAGGGAAAATTGTTGTTAGACAAGAAGGGATGAAATTGGTACAAGATCAAGGGATCCATATCCAAATTCAAGAAAGGATGAGGTATCCTTATTTCCAAAAAAAAAAGTCTTTGGGACCAATCAACATAGTGGACCAATTAAAGAAGACTCTAGCACAATTATCTATATGGGATATTTTGGCAATTCCTTAATAAAAGACATTACTACAAGAAGCTCTACAAGGGCAAGGGGTGCTCAAAGGTGCTATTACCAAGAGAGGACCTGATAGAAAGGAAAATCTCAAAGATACGGTTCCTCCAATGACAACAGCCTTCGTGAACAATGTAGTACAAGTAAATCCAAGCCAAAGCCTTTCTATTTGACTCTGATAGTTGGAAAGAAACTCCCACATAATGCATTGATAGATTCAGGAGCTAGTACCACTGTGATGACCAAGCAAATAGCTGATGCCTTAGAAATAAAATATGAACCCCTTGTAAAGGGAGTTATGTAGTTAGATGGCAAAACAGTGCAAACCATAGAAAGAATCAAACAACTCCCCTTGTAGTTATACACATGTCCCAATATAATTGTTAACCAAGATGTAGTTGTCATAGATATCCCTTCCATCTTTGGTTTATGTTTATCCAAAGACTTTACAACAAATATAGGAGGGTATATGTCTCTTGACTGGTCTCACCTCATCCTGAGAACCAGATACAATTCAAATATGAAAATTCTATCTGAACCACTGTCCAAAGACCATATCACCAACAAACCAACAACAAGATTAGGAGCAAATCATGCCATGTTGAATAAAGAAGAAAGAAATTTTGTCAAGGAGCTAGGAGACTGGACTGAACATGATTAAGAAGAAGAAAATAGCTAGTTGTTGGCTGTGATGCATAGCGACCCGTATGGGAACTATGACTCTACTAGTTTGGGGATGTGTGTCATTTTTGATGAGGATAAGGTGATCCCAAATGTTATAAGGAAGGAGGCACCTACTACTCAAGATTTAGAGGTCTAGACTTTGAATTTTGATGGGGCCAGAAGTAAATATGGTGCTGGAGCAAGAATTTGTCTTACTGCTCCAAATGGTGATAAGATTTTAAGGGCTATCCAACTCCAATTTGCTTGCACTAACAATGATGTAGAATATGAATCTTTAGTACATAGGCTCCTGTTAGCCCAAAAAAAGGGAATAAAGAGCCTAAAAGTAAAAGGAGATTTAGAATTAGTAGTAAAGCAAATTAAGGAAAAGGCAATAGCCAAAAATGTGAGAATGAGATCCTATAGGCATAGGATTTGGGATTTGATAGAAGATTTTGAAGTTTTTAATATTGAGATAGTCCCTAGAAGTCAAAACTCTGAGGCTGATAAGACGGATCAGATTAGCTCATAGTTTAATCCAGCAACTAGACTATTGGTTAACAATGAGTCAGTAAAAGTTATAGTGAGGCCTACCATCCTCGACAATGATGAAAATTGGCAAGTGTTTGAAAATGATGCTTGGGTAATCTCTTTCTTGCAGCAGTCAAATGAGTTTGCAAACCAATTGCAAACTAAAATATAAGAGGTGTATGGTGATCAGATTATACAATTAAGGACTAATAAGCTCCCCAAAGGATTGATCACCTTAGAAAACTTGTTTGACCTTGAAGATGTAAGCCTTGGAAAGAAAAGGTTCCAAGTAGATAACGCAGACTATTCTGAGGTAGAGGTAAGTGATGAGAAGAATCTAAAAGTTGGGAATTTTGTAACTCAAGAAGAAAAGGAAAAAATATTTGAGTTGTGCCAAAAGTATGATAGGGTCATAGCTTGGAGCTATGACGACCTTCATGGATACAACAGAGACATAATCCAACATACAATAGAGTTAACTGAAGGATCCAAACCCATCAAGAAGAAATAGAGGCCAGTAAATCCCAGGGTTGAGCCTCTAATGGTAGATGAGTTGCAGAAGCTTTTAGATTCAAAAATAATATTTCCAATCAAACACTCAACTTGGGTATCAAATCTGGTCCCAGTTAGGAAAAAAAATGGAGATGTGAGACTGTGTGTAGATTTTAGAGATCTAAATAGAGCATCTCTAAACGACCACTATCCCTTGCCCTCCATGGAACAAATTTTTCAAACTGTGGCTGGATCAGAGAGGTTTTCTCTACTTGATGGTTTCTCTGGGTGTAATTAGATTTGGCTAGCAGAGGAAGACCAGTATAAAACTGCCTTCACCACCAACTAGGGGACATTTGCCTATGCGAAGATGCCATTCGGCTTATCAAATGTAGGAGCCACCTTTCAATGGGCAATGGACATAGCCTTTGGTGAACTTATCAACAAGGTCATCCTAGTCTATCTAGATGACCTCACTATTTTGTCAAAAAATGCTGATGATCATTTTGATCATTTGGAATCTGTCTTCAAGAAATGTCAGGATTTTGGGATATCATTGAATCCCAAGAGATGTATTTTTTCTTTACCTTAGGGTAAACTATTGGGGCACATAATATCTAAGGAAGGATTTTCTATAGATCCTGAGAGGGTCATAGCTATAATGGACTTACCCCTTCCATCAAATAAAATGGTAGTCTAGTCCTTTTTAGGAAAAATCAATTTTGTCAGTAAATTCATATCTAATTTTGCAAGCTTGGTTAGACCAATGACACTCTTGCTAAAAAAGGACTTGGCCTTCAAGTGGTCTACAGAAGGAAAGCAAGCTTTCAAGGGGATCAAGAAGGCTATCTCAGCAGTCCCAGTGCTCAAGAACCCAGATTTTTCCATGCGCTTCATGATGTATGTCTATGGAGGGGAATCGAGTATTGCTACTGTCTTGACTCAAAAGAATGACAAGCTAGAGGGGGAGCACCCAATAGCCTTTTTCTCAATAACTCTAAGAGAATATGAGACTAGGTACAATTTTGTGGAAAGATAAGCCTATGCCATGGTAAAAGCCATTAATAAATTTAGGCATCTGATATCAAGGAACAAAATTCTAATACTTTTAGCTCACTCAAGTGTCAAGGAATACATCATGGAAGGGGAAATTACTGAGAAAAGAGCCAATTGGATCACCAAGATCCTTGAATATGATGTGGAGGTTAGACCCACCAAGCTAGTCAGAGGAAGGGGGCTATGACAATATATAACCCAAGAGCTTGAAAAGATGTTACTTGAGGAAGTAGATTCAGAAGGAGAAATAGAGACCATGCTAAAATTGCAAGAGTTTGAACATGAATCCTGGGTCACAAACAGGATTCAACTCATGAAAAATTGTGTTTATCAAAGAGAAATCCCTCGAAACAAGAGGAGATTTTATAGGATACAGGGAGTTCATTTTGTTTTAATTGAACAAGTCCTTTTTAGAAGAAATTTTGATGGGAAATTATTATGATGTGTAGAATAGGCTGAAGCCCAAAGGATACTACATGAAATGCATCATGGAATATCAGGGGGACATTTTTTTACAAAGACCACGGCCATAAAGATAAGTGAGGCAGGATATTTCTAGCCTACTTTATTTATAGATTGTTATCAGTTGGTTAGAAAATGTCAATCTTGCCAGTATTATATGGGGGTGCAGAGGAATGCATCCATGCCCCTTAGTCCAATAGTTGTGGATGAACCTTTTACCTAGTGGGGTCTTGACTTCATTGGGATGATAAATCTAGTGTCTAGCATGGGTCACAAATTGATATTAATAGCTATAGACTATTTCACCAAATGGACCAAGGTAGTCCCACTTAAGGAAGCAATAGAGAATGTGATCCTAGATTTTCTAGGAGGTATCACTACTCACTTTGGAGCTCCTTGCACCATCATTTCAGATAATGCTAAAGCATTCTTGGGGTCTAAGGTATCTAACTTTTCCTTGAGACATGGAATATATCTAAAAACCTCATCTAACTATTACCCATAAGGTAATGGTCTGGTAGAGTCAACCAACAAGAACCTAATAAGACTCATCAAAAGAGTGGGGGTGAATCATCACAAAGAGT
This sequence comes from Torreya grandis, assembly GCA_037957365.1. NCBI lineage: Eukaryota > Viridiplantae > Streptophyta > Pinopsida > Cupressales > Taxaceae > Torreya > Torreya grandis. The sequence continues at coordinate 2,906,970 of JARHVA010001834.1, read as the reverse complement.
GGCACAAAGTGCTTAATCTAGCACTATGCGCTGATAGGATCACACCCAAATAGGTGATCAAAATGTCTTCATATGAATTGGTGTATGGAAAGTCTGCCATGATTCCCCTAAGTTTGGAAATCCCTACTCTCTAGCTGATCAAACAAATTGAAATCGAAGAAAATGGCCCCATGCAGGTTAGACTTACAGAACTTCTGGAAGTTTAGGAAAAGAGAGATATAGCCCATGATTCCATGATTAAGCATCAAGGAATGGTTAAGGCCTGCTTTGATAAAAGGGCTTTGAATCCTATTTTTGAAGTAGGATCGATTGTTCTAAAATGGGATGTAAGGGCCGCCAAACCAGGTCAGCATACCAAATTCAAAGCATTATGGACTGGTCCATATAGGATTCACGCATGCAAGCAGGTGAATTCTTTTGAGTTAGAATCAATGGAGGGAGAACTTAAATAGATTCTTGTAAATGGGATCTATATTAAACTTTTCAATTGACTTGGGTCCCTCATGTATTATAGTTAAATAGTTTCCCTTCTTCACATTGTTTCCTTGTTGTTTCCATGCTTTGCTATTAATAAGTGTTTTAAACATTTGTTGACGACTCTTTTGGAGCTATAATTTTCACAATTTTGATCGAGTGGGAGGTGGAGTTTCTTTTTGAGTAGGCTCAAAAGTCTTGAGGGTCGCCAATAACTGTAGAGTAAATTTTTACTCTATGTTGCTTTCAAATTTTCAGTCGAAGCACTGCAATTTTGGTTCTCGGACGTAGTAGTAGAGTTTTGGTTCAACATAGAGTGCTAGTTCAATTTTGGCTAAGTATCAAAGTGCAAAAAAAAGTGCCAAGTGTCACTTCCTAAAATATGGAGCTGAATAGTTGGCACCCTTTGAGGCCCTTTTTGTAACTTTCAAGAAGGCAGCGGATCAGGCCACATATCTAGCAACAATTAAGTGGAAGCTTCCATGTGCCAGCATCCACGTCTCATAGAGGCACCCCTGTTTCATTCTACCTTTTTGACAAAGACTTTCAATGAGCTAAGCAGTAGTGCAGTAGAAAATGCCAGGTGGAAAAAATGGAGGCCCTAAACTACCATTTGAAGAAGCTTAGAGGTCACCACGTGTCAACATCTGAGGAACTTTGGTTTCACGCCTGGGTCTAATGCTTTCATTCAATGCATAAAGGCATCATTTCATTTTTCTCAAGTGACATAAAGTAGTAGATGCTACCAAGTGCCACTCTCTAAGTTCCTTGCTTACTCCATCCCTGGAAAAGCAGAAGGTGCCACATACCCCCTAGTAGGAGAAGCGAATCATGCCAGGCATCTTCCTAGAGGCAGCGGAGGCTGCCATGTGCCAATTCCTAAAAAACCATCTTTAAGTTTCATTATTTAATAGAGGTTGTGGTGGGCCCCAGGTGTTACTTCAAGGTCTGCAGAAGCTACCAGGTGTTGCCATCCATAAAAGTCTAATATATGTCCAAAATGATACTACAACACAGCCCAAGAAAAGTAGAGAGAGTCGCGTGTCTTCAATGAATTGGGTAGAAAGTGCCAAGTGTCATTTTTTGGTGCCTACTAGGTGATCAAGGGGATTTTTTGAAAATTAACTAAGTGTCCTCTCCCATTTCAAACATAGCAGAGTGTTCCATGTATCAGTTGCCAAAAGCAAAATGGAGGAAAAATCAGCTGGAGTTAATTCGAGTAAATAGTTCATCGGGTAGATTTTTGGAGCCACCCACAGCATTGAAGGCGCCATCTATTTGTCCCCTATGAGTGAAGGATAGAGAAGATTGCATGGGAAAGAAAGTGATCAAAGGAGACATCCAAGGCTATATAAGCAGGATTGTAAAATCTAAAAAAAAGGAGGGGGGAATTCTCATAGTTTTAGACTTTTTGAAGTTTGTGACCAGTAATATCATTTGCTCTTGTCTCAATTTTCTTGAGTTGTAAGGTTGATATAATCATGCATGTTTCTATGCCCTTTATGTGGCTGAATGAATTAAGGAAATTTGAGCTCCATGCCTTGGTTGGTGTTGTTTGTGTCATTTGCCAAGTAGTCTATACTGTAGATTTTCTAGTGTTGTGATTGGAAATGTTATTTGATTTTGTCTCATTTTTTGGAGTCTAAAGTTCTAAATAATTGTGCATGATTTTTGTGCCTCTTATGTGATTGAAGGATTCTACTGAGAATGTAGAACACTATGCCTTTGTTAACAATTCTTGTATCTCAGCAAAAGACTCCCCTATTGTGAGTCTTCTATTTCTGTTATTCCAATCTTTTACATTGATCATGCACTTATCTAGTCTTAAATGTAATAGAATCCTATAATAGTCACTCTATGCTCAGGTTAGGATTAGGATTATGCTCAGGTGCATCACCATAGATAGGTTTTAATTCTTGCATTTTGTGTTTCTATTAATCTCCTATCCCTTTTCCCAACACCTATAAACAGAAGAGACCAGCTTCTTTAAAACCTAGAGGTTGTTTCAAGCCACATCATCCCATAGCTTGAAACTTCCCATTATTGATTGGCTAGGATCTAGCAAAATTTTATGCCATCAACACTTACCTTATAAAATATTGATCTTGTGAATGGTTGAGGTGGTTGTTGGTGGAAACTAGCCTGATTCTAGTAGAGTAATGGTACTTGGCTATCGACTGAGGGATAAAGGCAAGTTGTCTCTCTAATATGATGGATGGATTGATGTATTTATAGAAGAACACCTACCAAAGAAGCTATGGATGCAAAAATATCTTGATAGTTATGGATCGATTTCACCTCTTGCTCCTCTTTTCTTATAGGCAAGGAAGGGGAGGTATAACAAGAAGTTAATCAAGATTTATAATTATAACTCATGCACAAAATGTCTCACATCTATATTTAGATGAACTACTTATAAAAAGTTAAGGCAGAGTTAAGGGTGAGTTAAGTTGGTTTAGATAATGAAACCTGACCATTGGTAGTTAAGGTGACCATCGGTGGTCACCCTCACTGTCGATGGTTAGGGGTCAAACGTAGGGTTGGTAAAAAGATGGGTTTTAGCCAAAAGGTAAATTGACTTAGGTTAGGCCTAGTTTTCATTCAAAAGGCTAATGATTGGGCCCAAAGAGGTCCTAAGGTGGTCCAAGGGAATTGTGACATTCAAAACCATCATGTGCAAATTTAGGATGTCTATAGAGATGTTTAGAAATTCTTAGGCTAGATGTTCAATGGTTGGTAAGAATTATTCTAAAGTCAGTTATGATGCCATTGGTGTCCACTTTTAGGTTTTTACAATTTTACCCTATTTGGGAAAGCATTACAAGCTATAATCATAGTAATGTCTTCTCAAATAAAAATGTTCTATGTGCTTAAAACTTCAACTGTAATAAATGAATTGTAGGGTGCCCCCTTAAGGGAGTAGTTGGAAAAAGGGGTAAGCCAATGGTCCCTTAAAAGAAGGAAATAAGTGGACCAAACAAATGAAAATTATGGGGTAAAAACATAATTATTTTACCAAAGGTAGATAAAATCACTAAGAATGCAAGTGGGATGGTGTATAATGGTTTGTCCAAAGGTGGTTATAAGCATTGTACCCTGATAGTGGCAAACATGGTATGATAACACAATGAATTTCCTAAAGATGGTTATAATCATTGAGAATATAGAGCTTCCCTAGTTAGGATAGACAAATAGGATAAAAAATACCCTAAGTGGGTAAAGGAAAGTGAATGATTTGTCCAAAAGAGGTTATAATAATTAACCCTCAAATTGGTGACAACACAATAATTTTCCCAAATGTGGTTAGAATCATTGAGAATGCAAGTGGGATGGTATGTAATGATTTGCCCATATGTAGTTATAATCATTGGACCTTGATTATGGAAAATAACATGGATGGATGATGATTAAAAATATGATGATGGTAACTTAATACAGAAGATAAAGATGAATTGGGACAACCTGCTAGTCAGGAGATGCTCATCTAAAGTAACAAAGGTTGAAATTATTTCATTGTTTAATTAATCTAGTTGGGATATGATTTGGATTTGATTGGGAATGTTAGAGGTGTTGATGCTAAGGAGTTGTCAATATTGCATTGATAGTGTAGACTTTTCAAAGCTGATTTTTGTTGTAGCACTTGATGATAGGCATTATGATAGAACACCATGAGGACTTGGCCAAAATATGTATAAGGACTGACTCACATGATCCAATAATCAAAGGAAAATAATTCATAAATGATAAATACCATGATGATAATGTTGATGTATGAATATGGTCTGATTCAAGAATAGTGCACAAGGAATGACCCAATGAACACACATAGACTAAATCAAGGCAATAGTGCTGAAAGAAAACAAATAGACACATAAACAACAAAAAAGAAACAAACAACAATTAATCCCTAATGTTGGTAAAACTAATGTGACACAAATAATGCAATGAACATTGTCCCTAGAAAATATGTGATAACTTAACAAACAGACATGATGGGGTAATAGAATAAAAAGTAATGGAGTGCTTGAGTTGTCTCCATATGCAATAGACAAGTGGATGTTGTCTACATAGTTACATGGATGATATATCCAAAAAGAACTTCAGGCCAAATGTATTTCTCCTAAGAAATAGGATAGAATAAAATGTTGAGAGAGAAAACAAACATAATGGATGTGATATAAGATTAGGAATGAACTCATAAAATGGTAAGAGCATGGGATAAAAGGCCATAAAGGATGGGGAAACTAAGTGACAAGTGATTTCATGTGACTTAGTAAGGGTTCCCAGAATCCTTAAGGCAAAGAAATGGTCAATGTTTTTGGTTTTTATAGACATTTTTCAAATGTTTTTTTTGAATTTCAGAGTATCTCAACTCAATCAAGAATTATGAGACACTAAACAATCCAATCTCACAAAATGATGAGAGCATGGAAAACTTGAATGGATACTCTCAAAATGGCGAGAGTGTAATGGCAAGGGGAACTTAGCTGATCTCAAAAAGTATTGAGCATGACCCACATAGTCCCAAAATGGCCTTAGGTCATAGTTGTTCCACCTTATAGTGGAGGAATTTGACTAGTGTTGCAGTCAATTCAAAAAAAAAGCCAAAGTTGGCATAATGACATAGTATGACATGAATGGAAAGTTGGTATGTCAGTGCACAATAAACAAATGTTGCCCCTAGTTTTCCCATAGGTGGTTATAATTAGGATACACCTGATCAAATCAATGATACTAATTTTCCCGCAGGTAGTTATAATTAGTAACAAGATTAGTGAAACATTGATTTATGCCTATAGGTAGATATAACTAGGATCACATAAATAAACATGATTAAAATAGACAAGAAATGAAAGATGCAAATACTAAAACTTTTGTCTTACTGCTCTAAAATACTACCTCTATCTAGAATTCTTGAAATAACTATTAAAACTGATCTGATTCTTCATGTTGAATGTGAAATCAATAGATGAACCAAGGTCAAATAGGTTAGGATAGGAAAGATCAAAACATGCTTTGGTTGATAAAACAAAATGGTAGAACGGATAAGTGATAGGTAAAGTGATAGGCTGGTAGGATGATAGGAATTTATGGTACAAAAAAGAACGCTAATAATATGGTACAAATTCAAATGCTCCTTACAAATAATACATCAAGTCATTTAAGTGTAGTACTACTTAAGGTGTATAATGTTCATAGGCTCATCAAGTTCATCCCCTTCTAGTGTGGCAATCCTATATGCTCCTACACCATAGTCTTCAACAATGATGAAAGAACCAACCCAATTGGGTTTGAACTTAACTTTATGATTTTTTTGGTCATGGTATTGTTTTGGTTTTCTTTGAGGATAAGATCACCAAGCTCAAAGTTTATTTTTTTCACATGCTAATTGTAGTGACCAAAGATTCAATTTTGATAGGCCTTTAGATTATTTACTACATCCATGCATTTCTCATCAATTAACTCCAGCTCTTACAGGTGAGCTACTTGATAATCTTCATCATCTAGGACATGCTTCAAAGAGATGCATAATGAAGGTAACTCAACCTCAATGGGAAGAATGGATTCAATACTATAAATGAGTATGGAGTGGCTCTTATTGGTGTGTAGTGATTGGTATGGTATGCATAGACGGTGTGGAATATCTGAAGGTGCTAATCACGACCGACATCATTGACAATCTTTTTAAGGATGTTCATAATGGTTTTGTTTGATGCTTTGGCTTGGCCATTATCTTGAGGGTAATATTCCATGGAAAAATGTTGATTTATCTTGTACTCAACACATAGATGTTAAACATCCTTATTCTTGAATGATCCTCCATTATTAGATTTAATGTTGTAAGGGATATCATAGTAGCATATAAGATGGTTAAAGATGAATTTGGAAATTTTATTTCTAGTCACATGAGGGGTATAGCTTCAACCCACTTAGTGAAATATTATATGGTAGTAAGTATGTGTTTATGGCCATTTGAGGAGGTGGGGTTTATCTTCCCAATGAGATCAAGGCCCCATGTAGTAAATGGCCATGGTGTCACATTGGTTTTAGAGTCTTGGTGGGGGCATGAATTAGATTAGCATACTACTGACATTAATTAGACTTCTTGACATATACAACTGCATCTTCATCTATCATTGGCTAGTAGTGCCCTGTATGTAATAGATTTTTGGATAGGATAGCTTCAATCATGTAGGCTCTACATACCCCTTCATGAACTTAACATAATACTAGTATAGATTCTATCGGAGGTAAATAATGAAGCAGAGTTTTTCAAAACTATTGTGGTATAGGGTTGGTCTGAGTAAGGTATAACATTGGGCATTGTGTATGAAGGATTTAGTTTGTTTTCAAGATAAGTCAGGTGGTAAAACATGGTTGTGTAAATAGGCATATAGGTAAAAATAACAATTAGAGTTGGGACCAGTAATATCATAGATCATTACAATAATTGATGGTTTATGAGATGGTAGTATTATATTTTCCATGAGAAACTAATATTCTTTTATCGTATCTATATGTTGAAATGAGTGAACTAATGGTAGTCATTGCATCTACTATTTTGTTACTTGCCCTTGGTATATGTTCAAATTGGTTATCATAATCTATTATTTGAGAGTGTTGACCATAGCCTTCTAGGGAACCAACTTATCATCTTTAGTCTAAAAATGGTTTGTAACTTAATTGATGATTAACTATGAATCACCATAAACCTTTAGATGAGATATGTTCCATTGTACTTCTTGTCAAATCCCTACCATAAGTGCTTCATATTTATCCATGTCATTGGTACAAGGAAAGCTGATTCTGAATGACTTAGGGATTAGATCCCCCTGTGGTGTGATAAACAAAAGGCCTACTCTTGATCCATGTGTTGTGAATGATCCATCAAAATACAAATTATAGTGTTGATCCTCAAGATGTGTTTTAATTATGGTCATTATGGATTCATTAGGAAAATGGAATGTTAATGAATCTATTTTTAAGGGGTGCTTTGACAAGTTGATCTGAAAGAACTTACCCCTTGATGGCTTTTTGGTTCACATAATCTATCTCAAACTCATTGAGAAGTATGATATATTTATACATAAGGCCTTGTAACACTATTTTGGATAGTAGATACTTGAGCGGATCTACTTTTAAAATGACCATGGTCTTATTTTTCAACATGTAATGTCGTAGGTTATGAGCTATGAAGACCATGGCTAAATAGGGTTTTTATATGGGCATATAATTATGTTTATATGCTACTAGGGTACATATTAGATAGTACATGACATTATATTTTCCATTATCATTATGTTGATCTAGATCCCCCAAGGATTTATCTATCATTGATAGATACAAAAGGAATGGTTTCCATGGCATATGAGGCAATAAGATTGGTGGATTTGCAAGATAGTCCTTTAGCTATTGAAAAGCTTTTTTATAATCATCTCAAAGAATTGTTACACCCTTATTTAGTAGGTGTGTAAATGGGTGGAATTTTTTGGCCAATTAAGATATAAAGCATCAAATAAACTAGATCTTACCCTACAAACTATGTAGTAGCTTCAAATTCATCAATGGTGGCATTTATGTTATCGCTCATACTTTGTTTGGATAAACTTTTATGCCCCTAGAGACATAATTAAGCCAAGAAATTTATTTAAAGTAATGCTAAAAACACATTTCTTGAGGTTGAGTCTAACTTTGTATTTATGTAGTCAATTACATATTCTCCTCATTGTTGTCTGATAATCAGCCCTAGTATTTGATTTGGCTAGTATGTCATCAACATAATATTCAATAATGTCATGCATCATATCATGGAATATGATTATGATGGCTCTTTGATAAGTGGTCCCTACATTCTTAAGACCAAATGGCATGACTTGATAACATAATGTTCCCCATGGAGTGGTGAATGTTGTTTTGTGTTGGTCTTCTAATGTGATTTTGATCTGATTATAGCTTGAGAATCCTTCCATCAGTGAAAGTGTCTCATAACCCATAATGGATTTGATAATAATGTCAATATTTGGTAATGGAAAGTCATCCTTAGGGAATATTTATTAATGTCCCTAAAATTAGTACAAATTTTAATTCCTTCTAACTTTTTACTGACTGGTACTACATTATAAATCCATTCAAAATACTTGATTAGCCTAATACACCTCACTTATAAGATATTTTCCAACTCTTTCTTGACTAATACAACAATGCAAGGATGCATCATCTATAACTTTTGCTTTACTAGTTTGGCATCAGGATGTACCACAAGGTGGTGAACAACCAAGGCACGATCTAAACTAGGCATGTATGAATAGAACCATGCAAATATATCCACAAATTCCCTCAAAAGGGTTGTAAGGTTCTCACACTCCTCAGTGAGGGATGCACCTAATTTACTCCTCTTTGGGTCATTTGGAGACCCTATGTTTACCTTTGTTTTGTCTTCTACTATAAGGGTTGAACCATCTTTAAGAATAGTGGGCAAAGATTTGAATTGTTTGGCTAAGTCAAATTCCTCTATTAGGACTTGTTCTTCAATTTCTCCTATGCATGATGAATCGAAACCCCCCAATGGGAGGGATGGCCATGTAAAAAATGTTGTTAGAAACTCTTGAATGATGTGATCAAATGCTTATTATTCTTCAAGATTGAATTCAAACCTATAAACAAGCTCATCATTGTTGGTAGCCTAAATGATTTGGTCAAATGCATGTTCTTTGTTAAGACTAAACTTGGACCCATAGGCAAGTTCATTGTTGGTGGTATCTTAGTCTATTTATTATAAGGGTGAACACCCCAAACTAATGGTGCTTGAAACAAGTTTTCACCACTACTCTAGCCTTTTTCTTTACTTTTTCCCTAGTCCAAAAGCACCTTGAAGAGGTTTTCACTTTGGGATCTCAATGTTTTATTTATTTTTCTTTATCTAAGGGTGTTCACCCGCTCTCCAAAATAGGATTTAGGATCCAACTTGATTGATAACCCTAATTTATTGTCTCCCAACAGAACATTATCCCTAAGGCCTAAAAAATCACAAAAGGCCTCATCATTCTAAAACTCATCAAATGGCATGTTAGATTCTTGTTGGCCCCAGTCTATTAGTTGAGGATAATGTAATGGTAATAAATTATGATAAATGACCAGTTGAAGGGTACAAATGGCATTATTATCAAATAGATTAGTTTGGGATAAGTCATCAAATTAGTTATGATTAGACTCTGCTTCATTGTTAGCATCATCATCACTAGTCATTGGTGATGTAACTCGAATAAGATACATAGGGTCATCCCCAAGTAGTTTAAATCAAAGTCCATAGGTTTTTTTGTACTTAGTCATAAAAATTAGATCTAGTGTTCCCTATTGATTTGTCCTGAGGCCTCTTCTTTCATAGTCTTGGTTCTCCATATTCTAATTAGGAATGGGATATTTAGATTTTTTGTAATAGTCAGCTAATTTAGAGGGTTGTGTGCTTGGCTAGAAGTTGGTATGAAAGTGATAGGTGCTAGACTATTCTAATGGCCTTTGCCCTTTCTTTGCCATTGCATGAGTGGTTTGGCTTTTATTATTTCAAGGGACTTTGGGTTATATGAAAGTTTTGAAATGTGAAAGGTGTCATGCATCAAATACTCTCCTAGGCCAATAGCTGAGATAGTATAATGATTTGACATTTTAGGAGGCAACATGTGGGAAAATTAATCAAGGGTATCAGGGTCAATGTAGTTGGCCTCTAATAATTCAATAAGTATTGCTTTTCCTTTGTCTTATTTGGTGACTAGATTTATGACAAAATGGTAATTATAGATCTTAAGCTTAGCCTCTAGATGTTTGCAATGCTTGTATGGATACAAATATCCTAGAATACTAACCTCTATCCCTAAATGGGATAACTTGATACACTAGTACAATGTTCATGGGACTACATGAATATCATGTAACCAAGGTCTACCCAAAAGCATGTTATATGATAAGTTGAGATCTAACACATGGTAAAGTGTATCATGCGTCAAGGGCCCAATGATAAATTACAAGCTAATAGTGCCTTGTGATTCTCGTTCTTCATTATTGTATGATTTGATAGTGATTATTTATATTTGGAGATCAACTATCATGTACCCAAGAAGCTTGATGATCTTTAGAGACAATGTTTAGACCTGATCCATTATTTATGAGGGCACATTTCACTTTGTACTTCATTATGAAAACTTCTATGTATAATGGATTATTATGCAACAGGCCAAGGGATGACATATCACTTTGGTTGAAGGTTACATTTTGGGCTAGATCTAAGTGTCCAACCAAAAATTGAAATTTATTTAGAGATATGTCATTTGGAACTATAGATTGACCAAGGAACTCTATCAAGATGTTTTTTTAGATGGTTGATGTATGCAACAAATCTAAAATGGATATTTGTGATGGCATATTTTGTAATTATTCCATAATGTCAAACATCTTTTCATAGATAGTGGTAAATGGCTTGTTCTGAGGTAGAATGGTTGGTTAGATGATGGGTGAAGTGGTAGATGGTTGTGGGCTTGGTATGGTAATCTTCAACTATCGAGTTGTGATTACATAATCAAGATTAGATATAAGAACATTATTAATAATAAATGATGGTAGAGGGGGACCAAATAGGATAAGTCTTAGTTTTTGATGCACTTTTCATGGTCATAGGATAATAATGAGTTATCAATATAAGGTTGTAACATGAGAATCCTTGATTATTGGTTCACCTGTGTGTAGTCCCAAGTCAAGGAAGGATTACCAAAATGGTTTGGTTAATTTCATATGATTAGTAATGGTCTTATCGAACTGGTACTTGGTCTTGGATTGATGGAAATGGTTATAATGCAACCTCCTGTAATATGGCCTATAACTAAATTATAGTCATGTGCAACTGCATGGTAGGTTTGTTGGTTGTCACCATTCTGAACTTGGTTTTATCTATTGTTTTTACCATGTTGGTTTTGTTGTTGGTTCTATTGATTCTACCTTGGTTGTTGATACTATTATTGTTTATATTGCACTGACTACTATTGTTGCTAATTATTATGTTGGGGAAAAGGATCTTGATAAATGTTGAGGTTTTAATTAGAGGTGGAAGCTCCATGATCTAATGTGATCACTCTAATTTCCAACATATTTTCAATGATATGTTTGATTTATATAAAATGCTACAAATTATGGCCATTGACCTGATGAAATTCATGAAATTCATTTAGCCTATACCATTTTGGCATGTCCTTACCCTCATAAATTTTCTCTTTCAGAGTAGGCCATTTAATCAGGTTAGCTACAACAAGTTTGTGAAATACTAATTCAATGTGTTATCCTAGATTGTGAAAGGCATGATGAGTAGGCAAATTTATTCATGGAGGAGGGTTTTGTAAAGGCATAGATTTTTGTGTTTTTTGTATTTATTAAACTTGTCTAGGTTGTTACACTTTTTGCATGTGCTACAACTACTAAAAAGGTTTTTGGTTAGGGATAAGTTGGAAAGGTGGCATAGGTTGAGTAGACAGTGATTAAACCATTTAGACATGTCACAACTCTATTACTTCATTCCCTAAAACATTCTTATTATGATTGAATTATTTGGGTTTATCATTGTTATTGGCTTGTGCTAGTTGCAATGCTTGCACTTAGATTGGATGTTGAGTTTGTCCACTATTCTAGTTTGTATTCTAGCCATTGTTATAATTTGATAAGGTTATTTTAATGATCCCTTTGTTAATAATGGATCTTTTAATCACCAAAACTTTGTCAATGATTTCTTTGAATGTATGTGCATATTGTAACTCTAGATAGTAATATATCTTGCTATATAGATTTTTAGTAAATAAAATATCTAGTTGTTTGTCTAGTAGACTATGGGTAAAATGGATTGCAAGGTATCTCCATCACTATAAATAGCTTTTGAAGCTTTCTCCTAGTTTCTATTTCACTTGTGTCAAGTTTACTGATGAAATATCATGCTCAAGATTGTAAGAGAAGTGTTAAACAAACTTGTCTGAAAGATCATCGAAATCAGAAACTAAATTCTTTGGTAGTTTCAAGAACCATTCCAAGACTTGTCTAGCTAGAATTCTTGGAAACAAGTGTATGGTGTTATAGGCCACTGGTTAGCATGCAACAAATAATTATATCAAATGGGTCTTGGGGTCACCTTTCCCCTTGTATTTATTGAACTCTAGTGGCTCATACCCTAGAGGAAATGGTATTTGCAAGTACTTCATGTTGAAAGGGTAAGAACACACGTTGTCCAACTTAAACTTTTTGACTTTTTTCCCAGCTTGGATGACAATAATTGTATCCTTCATTTTTTGTATCTCTTATTTGAGGAAACTTGTGGGTACACTAGCCTGAGGTGATGGTTGAGTAGTCACAAGTGGATTACTTTGACTGAGGTATGATAGAATTATTTTCTAGGGAATCTTGGATTAGATAGGGAATGGACCAAGAATATGCATGCATATATTAGGGTATGATTATTGAAATTGCACATACTACAGTGTGATATTCCGGTTGGGATTGGGTATGTAGGATTGATATTGGGAATATTAAGGTTGTTTAATGGTGGTATATGACCATACTATGCCTATTGAGTTTGAATAGGGATATGATGTTGACTAATAAAACCTTGCTATTAAGGGGGAAATTGTAAACCAAGATCCTATCTCTGAACATATGGCACATTCTACATGAAAGGCAATTGTTACCTAATAGGTACTTATGGAACATTGGAACCTCTTGGTTGCATGAATATTTGGTTAGGAAGTGGATGCATGTTAGCTATCTAAAATTTTTCACTGATCAAGATTAGTATGTTGTTAGTTAGACATTGTTTGGTTTTAAATTAGTATCTTAGTCTATGATGAAAGGGGGATGTTCATTACTACCTAATGAGGTGGAACATTGGTTACCCATATTGAGGTGGAAATATGTTTTGGCTCTGCTACATGGGTTGATTTGATGGTGCCTTATATTATGTAATATTACTCATCACTTATTGGGGAGGAGTAAGATTCGTCACATTTTGTTGTGGCATGACACTAGTTATTGGCTAACTAATTAATCCTTGTTGTTGGGTGCTTGAAGAAGTAGTTGGTTGAGGATTAGAGGTAGTTGGTTGAGGTTGAGATGTAAAAAATCCTACCCATTGAGTTTTTAAACCACTAATGGTGCTAATTAAAGGCACATTTTGTTATTGACTATGTGTTTGTGTAATAACACAACTTTGGTCTAAATTGGATGTTGTTTTCACATTATCCATTATATTTTGCTCACTATTCTACATATAAGTAGAAAACACTTCCTATATAGTTAGGGTATTGAACATGTTTTTGATAAAAGTGTTTTTCATAAATGGGTTTAAACCTTGATTTTATTGACTAGTTAATTCCTTAAAACTCCAATTGAAAGAGGTAAATCAATAAGAGGCTTTTCTGACATGGTCATATTTTTAAAATTACACACTAGGTCTTGATATGTATGGTATGTTATCTAGATTTGAATGAAGTGGTCCTTTATGAGGCCTCTTTGTGTGACAATTATATGAGGATCTTGATAGGATATTGGTATTATGGCATTAGGGTTGATAGAATAAGCCTAGTCATTGTTTTGATAAGACATATTATAAGGACCTCTTGATATATTTTGTAAATTATCATGCCCTACCTCATAGTTCAATGGAATTATATCATAATAAAGTTGTTTTTGGATGTTTTCTATAATGGTAGGTACACTAGCCAAATATTAGGCCATATGTTCTCTATCTTGCTCCATGTGAGGAGGTGTACTAACTAAATAATTGGCTAAAGGATCTTGACTCTATTCCCCTGTTTAAGTGTTTTATGTGGATAAGAATCTATCTCCCAAATAACATCATCTTCATAAGGGTCTTGAACAAAGTCTTCTTGTGTACTAACATTTCCATATCCTAGATTGTACATAGTTCTACTACATGTATAGTGAGACATGGTCAAATCTATGACAAATGTTTCACAACAAGATGGAGTAAAGTTTTTCAAACTTTGAAAAGATATGTCTGAAAAGACAAAGAGGTTAAAATTTTCTAATTTGTTCGAGGGTGGATCTGTATTTCCAAAAATTCTATGCAAAGACTTGGTAAAAATATTATAATGTCAAAATGTCTAACATTAAATGTTTTAAATAAATAAGGTCAAGTAAAATGACCTAAAAACAATATGCCAAACTCTAAAGTCCAAAGATGTTCCAAATAGGTCTAAATTAGGAAAGGAAAAAGAGTCACTAGGTCCTTTATCTAAATGCAGAGTCAAACTCTGGGCTCAAACAGGCTATTCTAGGACTTTTGGCCAAACGTGGCATCATAGTCTAGGTCTAAAACAAAAGATGATGATTAATATAATAGACTTGGAATAGTTTGGCAAAGATTAGGCACTTGATTCTAGACATAAAAATGATCTTATTGGTATTAAACAATAAACAAAAGACACTTTGAATATGGAATGATTATATCAAACAAAGGCATAAATAATAAAGTTTCCAAATTTGAGTAAACAATTAACCTAAGTTACACAACCTAAAAGAGAAATATTTGTGTATCATCCCCTGCATATTAAATCCTAAATATAAATAAATCAATGTTTGAATCTAAACTTGCAAAGTTTAATCAAATCCTCAACTAAGGTAAATAAGGATTCTGATTGATTTAATAATGATAATTAAGACAAAAGTAAGACAAGTATTTTGAAATAATTTAGACAACATAAAGGTGTTATCACTCCCAAAAGATATGATAATGATTATGTTTTAAATAATTCGAAGTCACAAGAATTGAAATGATTTGGATAACACAATGTTACCCATCTTAATCAAGTGCCACACTCAATGTTTTTACACAAATATTTTCTAAGGTGTCAAATAGATGACATAACACCTCCTCAAATAATGGAGTAATTTTGGACACAGGACTCATTTATGACATGGTATAAACAATAAAGTTTTAATTATAACACACCAAATAATAAAGAATAAATGACAAAAACAACTAAGTATATCATCCTAGATCCTATCAAGGTATGGAAAAGTGGGGTTAGCTAAAACTTACAAATTACATCATCTAAAGTGATCCCATGTGTATAAAATTTCACTTTTGAACACAAGAGAATCATCACGTCAATTGGATCCATGTAAAATGACTTGTTTTGAAAAGGTATTGTCCTTTTCACAAACACTACATCTTTAAATTACTTAGTGTAGTGTGATGTCCTAAATGATCATACATTCTAGTCCAGGTTGCCACTAATTAAGATGGTTTAACTACTCAAACCACCATCTCAACAAGGTGATCCCAATTTGTATACCCCACCCCCCCATGGGGAGGGGTTGAAATACTACCAGGAGATGAAGGCCCTGGTCAATGTTTCCCTAAAGAACTTGTGAGAGGTAATGACATCCCCTTCACAATCCAAAATGCATGAAAATAAAAGATAAGTAGAAAGACTTTAGGGTTACTTTTAGATCACCCAATACCATATGGGTTTTGGGGAGAGCCTTGGCAACTTTATTTAAATGCCTTGGACTAGGTACTAAATATAATAGAAAGGTGCTTTTGATCCCACAAGTTCCTTATAGGGTATGGGGGGAGACCATACATGCATTATCTTTTTTATGAAACAAATAAGTTTTTCAAATAATTTCAACTGAGGTTTTATTTTAAGCACCAAATTTAATGTGACATTATTCTTTACTAGGCCCATTGGCTTAAGTATGAAAAATTGAAATAATTCCACAATACCAAATGAAGCAAAAACATATAGGTTTGGTTTAAGTCCAAAATAAAAAGGTTAAATACTTATCCTAGGTTCATTTTAAAACACCATATTAAAAGGTTCATGATTTAAGCATTTGTTTTAAGCACTAAAAATGAAGTGTTTCCAAGACTTAACCATCCTAGATTCTTTTTAAACACCAATGTTCATAGGTGTGAGATTTTAACATGTTCATTTTAATTCCCAAATTAAAATGTGCAATATTTAAATAATTCTTTTTAGAACACAAAACAAAATGTTTGGTTAGTCTAAACATGTAAATTTATCTTCCAATCAAGCCTTGAACCTGTAATTGTTAGATAACAACCTTCTACTTAGAAGCACTTTCATGGATAAGAAAAACAAGTTTTGGAAATAATCAATACTAGGAAATAAGGATCAAGATTAGTTGCCTATGAACCCAAAGGAAAAACAAATATAATGCACAAATTTTCTTTAGCTCAATGTTAGCACAAAAACTCAACAAAACCTTCAATAAGATGATTAGAAAAAGAAACATAATTCAATGAAACCAAGGAACAATGATTTAAAACTTTAGAAATATTCAAACTCCTATTTAAATATTTTATGAGAAATTTATGCAAATCTAAATTGATATCTTTTTCTAAAAATTTAAGATAAAACATGTGTGTAGACACCAAAAAACTATACATTTACAGTTTTTGATGACTAAATGCTTCAGGATCCCCTAAAACTTCTTAAACCTTCCCAAAAACCCCCTTAACCCAACTAAATCACTATTCTGCTAGTCAAAAATATAATTTAAAATCACTATTTGAAATTACTAGTCATCATCATTATTCATTATGGGACCCACTATCACTATTCATGATGACATGGCAAGTGACATGGCATGATATTTAGAGGTGATATGGAAAATGACATGGCAAGTGACATGGCATGTGATTTAGAGGTGATATGGCAAATGACATGGCTTAGAAGTGATGTGGCTTGATGTGGGACATCATACCCCACCTGGGACCCTTCCCAAAGTCCTTGATGACCTCATTCAAGCATCAACCCCCTTCCCCCCCCCCCAATGCGCATTGAAACATAGTGAATTTCCACTTAAGGGGTCATTATTCAACATGTATTTTATCTTCCCACATGAAATTAGACTTCAAAAAGAGATACTTGCCTCTTTAAGACTTTGGGAAAGATAAAGGGCACCCATTTTTGACCTTTTAGCCTAAATGGAGGATCACCAACCCAAATGGGAGAATTTCCAACCCACATGGAATCCCCAGCAACCTTAGCTTGACCTTTTCATCCCCCACATGAAAAATGGCACCAAATTTTGGTTGCCACCCCTTAAAGTGCTTGTGTGAAAGGAAGAAAGGATGGGGATAAGTCTTTAAGCCTCATTCAAACCCATGTGCATGATTTCCATTCAAACTTGGAGACTCACCAACCCACATTGGAATCCTCACCCACATCACCTTGACTAAATCATGATCCCAATTTGATAAATTCTAATTGCTTCACTATTCCTCTATTTTGGCATTTTTCTTCACACAAAAATGCTATAAATACCCCCCTCTCCTTCACCCAAGGTTAAGTGGAAAGTTAGTCTTTTGTTCTTAGCATATTGTTGTAGGTTTTTTTTTTAGAGGAGGTCATTATCTTGGAGGAAAAATTATCAAATCAATGAAGCTCTACCGAAATTGCTTCAAGCTTCATCAACATTCAACCATCATCAACATCTTCAAGCCACTTCAACAACATTGAGGTAATTTACTTTATTTTGTAATTTCATTTATTTTTTTAATTTCCTTTTGGCATTCTCTTTTATTAACCTCCATAATATTGAGCCCTTAAACTCTTCCTCTTTATCCCATTCATCCCATTTAATCTCTTTAGCTATTTCCATTTCATTTATCCCCTTTATCCCATTCACCTCTTTGCCTCATTTACCTCTTTTCCCTCTTTTGCCATCTTTACCTTTCTTTTTACTTTGCCATATTTACTTATTTTCCTCATTCATCTATTAATCCCTTTGTATAATTTCAACCTTGACCATCTACCCAAACCAACAAAACAATCCTTTTAACCCTCACCACTTTACCAAACCATAACTGTAACCTTTACCAACTTTCAGTATTAGTATTAATTAAACTATTGTGTTCATTTAGTTATCTTTTACAAAGAATTTAAATTTATTGTATCAAATTTAGTTATTTGATATTTTAGTATCATTTATTTTCTATTTTTATGCAAAATCTACTTATTTTATCATTCTAACTTAAGTGTTTTGAAGAAAGTGGATTGACAGCCTCCTAGAAAGCTTTCACTTCTAAGATCTAGCTCACGCTAGGCATTCCACCCAACTAATTGTCTAACAAACAAGTTTTTGTGGTAGTTTTTTATTATTTTTAGGTATTCTTCCCTAGCCAAATAAGATTTCTCCATAATGATCTAGATTCAATGTGTACACTTTAACAGGTACTCTTCTACACCCTTCATTCCTAGTTTCTTTCTTTTCAACAAAAAAAAGTGAGAAAAGCAAAAAATTTGTGAGAAACATTTTGGCATGCTCGATAGGACCCTTGAGTTTTATTGGGTTAATAAATGTTTTATTAAATTTATAATTTCATTAATGAAATTAATTTATTTTCATTCTAGGAAAATTAAGCTTTCTTTCTTGCTTAATAAAAAACAAAAAACAAAAAAGTTTTAGTTGTATTTTTAGAAAAGTTAAAGTTTATTTTATTTACATCTTTAAAAGAAATAAAAAGAAAAATCATCCTAGGATTAGGACTTGCATTTTCATCTTTCTTTTAGATTTCATTTAGATATTTTTTATGCATTTAAATAAATCAAAAATTTTATTTTGGGTTTAAAACAAACACTTTACATCTATTGAATTGCTTGTTGATCTTAGTTCATCTAGTAACTACGAGAAACAATAATTTTATCATAGCTTTCACTTGTCTTCATACACTAAGCCAAACTAATAAATAATATACACATAAAAACAATACTTGAGACAAGGACTGACTGGAATTTCATCACCTGATGGTAACCTTACCCCCTCTCAGCTATCCCACTTGGATTTCACCACCAAGGGGAGAACCAACTTAGCTCTCTAGTTAAGTATAAACTATGGACTTAGTATATCTTGGCTAAGCACCCATCACCCTTATCACTGTGGGATTTTGAAGTGAGGGGGTATGCCCCAATACCAAACCATGTGCCGAAGTTTAACATATATATTTCTTTGGAGTACCTAAACAACTCAAAACCAACCATAGATTGTCTTTTTAGTACCTATATCAAACTAGATTTCCCTTCACACTTTATAAGGCATAAGCTAAAAGAGAGATAATTAAAACTCTAGGATTGAATGTATCTTAGTGTATACTTTGAATTACTTGAATATTTTCTTTTGCTTACTTCTTGTTTGAGGTGTGAGCTTTGTTTCTCTCCATTCTTCACATAGTCTCTACCATACTACAAATTGAAGAATCAAACCAACCAAGAACCTATTTACCAATATAATCATCTCCACTATCTTGAACAATGGAGAGCTTTCCTATTTTCTCTCCTAGAGATCTTAACTTTTCTATGATCTTGGATAATAATTATTTTACCTTAAAGTGATACCTTGCATCGTAAGCCACTTATGCTCCCTTCCTTACCAAAAATCAACCAACCCTGTCTAAAACTAACCCAATCCTATCTAAAACCAATCCAACCTTGTCTATAACCAACCCAATATTATCTACAATCAACCTATTCTTACCTATAACTTATCAAATTCCAACTTCAACCAACACACAAACTATCAACCTTCACCTAAACTACCACCTGAGTTTGTTGCAGTGATAACAGACTAGATAGCTAAATTAGAGTCAAAACTTAGGCCATTTATTTTTGATATCCATGATCAATCAAACCTCACTTAAAACCAACTAATGGCCTATCATCAACCATTTAATTATTATCATGCCCAACCAATAACCTATCAACATCTATCATCTCAATCACCCCAACCTTGTCAAAGCTTAGGCCATTTCCACCAAAAATCATATCAACCTCAACCCACCTTGCTAACCCAATCAATTTCATCACCCTTAACTGATCAACCAACCTATCAACCCAACCAACTTGTTAACCTATCAAACTAACTAGCCTCTTCAAGCCAACCAAATAACTTACAAATAGTTTCACACCCTAATGTGATAATTGAGACATTGGTACACCCTCTTTTGGCCCTTAGTAAACCTACAACTGAAGAAACTATAATAACACCAACCTTAACCAATATACTTATTGACCAAGTAGAACATTTAAAAATTTCCTTACAAACCTCAATTAAGGAAACTAAATAATCTTTTCCACTTCTCCTTTTAGTGAATCAAAGCCAACCAGAATCATCTGACACTTATGAAGTACACATGATCAATGTTTTTATGGATAAACCTATTACTACTACTTCTTCCACCCTATTGGGTGAATATTTTGTCACTAGATAACTAATTGCAAAATAGGTATATCAACCTCAACATAAGGAGATTTATATGGTGAAATGTGAAGGTTTACCACAACAAAATGAGATAAATATCTCCTCTCATCAAGGGGAGGTTCCTTATAAGGTAGGAGAGGTTCCCTGTAAACTACTATAACTAATAAAAGCTGAAAATACACTCAGGGGTGGGATAACACCATCCATCTCTCTTTTTTTAGAGATAATGTTCACAAGGACAAGGAGAAATCCTAGGTAATTGCTGAAGGTATTTCTCTTATTTTAGAAATGATGTTCAGAAAACTAGAGGAAGACTTCCTGAGTAGTAAATGTAACCACAAGAAACCCACAAAAGCACAAAGTCTTTCATTGCTTCTCTCATCAATCAAGATGCAGTAACACAGTAGAATGAAGTGTAGCACAAAGTCTCCACCTCAACTACAACAATGTGAAAGATTAAAAAGGGTAATGGGAGCTCAAAGTCTTACCAATATCCTTTAAATTGAAATAGAAAACAAACAGATTAAAGACAGTTATGGCAGCACAAAGTCTCCTATAGTCAGCTCCAGGACACCTTCCAAATTATTTCCACTAGTTCTGCTTATTCAATTAAATAGACAAGACTATACTTAGGAAATAGACATAAGAACAATTTCCTAGATAACACAAGCTATTTCAACACAAAGTCTAAAAGGTCACTTGCTTTCTCATACAAATGAAAAAATATGATTAACAGTCTGAGTTCAAAGTATCAGGAATGCTTTTCAATTTGGGCAGAGTTTTTCTTGTAATAACTGATATATCTTTTTTCTACAAAATGAGAGATTATAATATATAGCACTCAAAGAAAGACTTGGTGCTTTATTCCATAAAATGACCCATACTACATTCAATACATTAAATAGAGGAAATTCTATGAAGGGGCCATGTTGAAGCTGATCACCAGCTTGGACTTTGGTGTTATAATTATGTCAAGTGTCTCCTCCTAAGCATGGGTTGCCTGGTCCTCTTTATGATCCTTACGCAACTGTCCACTTCATCTTTACTCAATGAACAAAAATAGGAAATGCCATTGAATGTTTTCACTCTCTAATGTCCACCTGGTGAACTATTCCACCTACTGGAATTAACTCTCCTATAGATATTTTTAGATTTTCTATAGTTGTTCTCTGCTTCCTTACCACGTTTTGTATTTCCTTGGTGATCTGAGCTCTCAAGGTTATCTTCTCGCTTTCAACTAGCTTCTTCAGCTCCTTCCTTGGTTGGTCGTTGAGTTTGTTCTCAGGTCTTTTGAAAATCAATGATTATTCCATCACCCTAAAATTGACATCCATGAGGACTTCACTGGTTACTTTGAACCTTGAACCTTGAACTCTTTTGGTTCAAAGGTTCAATGTGGTGTAAAGGGACGCATTCACTTTCTTTTACTTCTTCGATTGAACCATTTCTTTGAACCCTTTGGTTGAACCATCTTGTTGAACTTCTTTCTAGAATCTTCTGCTTCCTTCATTCGCTTGAAGCTTCCTTTCAAACTTTGAACTCTTTGAACCCTTTGAACCTTTGAACCTTGAACCATTTTGGTTCAAAGTTCAATAGTTCATTCACTTTCTTTGAATCCTTTAAAGCTTCAAACTCTCTGGATCCTTTCATTTTCTAAGTCCATCAAACTTATTGAACTCATTGAACCTTTGAACCCTTGAACTCTTTTTGGTTCAAGGTTCAACGGTTCAACAGTTCAATCTTCACTCTTTGAAGCCCTCTTTTCTTTAAGTCTGCCGAAGTCATTAAACCTTTGAACCTTGTAGAGGTGGGATTCAATGGTTTAATGGTTCAAAGTGGTTCATTTCAATTTGTTTAAAGCCTGTTGTTAAGTATTTTAATCAAACCTTTGCATTAAACCATCCTCAAAACACTAAGGAAAAGCCTCAAGTGTTTTGAACTTCCTTTGAAGAAAGCCCACCATTGAACCTGCAACTTCCTTAGCTAAAAAGGCTTGAATATTTGAAAAACTTAACTACTCAAAATATTTGTGAGAAAGAAAAGAGAGAGTTTTGGTCTATAGGACCAAAATATTTGGTATGTTGTCCACAAAATCAAGTGATGGATTTTGGGAACAACACACCCCACTCATTAAAGTGGGGGGATCACTTCCCATTCCTTTGGATGACCAAACAAAGGAAGCAACCAATCCCTTCCTTTCACTTGACACCATTACACCTTCCTCCCCCACCACAAACTCACCTACTCTTCCTTTGGAAATCATTCCCTTAGAAGAGGTCACCTTATCCACTCCATCTATGGAAGAAACATCTTCTCTAAATTTTGAACCTTCCAACCAAAAACATAGATGTGGAAACCATTCCCTCTTCTCCACCCAAGGTTTAAGCTTTGAAATTAATGATCAAGGAACCAAACTTATCTACAAGCCCTTTTTTAGGCTAATACAAATCCTAGAGTTCACTTCTCAACCCAATCTTGATAGAGCCACTTTTTGACATCATCTTGGCCTCCCCTATCAAAACAAACAAGAACCCTTAGCTTCAATTGAATCCACCCTAAAATCCATCACTACCTCAACCCTATCCTTAGATACTCCATCCTCCCAAACCATAAGGGAACCATCCAACCCAATTTCATCTAAAATTGTTAAATACCCTTACACCTCTTTAACCAAACCCATGAAGAATATAAGAATACTTCCTATTCCTAGCCTAGCTCACCAATCTTTGAAATTGGACCTAATTGCATCAAGTCCATCAAAGAAAACTTTGACTAAACCTATTAAAAGGGTGGAATTTCCTAAACCATCTCAAAATATACCCATGGTCCCCTCTTCTCTTAAATATTCTACTTTTAAACCAGCCAATCAACCCAAACCTAACCAATCTACTAAAACCATTCCACAACTAAAAACTTCCAGGGTAAAGCCTACTACTAAGAAAACTCTCACTCCCAAGCCCAAAAATCTATCCACCCCAACACCTTTAATTGAATCATATTCCTCTATTTTACAAAAGTTATTGAAAACCTCCTCCTTAACCATACCACATCTCAAATGTTTCCAACCTATCAAAACTTTTGACACTTCACATCCTCAACCAAAATGGTTTAATGCTAGCTTATTTTGTGCATACCATAAGACACTTGGATATGACACAAAGCATTGAAAATATCTCTAATAAATCATCCAAAACTTATATGAGGATAATATTTTATCAGATGAACCTCCCTTGACCAAGCCAACCCAACATAATCAGCAAACCATAACTACCCCACCACCCATAACTTCTGTAATAAAAACTAATTTAGGAAGGCTCCCAAAACTAAAAACCTATCACATCCAACACCTTTGCATGAATCCTATTCAACCATTTTACAAAGGTTATTACAAACCTCTTCCTTAACCTTACCACCTATCAAACCTTTTAACCCTATAAAAAATTTTGACCCTTCACACCCAAAACCATCATGGTACAATGACCACCATGTGTGCTCTTACCATAGGACACTTGGCCATGATACCAAACATTGCAAGGATATTAAAACCATTATCCACCATATTTAAGGCATGGATAATATGTTATCAAATGAACCCCCTTTGAGGCAATTACCAACCCAACCATCAACCAAACCTACCCAACACTTGCCTATTTTCCCCATTCTCACCTAAGAGTAAAGAAGGACTGAAGCAACAAGCTAGACAAACCCTCATTTTTATCCACACCATCTATAGGGTTACCCACTCTCAGGTCCAAAAAAAGATAAGGGAAAGGCTAAAATTTCTATTCCATGAACATACCCTTCAAACCCTCAACATTCTAACCAAACCCAACCATAAACACCTTCACTTTGGGGTATTTTTCCCACCCATGCAAAGATCAAATTGGGGGAACTTTCCTTCCATAAAGCTTTAATCATTTATTAACTTAAACCATACCATAACCATTAACTTAACTAACACTTGGATTTTTGCCTCAACCTATCAACCAAACCTATCTGCCAACCCAACTTGAAACAAGTGGTATATCAAATTGGGGAAACCCATTTGGACACCACCTGACCTATTTAGGATACAAATTTTCCCATTGAACCATTAGAGATTACCCATCTCCATCAAACCTAATCAACTTTACCTCAAACCTAAGGACTTAAATATTGGAGACCTCATCCTAAATTAAAACTGACATGTGACCAACATGGATAAAATTAAAATGAAGCAAGTTTGCATTCAATTGGCTTGGACCCTACATCATCACCCATAAGTATGGATCAAGAGTTTATCGTTTGTCCTATCTTGAAGGCAAACTAGAACCTAAGCCTCTCAATGCTTCACATTTATGTCCATTTTTATATTAAATAAGGATTAAGCTCACCTATTTTTCTAACTGAAGCTCATCCCTTGATTATGAGATTTTAACCTTCATACAGCTTCCTCCTCCCCTTTTCAGGACAATTGATTACAACATAGAACTATGTGATTAATCATCATGGTCATAGCCTAATCCTAAATAGGGGCACCATGGCTCTACACATAGCATCATTCTCATGGATACTTTTCATCTTCAACAAGATGGAATCCCATGGTCATTGTCTCTCAAAACCACACCCTCTCAAATACCATTAACATTCTTGTGTAAAGTTTTTCCCTCATAAAGGTAAACCTCTAAACCTAATTAGATTAATCCATGTCTAAACACATTTCATATTTAAAAAATTAATTGGGTCAATATCTTAAGCATTGCAGACTACTCCCTCAAAGGATAGCTACCCAAAAACAAAATAAAATTTGCCACATGTAAGGTAGACTACTACCTTGAAGGATAGCTATCAAGAACATTCAAAAAAAACCAATAAGCTTAGACCAATCCCTCAAAGGATGGTTGAGTTAACTTTGTAAAAATTAGAATCATTTCATGGAAGCTTCTCACATCGATCAGCTTCCCATTTACAATAATAAAGCAAAAGACCCACTATCATAACCAATTCTAAAGATACAATCAGCTCTCAAGTAACATAATAAGTTGGATTTCATAATCAACTTTCCCATATAGACTTCCCACATTGATCAATCTACATCTAGCATATGACATGGAATTGTTTAATACCATTCTTAGGTCACCTATAGAATGTGAAAACTAATTCACATGAGGTTATCATACATATCACCCATTACCCTTCACACAATCTATCACCCATCTTCCCTTTTAACTATCTATAAATCAAGGGATTTTGAGCTTACTTAACACCCTGTGATCAAGAAACTTTTTTTATAGACTAACAATCATTCATGCATAACATTCAAAGGGATTATATTCATTAAGCCAATCCCACTTTGGGTCTATGTTCAATCCTTGTCAAAAACAAAGCATCCTACCCTATTCTTATCTTACTATTTTTGGTTGATGTTTTCATCATAACTTTTACCATCCAGTGTTGAGACAATAATAATCATTCTTTTTGCATTAAGCAAGAATACAACCATCACCATACCATTAATAACCATAACATTCATAAGTATCCACCTAATCGTAACCATAAGCATAACATTCAACTAGCAACATCCAACACATTTTATACATTTTTACGTCAAACTATACAATATTTTATTTAGGGTGTGAGGAGTCACATGACACATACATATTCATTAGATTACACACACATTGCCTAACATAGAGGCGTACATTATTTTCCTACCTACATATTAGATCGATTATCTAGTAACTTTGGATTTGTGTTCAACCATCCTTCTACTTAATCTGTAGCATTCCCTAAAGACTTTAATTTCATTCTAATCTGGGTGCATTCTTCCATATGATGTTTCTATTTTGAACAAAATTTACAAACTATTTCAATGACTATGGATATATCTTCTTGCAATCATAATAAACACTTTCATTATCACAATCCATACCTCTACTTCAAATATCTCTCGTAGGCTATTAGGTCTATACAAGTAAACTAATATGATACCAATTGTTGGAAAAAAAACCACTAATATTTGAGAGTGGGGGGGGGGGGCAGGGGGGCAGGGGGTGAATCAATAGCATTAAAATAATCATTCAATTTCACTTATCACTTATGAAGCATTCATTCAGACACATACATCAACTAATGCATAAACAAGCATCCACATAAACATACAACATATGAACATAAAAGATATGTGGAAAACCCTCATGGGGGATAAAACTAACTTAAACATATCTTGGAATATAGTCCTATAAGAAATGAATCAAGATTTAGTGAGGCACCAACCTCACAAGGAGCACCAACCCTTCACTAGTCAAACACCAAATCAAATAGTGTTATTGTTTTTTTTAAATGTCCCTATGTGTTCGGATATTGTTTTGGTTGGCACCCTTAAGTTATTTGGATTAGGAAGGGGTGTCATCCCATTATTTACCTTAGAGATGAGTTTGTATTATCTCATTCTCCTTTGACATCATTAGAAGCTACCAAGAGAATTCTTATTTTCTTGATATTGATATTGTTAAGCATGGGATATATTGGGAGGGGGTGAATTAGTATATCATATATCTTATAAAAATTTCCCTTAATCAAATTCCACTTTAACATACATTCAAGATATGCAATAAAATTGAAATAATAATCACCATACAAGATAGAGAGAGACACCAGATTTAACATGGAAACCCAATGTGGGAAAAATCACAAGGAACAATCTCAAGTTTATGAATGAACACCAACTCAAAACACAATATTTGCAAGCACAAACTTGCGGGAGCACCAAACCCTTTGCTGAGCACCAACACAACCACTATTCATGAGCACCAACTCATAGGAGCACCAACCCCTTTGCTGAGCACCAACACAACAACAATTCATGAGCGCCAATCCATAGGAGCACCAACCCCTTTTCTGAGCACCAACACAACAATAATTCGTGAGCACCAACCCCTTTGTGTATACCACACAACTATCTCTCAATGTTGCTATCTCAACAAATGATAGTTCATTACAATATATCTTTCCTCTCTCAGCTTTGCTCTTCTAAGCTAGATATAACAAATACAAATCATACTCATCTTTCCCATTGCTCTTCTAAGCTAGAATTTACTATATCAAATCAAAATCTATCTCACACTTTACAAATGGATTCTCAAGCCTTTATTTATAGCTTTCCAAATGACCTTTGGCCTTCACCCTTTGTGACCCTTCAATCCTTATGGAAAATGGCACCAAACTTGCATGACCCTTCGTATCCTTGCATTTGAAAAGTCATATGGTGACCCTTCATAAGAAAAAGCATCCTTCCCTCTTTTGTCTTTACTTTGGTGACTTTTCATATTCCTCAAAGTTTCTATTCATGAGAAATTGTGCCCTTCCTCTTTTGTCTTCACTTGGTGACTCTTGGAATTCCTCAAGATGACTCTTCATGGGAAAATGCATCCCATTCTTCTTTTGTCTTTACCCCGTGACTCTTTAACTTCTCCATGGACCCTTCTTTTGTCTTATATGCAACCAAAAATATATTTGTTAATATTAAATAAATATTAACATGCATTAGCCAAGATATAACTATTATAAACATCATTAAATGCAATGGGGCCTTTATCACCAATAATGCTAGACCTTTGACATCAATGACAATATTTCTAATAGATATAGTGTTCTCTTAAATGCAAACTTATTTCTGCAAAGTTGTTTGATCATATTCCTTAGAGTTCATGGGATAAATATCTTCTACTTATTTTTGAGAGAAGTTGTAGGAATTGATGAATTGATACATCTTTGTGATTAGCATATTATTTTTCTTCCAGTTATGGAAATAGATTGTAATACTATACTTATAGATTTGGTAAGTAGATAGTGTTTTGGTAACATTGTATTGCAGTGTTTTCTTTTTACCATGCAAGGGTATGTATGAGTTTTTGAGATGATATCTCTCTACTTTTCACTTATGACTCTTTAGAGTCACTACTTTTTCTAGTTTGTGATTTCAAGACCATGTGGGGTGGTAAAACTTGAATGTATATTAAACTATAGATTAATAATTATATGTTGATTATAATTAATATAATATTATATAGCCTCAATTAGATTGATATTTCTCTCTATTTTATTAAATAATGATTATTTTAAAGAGTTATTTTTGTACCTTTCATCAGAAGTGAGCAGGGTATAGGATATGTGGAACATCATGTCAATCTAAGGGTTGAGATAAATTTTTATCTTTTTGTGTGTTATTCGAGCAAGATGAAAGACATTTTCTTACTTTTTACCTTTATAATTTAGTAATGATGGTGTGATTCTTGGCCTTTGTATGTTATGATAATTTTAACATTGTTTCCTCTTAACTATGAATAGAACACTATAGGTTAAGCTATGAAATATGATACTAGCATGATTAGATAGTAGTAACTTAATACAATTACAAGGTAATTGTATGATTCTCTTGTATGTATGTTGATACATCTAAAATTATATAGTATATATTTTTCTTTCAATGATTTATTAGCATAAAATTGTGATTCTTTAAAACATTATGCATGTTTTAAGATCTTTAGGTCATGGAGACTTAAGGGAAGAGTGTTGAATAGGGAACATGATTTCTTAGCTATAGGAAGGTATCCTACTTATATTTACATTGACTCAATTGTTATTGAGTTGGATCTGATAAATGGAGTTGCTGAATCCTAGATTTGACAGGTGGAACTTGTCAAATTTAGTCGTATGGCCATACACATGTATATTGTGGATAGGTATTCCATGATTTTGTGTACATAGGAAATGTAATATATTTCTAATTCCTATTCATCTTTATACTTGTTAGGGGATCCATGGAGTAGTGACAATATTGACATGTTATACTTATCTAAAGCTACCATGAGTAGTGATAGTATTAACATACACACATCATTCTTGCTAGGTTTTGTAATTACTTTTCTCAAAAAAAAAAAAACACTCTCTAGGATAAAGAGATGTGTTGAGGGCTAAAATATTTTGTGGAACTCTCCCTAATCATTCATTTGACTTTTAATATGATCTTGTGTGCTCTTAAGAAGCTAGTGAAACTTTCACTAAGATATGTGGGACCCTTCAAGATAACATAAGTAGTTAGTCTTATGGTATATAAGCTTGTCTTGATGGTTCCAAACCCAAGGTGGTCAGGATGAGAATAAACCTTGTTGGCATAGAAATAAAATTTCATAGAGTAGGTTCTTGTGGGACCAATAATCTGGGAATATTTCAACTTGAAGGAATTATGATGAATTCTATAGGTAATTTACCATTTATTGCTTAATTTGATATTGTATATCATGTTTTTGATTTGATAAATAATGTGTTAATTCAAAACTTATGGATGAATAAGAGTCATCAAAGATGATGACTAGCTTTAGGGGGGAAGGATGTTACATTTCAATTCTTCACCAGACAGACTAGCTAGATTATCCATGGATATCTATAGTTAGAAATTTTAGATTTGGTTTATATTTCTGTTTAAGCTTGAGATATATGATATTATGGGTTAGTAGAATATTTCATAGTTATATGATGATACATGATTGCTTACTATGATTTGGATTAATATATGCATTTACATTTTGAGTATATTAATGCATTGTTTTAATTATAATATTGTTTTATGATTATCATGTGATATGATCTAATTACTTGTGTGTTATGAAGTGGATGGGATAATTCATCCCTTGATCATTTCAGAGGGAGAGAATCATTAGAGAGAGTGATGTATATGGAGATATCGAAGGTCTACAGAGAGTTATCGAAACCCTACACACACCATAATAGTTAGTTATGGTAAAAATGCATTTATAAATAACTACTTTTGGTACTTGTTTGAAGTGTTTTTTTTTCTATGATTTGCCTGAGTAGGTAAAATTATAGAAGTAAATTCCTTTATGTTATTAGCATGTTGTACCATTAAAAATGGTAGGAGTAATTGTAGGAATTTTAAAAATATAGTTTATTTAAAAATTTTGGAATTTGTCATTAAATTGCTTAAAAATAGTTAAATGCTAGTTTGATTTAATTAAAAGTATGAAATTAGATATTTCATATTAAAATATTAAAAAAATGAAAAAGAACAATGAAATTAAAGAAATACATTAAAAAATTTGAAAAAAACAAACAAAAATAATTAAAGGTTTTAAATTTAGCAAGAACATATATATATATATATATATATATATATATATATATAGAGAGAGAGAGAGAGAGAGAGAGAGAGGTGGCCAAAAAAATTATATACTTAGACCAACCATATAAAGTGATTGAGTTAGTTTAAAGTTTAGAGTTTAGAGTTAGTTTAGTTTAGATATAGGCCAACAAAACTCTATCTTGAGGGGGGAAGGGGAGGCACTCCCCATAGACATAGTTATAGAGAGGCCAAAAAAACTCTATATATTGGGGCTCCCCATATATAGAGAGAGAGGGAGTCACTATGATAGATAGAGATAGATCCCCATAGATATATGATAGATAGATATAGTTCCCCATAGATAAATGATAGAGAGGGGTCACCCTCAATCTATATAGGCATGTGAGTAAGCTGAGGGGGAAGGACCCTATTTATGGCACCCTTAAGGCCCTAACTATAATTATGCAGTTGGTCAAAGTGGCAGAGGGTTTTTTTAGTTTGGAGAAGGGGCATCCTTAGTTGGGGTAGAGAGTTGTAAACATGGTGGGGGTGATGGAGGATGTGCTCATATGGTCCATCGAGGGCACCTCTCATTGATTATTGGGAACTATAACTCCCCCATATCTAAAATATGTTTTTTTGGGGGTATCATAATCTATAGCTCAAATGGTCCCTCAATAAGTATCTATTGGTCTGATCATTATTATTGTTTGACTACTTAACTATTGATATATATATATATATATATATATATATATATATATATGTTCTTGCTAAATTTAAAACCTTTAATTATTTTTGTTTGTTTTTTTCAAAGTTTTTAATGTATTTCTTTAATTTCATTGTTCTTTTTCATTTTTTTAATATTTTAATATGAAATATCTAATTTCATTCTTTTAATTAAATCAAACTAGCATTTAACTATTTTTAAGCAATTTAATGACAAATTCCAAAATTTGTAAATAAACTATATTTTTAAAATTCCTATAATTACTCCTACCATTTTTAATGGTACAACATGCTAATAACATAAAGGAATTTACTTCTATAATTTTACCTACTCAGGCAAATCATAGAAAAAAAAACACTTCAAACAAGTACCAAAAGTAGCTATTTATAAATGCATTTTTACCATAACTAACTATTATGGTGTGTGTAGGGTTTCGATAACTCTCTGTAGACCTTCGATATCTCCATATACATCACTCTCTCTAATGATTCTCTCCCTCTAAAATGATCAAGGGATGAATTATCCCATCCACTTCATAACACACAAGTAATTAGATCATATCACATGATAATCATAAAACAATATTATAATTAAAACAATGCATTAATATACTCAAAATGTAAATGCATATATTAATCCAAATCATAGTAAGCAATCATGTATCATCATATAACTATGAAATATTCTACTACCCCATAATATCATATATCTCAAGCTTAAACATAAATATAAACCAAATCTAAAATTTCTAACTATAGATATCCATGGATAATCTAGCTAGTCTGTCTGGTGAAGAATTGAAATGTAACATCCTTCCCCCCTAAAGCTAGTCATCATCTTTGATGACTCTTATTCATCCATAAGTTTTGAATTAAAACATTATTTATCAAATCAAAAACATGATATACAATATCAAATTAAGCAATAAATGGTAAATTACCTATAGAATTCATCATATATATATATATATATATATATATATATATATATATATATAAAGGCTACACCTATTTCTACATAAAGAAGTTGGATAAAATGATTTATTGGATGCATTGGAGAGGAAGAAGATCTGAAGGATAAGTAAAGGATGTAACATTGGGAAATAACATAGAGAATCAACAAAAACTTCATCAAGTAGGTGTTGTAAATTTGATTTAGTAGTTTTTTTTATGTTTGGAGTGCTAGAATATTTGTTTTCTATACTCTTGGACCATAGTTTACTCTTGTAAATCTATTTATTCTTTCTAATTATATATATTTCTTATTGTAAAATGTAGTTTTAAGAAAATCAAACATTTTTATTTCTTGCAAGGATTTACAAGAGTAAACTATGGTCCAAGAGTATAGAAAACAAATATTCTAGCACTCCACCAAACATAAAAAAAAACTACTAAATCAAATTTACAACACCTACTTGATGAAGTTTTTTTTGATTCTCTATGTTATTTCCCAGTGTTGCATCCTTTACTTATCCTTCAGATCTTCTTCCTCTCCAATGCATCCAATAAATCATTTTATCCATTTTATCATACACACACACACACACACATAAAGGCTGCACCTATTTCTACATAAAGAAGTTGGATAAAATGATTTATTGGATGCATTGGAGAGGAAGAAGATCTGAAGGATAAGTAAAGGATGCAACACTGGGAAATAACATAGAGAATCAACAAAAACTTCATCAAGTAGGTGTTGTAAATTTGATTTAGTAGTTTTTTTTATGTTTGGTGGAGTGCTAGAATATTTGTTTTCTATACTCTTAGACCATAGTTTACTCTTGTAAATCCTTGCAGGAAATAAAAATGTTTGATTTTCTTAAAACTACATTTTACAATAAGACACACACACACACACACACACACACACACACACACACACACACACACACACACACACACACACACACACACACACACACACACACACACACACACACACACACACAATAAGTATATGGTTATATACTAGAAATGTCATATTTATAATGGATGGTGCACCTTATTTAAATTTATTAATCTGTAGGGGATTCAACTTATGATATAAAATCAGACTATTAAAAAGTTGTAATCAAGAAATTGATAGGTATTATTTTATTTCTTCCTAGAGGTTATCAATTGGGGTCATTGTTTGGAGTCACAATATTCTTCTAGGTTGCTTTATTTTCTATAGCCGGTTAATGATATTAGGTCACTGTAAATAGCATGCTTAGAAAACTAAAGCATATAGTAATTATTATCTATGAGTTGTTGTGTATACATAAGTTATATTTATGCCAAAAAAAGTCATTGATATTCTATAAGCGTCAAAATACTTATATGGTTTTAAGCCACTCCTACAGGGGCATCAATTTAATATTTAGAAATTAGCTATTGTGTGATTCATAAATCTTTGCTATAGCTATGACACCATTCTTTCAAATCATGATTCAAAGTTTGTTGTAATCTACTAGTAGAGTATACATATGTAGATATTTGAATACATGACCACTATTGTTTCCTTATTTAATTTCTTTAGTAACATAGATAATTAATGGCCAATAATCAAAAACCTATTGATAATTAGAATGATTAATAATATCTAATAATAATAACTGATAATGAACTTAGAATAAAGCAAAATAATTTATTCTCAAAACTATAGCAATAATTCCCTAAATCTATCACCCTATCATCTAAATGTAGTGAGCAATTTAATAGGGAGTTACTTGGGTTAAGTCATATCCATCACACATACATAAAGTATATGTGTTACTTGAATGAATAGGAGAGTTACCTCATTTAAGTCAAATTGGACGATGCTCACCCACCCACGAATGATGCATTGATATTAGTTTTTTGTAACTCATGTATTAACCATACTTGTAATATGGCTTAAATATCACCTAATGTAAGATGACTTAGATAAATCGGTTTATGCATTTACATGAATCCTCCTTGCTAATAATTGGTTATATATAACAAGGTGTAATTAGGTAATTATTTGACATATTTTATATAAAGTGTATCAAGTGATATTTATTTGGAAAGTAAGCTAAATTCAACCGTAACATAAAACACTAGAATAAATATAACATGTGATATACTTATTATCAATAACATGTTAGGACCGGGATACTTGGTATATATGTCCTATATATTTAAACCAATTTATTGGTTACATGTAGTATACATGTTATTATTCATCTAAATCTAGATGTTGTTGGATTTATTGCTTCCATATATGCAAAATGAGTGTGTCAAAATGCTTTTTATAATTATCAAAGTAAGTGCATATGAACCATGGTTCATAATGAACTATAAATATTGTTTATATGGCCAATAGTTTATGTAAAGGAAGGATATTTTATTGATTTTGGGGTAATGACTTTCTTGTTAAAATTATTTTTCCTTCTGTAAGTATATTTATTGAATCATAGAATTATAGAATGGCCTTATAGTAGTAAAATCTTGACAACAAGATTATTTTGATCAAGTAATTAACTAAGAATTTGTGAGGCTATTGATCATAGTTATATTATTATCCAAGGATTATGATTCTTTTTAAGAACATAACATATACTAGGTATATCAAAAATGTATACCTATAAGTTATTGGCAATTACTAAACTATGTATTAATGAATAATTTGATGGTGTGCTTAATAAAAATATAGGTACCCATGTGCTTAAATAGTTATACTTATGCCTAGGAGTGGGTTCCTCTAGCTATAGTACCTTTAGTGGTTTACAACAATACTATAGATATCTTTTTAGTAGAACCTTATGGTAACCTACCTTCAAGGATAGGTTCTGACTAGCATATTGTAATGATTAGTTTAAGTAAAGCTTGTGTGTATCACTAAAGACTAATTTATGCATTGCTACATATTTAAATTAATGGATTGAAGTGGTCATATGAAAAAATTGCATGTGTAGTTATATTGGATTATATGCCTAAGCTTGTAGTTAAATAGGAGGTTATATTGATCCTTTAGGTGATCGAGTAATCGAGACCATATCCATATAAAAACAATTTCCTAAAATGGAAGAAGACTTATGATTATCTATGAGTATTTATACATACAATATTGAAAACTTATGAGTGAGACATATTTTGAGTATTTTGATATGCACAAGTGCTTACATATATAGAATATAACAGTGTAAAGTAATGGGTGCCTACAAGTTATAGAAGTACATAGTTAATACATAGACTATATCTAGGTGGTATAACCCATACCTACTTGACTATTATTTATAAGTGTGAGATGTTTGATTTTTGTAATCATAAGTTTGGTTGTGTGATTATGTAGTTGGGATTTATGATATTATGGGATATCATAGATTTATACAATATATATGTATGTTGTACCCAGGTGGTACATACTGTAATAATTAGTGGTACATACTGTAATAATTATGCCCAAACTCATATCTACATTTGATTGATTTATTGAATACATGTTGGTTATTACTATGGATAGCATGTTTTATAAAGTTGGTAAGACTTTGTGTATGCATGCATGTAACCCTTGTAATTTTAATGAATGTTATGTTGGTATGTTATTGTGTTTTATGAGAACTATGACTTGATTTTTTATATATAGCAACTTGTATAGTTGTTATGTTTCCATGATTTTAAGACTAATTTATATGACTATTTTTGGGCAAACTAGTAGTTATGTCTTAGAATACTAGACTATGGTAATATGAGTTATCATTAGTGAAGTATGTTTGGAAACAAATTGTGATAGTTAAAATCTATAGTTATGAATATATTACCTAGATGGTATTAATTATAGTCATTATTTCTAGTATGGGATAGAAGTAATGTAAGATTCATTCATATGTTTGATGGAATAAATGTATGCTTTGGTTACTCCTAAAATTAGCATATTATATGATGCATTTTCTAGTAGGATACAAATTAAATGAATCTTGTGGTTTAATAGTATTTGACTAATCTAAATTGTTGACATGGAGTAAGGACTAAGATATACTTCACTGGCTTATTGGTATCACAATGATAGATGAAGGCAATCTGATCAAGTGCTGTGCATGAATTTAATTGATCTATAGATCAATTTTATATTACTATTCATAAAGCTTTGGTCAAATTATGTTTGGTGAGACATTATTCTTTCATGAGTGTTATTCACATGTTTATGTGATATCTTGAAATAGAACAGATTCCTATGATACATTGCATGTTAAATTAGAATCATAAAACATAGGGGTACTTGCTTATCTCTCTATATTCTTGTGCTATCATTATCTACTCATTCATGAAGAGAGGGACATTCCATAATAGAGTAGTGTGGGGGGTCATTGGTCTGTGGTTGGTGTGGAAAAGTGCTCAGATGATTCTGTCCCTCCCCATAGTAGTACTACTTTTGAGATGACACTTGAGATTACCATAGATACTGGAGAGTTTAGGGAGCTCATGCTCCATGGAGCTAGGTATCTAAATTATGTACATTGGATTAAATTATATATTATTATTGAGTATTATCATGAAGAATTATAATTACTTATTATTTTTTATTCATGATAGTGATTATAAAAATGTATCATCCATGGCTGATACAACTTTGCAATCACTATCATCAATAAACAATAATAAGTAATTATAATTCTTCATGACAATACTCAATAATAATATACAATCTAATCCAATGTACATAATTTAGATACCTGGTTCCATGGAGCATGAGTTCCTTAGACTCTCCAGTATCTATGGTAATCTCAAGTGTCATCTCAAAATTAGTACTGCTATGGGGAGGGAGAGCATCATTGTAGAGTTGTATCAGCCATGGATGAGATGTATTAAATTCTATATTCATTTTATGTAGCATCCTCATGACATTAGAGATCTATGATATAAGATGTAATGTGTATTTATTATTAATGCTTGATTATATATATGATCTTTATTTAGATTTTCATGGTCTAATCTATTTATAGTATATATGTTTAACAAAAAAAAATGTCTAACCCAATGGGGTTGTTGCATGTGGTATCAGAGATATGTCTTAAACTTTATGACCTAATGAGTCCATTAACATTTTCATGTCTTTCTATTTACCGGTGTGAACCTATTGACTTGAAGTATTCCATTGATAATTTGGATTTATGGTGCCTTAAGTGTAGAACCTTGAACACTATGATTAGATTTTTAAGACTTGATAGATTTTCCTATATAGATTGGTGGCTTTTGTGAGTGTGTGCCATTGGTGAAATGTGTGTGTAACTGTAGTACCCTCATAGAATTATTATAGGGTTGGTTTATCAAGTGTCCCAATGGTGATGGTTGTATTTGAGTCTTGGGTAGACAAGTATATAACATAGTTCATGAGTTATGAACAAAATATTTCTACCATAGTTTGATTACTTAAGATTGAACACCTTGAGTGTGATTACATCCTTCTTGGTAATCAATTCCCTTCACCATTTGTGTCTTGCGTTGTGAGTGTTTTTAATTATAGGATGATTCTCACTTTATATATATATATATATATATATATTTGAGCTTTAATTTTTGTGCCTTATTTTCACTAATCCTAGGAATGGAAAATTTTATAAGACCAATTTTAGTTTTGGTACCACCTAGTGCGGTGGGAATTTTCTTACAGTATAGTGTTGTTGTTTTGTTTGAAAGTCCCTGTGTTGGGATCTTGTTTTGGTTGGCACCCTTAAGTTATGTGGATTAGGAAGGGGTGTCATCCCCTTAGTTATCTTAGAGATGAGTTTGTATTATCTCATTCTCCTTTGACTTTTTTATAAGCTATCAAGAGGATTCTTATTTTCTTGATATTGATATAATGTTCTCTTAAATCAGAACTTATTTCTACAAGGTTGTTTGATCCTATTCCTTGGAGTTCATGGGATAAATATATTCTACTTCTTATTGAGAGAGAAGTTGTAGGAGTTGATGAATTAACACATCTTTGTGATTAGCATTTTATTTTTCTCTCAGTTATGGAAATAGATTGTGATACTATACTTGTAAGTAGATAGTGTTTTGGTAGCAATGAGTTGTAGTGTTTTCTTTTTACCATGCAAGGGTATGCAGGAGATTCTGACATGACAGCTCTCAACTTTTCATTTATGACTCTTTAGAGTCATTATTTTATCTATTTTATGATTTCAAGACCATGTGGGGTGGTAAACCTTGAATGTATATTAAACTCTATATTAATAATTATATGTTGATTAAAATTAATATGATATTATATAACTTCAATTAGATTGATATTACTCTTTTTTTGCTTAAAGCATGATTATTTTAAAGAGTTATTTTTGTACCTTTCATCAGAAGCGATTAGGGTATAAGATGTGCAAAACATCATGTCAATCTAAGGGTTCAGATAAACTTTTATCTTGTTGTGTGTTGGTCAAGAAAATCAAAATACATTGTCTCACTTGTTACTTTTATAAATTAGTAAGGATGGTGTGATCCTTGGCCTTTGTATGTTATGATAATTTTAACATTGTTTCCTCTTACCTATAAATAGAACACTATTGGTTAAGCTCTAAAATATGATATTAGTATGATTAGCTAGTAGTAACTTAATACAATTATGAGATAACTGTATGATTTATCTTGTATGTATGTTTATAAATCTAGAATTATTTAGTATGTATTCTTATTTCAATGATCTAGTAGCATAAAATTGTGATTCTTTGAAACATTGTACACATTTTAAGATCTTTAGGTCGTGGAGACCTAAGGGAAGAGTGGTGAATAGGGAACATGATTTATAAGTGATAGGATGGTATCCTACTTAACCTTACATTGACTCAATTGTTATTGATTTGGATCTGATAGGTGGACTTATTGAATCTAAGATTTGATAGGCAAAACTTGTCAAATTCAATTGTATGGTCATACACATGTATATTATGGATGGGTATTCCATGATTTTGTATACATAGGAAATGTAATATATTTTTAGTTCCTATTCATCATTATAATTTTTAGGGGCTCTATGGAGTAGTGACAATATTGACATGTTATACTTGTCTGAAGCTACCAATAGTGATAATATTAACATATGCACATCATTCTTTCCAATTTTCGTAATTAATTTTCTTCAAAAAAAAAACTCTCTAAGATAGATAGATGTGTTGAGGGATAAAATATTTTTTGGAACTCTCCTTGATCATTTGTTTGGCTTTTAATATGATCTTGTGTGCTCTTAGGAGTAAAAATTTCACAAAGATATATGGGACCCTTCAAGATAACAAAAGTGGTCATTCCTATGGTATATAGGCTTGTATTGATGGTTCTAAACCCTAGGGTGGTCAGGATGAGAACAAACCTTGTTGGCATTGAAGTGAAATGTCATAGAGTAGGGTCTTATGGGACCAATATTTTGGGAATATTGCAATTTGAAGGAATTATGGTGAATTCTATAGGTAATTTCCCATTTATTGTTTAATTTGATATTTTATATCATATTTTTGATTTGATAAATAATTTTTTAATTTAGAACTTATGGATGAATAAGAGTCATCAAAGATGATGACTAGCTTTAGAGGTAAGGATGTTATATCTTGATTCCTTGTTAGGCAAACTAGCTAGATTATCCATGGATATCTATAGTTGGAAACTTCATATTTGGCTTATATTTTTGACTAAGATTGAGATTTATACTATTATGGGATAGTAGAATGTTGCTTGGTTAGATGATGATACATGATTGCTTACTATGAGTTGCATTAATGTATGCATTTATATTTTGAACATATTAATGTATTATTTCAGTTATAGTATTGTTTTGTGATTATCATGTGATATAATCTAATTACCTGCATGTTGTGAGGTGGATGCAAGCAAATTCATCCCTTGAGTGTGCCAAAGAGAGAGCATCATTAGAGAGGGTGATGCAGATGGAGATATCTAAGGTCTACAGAGAGCTGGTAAAACCTTGCACACACCACAATAGTTAGTCATGGTAGAAATGCATTTAGAAATAATTTATTTTGGTAATTTTTTGAAGTGTTGTTTTTTGTTATTTGCTTGAGTAGATAAAATTATAGAAGTAAAATTTTTTGTGTGATTATCATGTTCTACCATTAAAAATGGTAGGAGTAATTTTAGCAAAGGTGAATTTTAAAAATGGTTTATTTATGAATTTTGGAATTTGTCAATAAATTGCTTTAAAATAGTTAAATGCTAATTTGATTTAATTAAAAATATGTAATTAGACATTTCATATTGAAATATTAAAAAAAAGGAAAAAAATAATGAAATTAAAGAAAGAAATAAATTAAAAACTTAGAAAAAAAACAAAAAAAAGAATTAAAGGTTTTTAATTTAGCAAAAAAAACAAAGAAAAAAAATATATAGAAAAGTAAAGGTTATGCCTATGTCTACATAGATAAGTTGGAGAAAATGATTTATCAGATGCATTGAAGAGGAATAAGATCAGAAGGAAAAGCAAAGGATGCAACATTGGGAAAGAACATAGAGAATCAACAAAAACTTAATCAAGTAGGTGTTGTAATTCAATTTATTAGTTTTTTTTGTGTTTGGTAGAGTGTTACAATATTTGTTTTCTGTACTAATAGACCACAGTTTAGTATTGTAAATAGTTGTAGGAAAGGAAAACATTTGAAAGCCTTAAAACTGCATTTTACAATAATAAAAACCCTACACTATTATTGTGCATGTAATTTTAAAAATATACTACTGTCAGATATATAGCTCTAGGAAAATTTGATTTATTGTTAATATACTACTGTAACTATGCTTAAATATTGTCATCAATGTGTGTGTGTGTATTACATAATTATATAAAATAAGTATATGATTATATATAGGAAATCCCATATGTATAATAGACAATGTACCTTATTTGAAATGCTTAATCTGTAGGGGTGTCAACTTATGATATAAAATTAGACTATTAAAAATCTAAAATCAAGGAATTGATAGGTATTAGTTTGTTTCCCCTGGAGGTTATCAATTAGAGTTATTGTTTGGAGTCATAATATTCTGGTATGTTGTTTTATTTTATACAATTGGTTAATGATATTGAGTTGTTGTAGATAACATTCTTAGAAAACTAAATCATATAGTAATTATTATCTATGAGTCATTGTATATACATTAGTTATATATGTTCCAAAGTAAGTCATTGATATTATATAGGTGTTCAAATAATTATATGGCTTTAAACCATGTCCTGTATGGGTGTTAATTTAATATTTAGAAGTTAGCTATTGTGTGATTCAAAAATTGAATCTATAGTTATGGTGCCATTATTTCAAATCGTGATTCAAAGTTTGTTGCAATCTGCTAATAGAGTATACATATGTAGATATTTAAATACCTAATCATTATTGTTTCCTTAATTTAATTTATTTATTAACATGGATAATGAATATCTAATAATTAGTAACCTCTTGGTAATTAGAATGATTAATAATGTCTATAATAATAACCTGTAGCGAACTTAGAATAAAGCACAATAATTTATTCTCAAAGCTATAACGGTTATTCCCTAAATCCATCACCCTATCATCTAAATGTAGTGAGAAATTTAATGTGGAGTTACTTAGGTTAATTCATATCCATCACACATACATAAATTATATGTGTTACTTGAATGAATAGAAGAGTTACCTTGTTTAAGTCAAATTAGATGATGCTCACTGACCCACAAATGATGCATTGATATTAGGTTTTTGTAACTTATGTATTATTCATACTTAGAATATGGAATAAATATCACCTGATGTTAGATGACTTAAATAAATAAATTTGTGCATTTACATGAATCCTCCTTGCTAATAATTGGTTATATATGTCCTATAAATTTAAACTAATTTATTGGTTACATGTAGTACACATGCTATTATTCATCTAAATGTGGATGTTGTTGGATT
This sequence comes from Torreya grandis, assembly GCA_037957365.1. Taxonomy (NCBI): domain Eukaryota; kingdom Viridiplantae; phylum Streptophyta; class Pinopsida; order Cupressales; family Taxaceae; genus Torreya; species Torreya grandis. The sequence continues at coordinate 2,864,499 of JARHVA010001834.1, read as the reverse complement.
TATTGCTACCATATAGGCAAAAGGAGTGTGTCAAAACCCTTTTCATAATTATCAAAGGTAAGTGCAAATGCACCATGGTTCATAATTAATTGTAAATATTGTTTATATGGCCAATGGTTTATGTGAAAGAAAATTATTTTATTGATTTTGGGGTAATGAATTTCTTGTTAAGACTATTTTTCCTTTCGTAAGTATATTTATTGAATTATAGAATTATGGAATGACCTTATAGTAGTAAAAGATTGACAACAAGATTATATTGATCAACTAATTAACTAAGAATTTGTGAGGCTATTAATCACAGTTATATTGTTATCTAAGGATTATGAGTCTTTTTAAGAACATAACATATATTGGGTATATTAGAAACGTATACCTCTAATTTATTAGCAATTACCAAACTATGTATTAGTCAATAATTTGATGGTGTGCTTAATAAAAACACATGCACCCATGTGCTTAAATAGTTATGCTTATGCCTAGGAGTGGGTTATTCTAGCTATAGTACCTTTGGTGGTTTAAAACCATACTATAGATATCTGTTTAGTAGAACCTTGTGGTAACGTGCCTTCAAGGATAGGTTCTGACTAGCATACTATAACGGTTTTGGTGATTAGTTTAATAAAAAAATTGTATGTATAATTAAAGATTAACTTTTGCATTTCTACATATTTAAATTAATGGATTTAAGTGGTCATATGAAAACATTGCATGTGTAGGCATATTGGGTCATATGCCTAATATTTTAATTAAATATAAGGTTATATTGAGCCTTTAGGTGATTGAGGGATCAAAACCATATCCATATAAAAGCAATTTTCTGAAATGGAAGAAGATTTATGATTGTCTGTTAATATTTATGCATACAATATTGAAAAGTTATGAGTGATACATATTTTGAGTATTTTGATACGCAAAATTGTTTACATATATAACATATAAAAATGTAAAGTGATGTGTGCATACAAGTTATAGAATTAAATAGTTTGCACATAGGGTACATCTAGATGGTATAACCCATACTAGATTGACTATTATTTATAAGTGCGGGATGTTTGATTCTTACAATCATAAGTTTGGTTGTGTAATTATATAGATGGGATCTATGATAGTATGGGATACCATAGAGTTATATATATATATATATATATATATATATATATATATATATATATATATATATATATATATATATATATATATATATATATATATATATATATATATATATATATATATATATATATATATATATATATATACACGGGTGGTACATATTATAAAAATTATGCCTAAACTCATATCTACAATTAACTAATTTAATGTATACATACTGGTTATTTCCATGGATAACATGTTTTATAATGATTGGTAAGACTTTGTGTATGCATGCATAAAACCCCTGAAAGTTTAACAAATACTATGCTGGTATGTTATTGTGTTCCATGGGAACTATGACTTGCTTTATTATATATATTTATTTGTATAGTTGTTTACATTTTTATGATTTTAAGACTACTTTATCTAACTACTTTTGGGAAAACTAGTAGTTATGTCTTAGAATACTAGACTATGGTAATATGAGTATCATTAGTATAGTATGTTTGGAAATAAATTGTGATAGTTAAAATCTATAGTTATGAATATATTACCCAAATGGTATTAAATATAGTCATTATTTCTAGTATGGGATAGAATTAATGTAATATTCGTTCATATGTTTAATGGAATAAATGTATGCTTTGGTTACTCCTATAATTAGCATGTTATATGATGTATTTTCTATTACGATGTAAATTAAATGAATCTTATGGTTGAATTATATTTGACCAATCTACATTTATAATATAGAGTAAGGAGTGAGATGGACTTTACTGGCTTACTGGTATCATAATGACAGATGAAGGCAGTCTGATCAAGTGGTGTGCATGAATTTGATTGATCTATAAATCACTTTTATATTACTATTTATAAAGCTTTGGCCAAAGTATGTTTAGTGAGACAATATCATTTCATGAGTGTTATTCACATGTTTGTGTGATATCTTGCAATAGAATATATTTATATGATACATTGTATGTTAGCTTAGAATCATACATCACATGGGTACTTACTTGTCTCTATGGATTCCTACACCATCACTATCTACTCATTCATGAAGGGAGGGTCATTCCCTGATGGAGTAATTTGGGGGATCATTGGTCCGTGTATGTTGTATAAAAGCACTCAGATGATGCTCTCCCTCCCCACAATAGTACTACTTTTGGGATGACACTTGATATTATCGTAGATACTAGATAGTCTGGGGAACTCATGCTATATGGAGCTAGCTATCTAAATTATGTACATTGGATTATATTGTATATTATTATTGAGTATTGTTATGAAGAATTATAATTTCTTATTAATTTTTATTGACAACAGTGATTGTAGAGTTGTATCAACCATGGCTGAGATGTTGTATTACATTATATATTCATTTTATGTAGCATCCTTATGACATTAAAGATCTTTGATATAAGATGTAATGTGTATTTATTGTTAACACCTACATATATATATGATCTCTATTTAGATTATCATGGTTTAATATATTTATAGTAGATATGTTTATAAAAAAAAAATGTCTAACCCAATGGGGTTGTTACAGTAACACATCCTCCCAATCATGAGATGAGATCCATGAAATGTGCTCTTCTTGATTCTAGTCACATATTCATCGATCCACTTCCATAAAAGATAAGAAATTGATTGCTTAGCCATCTTTTCAGGGACATATTTTTAGAGGTGTAGAGGATCAAACCTATGCCTAATAACCATATTCATGGTGTAATCTAGATATAGCTAGTCATCTCCCATAGACATGAGTGAATTGACAATATTTTTAGATATTCTAGACATGGGTTCCTCATGAATTTGCCTCTAAACCTATGGATATAAGTCTTCTACAATTTTTAATATATTTATTATATATGCATAAATATGAACAAATGAATAGACATCAAAAACCATATTTTTGATATAATCAGGATTTGGGTTCCAAAGAGACCTATTGTGTTTGTAGATAGTATCCATGACAATATCAAGAAGGTAGGACATCATGTAAAAATTACCCTCTTGGGGTCTCTTATCTTTATGCAGTATCAATTCATGTAATAATACTCAATAACAATAGTAAGGTTCACATAGCATGAGTTCCCCAAACAATACTCAATAATAATATAGTAGGTGATATTTATTTATATAATATAGTAGGTGATATATCATAATTTAGTAGGTGATATATAATAATATAGCTTCACAAATTATCATGTATTGTTATGAAGAATATATATTTATAAATAATATATTATCATGTAGTATTATTATTATTATGAATCCAAATACTGATAATTCTAAAGATATATCCTACATACTTCCCAAAATTTTCTTTAATAAATTAGTTCAAATAATTCATTTCAATGAAAATGGGTTGCAAGAGGAAAATAGTTGTAAGAAAGGTGATTAGATGCTAAAACCCACAAAGTTTCCAAAGATAAGTAATAGGATAAACATGCATGTACAACCTTGTTATGAACCAATTTTCTAACACCAAATGGGTCCCCACTTATCCATCAATAATACAAGGTGGGGTGTGTTGAGAACAACACATGATGACTCACAAGGGTGAATACTCTTGAGTTTTCAAGAATTGAAAATCCATGGTTTCAAAAATCCAATATCAACCATGAATAATTCTATAAAATAAATAATTAGATCATAAATATGAAAGGAACTCTTGGTAACTTCATACAACAAAGTTACTGTAATCATACCTTAGACCAGTGTGTGTCAAAGTAATCTTCTTTACTCCTTGTCAAAATATTTTAGCAAAGGCATGGGATGAGCTGTAGGTTTCATTCTAATTTAGTGTTAAGTCAGTATAAATTTGGGAAGCTCAGGCATTACTTTGCTTCCAACTAGGCATCCATAGCCCTGGCAAAGATGCCTTTGATTACCCTTCCTCTCTTCATTCATTTGTGTGTATTGATGTGTGATACATTGATCTTATTTCATCATGTAAGCTTTTAATCCCTTTTGATTTTCTTTTAGATTTTTGGATTATCTTTTTTTTTCTCTTTTTTTTTTATGAATGAAAGAATGAAAAAGGTAATCACTATGAGATGGTGTAGGTATGGTCTGGTTCATCAAAATGTTCTTGTAAACTTCACCCATATCAATGGTTATTATCTCAAACAAGTATTAGTGTTTAATGTGAATTTGATCTAAGGAGATGAGAACATATTTCTAAATTTGCATGGAGTTATGGGAACAATTTTTACACACCTGATAGAATCATTCATTTTATAACAATGTCAAGTTTAACTCTCTTATTACTTACCTGGATTAGGAATTTTGATGTACAAGGTGTAATACAGCCTGATTCAAGTTAAACTTAAAACAAAAACTTGGGACACCACTGGAATATGCTATTTCTTGGTCATACCATGAGTAATCAATCAAATTACATCAAAACCAAAAGAAAAACTATCCTAGAAAGTGAGAAACTACCTAATAAAGTAAGAGACTAGACTAAGCAAAGTAATATGTAGAAAGGGAGAGCAATTAATCTAGAAAGCATGAACTACTCTAATGAAAAAAATTGAATAGAAGTATCAAAATAACTAAAAAATGAGACTAACCTTCCCTACCTCTATCGAGACACCTATTGTTACACAGAGACATCTTCAAATGGATTAGCCATGAATTAGTGCTTCAAAAATTGTCTATTGATTGGATATGTCAGTTCGTTACCTTGGAGATCCCTCAAATAGAAAGCATTGTTACCCAAGATATTAGAGATCTGATAGGGTCATATCTATAGTGGAGTAAAATTGTCATGTTATCCTTTATTTTTATGTGCTTTGTCCCATAAAAACACTAGGTCAGATTGTCAGATTGGCCATGATTTTAGATCTTTGTACAAAAGATTGAGAAAATCTATGTATAAAGAAATGAAATCATAGATAAATTCCAAAGGAGGAAGAAGCTTATCTTCACATTATAATATTACAAAATATGGTTGCTTGCATATAATTGCATTAACCTATCTTACCATTGAAAAAGGAAAAGTGGGGTACATATAGAGAAAATTAGGGCAACATGAGGAAGCCTCTAATTTTCTAATTAAATAATTACATTAAAATATAATTAGCATATGTGACCCTTTTATAACTAACCTAAAGAAGCTTAATTGACATAGAATGGCCATAATACGATGTAGGCAAAACCCAATGGGAAAGATCACTACACTAATAACCCCCTTTAAGCATAGCTTAGGTGAGATGAAAATTGGGTCATGATATTGAAACCCTGATGAGGTACACAAGTACATAGTGAAGAAACTCCATAAGAGGAAGAAGAAGGTGGAGTAGCCCTAATCGTAATGTGAGCTCATAGATGAAAAAAATTACTCTCTATGAAGGTCTTGGTCAAAATATCTACAATCTGATCTGATGTTGGACAATACCAAAGATTAATGACTTGCTCATTGATAAGTTCCCTGATGAAGTACATATGAATCTCTATGTGTTTGTTCCATTAATGGAAAACCAAATTCCTATAAATATGGATAGTGCTTTAGTTGTCATAGTAGATTATTGTTGGCTTATTAAACTAGATACCAAACTTTGTGAGAATCCCGTGAAGCTAGATTACCTCAGTAGTGGCATTGACAACCCCTTTGTATTCTTATCTATAGTGTAACCCATAGTTGTGTAAAACCTAAATGTAGTGTAAAATCTAAATGTAGTGCAAAATCTACTTAGTTGCTTTCCAATGCAATTCATGTAGATCTTGCATAAACTAGGATACCATGCCAACTACATAGGATATGTCAGGTCTAGTGTGTGTGAGATAGATAAGACTACCCACAAGTTGCTGATATGGAGTTGCATCAACCAATGGTGTAGGACAATCAGCCTCAAGATTCACACTAGAGAAGAAGGTAGTATGAGATGGCTTATAATCAACCATGTTAAACCTTGTAAGAAAATCAAAAAAATACTTGGATTGTGATAAAGTTATCCTAGAATCTGATTGAATGATTTCAATCTCAAGAAAGTAATGCAACAATCCCATATTTATCATTGAAAATATATCTAAAAGTATAATTTTCACTACTGAGATGGATGATCATGCACTCCCTATAAGTCATCCACATAAAAAACTAGGATTAATATAGAATAGTCTTTCCACAAGATGTAGACATTTAGATTTGAGTAGAATTTGGTGAACCCAACTATGAGGAGAAAGGAGTCCATCTTGGCATACCATGCTCAAGGGGCCTGTTTGAGTCTATAGATAGATTTCTTGAGTCTATAGACCAAGGAGGAATCTTCCACAAAGCCTTGTGGTTGTTCCATGTAGATCTCTTCTTTGAGGTCACCATGTAGAAAAGTAATCTTGATGTCCATTTGGTAAACATCCCACTGATTTATGACTATGATGGCTAGAGTGAGTCTAATAGACATCATCTTGACTACAGGAGCAAATGTCTCAGTGTATTCTATGCCAGGCACTTGAGAAAACCACTTTATAACTAGATGAATTTTGTACTTATCAACAAACCCATCTACACCAAACTTAGTCTGATAAACTCATTTGCAATGAACCAATTTTATTTCTTTAGGAAGAGGGACCAAGTCCAATGCTTTGTTCTTGATTAGGGAACTATACTCATCTTTCATAGTAGAATCTCATTTTGGAATGCCTCATGAAAGGTTTATAGATCCAAGGAAATATCTAGATAGGCATGTGAAGTCCCCTAAAATTGTGAACATGTCCACCTTGAATTTGATGGATTTCTAACCCACTTCCCAACACTTTAAAGTGTCTATCTGGCCCAAGTGGGACCAAAATTATATGAGATTGGAGAATCAAGGGGTGAGTCATCATAATCTTAAGTGTTAGTGTGAGATGAAGGAAGAGAATCCTCATCACTACTATCATCACTTGAACTTGAAGAAGTAGAAGAGTCATCTTGATAATCAAGAGGATTTTGAGGTGGATCCAAGTCATCATTTGAGGAGAAATCAATATCCATTGAGACTTTTGAAGAGTCTGGAGTGTTAGTAATGAGTTAAAATGGGCCCTCATAAAAATTGACACTCCTTTCAATGAACAAATCATGAGTTTTATGATGTAGGAGCCTGTATCCCTTAGTACCCTTTGCATAACCCACAAAGATACAAGATTGAATCTGAGGGTCTATTACCTTACATTTCTTCTTGGAAATATGGGCCATTACTAGTAATCCAAACACTTAAAAGTGATCCACTACAGGCTTTTGATCATCCCAAGCTTCAAAATGAGTTATTCTTTTCAAGGCTTTATGTGGAACATGGTTCTAAATGTAGCACACATAGTTGATTTCTTTGGCCCAAAATTAAAGAGCAAATGACTTTGATTGAAGTAAGAATTTGACCATTTCCTTCAAAGTATGGTTCTTACATTTGGCCACACCATTCTACTAAGGATTGTATGGAACTTTGTGTTGCATCTGAATCCTCTCTGATGTGCAAAACTACTCAAACCTATTATTGACATACTCCCCACCATTGTCAGTCCTGAAGATTTTGATGGAACAATCTAATTGATTCTCTACAAGTGTCTTAAGTCCTTGAAGTGATCAAATACTTTAGACATATTTTTGAGAAAAAATACCCAAGTGTACCTTTAAAAGTCATTAATGAATATGAGCATGTATCTGGTCTTTTTGAATGAAGGTTTTGAAAATGGACTTGCTATGTCGATGTGGACAATTTATTGCTATGTCCTTACTTTGCCCTTATCATATTTCTCTTCTAGATGCTTGACAAAAATGTATCCATTACATAGGCCATCTAAGAATTTGAATTTAAGAAACCGTAAAATTATGTCCTAATAATTGAGTTTCTCTAGGTAATTGTAGTTTAAATGGCCAAACCATCCATCCCATAGTTTGCTCACTCCATCTACATGAGTAAGTAGTGCAGTTAAGGGTTGATCTGGGGTAAATTGTGAGAAGGTATACAACCTATAATAATGATTGTCATTCCCATAAGCCACTATGGTGTCACTATGTATCTCCTTGATAACCACTAAATTAGGTGTGAACTCAACTCACTTATCTACACCTATGTAAGTGACTTGGTACACTGACAAAAGATTGGTGGATAGTGAAGGAACACATAAAACATCATTGAAGGTTTCGTCACCTACTTCAACTAATCCTTTACCACTAAATTTTTTTGAAGTGTCATCACCCATGAAAATTGAAGGTATAAAACTTGGCTCTATTTCTAAAAATAAATCCTCTGAGGAGACCATATGATACGAAGCACCTAAGTCAATAACCCAAGTCAAAGGCTGAGAAGCTATTGAAACAAGTGCGTTGACCTTGTTTTTACCCTTTTTGTTGTCATTAACCTTTGTAAAATTTTGTGTGGACATATTCTAGGTTGAGGACTCAGGAACACTGATGTTATTCTTCTCAATCATCTTAGTCAAGGTGTCAATCTTCTTTTTCATGCACTAAGATTCATTATGCCCAAGTTTCTTACAAAAGTTGCATTTGAGTTTCTCCTTCTTAAGTTTTCCACTTGAGGAGGACTCATTTGATGATGCCTTAGGATTGGAATTTTATTTTTGATTTTTATTATGCTCATGATCTAGTTTAGACTATTTCTTTTCATATTTATCATTGATAGAAGGCTTCTTCTTGACCTAATTGACAATCAAGGCATGTGATTTTGAAGACTTTAGTGTACCCATTTGAACCAACTTATCTTGCTCTCAAGTCATATCAGCAAAAAAATCATCAAATTATGGTATTTTCTAAGTGGATCTAAGAGCACATTTTGTAGCATGAAATGTAGAGATGAAAAATTGAATAATCATGACCCAAATTTTCCAAGCATAAATAAAATCAGCTGGTCATATATTTTTTCAATGCCACATTGTTTCAACTATAGTCTCAGTGATTTAAAATTTGTAAATAAGTCTTGTAGGGTGTCATATTCACCTAGGCTCAATGTAATGAGCTCATTTTCTAGCTCATGACCCCTCATGATGTCTTTCACTCTAAAAAGCTTGTCTATGATGGTCCAAACTTCATTAGGAGTTTTTGCAAATTCAACATGGATAGGAGGTTTAAGAACCCATAGGCCTCATCATATCTATTATACCACTTAAATTTTTTTGCATTTTTAGATGGCTTAGTTTCCTCATCCACAATGATCTGATAGAGCCCTTTACCTTTCAAGGCAAGCTGCATTTTAGACTTCCATTCAAGATAGTTAAATGGTGTGAGTGGTTCGATGTTTGGATCCATTAGTGCATATTAGATTGAGATAATTTACAAAATTGAAATTAAATTAAATAAAAAATTACACACAGTACAAGTACCCCCTTGAACTATCAATAAACCCCCCCTTAAATTACAATATAATACATGCTCAATATTAGATTTCAAACACCACCAAGAATGTTTCTATAAGCAATTAGTGTGAGAGAGTATGAAAGAGACATTGGGCTCAACTAATAATGCATCCAAAAAGAGAGGTACAAAAAAATTGAAGTGATTTTTAATCCATTACACCATGAAGAAAACGGATTTTAAAAAATACTCTAAAACCATATTACCAATGCATAGATCTTGAAAATATATACACTTTTAAAAAAATAACACCCTAAAAGGAGATATAGATTGGAAGTTATGGCACTTACAAGTTCTTACTTCACATATTCATGGAGCCTTTCCAAAAATAGATTTTTTTTCCATCCTTGTGTTTTTAACCAAAAAGGATAGAAATGATAAAAAAATACTTTGGGTTCTTGAACACTAATTACTTTAGGTTTCTTATATGCAGTTACTCACTTTGAAAACCCCAGCTCTCAAAGAAACAACTTACCCAAGTTTTCAAACACTACTTACTCAGGTTTCTTATAAATAATTACTCACTCCCATAGACCTAAATTCTTGAGCCCACATAATGAGTCGAGTAGTTTGAGCCTTCCAAACCCAGATTGTGTCTTTATAGTGTAATCTAGGTTTCCCAAACTACTTTACCTGAGAAGTAATTAGCGTTTGAAGTAACAAACCTACAAAAACCTAATTTGGTCTTCTAAGTGTAATGTAGGTTTTCCAAACTGCTTTACTTGAGAAGCAATCAACCTTTGAAGTAACGACCCTTTAAAAACATGATTTGATCTTCTCAGTGTTATTTGAGTTTTCTAGACTAATTTACTTGAGAAGTAATCAACCTTTGAAGTAATAACCCTTCAAAAACTTGATTTGGTTTTCCCAGTGTTACCTAAATTTTCCAAGCTACTTTACTTGAGAAGTAATCAGCCTTTGAAGTAACAACCCTTTGAAATCCTAATTTGGTCTTCCCAATGTTATTTAATTTTTCCAAACTACTATACTTGAGAAGTAATCAACCTTTGAAGTAATGAACTTTTGAAAACATGATTTGGTATTTCTAGTGTTATCCAAGTTTTCTATACTACTTTACTTAAGAAGTAATCAGCCTTTGAAGTAATGACCCTTTGAAAACCCAATTTGGTCTTCCTAATGTTATCTAGGTTTGTCAGACTACTTTACTTGAGAAGTAATCAACCTTTGAAGTAACGACCCTTCAAAAACCCGATTTGGTCTTTCTAGTGTTATCTAGGTTTTGTAGACTACTTTACTTGAGAATCAATCATCCTTTTAAGTAATGACCCTTTAAAAAACCCAATTTGGTCTTCCTAGTGTTATTTGAGTTTTTTAGACTACTTTACTTGAGAAGTAATTAGCCTTTGAAGTAACGACCCTTCAAAAACCCGATTTGGTCTTTCTAGTGTTATCTGAGTTTTCTAGACTATTTTACTTGAGAATTAATCAGCCTTTGAATTAATGACCCTTTGCAAACTCAATTTGGTCTTCCCAATGTTATCTAGGTTGAGTGTTTGATCAAGTCTAAAAATGTGTGTCATGTTATGAATAAGAATGAACATCAATCTATCATCCAAGAATCTATAGTCAAAGAAGAGTCTCATGAGTCCAAGGTGATTTTCATTGTGCTTCAAGGATAGTTAATATCTCCATTTGATGTTAAGACACATTTAGAGATATTGAAACATAAATAAGAAAAACTTGATGACTCCATATATGAATCACATGTTGACCTAAAAGAGTAAAAAGATGAGGCATGTCATCACTCCTATTCTATAATTTGAGGAGTTAGATTAGATATGGTATAGATAAAGACATTTTTAGCTTTAATCAAGGTCATTGAAAGTCAAAAAATAAAATTCATAAAGGATTTAAGTAGTTCACTTGCAAGCTTAAGAAGACATAGAGGTGGTGTGCTTCTTGACTATACACATATTCAACTAATTGATGATGAGCATGCTTATCATGATATATTTCCTTCACAGAGTGATAAAAATTAAAGAGGAACCATATTTGACCCTATTTGAAATATGTTATTATGTTTTTCACCTCAAGAGTGAGGTTTTGTAAATAACAGAATAGGTGTGTGTGTCTTTCTTTTAGTTGTGTTGTGTTCCATAAGTGTTCTAGTTGAACACATGTTTGTTTCCCTTTGGTGTGTCTTGTTTCATGTGTCTCTCCTTTATTTTTGGTGTGTTTTCAAAGGAAAATTTATTTTCATACTAGTGTACATGTGAATCCATGGCCTAATGGACAAGTTTAGGCTACTAGTCTTGGCATATCAAACATACCACCTTTGGGAAATCATCAATAATGTTGACTATTTTGACCATAATTCGAAATAGATCAACCCCTTATATTACAAAACTTTATATATGGGTATATTTTCATGATATAGGGTGTGTCATGATATTATTTTTTGTCATTTAATATGTTTATAGCCTTGGTTATAATCTAATTTAGTCCTTGTGTCATTTTATGTCACTTAGGGATCATAAATGGGTCATAAATGAATGTGGTAAAGTTTTATAAGGTTTCCAAGAGTTATAAAATTACTTTCAACATCCAATATGTTATATTATTTGTTATGCATGTTAGTAATAACTGAAACTTGTAGGTTCCTAACTAAAAATCAAGAAAATAAGTGAAAAACGAGTTTTGGTAGTTGTATGGCCTATGGTGGAGACTGGCACATGGGAAAAGTTTATTAATTGACCTTTAATATTATTTTAATCCATTTATATTCTCTATATGACTTTTAAGTGCCAAAAATGGGCCAAAAATATTTCTCTTCTCCATCAGTCCACTGGGCATATGAAACTATTCAACATGCCTGTTGATATTACAACCAGTAGGAGAGTTTTCAAGTAAGATAATTTTGGTGGTATATAGAAAAAAATTTATTATTAATTTTCATGTTTTTAGTTACAATAATGGTTTCATATACTTTATTAACCATTCTTAAGAAGTTGAATGTTTTGTTTAGCTTATTAATCCCCACACCCTATAGGTTTTCCTTTTGTATGAGTAGGTCCATATGATCAAATTATTGAAATTGATTTAAAGGATTTTTAATTCCTCCTTTAATGTTATACATATTTTTTTTCATGTTTGGATTTGATTTCATGGGCCAAATAGTTTAGGTTACAATTTGATACCACTAGTGGACTTGCAGTCAGGTTTCACCAATTACTTATGGTGTCGTTCTTTACAATGGTTTCAAATAAATGTGATGTGTTATGTTTCATGTATCCAATGTCAAACCCCTATATTTTTAGGTTTAGTATCAAAGGTGATGATCAATAGATTTTCATTCAACCTCTAACACAATCATACTTTCTTACTTGACTGTCATACAGAGTCAACCAAGTGAGGTGTCTTGAAGTGTGAGAACATTCATATAAGGTAGTTGAAGAGTCTCAAGTTGATGAACACCTTTTTATAACATGATAGAGAAATTAAATCCTTCTAAATGTTATATAATAAAATGTGATGACCAATGCAAACTATACACACAGTCTTGCACCATTGGTATGCACCTACATGTGCCTTAGAAAGAGTCAATCACATTAGAATAAAGTAGTTAGATGGTTTTTATTTCATTATGTTTGAAAGTATTTTTATAAAAATTTGAGAATGTTCAATATGAATCATAAGGCCATATTCCAAGCATATATCCTATATCCACCTCCACTACCTGTATACTAAAATGTCCACCTACAGGTGGCCCCAAAGAGATCTAGAAGTGTTGTATGAAGGAGGTTGATAGGTTTTGAGACCTTTATTAAGTTTATGGAGTTATAAAATGTTATGATGAATTTTTTTGAAACCATGTAGTGGTAGGCATACCTAAGGAATTATATCCATATATGTTGAATGAGCTTTGGGGATAAGTTTACCTAAAAACCCCAAAATAGAGCCCTATGTACTTTTGGTGATGTTATATAACAATGTTGCAAGGAGTCTAGATGAATCCAAGTGCATCTAGGGTATTATATTTCAAAAAGAGATTGGGTTTTCTGTCCCACAAGTGATGTAATTGAGGATTCAAAGTCACATATTTATTCACAACTTTTTAGTATTTTCTATAGTTTTGAACTCTCAAGTAGTTTTGCATCCCAAAGTGGCATAACAAGATCATACCTTCATTGTTATATGATCATATTGAGGTAATAAAATAATTTTTGATTATAAGATCATAACAAAGTGTTGGATAGTAAGTATTGACCTAATTGGTCACATATAGGTGTACTCATACTCCCAAGAAGGCTACTTATAGCCTAATAAAAATAACTTACAGTCTCAAATCAAACTTTGGTAGTTAGACCTGTAGACACGAGCATTGGTTGATTGAATTTGGTTTAAGGACCTCAAATTAACCCAATGAGTCTTAACATAGGTTTTAAATATTTTAAATTCACCTATAGGATCCTTTTTTGCCTCAACAAGGTCAACTACAGTTGATTGTAGTAGAATAGTGAATGTGCACTAAGGTATAACTATCTAAAGGTTGGCATAGCATGAACATGGCTTGATAAAGTCTATATGGATGTAAAATTGAACCAAAATACTTAAAGATAATATTAGGTTAATTAATAAGGCCTTGAACATATTAGTTCTGACTTACAGGCATCCCTTCCTTGACTAAAATCATAATCATAGTTGATTGCAAATAAGCTTGGCAAAATGGAAGGTATGCATAGAGAAGTTGGAAAAGGTTGAAGTGTTAGATGTGTTTTAATGGACTCCACAATGATATTAAACACTTAAAGAGATTAACATATCATGTAAACAATATATGGAGAGGTTTTCAATGGGAAACCTATAGTCCATCTTTAAAACCCTACACACAGTGAGTTCTCATATAGTCTATCTCAGGTTTTAAAGTGTTTGGAGGTATTATAAGTTTCACTTGACCCTGTAACATTTTATAGAGTGTCACCATAACTTTAATAATACACTCATACATTTTTTTTTGTATAATAAGGGAGATACCCTCTGTTCTATCTCAAATAGAGGGCACTCCCAGAAGGCCATTTCCTTCAGGTTGGTCATATAAATGCTATGAGGATGAGCTAGAAATTATTGAAATTTTTTAAGAGGATGTATTAAGTTGTGTTAGAAATGTAATATCATTAATAAAGTCTTACAAGGTTTATAAACTAAAACCGGTGGCCTAAACACACAGGTATGTAGGTGGACCCATTAGGTCTAGTCTAGGCCTAAAGCCCTCAAGGGGGTGTGCTATCATTTTTGACATTATATGAGCATTAAGATGAGTTGAAACATGTTTATATGTGATTATTATGTGTTTTAAATATTTTATCTTGTAGATGAGATTAAAAAAAAGCCACATTTTGGCTTAAACCAACTTAAGCTTGCATAGAATAGGAGAAGCTCGAGAGGCTAACTTGAGAAGCTCAAAACAACATGGATTCTTAGAATGGGGGTATGAAGAGTTGGGATATATTGAAGGAGGTATTTAAAAAATACTTTGTGGAATTTTCTCACAAATTGGATGTTAGGATTGTATGAACAATCCTTAAGGGAGAAAATGTCTCTAAACCCTCTAAAACCCTTAGTAGTGACTCGATGAGAAAAATGAATAAGGAGAGGCATCTAGGATGGATAGAATGATCATGAAAGTGAATTTTACTTGCATAAGAATCCCTAGATATCCTTCTCACCAAGTTGAGTTTTACCTTATTTGTATGGATAGGGGTAAAATTAGTTTTATTAATAGTTTTGTGCATTGTGCAAGTATGGAAGGGTTTTAAAAAATGTAAATAATTTTTGGAGATAGATTGGAACTTGATATAAAATCCAATGTCATTTTATTTCATTATATATCATCATAAATTCCTTTGATAACATCTTCATCTCAGCCAATCCAAACTAGCATAGTGAACAAACAAGTGAGAAGGTGAAAACTCTAAGTGGGAGGCCTTTTAAGGTCTACTTGATGGATCTAAGGGAATGAATTCTCTTTAAAAGTGTCATACACACATATATATGGATTGTATTTAAAAAATTGAAGACCTCTTTGATGCCAAGTGTGAGAGGTGAGTGAAAGAGGGGTGATTATGACTATAGGTAGTGAAAACTCATCTCCAAAATAATATTGATGATTAGGGACACATCCATACATGTTGGAGCATGTTTATAACTCCTCCCTCATATTTTAATCATATCATCTATCCATATTCATCTATGGATCATTTCAAGGAGACCAAATGATGAAGGCAGTTTCTAGGCAAGCAAATGAAGAATCCTATGCCACATTTTAGGAGTTTAATGCTCTGAGGGACATTTGTCCAAGTAGACCTTGCATGGTCTATCCCATAAATAATTATTATATAGATTTAAATCCTTATTTCATCTTGACACATGTTATAGTGACTCTTAGACTTCATTATCTTCTCTCATCTCTCAAAGTCTATAAGTAGTAGCCATTTTAGATATCGTAAGCTAATTCCACTCTATGTATGGCAAATCCCTACTGGATTGATGTTTTAATTTGCCTTTAAAAAATAAATTAAATATTTTTTTGAGTTCATGAACATTTTTTATAAGTGTGCAAAGTGATGTATGGTGATGTTAAGTGATAATCTTCTATCCTTGCCTCTCCTTATCCTCTCATGTTTATGCAAGAGCTTCTATTTTAAAAGGTCATATAGAGTGTAACTAGTGTGTTAAGATCCTTTAAATTATACAATTTTACTTAGATTGTGAAATGTTCCCTTTATTTCACTCACCTTGTGTTGCCTCATGCATATCACCTCTATATTGAAACACTTATGTTAGAACCTCTTAAGACTTTGAAGTTGATTTTTAGGTCTTGTTGCTTAGTGAAAGAAGTATGATGGTTTTATGAAAATACTTTTGGTGTATCACCCCATTAGATTAGTTTTATTTCATGCAAACTTATATCCATTTTCCCATAAGCAAATAGTTAATTAGTGATAAGCACTTCAAGGCAAAATTCGGGGATCTAGGCCTTAAACCTAGAGGTCTACTTCTACTATAGGTAAACCCACATATCTAAAAGTATTCCCATGTTGCCAAAATATAGAGGAGGATTGAACAACCTCCTCTAAAGTGAAATATTTTTTTCCAAAATTCACTTCTTTTATATTTCCCACATCCATCCATTTAACTAGTTAAATGGCCCTCATATTCAACCTACTATTCCATTAACTAGTTGTTTTTACCATATACCTAAAACTTGTTATTTGGATTGGAACTTTGTTTCTATATAGATATTAAAATGTTACAAGTTACCTAGTTAAATTTTTGGTAGTGTATATAAAAACCATATCAACAAGAATCAAAGTTGGAACTAGAAAGAGGGCCCACTTATGTGTTTTATCAATAGTATATGGTAGTCACTACATAGAGTTTCATTGGAAATTCCTAGAAGAGTAACAAGGTTTAGGGACCAAGCTAGCTTTTTGGTTTCACCTTTGTCAAATAATAGAAGGCCTAGACTAGTAACGATCTATGAGAGAGTTATCAATGATGTCATGGTGATGTCATGGAGGTATCTTTGTGAGTGGATGAAGTTCCATAAGATTTTATGTGATAATGACAAAGTGTGTAATATGCTTGTCCTGGTATGCTTAAAGAAGGCTTGGTTGATTTTTAGAGTTTGCATGTGTATGGATGATTAGGGGTGAATATGATGATTTAAAGATGTGAAATAGGTACCTTGTATGTTTTATAATATTTTAATTATTGTGTGCATGAGTGGATTTCATCTAGTTGATCATTATTTTCATCTAGACATTTTGGATCTAGTGGCAAAAAATTTGAGTAGGTAGTTTGTTGACATCACCACTATTATGTGTGGATAAGTCAAGGGGAGTTGGTAATATGGTTATGATAAAATTTGTACCTAGATATTATGTACTAAATCTTAGTTCATGTGACTAATCATGATAAAATATATGCATATTAAAATTTGGGCTCCTAGGTAATTTGATGGTGTTTTCCCATACTTAGCCAAATTTACAATGTAGCAAGAAAAGCTGAGTAGGTTTTTTGATGGTGTTATATTTCACACATGTGAAGGAGCAAGGAGAAAATGATCATATATTTTTGCTTAATTTTGTGCCTATTTTATTTTTAAAAATTTTTAGGTCATGATATGAAGCACATCAAAATATATGCATGTGCAAATTTGGCTTTCCAGGCAGTTCTTGACATAGTTGGCTTTGTGGCAAAAAATATGAATGAGCAGATTAATGGAGTTATATATTACACATGAAAATACTTCAAGATAATTTTGACACATGGGTGGATTTTAATATGTGAGGAGATCATATTCTAATAATTATAAATCATTCATCTAAGTGCAACAAAAGTTGGATTTCTAGGTAGATAACCAATGGTCCTGATACTTAGTCAATTTTACAAGAGTTAAAGTTTAGGACAAAATGGAGATCAAACAGTGCATCAATGATCATAAATATTGATATAAGATATGTATTAATTCAAATGGGTAAAGTTTTAATTGTTTAATGAAGCTAAATATTGATCTTCTTACAAAATGATCGATAGAGCATGTTTATTCCAAGATGTTAGGATGCAATGAGATGATGTCAAGTGTTCAATGTTTAACATTGAGCAGAGATAAATATTGAGCTTCTTATTAGGATAAATGATAATTTGTGTTCATATTTATTGAAATAAATGGTGCACATTACATTCAATAGATCAAAGTGATAGTTTCCTAACATTGTTAAAGTAAGGACAATCTCATAGAGATCGATGGTGCACGTTGAGTCAAGATTGCATGAGATGAGGTCAACTGTTCAAAGTTTTAAATTTGGAAATTAGCATACTATACATTAAAATTTGAATAATATTTATGGTGCACATTTAATCTAAAGATTTGAAGACACAATATTAAATAAAAGTGATGAGGTTTAACTATGACTATTGGCATTTGAATATTTGAATTTCACAAAGGAAAAATTAGTGCTCTGTATTTTGGCTATAACTTTTGATCTATGCAGAATTTAATCATGGAGTAAAAATAAAATATGTAAAGGACTCCAAGGTACATCTATAAATATATATTTAAGATATAAAATTGTGTACAATCAAAGTTATGAAGGTTCAAATTTAACTGTGTGTTCTTGCATGTTATGCAAGTAACCTAAAAAGGATAATTGATCTTGTGTTGATATTGTTTTGATGTTTCATGATGAATTAGATATTTGAGAGTGTTATATACTATATAAATTTCATCTTTATGTATTTTATATGTGTGATCAATCTATCTTGAGTATGAATACTACTTAAGAAGTTGATTATGTGTTTGTTCTTAGTGTTCATGTGTACAAGGTCATTATTTAAGTTGATTGAGATTGCACAAAAGAGTGCAATGATGATTTTAATAATTTGAGGATGTAAAAGGGGTCATGTGGAGTGAACCTATTTAATTTTAAGTGGTGCTATTTTATTTTCTTGTTTGATGAAGTGATAAATGGGTAAATAGGTCTCCATGACACCTATAAGGGCTACAAGGGTCTATTTGATAGGTGTAACTGCTTAAGGGTGACCCATGGGTGTTATGGATAACCTATGAAGATTATATTGAGATGTGTATTTATATGATATATGCCTTAAGGGTTAAATCATGCCTAATGTCTGACTAAGATGTTGATAATCATGAATGCTCTATAAATAGTGAAACCAAATGTGATGGTTTCTAGATTTGTGAGAGACTTGAAAGAGATTGGAGAGAAGCTTATGTGTGTGGTTTAGAGAGAAGGGTGGAGAGGTAAAATAAATAAAGTGTACTCAATAGATGGATTTTTGAGTAGATTAGATTGAGGTCTGTGTGTATGACCATTTTCTCATGTTGTTGATGTATTGATAGAGTTGTTACTAAGAAGGTAATTTGTGATAATCAAAGGTCCATCATTAGGTGTTGAAGACATCATTTCAAAGGTGGAGTTGTTAATAGGTGTTTTTATGGATTATCAACATCTATGGCTTTACATATTCCTTGAAAGGTTAAAATTGATAAAAGTTTAGTTATTATGGATGCTTAGTTAGATAGGTGTAAAAGCACTTTGTGGGATTGTAGTCTTACTAAAATAAGGGATGGTAGTTCCTTGATCAGTCATAGCTGGTCTAAATTGGCATTTCACTTAAATTTTGATTATTTTATAAGAAGAAATAAAGATTTAAAACTTAAAATAAGGGTGAGGTTAGTAGAACCTAGATATGTTGTGCACACATGAATCCAGATGATTGTTGATACTCCTCTTTGTTTGTGTAGAATGACCTATATATAAGAAAATGCTAGAAGAGAATGCTTGATTAGTGAGATAATAGGGTAGATTTCCTAGCATGAGCTATATCTAAGAAGTACAAGCTTATTTATAGGCTATCAATCCACACTTTTAAAAAACTTAAGTTCTAAAAGGCTAAAAATAGATGCTTTCATGAAATAATAGAAGGTACTGAAATCAAATACAAGAAAGCATCTACATGAAATAAATGTTTAAATATTGATGCTAGATTAATAAAATATGATTAAAAAAATAAGTTAATCCTCTATGATAAAATAGAAACTTAGAATATAGAATTTGGGTATGGGTAGATAGGTCAAATTAGCTTGCTACTATAAAATAATAGATAGTGACTGTCAATGGTCTAAGTATGACTGTTGGTGGTTGGGTGATCATTGGTGGTTGTTAATCATCGATGGATAAGGAAGTATTTCAATGGTTAGATAAGACCATTAGTAGTTACTATGAGATCTAGTTTGGAAAAATAAGTCTGGTGAGGGGAGTTATACAGACATTCTAGGTATGAAGTTTGGGTTGAATGTTAGTCATGAGACAAGAATCGATTTTCAGAGGTACTAGTTTAGGGATTGAGTGTTTAGGTGAGTGAAATAGGATATGGGTGTTTTTTGGTAGGAGTTGAAGTGTCTAGAATTGAAAATTTATAACATAGGAAAGTGGGGTGAAAGATAAATAAAGGGGAAAGACACAAACAATGAAACAAAATAAAGCTAATTACTGAATCTTGATTAAAAAACACATATAGTTAGCTTTTGGATTTGTTTGGGAGTCATATCCTCTTGCACCTATTTGATTGATCTAGATGATGATTTATCCCTTTAACCTTCTCTTCCTCTCTTATATAGAGGAAAAAGAATTTCCAATCAAAGGGTTTAACAAATGGTTTATCACAAAGTCTAATTATGCATTGACCATGTGAACAGTCAACTAAATTTAGATAGTTAATAAGAAATGAGTGAATTATAGTTAAACTAAGATTTATTTCTTTGATCATGCAAAATTTAAGGTAATTGTTGATGGTCAGGGACAACCATCAATGATAGAGGGTCAACCATCAGTAGTTAGGGAGACAGTTAAAATGACTAAGTTTAGACATTTCCACTTATGTTTGGTGGTTAAAAGGTTAGGAAATGGTCCAAGATAATGGAAGGGGGGTTATGGGGTGATTCAACAACTAGAAACACATTACATGGTTTTTAAGGGTCTAATTTTCCCCCTTTTGTTGTGTAGTTTATGTCAACAAGCTGCAAAACATAAAATGAAGAAGTTGGTAAAATATTTGATGCCTCGAGTATGGGAGGAGGTGTTACCCCTCAAATTGAGAATTGATGAAGTGAAAGAGAGTTAGGTTCAGGTTTGATAAGCAAATAAGAGGGTGAAAAAAATGGGTAAATTTGGTTGGTTCATTAGTTGAGAATTTAAGCATGAATAAAGACAAAGAATTTGACTAAGTATGATATCATAGATTGTGCATAGATTAGGTTGCCATAGTTAAGGTAGGGTATAAAATAAGGTTGGTACTAGAAATACAAGTGATAGGGTAAATGGTTGTAGGAATAGTGTGTACATGTTAAGTTAGTGTCTATAAACTCAATTCATATAGTTAAAATGGATGTAATCATAGGTATTTGAGGTAGGATATGAACCTAAGAAGACAAAATAGCTATAGTTATCATGACCACAAAGGGTCATGCTTTGAGGCACCTAAATGGTTGGTGCATAAAAGTAGCATAAGTTTTCCAAATATGGAAATTTAATTGATGCAGTTAAAATGACCATGGTGAGATTATGTGGTTGGTTGGTCTAATTAGTCACCCAATTTGGTGCATTGAAAGTTTGACCCATTGCTTGGTAAAAGGGTGAAAAGTTAGTAGTTAGGATCCTTTGTGAAAATAAAAGTGTTAGAGGTGAAAATCCAAGAGTGGTCGACCATCAATGATCAGGATCAACCATTGATGGTCATCTAGTGACCATTAGTGGTCACACATAAGCCCTAAAAGGGTAATCATTAAAGGTCAAATGATGTTTTATGTCCTCATTTGCAAATAGTAAACCTATGGCATTTTTTCTTTGTCCATGGAAAAAATGATAGAGAGTATACACCTTGAGTCTCATACTTTTTGAGTGAGTGAGGGTTGAATAAGGTTGGATAGTGTGAGGTGGAAGATTGATCGAGGTGGGCCAAAGCTAGAGAATATGTAGCAAGGTAGAGGTAGAGTATGGGGCTAAGTGATGGTAGTGGTTCTTAGGGCTCCACCATGATGGCAATCATGGAATGAGGTAGGTGATGTCTGAAATTTATGAATTTGTAATTGTTGTTGCTTGAATTTATATTAGTTTAGGGTAGGGGTTTATTATAAATATGGGTTTTGAATTTTGCATGAAATTGGTAGAGGGGTGGGAAATGGGTTGAGGTAGTGGAGGTTAGGGAGGGGATGCAAGTGTTTATGTGAGTTGTTAAGTGTTTGGTTGACTGGTTTGAGGGTTAGGTGGGAAAAACCTAGGGCTAGGTCATGAAAAACCACCACATAGTTACCTTCAGTGGTTGCTATCGACTATTTATGGTCGACCAATAACCATCAAATGGTTAGTGTGTGGACCATCAATGGTCTACCACTAAACTACTTATGGTTGAAGGTTGATCAAAAATGATTTAACAAAGAACTATTATCGATCGACACTCAACCATCGATAGTTATTATAAAGGTAGGATAAGCTGAAAATGTAGTTAAAAGATGGTTTTGGAATGGGTGAAGGCTGGTTAGGAGTTGGGTGAGATTAGTTTTTTGTGAGAATTAGGTAAGTTAGGATAAGTTTAAGGGTAATTCATGGTTTAGGTTAGATTAGGTGAATTTGAAGGGTAAAGTAAACTAAGGCATACTTCTAACCTTGTAGGTGAGGATAAACTATAGGTGCAAGATTGAGTGCCTCAACTCCTAGATGAGGTTCATAGGGTGATAATAGACCAAGAGTGGGAACACATGACAACAGTGGGCCTGGGAGACATTAGATACTATTAACATGTGCCTAGAGACATAGTTATGTTGGTGGCCATAATTAAGAGATGGGACTCAGCCACCAACATGTTCTTACTACCAACTAGGGAGATCACTATCCTACCAGAAGATATTCATTGGATACTGAGGCTACCAATATAAGGTGAGATGATAGAGCATATCAACAGTGAAGAGTGAGATTATCTCATGGATGTGTTGTATGGAGAATATTTCATGCATGTTAGGTGGCATGTAGGAGGCCTTCATTATGTACCCTTATATCACATTGATAGGGGGGAGATATAGATCATGATGATGATGATGGCCATGACTTATTATGCATTACCAAATTCTAGTAGTGGTATATTTTCCTCTTTATTACTAGGCATTATTATAAGTATGATGATGGATTAGACAGTGTATGCTTGGGCCCTAGTTATACTAGTGTAGATCTATTTAGAGCTCTAAGGATATAGGTTACATAGATAATATGGCATAAGTGTCAGATTTGTACTATATTTTTGGGCATATGAGCACATCAAGGTGCTTTGACTAGGTGGATTTCCATGGCATGCATGAACTTAGTTGGACTTTATAGTTGGCTTTATGAGATGGAGGTATGATTATGAACTCACACCACCATGGGGAGGATCATGAGCCCTGAAGTCATACAAGGATAGGATAGAGGCCTTAGTTAATGGGGAGGTCATCTAGAGGCCATATACCAAATTTATAAGATGGGTGAGTTATGCCAGGTAGACCTTATCAATACAAAGCTATAGATGGATATATGGTAGATGAGATCATGGGGTAGAGTTGATCCCTTTTAACAGGGTGAGGATATAGTTTAGGCTAGTATAGGATGTCCCAAGTGCTTTTATAAGGTTTAGGAGAGAAGATACAAAGTTTTCAATACCTTTTTTAGATATGGATGATTATTATATTGATCATGAGTTTCTACCATTAAGGGAAAACATAGATGATGAGAGTCTCACTAAGGAATACATAGTATGGTTCTAGGCACACTATGATATGGTAGTGTTTGGAGTAGATGATGGGTAGGCTAGGTAGTAGGTCATGGATGTTGATATGGATGAGGGAGGTGGGGAATAGATGGATGTGTATGCCCCTTATAGGTAGGCACTCATCTTAGAGAGAGATCAGGCTAGGGTAGTAATAGAAGTAGTATAGGAAGCTCTAGTAGTAGAAACCCTAGAGAGAGATACAACCCAGGGTTAGGTAGCCACTCTTACATAGGAGAGGGATTAAGATAGAGCCTAGTTATCCTTGGTTACATAAGAGAGAGATTCCCTTAGATAGGTAGGAGGGTAGGCACCAACACCTATATGACCTTTAAGGACCATTACTTGGGAGAGGTATGTGGCCACTATTGAGGATCTTAGATATTATGAGGCATTGGTCTTTAGACAACTTCCCAATGAGCCTCGATATAGTGAGTATAAAGCATTGGTTATTGGTAGAGGGAATAGTGCAACATCAAGTCAGTGGGCAACATCTATGGGTGCATAGACAAGGCCAGGAGATAGACAGGCTCCATGAAGCAGTAGTGCTCCTCCACCTTAGACTTAATGGAGACTCACATTTTGATGTAGTATATGATTTTGATACTGACCTATGAGATGATGTAGTGAGATGTATATACCTTTTTGAGAGACATGGACACACACACACACACACACACACACACACACACACACACACACACACACACACACACACACACACACACACACACACACACACACACACACACACACACACATGAATTATTTATGAGCATATGATGTGATTATGATTTTATGGATGTGGCCTATGGTTGTGGTTATTGTTTGTGATTTTATACATGTTCATGATGTGATTATTGTTTTATGGATGTGGTTTATGGTTATGATTATTACTTGTATATATGGTTAGGATGTGATGATGTTGCTTATGATATGATGTTTTAATTATCATTTAGGAGACATATGCTTTAAGTAGATGGTATAAATGTTTTCAAATGAATGAATCTATGTTCTCCTTTATCTAGATAGACATGTGATGGATTAACATATGTTGGTTGGTTAAAAAGGTTCTTGTTCACATAGTGTTAAGTAAGCTCAAAATAAATTGTTTCATAAAGGGTATAAAAGGGGAGATGGATAAAGATGGAGCCTTCATGTGAGGCTAGCTTTTCTCTGTTGTAGGTTTCCAAAGAGATAGTATAAACAAGTCTATGTCATATAGGGTGTAGACTGATTGATGTAGGAAGTCTACTCATGGAAATTTATTATGGATTCTAAATAATGGGCCTTTTGATATATAGTTATTTCTATGGAAAACTAATTGATGTGAGAAGCTCTCAATAATTTGCTTGATTTTAACAAATGTGTTTATTGAGCCATCATTCAAGGGAGTGGTCTAAGATTTTTGAGACTTGTTCTAGACTTTGGGATAGTTGTCCTTCAAGGGAACAGTCTATCTTATATTGATCCATTTTGGTGTGTTTTGGTAGCTATCCTTCAAGGGAGCAATCTACTAATACTAGAGATGACCCATAGGATAAATGGTTGTTCATGTTTTTTTTTTTTGATGACATAGACTTGTATATATAGGCTAAAATGCTTACCTTTATGAAGGTAAAACTAAAACACAAAAAGGTTAAAATAGTGGGTGAGAAGATTTGTTTACGAATAATGACCATGGGATTCCATTATATTATTGATGAAAAGTATCCATGAGAATCATGCCATGGGTAGAGTTGTGGTACGCATATTTAGGATCAAGGCTAAAATTGTGATGGAAAATCACATGATTTTGTGCTTTAATCGATAGTCCTAAAAAAGAGGGGGTGAAAGGGAAAATATAATAAAATAAGGGATGAGTTTAAGTTAGATAGAAGGTGTGTTTAATCCTATTTAAAAAAAGAAAGGATGAAAATGCAAAGCATTGAGAGGCTCAGGTTTTAGTTTCCCTTTCAGAGAGAATAACTGATAAGCTCTTGATCTATACTTATGCATTATGATATAAGGTCTAAGCCAATTAAAAGAAAAATTTCCCCACTTGCTTTTATTCATATTAGTTACATGTTGATTTTCCTTTAAGACAATGTCTCCAATGTTGAATTCATGTTCTCTTAGGTGCTTATCATAGGCATGCTTAATTCTTTATTGATAGACATGAATATGGTTAAGTGTGGCCAAATAACAGTCATCAAGGAGCTCAAGTTGGGATAAATGTTATTGATGATAATCACCTTCAAAAATGATATCCTATAGGGATATGCAAAGAGATGGAATTTGGAATTTGAGAGGCAAGAAAACCTCTACACCAAAAATGATATAGAAAGCAATAAAACCCACAAGGGTTCAAATGTTAGTGTGATATGCCCATAGAGCAAAGGGGATGTGTAAATCTAATCCTACCTAGATACATTAACCATTTTAGTTAGCATTTTGTTAAGAATTTTTTTATAATATCCCACATATCCATTAACTTATAGATGATAAGACAAAGAGAAACCTAAATTAATGCCAAATGTGTCACAAAGATTTTGGACTTTATTGTTATTAAAAGATTTACCATTATCAGTGATAATTTTATGAGGAACACCAAAATGGTAGATAATGTGATGGTTGATGAAATTAACAATGTTTTTAGATTTGGTTGAGATGAGAGGAATAGCCCCCACCCATTTGGTGAAATATTCTATCGTAGTGATGATATGATGTCACTATAAAGAATGGGGTTAATTTCATTAATACGATCCAATCCCCATTATGAATAGGGCCAAAAATCCTTGGATACTTGGAGACTATGGCTAGGTCCATGATGTAAATTGGTGTATTATTAAAATGTAACACACTTCTTAACATAATCACAATATTCTTGGTTAAGGGTGGGCCAATAGTAGACAAGGCAAAGGATACATTTAGTGATAGCTAGGCTACTAAATTGTCCTCCATAAAACCCATCATGCATTTCCTCAATAGCATGAAAGATCTCATGGTTATGTAGGTATCAAAAAATAAGGCCATCAAAGCCATTCTTGTAAAGGATTCCCCCTAGTATAGTTTAGTGATAGGTACTCTAAATGAATGATCTTTAGCCATTCCTAGAAAGATCGAAAGGGATGATGGCAAGGTTGAGATAGTTGAATATTTACTTATACCAAAGATTAGATGGGGCTTATTTCACATTATATATGGAAGGAGGGTTTGATTTGGTATAATAAGGTTTGGTAAGATGATAAATAGTAATAGATATATTAGATTCAAAAGGTGTGGATGGGATTTGGGAAGCAAGGGAAGCCATTATGTTGGTAAACTTATTTGTGGATCATAGAATGGTTTGGATATGATAATGTTCAAATTATGCCAAGATTACATCGACTAGTTATTTTTACTATTGCAAAACATTATTATTACATTGATAAGATCCATTTATTTGATTTACCATGAGTTGGGAGTCACCAAAACACTGATTATCTTGACTCCCAAAGCTAAATCAGTTTGAAGACCTTTCACTAGGGCTTTGTACTCAGCCATGTTATTAGTACAATCAAAGTAAAATTTGAAGGATAAAGGGAGATTTTTAGCATCAAGGGGAATAAGGATGACACTATCTCCCCCACCATTTTGACATTTTTATCCATAAAAAACATGGTATTTTGATAGGTGATGTCCTCTTGAGAAAGGGTTACAATGGACTTATCAGGAAACTTAAGGGGAGATGGTTGGTTATCTATTAAAAGCACTTCAGATAATTAGTTGGAAATGACTTGGTCCTTAATTTACTTCTACTAGAGGAATTTAAGATCAAACTCAGCTAAAATTATGAGCCACATAGCCATACACTAATTTTTATATGGCTTAGAGTGTATATACTTGAGTGGGTTAGCGTTGGTTAGGACATAGGTCTTATGGTTGAGAAGGTAATGGTAGATTTTACAAGCCATGAAGACTAAGGCAAGGCAAAGTTTTTTGATATAGGTGTACTAATTTTCATACTCTATAAACATTCAAATTATATAGTAGATGACTTGATATTTATGTTTCTCATCTCAATGAGCCAACATTATCCTTAAGGAGTGGTCAATGGCATAAATATAAAGGTAAAAAGGTTGATCTTATTTGGGAGAAATGAGGATGGGTGGAGAAATAAGGTACTCTTTAAGTGAATCAAATTCCTTTTGATAGTCCTTGTTCCACTTAAAAGATACATCTTTTTTTAGAAGGTGGTGGAAAGGTTGGAATCTATCAGAGAGCTAAGAGATAAAGTGACGAATGGATTGGAGCTTCCCCTGCAAACTATAGAGTTAATTAAGGTGGGTGGGAGGAGGCATGTCAAGGATTGATTTGATTTTGGTAGGATCAAATTTGATTTCTCAAAGAGAGATAATAAAGTTAAGGAGATTTCCTGACAAGACCCCAAAAATAAACTTCTTAGGGTTAAGGCAAGCATGGTAATGGATAAGGCATTCAAATATAATTTTAAGAATGGCCAAATGATCTTTATGACATTTGGATTTACTAAGAAGGTCATCAACATAGTCTTCTATAATTTTTTGAATAAGGTCATAAAAGATGTAGGTCATAGTGTGCTAGTAGATTGCAACAACGTTATTTAGACCAAAATTCATGATCCTATAGCAAAAATTTACCCAAGGGGTGATAAAGGTTTTTTTTAATCTTTGGGGGTAATCAAGATCTAATTGTAACTCGAGAACCCATCCATAAGAGATAGCATCTCATTGTTGGATGTAAGATCAACAAGTTGGTTAATGATTAACAAAGACAAGTCATCATTTAGGCAAGGAAGGTTAAGGTCATGTAAGTATACACAAATTTGAAGTCCCCTTATTGCTTTGGTAACTGGGATTAAATTTGAGATCCATTGGGTATAGTCAATGGGTTGGATGAAATTTATGGATAGGAGGTGTTAAATATCTTCTTTGATAAGAAGGACTAGTGAGGGTACATCTGACAAAGATTTTACTTGACAAGCTTGGCATCATAGGTAGTAACAATATTATGGGTAGTAAATGAAGGGTTGATTCCTAGCATGTCACTATAAGACCAAACAAATTCTATGCTATGATCTCATAGAAAAGAGAGAAAATCTTGAAGCTCTGAGGAATCAAGTGATTGGCTAATTTTGACAATATGTGGGTTATCTTGAGTACCCAAGTTGACATCCATGATGGATTCATTTAACATGGTTGAAGTCTTCAAAGGGAGATATTTATGGATAGAGAAAGCTTCTACACCAAGATAGGTAAAAATGGAATTGTTATCCTAACTCCAAATGGTATTAATGATAGGAGAGTCATCTTATACCATATCAAGATGAGTCAAAGGAATGGTTATAGTGGAGGATGATGGTTATTAGAGTTATTTCCATAGGTCATTAAAATAATGAAGCACCATTGTGGTTTTTGACATAATATTCTCTAGTAATTTAAGCTGGTCATATGCACGGGAGGAGATTATGTTGATGATATCTCTTTCATCAATCATAACCTCTTGATGTAGGTTTGGTTGATGTATGCAGTAATGAAGAGGGTATGATTTGGATCTTGGGGATGAATGGTATGTATTTTTGAATCCTTAAATGTAACAAGGGTGGAAAGCTGGAGGGCTCTGACAAAGGCTGCTAGAGGTTATGGATCTTTTAATTAGACCTCTATGGACTATAAAGCCTATATCATTTCTTGATAGTGATGGGGTGAGGTATTGATTAGTTCATATAAACTCATCTTCACTTGTTTTTGGTGAATTTTCTTTAGAACTACTCTTTATATTGACTTCAAAGGGTTAGATTGAGAGGTACCCAAGATGGACACCTTGGGTTTGGGTGTAGGTGAGGGTGTTTGGGTTTAGTTTGATGATTAGGTTGTGGAAGAAGGGTATGTCCATGGAATGGACACCTTTTCCTTCCCCTTATCATTTTTTTGGTCTTGTGATCATGTGACCACATGGATGGTATGGATTTGGGAAAGAGTTAGACTAGATATTTTCTTTGGTTCCTCCTCACTCTTAGATGGGAGTATGAGACTAGACAAGTGTTGGGTGGTTACTTTTGGTTCTTAGAGTGGTAGTGGGATCATGGGAGGCTCTTCTGACAATAGGTCATCATCAACACATTGGATAGCTTTACAGTTCTCCATATCATGTCTTGGTATCCTATGGTACAAGAAAATCAAATTATCATTAAATTAGGATGGCTTAGGACTATGGGGGTCAAATGGTTTTATATGAAGAAAATTAAAGTTTATAGGATGGTTGAGTAATACTTAATAAAATGTGATAAGGGTGTTGGGTTTTGGGATTTGGTTGTTGGGGTAGAAGCCTTCTTAGGAGTAGGCTTTGTAATGGGAGTTTTAAGTGGTGGAATATTCTTGGTAGGTGTTTTTGGATTAGATTGCTTGGGGGTTAATGGTATGGAGGAAAAATGTGTAGAGGTAAATGGTTTTGAGGTATAATACTTGGTAGTAGATGCTTTGGAGTTAGAAGGTTTAGAAATAGAAGGCTTGGTAGTGGATGGTTTGGAGGTATCGGGTATAAAAAGGATAGGTAGAGGGTAAACAAAAGAGGATATTGGGTTTGGTTTGTCTTTGGGAGACTTATTTTCTTAATAGAAGGATGAGGTCCTAGGATGGAAGAAGGATATGGTCTTAGAATGAAAGGCAAGGTAGAAATGAGTGTCAAGTTTTGATTTTTGGGATCTTAGGTGGCTCCACTTTCTTGGTTGGATTGACTTGGGGTTTCTTTGGTTGGATAGATGGTGATAAATCCAAATTTAGTGGAGGGTGAGTAAGGTTTTTATTGGGGAGGATACCCAAGCTTTTGATGGGATTTGTTGGGATGGTGGAAGGTACTTGGGCTACTCTAGGTGAAGTTGGTTTGGTTGGTTCAGCTATGGTTTGAGAGGTAGAGGTTTCTACTACTTTGGTTGGGGTGATGGAGGGTTCACTAATAGAAGTGGAAGGTTGGGATAACAATGGTGTAGTTTAGGTCTCTTGCTTGTTTGGGTAGGGGAGCCCAAGATGGTTCCAAAATGTGGCACAATCCATGTTGTGCTGGGATAAGTACTCTAAGTTTTGAACTAGTCAATAAAGGGCTTATAGATGGGTTTGGTTCCTTTGGTATTGGCCTTAAAGGACAAACCCATGGGTTGAGAGAGGGAAATGGTTTCCTTGTACTTTTCCTCGATCAAAGGCTTCAAGGTTTGGGAAGGTGATTCCTCAATGAGAGGGGTAAATAAAGTGACCTCTTCCTTAGGATTATTTTCCAAAGGAAGAGTGGATTTCTCTATGATGGAAGATAAATATATGGTGGTAATGTTTTCCTTATTTGGTATGTCTTCCAAAGGAGAAGTCATTAGCTCCACTAACTCAATAAGTGGAGAAAGGAGAATAGTTGATTCCTTTATCTTTGATCCCAAAGGAATAGAGGGTGACTCCACCAAATCAATAAGTGGAGGGAAGGAAGAAGTGGTATGGGCAATGGTTTCCTCAATAATGAGTTCACTAAAAACTACATTGATGGCATGGGCCTCATGTTTGTGAGAGGATTTTGCTATATTATTTTCATTATTTACAGAAGGGGCATGGTTGGGAAAAGGTTTTCAAGATGTCAAGTGACTAATTTGGGGTGCATTAGGATTATCTAGCATAAATTCACCTTTATCAATCAACCCTTGGATAATGCTTTTGAAAGTATTGCATCTACTAACATCATGTCCAATGGCACAGTGGAAGGCACATAATTCATTCTCCTTATACCAACTAGGTGTAGGATGAGAGGAATCAAATTATTGTGGGGGTTAATTGGAGGAATTTATATGATATTTGATTTTAAAAACTTTTATAAAATGGAAGCATATGAATCCCCTAGTAGAGTATATTTATTTTGGTTGTTACAGTTTTAGTTTTGGGTATTCTAGTTGGAATAATTCAAAGAGTTAGGTTGGTTAACAACTAGAGGGGAGGTCTTAAGGAAAATTACATTTGTGGTTCCCTTAGTTTTGGTGTTGGTTTTATAGTGTTTGGTGGTTTTAGAGTAGGAACTTTCATTTGATTTGAAACTAGAGTTCTTGTTTCTCAATTTCAACTTCCCCTCATCAATGGCTCTAATCTCTAATTTCCTTGCCATGGTGAAATCTTCATCAAAGGTCTTGAAATTTTGAGCCTATAGAGTGGAGGACATATGTTTGGTGCAAACCCAAGATAAAAAGGTCAATCAGCTCAGATTGGGGCAAAGAGAAAGAGAGTTGGTTTATCAAACCTCTCTAATGAGCCATGAAATCAGTAATCGACTTATC
Source organism: Torreya grandis (assembly GCA_037957365.1). Lineage (NCBI taxonomy): Eukaryota > Viridiplantae > Streptophyta > Pinopsida > Cupressales > Taxaceae > Torreya > Torreya grandis. Next base: position 2,832,400 of record JARHVA010001834.1, on the reverse strand, counting down.
CTCAAATTGTCAAATGGAGTAGAGATCAGTAATTGAAACTTTCTTATATATTTATGGGAAAATGATCTAAGAAAGTTTGAGATAATTGGGCAAAAGAAATGAGGGAGTGCTTGTTAATAACACTATACTAGTCTAATGTTAGATCAGATAGGGACATGGTAAAGGTGTAGAGAAGGATAGCATCATCATAAGCAATCAAATAGCAAGAGTGTCTAAATGATCTAAGATGTTGCTGAAGATCTTCCTTGCTCTAAAATTTTGAAAATTTTAGAAGTTCCCATTAAGGAGGATAAATCTAGATTGGGATGGATGGATGAATTGGTTCATTGTAAATTTGATTGTATGATAAAAATTTATGGGTATCAAAAATATATGACTCCAAATTGGTCATCTTATCCATTATCATCTTAACTAGATCTATTTGTGGTCGTGCACCACCATAGTTGTAGGCTAAATTATGTTGGGTTTGGGTAGGTAAAACATAAGGATAACTAGTGGAAGGTTGTCACATATTGGTATGTAGACATGGGTGGTTGGGAGGATCCCATGTATGGGTAAGTGAATATAGGACCTTGGGTAGAAGATGGATCTATATACCCTCATGGGTTAGGAATATAAATTGGGTTAGGTGAAATAGGCATTTGTTTGGGAATTGACATGGGTTGGGTTAGAGGTATGGTTGGGTTGATAGATTGAGGATGGGTAGTAATCTTGGTAATAATGGATGGAAGGGTAGAAGGTATGGGAACCACCAAGCTTTACATTGGATTAGAGGTAGGTAGGTTGGAAATAAGAGGAAGGGTAGTAAAGCTAGTGGATGGTAATCTAATGGTAAGTGGAGTATAGGTTCCCAAAGGTTGGGTTGATCCTATACTACAAGAGTTATTGGTTGGGGTGGAAGGCATTTGGGTGTTGGTTGGTTGGGTGGGTTGGTTTTAGATGGTGGTACTAGTGGGATTGTTTATAGAATAAGATGTTTGGGTGGCTAAGGGTTGGTGGAAATGGTGGAAATAGAGGTGATACACATATTATGGTATGGCATACCATAGGGTGGATCAATAAGTGGAACCAAAGTAGGGGTACAGTGGGATATGGTGTTAAGGTAATGTTGGAGGGCTATGGGGTTGTTATCCAGAAAGGTGGTAAAATTTGTATCACCTTGGGTAATTGTCTAAGGGATATTGAGACTTCTCAAAGGGTGAGGAGAGATATCTACATCTGAGATGTACTCCATGGATGAAGAATAAGAGGAAGATAGGTGGTTTGGAGGTGGATCCTAATTTTCTTGGTTTTTTAGTTGTGTTCTAGTGAGAACCATGTAAGGAAGTGAAAAAGGAAGATACAAATGACCTCACAACTCAAAAGAGAAGCAATAAAAATTAAAAAATATCTCAAGGAAAATAATACATACATGAAAGTGCGATAAAATCATAGGATAATATATTATCTCTCTTTAGGCTTATGCCTCAATTTTAAATAAGTTATGAAGGACCAACTTGGGTTTATAAACTAGGTACTAGAAGAAAATGTCTAAAGATGGTTTCATGTAGTTAAAGGCTATCAAGATCTATACTAGAACTTGGTACATGGCCTGATATTGGGGCCTAACCCCTCACTTCACACACCATAGTGATAAGGGTGTTGGGTGCTTAACCAAAATATACCGAGTTGCTAGAGATTATACTTAACTAGCATATTGAGTTGGTTTTCCCTTTGGTGGTGAGATCCAAGTAGGATAGCCAAGGAAAAGTGACTACTAGGTGTTAAAATCCCAATCATACCTTATGTCAATGTTATGATATTTAATTGAGTATGTGGTTTGGTCTTGTGTGTGGAGATAAGTAAGACGATGATTAATTTACTTGATTAAAATAAGCTATGTTGGATGATCAATACAAGTAAACATTGGATGAAAAGTTAATTTTAATCCAAAGGAAAGCTTTGGTTTATTTTCAAATGAATACAAAATAAATAAGATGCACCTGGTTGAGAGATGATGATGCAAATCCTAAGCCTAGGATGAATACTTTTAATTTTTAGAAGTGAAAGCAAAACAAGACAATTTTTACATTTTTTTTAAGAAAGCAAAAAGAAACTAGAACTTGCATTTTAGAAGGGAAGAAAGGAAATAAGGAATGTTTAATATTTTAGAAAAAAATACAAGATTGACTCTTATCTAATGTAACTAAATGTCCTATAGCTACGAACCCAAGAAAAGGTTCAAGGGCCCCACCAGGTGTGTCAAATGTTTCACTAAAAGTTTGCTTATTTTCTAAGAAAGAAAATGTAAAACTTGAAAGAAGGGTGAGGTTAGTAGAACCTAGATATGTTATACATGCATGAATCTAGATGATTTTTGATATTCCTCTTTGTCTAGGGAGGATTATCTGTAGATAAGAAAACACTAGAAGAGAAAGGTTGATTAGTGAGATAGTAGGGAAGACTGCCTAGCATGAGTTAGATCCAAGAAGCACAAGCTTCTTTATAGGCTATCAATCCACACTTTTAAAACACTTAAATTTTGAAAGGCTAAAAATATATCCTTTCATGAAATAATAGAAGGCACTAAAATCAAATACAAGAATTGCTTAAAAAGAAACAAGTGATTTTGACTAAAACTAGTAGTAAATGTTTAAATATTGATGTTAGATTAATCAAACCTGATTCAAAAAACAAGTTGATCCTTTATAATAAAATAGAAAATTAGAAAATATAATTTGGGTACAGGTAGATAGGTCAAATTAGCTTATTTTTATTATTGAATTTGTTGCCAAAATTCGGATAATGCGAGTGCAATGGAGATGAGATCACACAAGTTGAAGCAAGTGCACACCACATAGATGCTAAAGCAATTTGAAAATAACACAAGAAGATAAATTGCACAAGACAAAATGGAGAAAACCAAAATCTAATTAACATGAGATGGCCAAAGAGAGGAATACATATAGGAGAGTACGTAACTCCTCCACAAAAGGTGGACAAGGAACCCCAAGAATAGACAGTAACTCCTCCATGAAAGGTGGTGACAAGGTGTTAAGAATAGAGAAGTAACTCCCATCAAGGGAGTTACTTATGACATTATTATGACACCTATGACACATCTATGACACACACCTCCACATAAGCTAGCCTATCCCACAAATGTAGGAAAACTCCATGTATGCACAAGAAATACAATTTCCCTAATTAAAAAATAGGGAAAAATAAAAACCTACACTTATACCCCCCCATAAGCACAGCTTAGGTGGGCAGTGTGGAAATATAAAATGGGTCCCAGTAACTAGGCTTGATGAGGTACCCATGTACAAATGCAATCTCCCATAAGATAGAGAAAAGGAGAAAACCCATAGGAGAAAACTCCCCCCAAAAAGAGAGACATAAAATAAATAAGAGGCTAGAAGGCCCCCCTAAAGATGATGCTATTACAAATGTGGACCACACCCCAAGAAGAGATCGTAGATGAATGAACTTGCTCTCAGTGAAAGGTTTGGTGAAGATGCCTACAACCTACTCTGAAGACTGGCAAAATATCAAGTCAATGACCTGACTGTGAATAAGCTCCCAAATAAAATGCATGTGAATCTCTATGTGCTTGGTCTGCTGGTGCTAAACTGGATTCCTACAAATCTAAATGATACTCTGGTTGTCATAATAAATGATGGTGGGCTGCCTGATAAGAATCCCAAACTCAAAAAGTATCCCTTGAAGCTAAATAGCCTTAGTAGTTGCATTAACAGCTACCCTGTACTCTGCCTCTATGGATGATATAGCAATAGCATTCTGCTTCTTACTAGACCAACTGATAGGATCAGAACCTAGAGAGAAACTGTAACCAGAAGTGGACTTGTGAGTCTGTGAATTGCCAGCCCAGTCTGAATCTATATATCCAACCAAGTCAACCTCTATGCCAAATCTGTAATGAATCCCATATCTATGTGAACCCTATATGTAATGCAAGATCCTCTTAGCTACTTTCCAATGTAGCTCATGAGGTTCCTGCATGAATCTAGAGACAAGTCCCACTATATATGATATGTTGGGCCTGGGCCTGGTGTAAGTCAAGTAGATGAGACTACCAACAAGTTGTCGATATCGAGTGGCATCAACCAACGGTGAAGAACAATTAGCCTCAAGCTTGACTCTTGATAGAAAGGGAGTCAGAGATGGCTTGCAATCAACCATGTGAAACCGAGCCAATAAGTCAAGAGCATACTTAGGCTGTGCAAGAGAAATCCATGAATCTGACTGTGAGATCTTGATGCCAAGGAAGTAGTGCAACAAACCCAAGTTTGTCATGTCAAATCTATCTTGAAGAGATGCCTTCACCACTGCAATAGCTGATGAAGAACTCTCAATGATCAAAAAGTCAACATATAGAACCAAAATTAAGAGTGAATCATCCTACCACAAAAAGTAGACATTGGGATCAAAATGGCACCTAGTGAAACCTGCTATGAGAAGGAAGAAATCTATCTTGGCATACCAAGCTAGAGGGGCCTATTTGAGGCCATAGATTTTCTAAGTCTACATACTAAGGAAGAATCCTGAATAAATCTTGGTGGTTGCTCCATGTAGATCTCCTCCTCTAGGTCTCAGTGAAGAAAGGCACTCTTCACATCCATTTGATGCACATCCCAACCATGTATTGCGGTAATAGCCAAGGTGAGTCAGATATAAGTCATCTTTACAATGGGTGCAAAGGTCTCTAAGTAGTCAATGCTTTCCACCTATGAGAAACCCTTGGTGACCAATCATGCCTTGTACTTATCAATAGACACATCTACTGCAAACTTGGTTTGATATATCCACCTACATCGAACCATCTTTCTTCCCTTAGGAAGTGAAGTCAAATCCCAAGTGTGATTTTTGATTAAGGAAGAATATTCTTCCTCCATAGTATTTATAGACACCGAAAATGTGTCTGCACCTTGGTCATCTTTCGTTCTCCCCCCTTGTCCGCCTCGACCCATGTCCTAACCCTTATCCTAGTCCCCTCCATTCATTAAATTAAAATAACTTAAACATTTGAATTTAGTGGCCCCCTTTCCACCTCACCCTTGCCACCTTGGATCCCCTCCTTGGATCCCCCCATCTCTCTCTTAGCTTTTATGGCCCAAATCTCCCCTTTATCCTTCCTCCCGCACCCATTTAAGCCTTCCCATGACCATTTTCCCATAGCCCTTTGACCCGGCAGCATGCAAGAACACACAGAGGCTAATTTTAGCCTATATGCCCGTTCTGACCTCACTGACGTTAGTCATTATTCAGCCGATGTCGACAGTTCTGCCGCCGTCGACAACCTTCAAAATGGTTTTCTGCAACCATTTTGCCCCCCCACAAATAGAATCCTCTTGGCACTTTGGCATTCACATTCTCCTTTCTCTCAACCTCGTACAGCAACAGAAGTAGGTACAGGCACTCTACATTAATCATTTCTTCTTGCAACAGGCTTCCATAGCTCCAACAATAAGCTCCTCCATTCTTCAGTCAGCAAGCAAAAGGGTAAGCAATTTCATTGTTTTATTTCATTATTTCATTTGATTTCAGTTATCTATCCTATCCACTGTCTACCACTTGCTCTGTCCTTCCCCTGAGAGGCTGAAAAGCCTTCTCAAACCCTGTCTCCTATCCATCTTCCTCTTGCCCTGCCACCCTTTCAGTTCAGTCCCAGACAATACTCTCAGTCCCTCAGACCCAAGACAAATTCCTCAGACCTCCAAGCAATCCTTCAGACCTCTGAACAGACCTCCCTGACCCTCAGACAAGACCATAGTCCAACCTGTGCATCCATAGACCCTGTCCACAGTCCTGAAACCTGGCCCGACCTGTCTCTGACTACTGCCCCGACCGACCTCGGCCATTTCCCCTACCAACGTCGACAGTATAACTGACGTTGGCGACCTTCTTGACCGATGCCGGCAACACCCCCGACCTCGGTGACTATGCAAAGGCAGACAACTTCTAAACAGGTACGCATTTGTCTTAAGTTCTTTCTTTCTATTTTCCATCATTTATCATTTTCTATTTTTAATCAGCATTCTATTTTAACAGTGGACTGACATCCTCCAAGAAGCCTTTGCACTTCTAGGACCAAGCTCTTGCTTGGCAGTCCACTCTTTTGTCATCTAACATTCTCCATGTTTAGTGTCTTTCTCTTTTAGGTGTCATTCCTCCACAGCCAAAGAGGAGTACCTTCTATCCTCTGAATTCTAGTGTGTAACGTCTATAATCCAGGTACGTACAAACCCCTCGTCCCTTTTCTTTAAGTTTATCATTTCTCTATCTTTTGAATGTAGAAAGTGATTTAGCGTAGAAACATTCTGGCACGCCCGGTGGGACCCTAGGGTCTCCCTTGGGTTTCTTTCCTTCTTTTCATATAGGGTGCATTAGGATCCTCCCTTTTCACCTCTTCTTTCTTTTCTAAATGACATTATAAGCAGGAATAAAAAGAACTTTTCTTTTCTTTTCTTGCATTTCTAGACTAGAAAAAAATCATATTCCTCAACCCTTTCTCGACTTGCTTTCATCCGAACTTAACATTTCGATTTGGGGCTTAAAACACTTTGCATTCCATTTCTGCTTGTGCTTGCATTAGTCCACACTTAGTAATTAACAAAATGCATATTGAATTAATCGTAGATCACTTGATGCTACACAACCTAAACCACTTGCACTAAATCTAAACATCAAACTTACTTGAGACAAGGCCTGACTGGGATTTCATCCCCCAGTGGATACCTTACCCATCCCAGTGATCCTACTTGGATTTCATCACCAAGGGGAAAGCCCACTCTGTTCTCTGGCAGAGTCTAAACTATAGGGAAAGTATATTTTGGCTAAGTGAGACCAGCTTACCATTGGACTCGTGAAGTGAGGGGAGCTTACTCCTTAGCACCAGGCCATGTACAGAACCTAACCCAGACTTCTTGAGCGCCTAAACAAAACCTAAAACCATCCATAGACTACCTCTTCTAGGACCCGACTCAAAAGCCAAGTCTTCCTACACACATTTCTAAGGCATAAGCCACCATGATCCTAATAAATTTCTAGGAATTTAACGCTTAGGATTTGCTTGTGCTCTTCATCTTTTTTCTTCTCATCTGCTTGTTTGAGCTTGTGAGGACATCCTTTCTTGGTTTGAATGGTTCTAACTCGTAGTCAAGCCAAGGCTCTAGTCAACTACGTGAGGCATCAACCACTTCCGTCTACCCAGTCCATAACTAGTCCTATAATGGAGTTCCACTCGGAAACTGAAAGAACTCCTACTCATCCAACCCCGCCCCAGACTCCTATTGTCCCAGAAGGGGACCAAGATTTTGCACAATTCTTGGACCTCAACGTCAAAGCCTTGCAACACTATCTCGCACATAGCCAAATGCGAGACTCCTTGGGCAATCCGATTTATGAAATGTCAACCTCTCTTGTCGTGACTACAGCCATATCGACAACGTCCGTAGTTCAACCTTTAGACACTCAAGCTATCACCTCGACCAATGACTAGAACTTAACCAACCTTCCAAGTGTGGCCTCTCCCTCCATCTTTGGGCCCACTTCCACTGGGGTTTTGGCCCCCTATCAACCTCAGCCCACTCAATCGCTATCCACTCCTTTCTAGAACCTGGTTGTATCTATTTTGCCTACCCTGGCCCTTATCAACACTAGGGTGGCTACCTATCCCTTGGCCCCTATTACCACAATCCAACCTCTCGTGGCAACATCGAGCCTAGCTATACCTTCTACCCAACCACCCTTAGTCTCCTCTTCTATCCCTACGACTAGTTATCCCTACGTTGTGCTCTTACAGGGATAACCAACTACGTCGTATGCCTCCTCTAGCCTCTTCCAAGTGCCCTACTATCTAGGGGTGCTCCATCCGTCAATCCGTCAGCAGATGTCATCAAAATGCTAATGGACAGGATGTCTAGCCTAGAGACCTCCATTTCTAGCTCACGCAATGCTCTCTCATACGAGCAAATTTGCAATGAGCCTATTCATCCTTCTGTCCCGATCAGGCCATATCCCAGCCAGTGGGAACTTCCAAAGTTTTCTCGCTTTCAAAGCAAGGAAGACCCAAAACAACACTTACGGGCATTCAGACATGCCTATTACCTTATTTCCCATGACGATGCATTGCTTTTACACACGTTTCCTATGTCCCTCTCTAGTGTTGCACTTGACTGGTACAGCTCCCTTGCCAGCCATTCCCTCTTCACATTCACATAGCTGGCCCAGCTCTTTCTTGATCATTTTTCCATCAACATCACCAAGAAGGTCTCGATTACAGACCTCTATTCTATCCACCAATTTGAGGATGAATCCATAGCCGACTTCGTTGCTTGATAGAGAGGCCTCATCAATCAACTCTCCTTTTCCTTACCCCAGCCTGAACTTATTGAACTTTTCTCCCAAGCCTGCGCCAGACATATTTATTCCACCTTGAGGGTTTAGACCTTCCGCACCTTCGACGAAGCCTTCACGATGGCCCGCAAACTTGAATTGCGTGCCATCGAGGAGAATAAAGTCAAGTTGCAGAGCAAGAATCCTAGCTCTAAGACTAATGACTCCTTTTCTTCTAAACCTTCATCATCCAATCCTAAGTCTAAAGCTTTAGCTAACACTGTGGTCGTTAGACCTTCATCTTCTTCGCCTTCAACCAATCAGCCTGAGCCATCCACATCTCAGAGCACCACCCGCTAATTCCAGCAGAGATACATACAATGACGGTATAATCCTCTTAGAGAATCATACGCGTCTGTGCTGGAAAAACTTGTTAAACAGGGGGTTCTCAATCTCCCCCAAATCCGACCACCTCCACAATTTGATCCCTCACACGCCATCCCTGCGTGGTATAGGGAACATGACTTCTGCAACTTCCACCATGTTAAAGGACATGACACAGAAAATTGCAAAACCCTTAAAAACATAATCCAAGACATGCTTGAAAAGGGTGACCTCATCCTAGACAATCCCAATGCACCTCCTAATCAGGGCATCGACATCTTCAAGCAACCATTCCCCAATCATCCCCTGACTCAAAACAATGTTTGGACCTTAATTGATGACACTCATGAACACAACATTCGAACGGTCAATACAGTCTCGCCCTTCACCCCCGACCAACCTCAAGAGATTAGTCCATCTACCAATCCATCACATGTGGATGAACCTCTTTCCCCGGTTACTTCTCTGTTGACCTCTCTCATCTTGGAGGATGCCTCAACCTTACTAGCACCACCGGTCTCACCATCCTCCTTCCTACTACCTATAGAGGACCCGACCCTTCCTACTCCTCGACCGCAAGTGGAGGGCACCATCATCCCTGTCCTTTATCCACTTGAGGAGCCTCATTCTCCGGTTGCTTCTCCACCCAGGGAAGAACCTACCTCTCCTTCGTCTCCAACCAAGGATGAATCTATCACGACTTCATCATGCCATGGGTCCGAGACTGCTACACCCATCTCGTCTTTGGCCCCACAACCATCAACATCTTCTCAAGAACCCAAATCTCATCCATCATCTTCTCAGCCATTTTCCTGATTAGTGGAGAAAATCAGACTTCTCCCTTCAAGGAAAGTGATGCATTAGGTATTGTGGGAGCATCTTAAAGCCCTTCAACATACCTGTGCCCTCTCGTCTCATGCTGCCAATCCTCCCAAGGCAGAATCTCCCAAGACTCTCAACAAATACCAGACTTCCAAACCTCAACCAATCCCATCAAGACCAAAACCCGCATCTACCCCATCTAAACCTATCAAATCACTTGGCGTTCACCCTGTCTCTAACCTCACTCACCCGCAAGTGAAGGTGGACTTAGACCAGACCTCGACCAACAGTAGTCTTCCAACAAAGTCAAAGAAAATTGCCAAATGACAGAAGCGAATGCCTCCTCCCCTATCACCATTACCTTCCATTTTAGGCCCCCATCCTTCGACCCTGACCAGAGTCCTTCCCACTCTGACCTCTAATCAAAACTAGTTGCCTCCTTTGCTTCCTCTAGCTACCTCCAGCCTACCCTCTCCTAAAAAGGTGGTACCTCTCACGAAGAAAGTGCCGTCTCCACCTGTTACCGCACCATCAACCCACAAGGTGGTACAAAAACCTCCCCCAGCTCTGCCTAAGCAAAAGTCACCTGCCTCGCACATATCAACTAGCACGGACCCTTTAGTGGGCTCATACTCGTTGATATTGCATCAACTTCTGTAGACTTCCAGCATAACCCTTCCACCCATCAAGCCTTTCCAACCTCTTGGGTCTAAGCCCTCCTAGTTCGACGACACAAAAATTTGATTATACCATCGTGCGCCAAGACACGATACCGAGACTTATTGTGCCCTCAAGGCCGTCATTCACCACTATATGGAGAAGGACACTCTTCTCCTTGAGGACACTCTTGACCAAACCTTGACTCCTTCCCATCTAACCTCTTCAACCACATCGACATCTCACCAGCAGGCCATGACCCCTTCTTCACCTCCTATCTTTGAAATCAATGCTATCCATATAACCACTAGGTCGCAAAAGGACAAGGCAAAAGAAAAAGCCGCCATTCCTTGGACCTATCCTTTCGTCAAGCCACCTCTTGTGCCCAAGCCTAAAATTTCTATCCTCGACGCATCTCAGCCTTCTTCTTCTTCTTTCGGGCCGATTCATGACTCCATGTTGAAACAGCTTCACCAGATGCCTGTGAAGATGTCCCTTTATGACCTCATCCAAACCTCGCCTCAGCATCGTCAAGCCCTCATCCGAGCCTTGTAGGCAGCAGAGGTCCAACCCGAGGACCCCCAACCACTCGCTACCCTCGTCCATTCTTTATCCCCTATTGCCTCCATCACATTCAGCGATTCTGAGATTCCCACATCCAACACGGAAGATCAGGATGCCGCCCTCTTCATCATTGCCTATGTTGATCAGACATGCATTAAATGTGTTATGATCGATGGAGGTGCTAGCATCAACATTATCTCCACCCATGCCTTTGATCAGTTAGCTCTTCCCAAGAATTGCATCTCCAAAACTAACGTGATCTTGCGCTCCTTCAATGACACCACCGCCACGACCATTGGCACAATCATCCTTCACATTCGCGTTGGTCCACACATAGTCTCAGAGCTCTTCTATATCATCGAAGGAGAGTTTCAATACAACATGTTGCTAGGCCGACCCTAGATCCATGCCATGGCCTATGTCCCCTCCACCCTCCACAGTTGTGTGAAATTTGAGCATGACGGGCAAGTCCACACCATTCCCATTGACCCTTCACCCTTCAAGACTTGTAACACAACCTACTATCCAAATGACGTTCTTATTCCTATCAAGTCATCAACTCTGGCACTGCCTCCATCCACAGAAGCTTCGACCAGTTTGTAATTGGTGGTCGCCCTCACCCCTCCTCTTTAAGTGACGACCAAAGACCCCATGGAAGACGTCTTCCAACAACTTTTTCTTGGGGAATATCACTTGTTGGCCTTAGACATGTTCCAAACTCCACAAGAGTATGGACGCCTTCATCTCAGTCCTAGTTACAATCATCAGATTGGGATGGTCGTGCCTTATGGTCCTCCTCACCTCCAAACTGACCTTGTCTATGGGGGGCTCAATCAAGCTCCTACTGACGGCAATCCTCTCCCTTCACCCTAACCTTTCACATTAGACTTCTCATTTCTTGGCAACCCTACCTTTACACACACTTACCTTTACAGGTGTGAATGGAAGGGTTTTAGTTTCAGACGCTATGAGTAGGGCTCCCATCAGCCTATTGAGCCTCTCAACGATGATGATGCTAAGAAACGGTATGGCCTCGGATATCATGACCCCACTCAGGCCCCTTCAGACCTTTGGCCCGAGCCAACCATTGACCAATCTCCTCCAAACTCACCCATTTCTCCTTCTTCACCTACAGAGTCGGTGGTTTCCATCCCTCCTAGTTTTTTTTTCCATAAACACCATCCACCTGGAACCCCTGACCTATCAGCTCAATGGGGTGTCTAGGTCCTTCCCTCTCATTTATCCCAGCATGATAGAAGATGAGTTGGTGACCATTCACACTATCCACTGCGTTGATGATGAAGCCATCCTTTCCTACATGGGCACTGATGACTCTTTCATCTAGCGCTCCCTCCCTTCTGAGACCCAAGTTATGTTAAATGAATCAACCATTGACATCAACCTCCCTTCTTTCGATGTTCCTCACGTCTTGAAGATTGGCCAATCTTTAGACGCTCAGGAGTAGCTTGACTATACCCAGTTCCTCTCCGACCATAGCAAGGCCTTTGCCTAGACTTACAGTGACATGCCCAGCATCAACCCCACCATTGCTACCCATAACATTGTCACCAAACCAGAGGCTAAGCCTATTAGGCAAAAGCTTCGAAAGATGCATCCTCGCGTTGCACTCCTTGTCAAAGAGGAGCTTCAGTGCCTTCTTTCTGTCTCCTTCATCCAGCCCATCGATTATCCACAGTGGGTCTCTAACATCATCCCAGTCACCAAAGCAACTGGGGGGATTCGGATCTACACAAACTATCGCGACCTTAACCTAGCCTATCCCAAAGATGACTTCCCTCTTCCTAACATTGACCAGCGTGTTGATCTCACGGTCGGCCATGAGATGCTATCTCTTATGGATGGGTTTTTAGGATACAACCAGATCCTGATCACACCATAAGATCAGCACAAGACTACCTTTATCACCCCATGGGGGACTTTCTTCTATCGAGTCATGCCTTTCGGCTTGAAGAACACAGGTGCCACTTACCAGCGTGCCATGACTTATATTTTCCATGATCTCCTCCACAAAATCATGGAAGACTATGTGGACGACCTTCTCGGTAAGTCCAACCTTCGCCATGACCATTTGACCATTCTCAAGATCATCTTCTCTCACCTTCTTCAATACAATGTCCACCTTAACCCCAAGAAATGTGTCTTTGGGGTCCTCTCAGGCAAGCTCCTCGGCTTCATCGTTTCCTTTCGTGGCATCGAGATAGATCCTGCCAAGATCCATGTTATCCTCGAGATGCTGCCCCCATCCAATCTCAAACAGCTTCGCAGTCTACAAGGGAAGCTCCAGTCCATTCGCCATTTCATCTCACAGCTTTCAGACTACTGCCAACCTTTTCATCATCTCCTTAAGAAGGACGTCTCCTTTAAATGGGATGAGGACTATCAAGAGCCTTTTGAAGCCCTTAAACGCTATCTGGTCTCTCCACCAGTCCTCATTCCACCTAAAGATGACCAACCCTTCTACCTTTATATCTCTACCACCAACCATTTGTTAGGTGCCATGATCGTGCACCGAGACGAGCATCACCGTGAGCAAGCGGTTTACTATATCAGCTGAACACTAGTTGACTATGAAACTCAGTATATTCATACCGAGAAACTCTATTTGGTGTTAGTATTTCCCGCTACCAAGCTCTGTCACTATCTTCTCAACCACAAGACCTTTGTCATCACTCACACCGACCCTCTCAAGTATATGCACTCCAAGCCATATCAGAATCAACGTATGGCTCGGTGGCTCATGTTGCTTGCTGAGTTCAACCTCGAATTCATCTAGTAGAAATCTATCAAGGGGTAAACCATCACTGACCAACTGGTAGATGCCCCTCTTCCTGACAATCAACCTTCACAGTGTGAATTCCTTGACGAATCTATCGTCGTGCTTTCCACCGATGACACCATCTACCAAATGACCATGTTCTTTGACGGCTCTAAATGTCAACTCGGTGGGGGTGTGGGTGTCATTTTCATCCCACTCGAAGGTGAGCCCATGCCTCTATCTTTCAAGCTTGAATTTGATTGTACCAATAATATGGCTAAATACGAGGCCTTAATTTTGGGACTTTAGACTACCCTTTCTCTCAGCATCAAGTCTATCAACATCTTCGGTGACTCGCAGCTCGTCGTCAATCAAGTCAACGGTTCATACCTCTACAAAAATGAAGTTTTGCAAAGGTACAAAAATTGTGCTGACCTTCTTTTGGCATCTTTCAACCATTACCTCTTGCAGACTGTTCCTCGATCCACGAATAAGTTTGCTGACACCATGGCTTCTCTTGCTTCGCATATCTCATCCTCATCATCATCATCTCAACTTTTTGTCACGGTGCATCGTGTGCCATTGCCTTCATACATCTCTCCTCACATCAATTATATCAACACTGTCAATTCTAGTCCATGAGATGATTGGTTTAAGCAACTTGTGGACTACTTGTCTCTTTCTGTCATTCTTTCCGACCTCTCTAGCAATGCGCAGTGAGCTTTCATCAAGCGCACAGCTCGCTACACCATGCTAGGGGGTCTTCTCTATAAGCGAGGCTTCGACAGCCTCCTTCGTTGTCTCACCTCCACTGAAGCCTCTCATGCCATAAAACAAGCCCACGATGGGATTTGTGGCAGAAACTTCAGTGGGAACTCGGTTACCAAGCGCATCCTTTGCGTGGGTTATTATTGGCCCACCCTTCGTCAAGACTGTAGCGACTATGTTCAGCATTACATCAAGTGTCAGCATCACTCTAACTTGCTTCATCTCCCTAGCCACGCCTTACAAGTCACTTAGGATTTCTGGCCTTTTTCTCAGTGGGGCTTAGATCTCATCGGTGAGATTAACCCTCACTCGTCTCTTCGTCATCAGTCCATCATCACCGCCATCGAATATTTCACCAAGTGGGTGGAAGCCATTCCTCTCATCTCCACAAAAGCTGATAAAATTGTTGACTTCATCAGCAGCCACATCATCTGTCATTTCGGTGTCCCTCACAAAATCATTACCGATAACGGCAAGTCCTTCAAAAACAAGACTGTCCAAAAGCTATGCAACTCATTCGGCATCAAACTCAGCTTCTCTTCGCCTTACTACCCATAAGCAAATGGGCAGGCCGAGGCTTCCAACAAAATTTTGACTAAAATTCTCATGAAGGTGGTCGATGACACAGGGAGGGATTGGCACATTCACATTCCTTTCACTTTGTGGGCCTACCACACTAGCATCCGAACCTCTATGGGTGCTACCCCTTTCTCTCTAGTGTACGGAATAGAGGCTGTCTTACCTCTCAAAGTACAGATCCCATCTCTCCACATCTCTTTGCATGACATTCTATCCAATTATGACTTTCGTCAAGATCACTTAGCTCAACTTGAGTTACTTGACGAGCATCATCTTGTTGCCCTCAATCATCTCCATGTCTATCAAAATCACATAAAGTGAGCCTACGACAAAAATCTACGAGAATGAGATTTCAACATCAGAGACCTCGTCCTCAAAGAAAATCAACATGTGACCAATATGGAGCAAAGTAAACGAGGTAAATTTGCCCCTAATTGGCTCAGACCTTTCATCATCACGCACAAGTATGGGTCAGGGACTTATCGTCTATCCTCTCTTGACAGATGGCTAGAACCTGAGCCTCTCAATGCGTTGCATCTGCGACCATTCTTTTGTTAGTCGAGTACTCATCCACTTGACATTTAACTTGAGCTCATCCCTTGAGCAATCTCTGTCCTTCTAATCCTCATTCCTTTCAACCCTATTCCCCTAAACAAGTCCTCTATAACCCTTTTATGACACATGGATGCTTTTTCCTAATAAAAGGGAGCCCTTGACCTTCTATAGTCTTGTCCATGACTCCAAATTTTGTTAAAAAAAAAAAAATCAAGATGTCAAAACATATCCAAGGTCACAAAAATAAATCAAAAGATAGACTGCTCCCTTGAAGGACAGTTGTACTATCATTGCTGTAGCTAATAGACTGATCCCTCAAAGGACAGCTATTCAAACATTATATAGAGCACAAATATAGACCACTCCCTCGAAGGATGGCTATGACTAAATCTTGCTACAAACAACAACCTTTCTTAGAAGCTTCCCGCATCGATCAGCTTCACAAATGACCACAAAGCAAAATGACATCTCTATGTAGACTTCTCGCATCGATCAGTCAGCACCAAAAAAAAAATGAGTCATGGACTTGGCTTGTAGTTGTCTTAGGGTCTCCTATCAAAAGGGGCACAGTTATCCCTACTCTTAAAACAGGTTACCCCATCCTCCTCTTAACACCTGCTCAAGGGACTTCGAGCTCACTTTAATGTCAAAGTGATTCGATTACCATTCTAACACATATGGTCAACGACACAACGCATGAATGGGGCTCTTAGTTCTAACACCCCCTATCTATGCTACCATTTTGGTCCTTGTCAATGAAAGAGCAATTTGCCTTTCACCTTCTTTTCACTTTTGGTCATCAAACCAAACTATTTTCAAACCAGCATCATGACACCATCATCATCATAGTCCATTTTCACATAGTTTCTATGGACACCGATACACATGGAAGCTATCGACTAGACACAATTTATGTTAAGCATAAACCAATACTTGCTAAAGCATAAATAGACCTCAATTCATTTTTAGCATACATCCATCACGACTATGGACAATTGCTAGGGATGAAGGACCCTCGACCAATGTTACAGAGTACACCATTTGGAAAAGGCTGTAACATCTTTTTCTCCTCGTCATTTCGACACATGACCAAACCAATCATCGACCAATCTTTTCAATTAGCTCGAACTACATTGGTCTGAGGCCCTAAAACTGGGGCTATGTAGGTAGCACTCAGATAACACGTCTTCTGGGGTTAGCTCGACCACCCTCATTTGTTCATCTCTTTGATGGACAAACCTTCTCTTCTTTGACCTTGACCTTGACCAAGACTAGTCTATCGACCACTTTGACCAAAACCAATCAATCTCTTTGACCCTTCCTCCCTTTTAGGAATAACTACATTGGCCTGAGGCCCTTCACACAAGGGCTATGTAGGCAACACTTAGAAACATGACGTCTTCTGAGGTTAGCTCGGCCACATCCTTTCATCCATCCATCCACCTTGACCAAAGCCATTGGAGATCATGCCTATCTCCTCTGACCATGACCACTTCCAAGACAAACTTTGCCTTGGTTGTTTTTGCATGTATGCTACCCCACGACTGGTTAGCCAAATTGTGCACAGACTATTTTTGACCTTCACAAGTATAGGCTCGCGAGCCAGTTGATCCCTACTACTTGTGGCATTTTTGTGTTTCTAGGAGCACTTCCTGAGCCTGGGATACCTAGAACACGACGACCATTTGGAACTTCAGCTTAGATTGAATAACCCGATCAGCAGATGACTAAATGCTGGGGCCTAGTTATTTCAATTTTGGCACTCTTCGACCCTCGACATGTGACAATTTGACCTAACCATCCTGTGAAGTGGTATACATGCAATCACGACTATTACAGCATTTTCACTCACCCTCTCTCTATCCATCTCTCTGTCAAATTGACACTCGATCTCTGTTTCCCTTCCCTCGACTCTCGCTTTGAGGGGGGAACACCTCATCCCATACCTGGGGAAACCAACTCCTATTTTTGTCTTGCAGTTTATCAAGAACAACCAACAAGACAAAAAGGGGCAAATGTAGACACCGAAAATGTGTCTGCACCTTGGTCATCTTTCGTTCTCCCCCCTTGTCCGCCTTGACCCATGTCCTAACCCTTGTCCTAGTCCCCTCCATTCATTAAATTAAAATAACTTAAACATTTTAATTTAGTGGCCCCCTTTCCACCTCACCCTTGCCACCTTGGATCCCCTCCTTGGATCCCCCCACCTCTCTCCTAGCTTTTATGGCCTAAATCTCCCCTTTATCCTTCCTCCTGCGCCCATTTAAGCCTTCCTGTGACTGTTTTCCCATGGCCCTTTGACCCAGCGGCATGCAAGAATGGACAGAGGCTAATTTAAACCTCTATGCCCATTCTGACCTCGCTGATGTCGGTCATTATTCAGCCGATGTCAGCGGTTCTACCGCCATCGGCAACCTTCAAAATAGTTTTTTGCAACCATTCTGCCCCCCCGCGAATAGAATCCTCTTGACACTTTGGCATTTGCATTCTCATTTCTCTCAACCTCGTACAGCAGCAGCAGGTACAAGCACTCTACATCAGTCATTTCTTCTTACAATAGGCTTCCACAGCTCCAACAACAAGCTCCTCCATTCTTCAGTCAGCAAGCAAAAGGGTAAGCAATTTCATTATTTTATTTCATTATTTCATTTTATTTTAGTTATCTATCCTATCCACTGTCTACCACTTACTCTGTCCTTCCCTTGAGAGGCTAAAAAGCCTTCTCAGACCCTGTCTCGTATCCATCTTCCTCTTGCCCTGCCACCCTTTCAATCTAGTCCCAGACAATACTCTCAGTCCCTCAGACCCAAGACAAATTCCTCAGACCTCCAAGCAATCCTTCAGACCTCTGAACAGACCTCCCTGACCCTCAGACAAGACCATAGTCCAACCTGCGTGTCCATAGACCCTGTCCATAGTCCTGAAACCTGGCCTAACCTGTCTCTGACTACTGCCCCGACCGACCTCGGCCAGTTCCCCTACCGACGTCGGTAGTATAACCGACGTTGGCGACCTTCTTGACCGACGCCGGCAACACCCCCGACCTCGGTGACTATGCAAAGGCAGACAGCTTCTAAATAGGTATGCATTTGTCTTAAGTTCTTTCTTTCTATTTTCCATCATTTATCATTTTCTATTTTTAATCAGCATTCTATTTTAACAGTGGACTGACATCCTCCAAGAAGCCTTTGCACTTCTAGGACCAAGCTCTTGCTTGGCAGTCCACTCTTTTGTCATCTAACATTCTCCGTGTTTAGTGCCTTTCTCTTTCAGGTGTCATTCCTCCACAGCCAAAGAGGAGTACCTTCTATCGTCTAAATTATGGTGTGCAACGTCTACAATCTGGGTACGTACAAACCCCTCATCCCTTTTCTTTAAGTTTCTCATTTCTCTATCTTTTGAATGTAGAAAGTGATTTAGCGTAGAAATAGTATTATCCCACTTAGGTACCCCTATTGCCTCTCAAAAAGTCTATGGATTCAAAACTAAAGCAAAAAAGGCATGTGGATCTCTGAAAACCCCCTAGTATGTCTATCATCTGCAAGATCTCCTGCCCAAGTGCCATCACTCTCAAGTGTCTGTCTAGCCCAAAGTGGCCCGAAAGTGGGTGAGTCAAGTGATAACTCCTCATCCTCTGACTAACTAGAGGTGGATGACTCTGCATCACTATCCTCACTATCTAAATTTGAAGAAGAAGATGTCTCTGGCTCAAAAACTTGATGTGGCTGATCTAAATCTAATGAAGAATCATCATGAAGAAGTAGATCTGATGAGGGAGAAGAAGTGTCAAGTGTTGAGCCTCTAGGACTCTCCTAAAAATGGACACTTCTCTCGATGAACAACTCATGAGTGAATGGATCTAGAAGGTGATATCCCTTAATACCATCCAGATATCCTACAAAGATGTAAGGCTTGGACTGACATTCCATAGCTTTGCATTTCTTCTTCAGAATGCTGCCATGGCTAGGGATCTAAAAACCCTGAGGTGCTCAACATCAAGTTTCCTTTTATGCCAAGCTTCAAAGGGTGTTATCCCTTTCAAATCTTTGTGAGGAACCCTATTTTGAATGTAGCAAGCACAATTGATGGCTTTGGTCTAGTACTATGGTGGTAAGGATTTGGAGTGAATCATACAACTACCCATCTCTTTCAAGAACCTATTTTTGTATTCTGTAACCCCATTCTGTGAAGGACTGTAGGTGACTATGTGTTACAAATCAATCCCCTCTATGGTGCAAAACTGCTCAAACTTGATGTTGACATACTCCCCTCCATTATCAGTTTGAAGAACCTTGATGGATTTCTCACTCTGTTTCTCAACAAGAGCCTTAAAGGCTAGAAATTTTTCAAACACTTCAGACTTTTGTTTGAAAAAATATATCCAAGTGTACCTAGAGAAATCATCAATGAAAGTGAGGATTTATTTGGGCCCTGTGAAAGATGGTTTGGGAAAGGGTCCTGATACATCACTATGGACTAACTCCAAAGGTTGTGAAGCCCTCCAAGCTTTGCCTTTATCAAATTTTGCTTCGGGATACTTTCTAAGGGAGCACCCCTTGTAAAGTCCTTTTGAGAATTGGACATGAGGCAAGCCAATGACCATGTCATGTTTACAAAGTTTCTCAAGGTAGTGGTAGTTAAGGTGGCCAAACTGCTCATGCCACAATTTGATAACTCCATCTGAATGAGTCAACAATGTTGTTGGAGAAGAATTTGCTGCAAAATGTGAGAAGGTGTATAACCTGGCTTGGTGATCTGCCCTACCCACTGCCATTGTAGTATCACTATGTAACTCCCTGATAGCCACTGAATCTGGTGAAAACTCAACTCTCATACCCTAACCAATGTGAGTGATTTGGTACACTGATAGGAGATTGGTTGAAAGAGAAGGAACACTTAGAATATTATTGAATGTTCCTCCTCCCATTTCAACTAACCCTCTCCTAGCAATAGAAATTGAAGTGTCATCACCCAAACTAATTGAAGTCATGCTACAAGGCTCTAAAGATGAAAACTCAACTAGTGAAGAGCCCATGTGGTGAGAAGCATCTAGGTTGATGACCCATGAAGATGTAGAAGCTATTGTAGCTACAAGGGCCTTGCCCTTTTCTTTCTCTTTACCCTTGCCTTTTTCCTTGGTAGAATCTTGGGTAGATGAATTCTACTTGATGGACTCAGGAACACCTATGTTGTTCTTCTCTAGAAGATGAGTTAGGTGATCTATTTGTTTCTTCATGCATTTGTGTTCATCATGCCCTATTTTTTTGTAATAGGCACACTTAACCTTCTCCTTCTTAGGTTTAGCATTGGAAGAGGAAGTCTCAGTGTTGTTTTTGATAGGATTGGTGTTTTCTTTCTTCTTCTCCTGGTCCTTGTTCTTTTTCTTCTTCTCCTTTGTTGAAATCTTATCCTTACCATTTCCAGCTATTAAGGCTTGGGGTTGAGTAGACTTCATTGTGCCCATTTGAATTAGCTTATCTTCCTCCCTAGTCAAGTTGGAAATGAATGAATCCAAAGAAGGCATTTTCCATGTAGTGCCAAGGGCACTTTTGTGGCATGGAAAGTGGAGACAAAGACTGAATAGCTTGGACCTAACTTTGTGAGAATAGAAAGTATGAGTTGATCATGTTTCTTCTCTATCCCACATTCTTTAAATTGCAATCTAAGGGCCTTAAACTTAGTGAAGAAGTCTTGTAGGGTGTCAAAGTTGCTAGGACTTAGACTTATGAGTTCATTTTCGAGCTCATGACCTCTCATCTCATCAAGCTTCCCAAATAACTTTTCTAAGGTGTCCCATATGTCATTGGGAGTCTAAGAGGATTCTAGATGGAAGCGAAGTTTTGGAGACACAAACAAGCTCAGTAAGTCAAAGGCTTCATCACTATGGTTGTACCAGTTAACCTTTTCAACATCAGTGTTGGGTTCTACTTTAGTACCCATGGTGATCCTATACAACCCTTTGCTTCTAAGAATGATTGACATTTTAACCTTCTATTCATGATAGTTGAAGGGTGTTAGGGGTTTTATTTGAAAATAATCTATTTTAGCTGAATTTAGGTGAGGTTGTGTTGATTGCAACTTGTAAAATTATGCAGAAAGGAGAATGAAAGCAAAGATTTGCAAGTTGTGAAAAGCAATCACACCCCCCTGAAATATTGACCCCCCCCCAAATATGCAAGTGCATGCTCAAAAGATGTCAGACTTAGCTGAGAATGTGTCTTAGAGCAATCAGTTCAAGACTTAAGCAAACATGACATCGAACTCAGCCGAAAATGCGTCCCGAGAGACCCAATTTTTTGGCACTTTATAAACTAGTGTGTTTTTGACAAATAAAAAGCCTACACTATGGAGAATTGAATTAAAAACACTTTTTAAAAAAATGGCACCCAAATTTGAGCTATTATTTGCAAGATATTAAAGGTTCAATTTTCTCGTAAACTAGTGTTTTTGCAAAAAAAGCACTAAAACATTTTTAAAATGCCTATTTTGAGAGAGAAAGTGGCCTTCCAACCACTCTTTGGATTTAGCATAGAACAAGGAATCTAAAGGAGGTTTGTGTGAGGGGGAATTGGCCTCCTGCCAACCCGAGCCTCACCCTTCGTCTTTGACAGGCAAAGATACAAGTTTAAAATGAAAAACCCCCAAATTACAAAATTGTCTATAAAATTGAATATTTTAGTCAAATTGACTGATTTTTGTTTTATCAAGTCAATTTTAACTAAAAAAAATGAAGCATAGATAGAAATAAACTGTTGACCAAACATCTAAGGGTCCACATGGGATGCCAAGTAAGGAAGGGGTGCCCAAAAGGGTATAGTCTAGAATTTATCAGTAGAAAAGACAAAAAACAAATGTGCAAACCTATTGGATGCACTGTATGGCCTGGTGGCTTGCTAGAGAAAGGACTAAAGACCAAAAGCTAGGCACAGAAAGAAATATGCTTGCCAAAAAAAATGAACCTGCAGACTGCACACCATATGGCCTGGTCAGGTGTTGAAGCTTGGCATGGTAGAACAGAAGTACTTCTGCTACTAAAACTAAAGGCACCCAGCTAGAAGGAGTGTGGCACAAAATAATAAACAAAAAAATAGTAGACTTAGCGGAAGGCATTGCTGTTAGAAAGGATGCACCACTTTTTAGTCAGAAAATCTGCACCATGGCAAGCTAAACGTCATACGGCCTAGGAAGGACTGCTATTTGGAGTTGTTGCTCTTCCCTCTGTTGTTGAGTGCTCAACAATGGTGCCCAAGCTAACTGTTGAACTAGCCAAGAGACCCAAAGGACAAGGAAATGATACCAAAAAAGATTTTGAAAGTTTTTTTAAATTTTAGATCAAATCTAGAAAATAAAAAAACAAAGAGAACTCCACTCCTCTTGATTTCAAAATGAACTAAAAGCATAACCATACACATGATTACCATTCTTGCTCTGATACCATATCAAAGTTATTGTCAGAATCTGGATAATGCGAGTGCAATGGAGATGAGATCACACAAGTTGAAGCAAGTGCACACCACATAGATGCTAAAGCAATTTGAAAATAACACAAGAAGATAAATTGCACAAGACAAAATGGAGAAACCAAAATTTGATTAACATGAGATGGCCAAAGAGAGTAATACATATAGGAGAGTACGTAAGTAACTCCTCCACAAAAGGTGGACAAGGCACCCCAAGAATAGACAATAACTCCTCCATGAAAGGTGGTGACAAGGTGCTAAGAATAGAGAAGTAACTCCCATCAAGGGAGTTACTTATGACACCTATGACACATCTATGACACACACCTCTACATAAGCTAGCCTATCCCACAAATGTAGGAAAACTCCATATATGCACAAGAAATATAATTTCCCTAATTAAAAAATAGGGAAAAATAAAAACCTACACTAATAGTTATAAACTAAAAAGACAATGACTATCAGTGGTCTAAGGATGACCATCAGTGGTTAGGTGACTGTCAAAAGTGACGTAAGTTTGTCAATGGTTAGATAAGACAATCCATAGTTACTCTGAGATCTAGTTTAGAAAATGAAGTCTGTTGAGTGGAGTTATAGAGAGGTTTTGGGTGTGGATTTTGGGTTGAATGTTTCTTGTGAGATAAGAATTGATACTCAGATGTGGCTGGTTTATGGATTGAGTGTTTAGGTGAGTGAAATAGGATATGGGTGGTTTTGGGAAAGAGGTGAAGTGTTTGGAATTGAAAATTTTCAACCCAAAAAAGTGGGGTGAAAGAGAACTAAAGAAGAAAGACACAAGCAATGAAATAAAATAGAGCTAATTATTGAATCTTAATAAAAAACATATATACTTAGCTTTTGGATTTGCTTGGGAGTCATAACCTCTTACACTTGCTTTATTGATCTTGATGATGATTTATCCCTTCAATCTTCTATTCCTCTCTTAATTTATAGGAAATGGAGGTTCCAATAAAAAGGTTTAACAAATGGTTAATCACAAAGTCTAATTATGCATTGAACATACGAACAACTGGATAATTTATACTAGTAATCAATGAGTGAATTACAATCAAAATGTAGTTAATTCTTGTGATCATGTAAGAGCTAAGGTAACCGTCAATAGTCAAGATCAACCATCAGTGATCGAGGGTTGATTTTCAGTGGTTAGGGAGATAATTAAAATGGCTAAGGTTAGTTAATTTCACTTATGTTTGGTGGTTAGAAGGTTAGGAAATGGTTCGAGATCATAAAAGGTGGGTCATGGGGTGATTTGACAACTAGAAACACATTACATGGTTTTTGAGTGTTTATAATTGGTTCTTGTTATTATATAACAATAATCCAATTGTAGGTTCTAGTTGGTTTTCTCCCCCAAGAGGGTTTCCACATATGTCATGTGTTATGTGTTTGATCTTGCATTGTCTCTCTCGTTCATTATTTTAAATGATGTGTATGTTTCATGAATACTTGTGGTATCTTATTAAGAGTTTTTGAAGTGATTGAAATTGAAGTTGGAATATTTGGAGCTCATTGATTCACCACCCCCCCTCTCATTGATTATACCTCTAATAATTAGTATTAGAGCTAGTCCTTCTTGCAAAGTTTAACCACTTGAAGGTGATCAAAGGTACAATTATTGATAAAGAGGTTATGGCTTGTCTTCAAGACAATCTAGTATGTGCTTTATCAAAAGTTAATACAAGCATGGATGGTGTAAAGATATAAGTGTAATATCTAGAGGCAATAGTCAAGAATCTTCAAGTCATATTGAATAAAGATCTCAATCAAATAATGGAACGATTAGAAATTAAAGACATGACTTACTCATATGTGCTCTTATCCAAGGACAAAAAGGGTTCCATCTCCACCAAAAGGGTCAAGAATGATAATTAATGGATCATAAATTGTCAATAAAAAAGGAGGTCAAATCTGAACAATGTCTTCAATGGGTATTATTTTTCTTGCAATCATTTTGGTCATAGATATAAGGACTGCGCTCTTTCTCCAAAGATCAAAAAGTATCTCATATGCTACAATTGTAACCAACAATGTCATATAGCTAAAAAATTTAAAAGATAATTTTGGAAAAAGGATATACAACTTATTGACACCATCAAATGGTTCAAGGAAACTAAGTCTAAAAGGGAAAAGAAGAAAAATCCAAGTAGATCACCAAAGGAACAGTCATTATTTATTCAAGCATCTTTACATACTCAAGAAGATGAGAACAAGAGATGGTTAATAGACAATGGATTTTCAAATCATATGACAAGAGACAAGATCAAGTTTATCTATCTCAAAAAGAGCAACTTAGGTGTAATTAGATTTGGTGACAACAAATATGTTAACATAGTCAACAAAGGTATTGTGAGTTTGGATAATGGTCATACTAGGACTGAGAATGTCTTATATGTAGAAGTTTTGAAACATAATATTTTAAGTGTGATCCAAATGTGTAATCAAGGAAATGTTTTAAATTTTCATGATGATGTATGTGAAATAAGAAAGGAAAAATTTGGCAGA
The DNA here is from genome assembly GCA_037957365.1 of Torreya grandis. Lineage (NCBI taxonomy): Eukaryota > Viridiplantae > Streptophyta > Pinopsida > Cupressales > Taxaceae > Torreya > Torreya grandis. The sequence goes on along the minus strand of JARHVA010001834.1, from coordinate 2,806,975 downwards.
TTAATTGTAATTATTTATAAAATAGATAATAACATGTATGTATTCCATGAATCCAAGAAGCAAAAGTGTTTCATGGTTCAATTGGAAGAAATATGGCTTTGTCATAGAAGGCTTGGACATATAAATTTTGATAATATGGTAAAGATCAGCTCAAAGGGGTTAGTAATACATATGCTTAAGATTTATAAGATTCCTCATTCTCTTTGCAAGGCATGTCTTCATGGGAAGCAAACCAAGAGATGATACAAAACCAATGAATTATCCACTACAAAACCATTAGAGTTGATCCACACTGATTTATGTGGACATATGAGAACTCAAAGAATTCAAGGTAATAGCTACTTCATGCTTCTTATTGATGATTTTACTAGGATGACTTGGATATTCTTTCTTAAATAAAAAATAAAAGCTTTTTCAAGATTTGTGACATTCAAATCTCTTATGGAAAATTATAAAGGTTCAAAGATCAAGTGTGTGAGATCAAATAGAGGGGGTGAGTTTTGGTCTCATAAGTTTGATGAATTTTTTGAAGAACAAGGGATAAGAAGAAAATATTCTATTGCTAGAACAACACTACATAATGGTGTGGTTGAAAGGAAGAATAGGATTTTTGTAGAGATGAGTAGAATCATGATTCAAGATGCAAAAGTATTAGATGGATATTGGGAAGAAGTAGCCAACAATTCAATGTACATCCTAAATAGGTGTAAAATCATAGTAAATGGTAATAAGACTCCTTATGAGTTATGTAAGAGTAGAGTGGTTAATATCAAACATTTCATAGTATTTGGGAATAGGTGCTTCATCAAAAGAGATGAAGATAATATTAGGACATTTGATTCAAGATCTGATGAGGACATTTCTTAGGTTATTCTTCTATCAGTATAGCCTATAGGTGTTTCAACAAAAGACTTCACAAGATTATTGAAATTTAAAATGTAAGGATAGATGAGACAAGTAGAGTCAATAATCCTAAATTATAGGTAAGTGACTCGATTCAAAACTCTATTGCAAATAATGATGAATTATTCATTCAAATAGATGATGAAGATGAAGAGGAAGAAATATAATACTCTATAGCTCCATCTAGAAGAATTCATAAAGATCATCTAATATATCAGGTTATTGAAAATGTTAAAATAAGGTTACATATTAGAAGGAGAATGTTGATCAATCAAAATCAACAAGAATCAGCTCTGTTATCCATGATTAAACCCAAAATATTTATGGAATTCTATAAAATAGGAAAGTTTGAATGATGCAATGGATGAATAAATTGATCAAATAGAAAAGAATGAAATAGGGGACTTATTTCCTAGGTCAAAAGATAAAAATGTGATAGGTACCAAGTGGGTTTTCAAAAATAATATGAATAAGAAAAGAGAAGTCACAAGGAACAATGTTAGATTAGTTTTTAAAGGATATGCTCAAGTTTAAGGAATATATTTTTATGAAACCTTTCCTCCTATGGCAAGAATGGAAGCAATTAGACTCTTGGCATATGCATGTTTCAAAGGTTTTAAGGCATATCAAATGGATGTGAAATCTACTTTCTTGAATGGAAACTTAGAAGAAGTATACATTGAGTTACCTGAAGGATACTTCATGTCAAGTAATCAAGATTTTGTGTGTAAATTAAAGAAGGTTCTGTATGGTCTTAAACAAGCTCCTAGAGCTTGGTATGATAGGCTAGATAAGTATTTTTAAGTCAAAGTTTTAAAAAGGGGGTAGATGATAGTAATTTGTACATTAAGATGGAAGGTAATCATCAATTAATAGTTTTTATATATGTTGATAACATATTTTTTAGATCTAAAAATGATAAAATGAGTAGAGAATTTGCAGATACTATAAATTCTAGGTTTTAAATGTCAATGTTGGCAGAATTGTGTTTCTTCTTAGGATTAAAAATTAATTAACTTGATGTAAGGATATTAATTTCAAAAGCTAAATACATCAAGGATATGCTAAGGAAGTTTGACATGATGGATTATAAGCTAATGGGTACTCCAATGATCGCATGATGTAAGTTAAGTAAACTAGATGACTCACCAAAATTTGATCAAACATTGTATAGATCCATGATTGAAAGTCTTTTGTACTCTATTACTTCTAGGCCTGACATCATGCAAGTAGTGGGTCTTGTAGGAATGTTTCAAGATGACCCTAGAGAATATCACTTAAAATTAATAAAAAGGATTTTTATGTATCTCAAAGGCACCATAGAGTATGGTTTATGGTATCTCAGGTGTAAATAATTCTCTTTGAAATCATATACTAATGCAGATTGGGTAGGATGTGTGGATGATAGGAGGAGTACCGATGGTGGGGTATTATTCATGGGGGATTGCTTGGTGTATTGGATAAGAAAAAAGCAAGCCTAAATGTCCCTTTCAACTTCAAAAGCTAAGTACATAGCAACTACTTCTTATTGCACTCAAGTCATGTAGATGAAACAAACTTTAGAGGATTATAAGGTAAGACAAACTGGACCTTGTCCTATCTATTGTGATAATACCAGTGCAATTAGTATCTCAAAGAATCCTATTATAAACTCAAAAACTAATAAAATTTATATTAGATACCATTTTCTGAGAGAACATGTGATTAATCAAAGTGTTAAGTTGGAGCATGTGCCCACAAAATAGCAGCTTGTAGATATTATGACCAAACCATTGTCAAAAGCTACATTTGAGTATCTAAGACAAAGCTTGGGTGTCATTTATTTCTCTATGATTTAATAAAAGGTATTTGGTTAAGGGGGATCATCAATTTCATGAGATTGCTCTAGAGGTTTATAAATAAGCTTTAGTGTAGATGCTGAGTTGATAGCCATGAAAGTATCTAGAGAGAAGATGCTAGTAAGTTTGTGTGGTGGTTCTTCATGGTGTATGGAGATATGAAGATGATAAAAAGGTGAAATGAATAAAAAAACTTAGGGTGATTCCCTCTTAGATGTTTTTTGATGATTTCCAACGTATTTTAGTACTTTTGTGTGTTCTTTCTTCATTGGTTACAGTGCTTGGTTGAAGATAGTGTTGACATGGAGCAAGAGGAAGTTGTCAAGGCAAGAAGAGGTAAGCTCAAGGTAAGGGGGATTTTTACCATATTTATAATATTATCCCCTCCTTTTGTTTTTATTTTTAGTTCCTCATAATAAATTGGTTCCCATTTTTTCATTGTGTCAAAGGATGAGAAGATTCCTATTGTGAGAGTTCTTGAAGAAAGAGAAGGAAGGTGAGCTATATATTATTTCATGATGGGTGTTGAAATAAATAAAAAAAAATGGGATATTTTTGGAGAATTTTAAATGATGTCATGGTGATGTCATGGAGGTGTCCTAATGAGTGGATGAATTTCCTTGATAGTCTATATGACAATGACAAAGTGTACAATGTGTTTGTCCTAGTATGCTTGAAGAAGGCTTGGTTGATCTTCATAGTTTGCATGGTTATCGATGATGAGGGGTGAATATGATGATTTAGGGATGTCAAATAGGTCCCTAGGATTTTTTTTAATATTTTAATTCTTGTATGCATGAGTGTATTTCATCTGGTTGATCATTGTTTTCATCTAGACATTTTAGGTCTAATGGCAAAAAATCTAAGTACGCAGTTTGCTAACATCACCATTGCCATGTGTGGATGAGTCAAGGGGATTTGGTCATATGGTTGTGATAAAATTTATGAATAAATCATATGCAATAAATTTTATTTCATGTGACTAATCATGAAAAATTATATTCATGTTCAAAGTTGGGCTCCCAGGTAGTTTGACAGTGTTTTCCAATACTTAGCCAAATTTGCAATGTGGTAAGAAAAAATGAGTAGGGTTTTTGATGGTGTTATATTTTGCATGTGTGAAGGTGCAATGAGAAAATGATCATATGGGTTTATTTATTTTTATTCCTATTTTATTTTTTATATTTTTTAGGTCATGAAATAAAGTGCATCAAAATATATGCATGTGCAAAGTTGGCCTTCTAGGTAGTTCTTGACATAGTTGGCTATGTGGAAAAAATAATTTAAGTGACCAAATTAATGGTATTATATCTCACATGTATAAAGGTTTTAAGATAATTTTGACATATTTTTGGATTATTATATGTGAGGATATCATATGGTCCCAATTTTAGATCCTGCATCTAATCACAAAAAAAGTTATTAAGGTCCAAAGTTAGCCTTCTAGGTAGATAAGCAATGGTCCCCATACTTGGTTTTACAAGAGGTCAAGTTCAGGACCAAAAAGAGATCCAATGGTGCATGAGAGATCATAAATATTTATATAGAGTGTGTATTAATTCAAATGGGCCAAAGATTTCATTAGTTAATGAAGCTAAAGATTGAGCTCCTTACAAAAGGATCAACAGAGCGTGTTTATTCCAAGATATCAAGATGCAACGAGATGGTGTCAAGTGTTTGATGTTTAATACTGAGTAGAGATAAATATTGAGATTATTCCAAGTATAAATGGTGATTATGTGTTCATAATAATCAATATCAATGGTTTGAATTAAATTTAAGAGGTCAAAGTGACAGTTGTCTAGCATTATTAAAGCATGGACAATCCTGCATAGATTGACAATGTGCATTGAATCAAATTTGCAAGATTGCAAAGATGAGGTCAATTGTTCAAAGTTTAAAAATTGGGAATTGGCACACTATGCATCAAATTTTAATAATATTTATGGTGTGTATTTAATCTGAAGATGTGAGGACATGAGATGCAAGCAAAGTGACTGAGGTTTAACTGTGATGGTTGGCATTTGAATATTTGAATTTCACAAAAGAAAAACAAGTGCTCTGTATTTTGGATATAACTTTTGATATATGAAAAAATTGATCATGGTGTAAAAGGAAAAGATATAAAAAACTCTAAGGCACATTTGTAAATATATATTTAAATATTTTAAAGTATGTATAGTAAAATTTATGAAGGTTCAAAGTTTACTATGTGTTCGTGCATGTGTCACAAGTAACCCAAGAAGGATAATTAAACTTGTGTTAATATTGTTTCAATGTTTCATGATGAATTAGATATTGGAGAGTGTTTTAGACTAAATTATGTTAATTTTTATGGATTTTTTAGGTGTGATCAATCTATATTGATTATGACAATGCTTAATAAGTTAACTATGTGTTCATTCATGGTGTTCTTGTGTACAAGGTCATTATTTAAGTTGATTGAACTTGCACAAAAGAGTGAAATGATGACTGTAAGTATTTTAGGATGCAAAGGGGTCATGTGGAGTGGACTTATGTAATTTTAAGTGGTCCCACGTTATTTTTTTGTTTTATAAAGTGCTAAATGGGTGAATAGGTCTCCATGAGACCTATAAGGCCTACAAGGGCCTATTTGATAGGTGTAGTTGCTTAAGGGTGACCCATGGGTGTTATGGCCAACCTATGAATATTTTATTGAGTTGTGTCTTCATATGATAAATATTTTAAGTGTAAGTCATGCCTAATAGCCAACCAAGATGTTGATAATCATGAATGCTCTATATATAGTGAAACCAAATGTGATGGTTTCTAGATTTTTGAGAGACTTGTAGGATATTAGAGAGAGACTTGTATGTGGTTTAGATCAAAGGGTGGAGAGGCAAAAGAAATAAAGTGTGCTCAATAGATGTATTTTTGAGTAGATCAAATTGAGGTTTATGTGTATGATGATTTGATCATGTTATTGATGTGGTGACAGAGTGGTTACTAAGAAAGTGATTTGTGATAATCAGAGGTCCATCATTAGGTGTTGAAGACATGAATTAAAATGTGGAGGTTTTTATAGGTGTTGTTATTATCTATAGGTGAAACTTGTTAAAAGTATAATTTTTATGGTTGCTTAACTATATAGGTGTAGAAGCTCTTTGTGGGATTATAGTCTCACTAAAATAAGGGATGGTAGTTCCTTGATCAGTTATAGCTGGTCTAAATTAGTTCTTGTTATTATAGGATAGTAGTCCAATTGTAGGTTCCAGTGGATTTTCTCCCCTAAGAGGGTTTCCCACATATGTCATGTGTTATGTTCTTGATCTTGCATTATCTTTATTATTCATTACTTTGAATGATGTGTATGTTTCATGAATGCATGTGGTATCTGATTAAGAGTTTTTTAAGTGATTTTAATTGAATTTTGAATATATAGGGCTCACTAATTCACCCCCCCTCTTAGTGATTGTACCTCTAACATGATCATCCCTAAAATACATTGATCTAGAACACCTTCCCCAATGAAAAAATTCCCATTTATCAACCATCCTATGGCTCAACCTTGGTTATTTGGAGTTGCTATTACCATTCCTAGAGACCAACATAATTTACTAAATAATCTAAAATAATACTTGCCTACACTTCCCCCTCAAGTGGGAGGATGGAACAGGAGCATATTAAATCCTTTTAAGGCTAATCTAAGATAAATGAATGTCATAGATGAGGATGTTTCATGTATACTTTTCCCATTCATTCTGCAAGTTCCTATTTATGATTGGTATTTTAACTTGCAAAAAAAATTTATCACCTCATGGAGTGCATGCCAAAACACTTTCCTTACATAATTTAGACAAGGTACTAGTCCAAGTCTAGTGTATAAACATTTCACCAGCATAAAAAAGGAGTCCAATGATTCAATCTAGGCCTTTAATACAATATTTTAGAATATGTACACTTAGATAAATGTTGCATATAAACTAGAATTAGATATAGCAATTGATATGTATAAGAACATTGTAGATCCCATCACTACATTGTTATTACAGAGAAATACTGCCACTAATACTTTAGCCTTGTCATATGAAGAAGCTATCAACATTGATAAGTAATTTAATCTTTAGACATTAGAGGGTCAAGGATTAAATAATGGTTTTCCATCTTTGAATCCAATTTTGCATGCTAATAAAAATGTCCCCACATTCAATAAAAATTAGTTGTACATTGTACCTCCCATGAAATGACAAGCAATAAATCAAAATTATGGTTTCCTATACAATCAAACACAAAGGACTGGCCATCAATAGAACTAAAAAAACAACATATGACTCATTCCAACATAGTAGTCACTTGAGGTGTATACTCTACCAAATTTGAATTGGATTCTATAGAAAGAATGGTCCAAAAGTTGATCAATGAATTATTGAGTTTGCAAAGAAGGATAGGCAATACCACCAATCAGAATAATAACCAAAATGCTAGTTTTCCAAGATATAATAGGCCCTTTAATAAACCCTCCAATAATTTAGAACAACAACAATCCACTAAGCTGATAGAAATCAATATCATAGAGATAACTTTATCTAATTGGTGTAGAGTTCATAACACATCACAACATGGGAAATTAGTATGTGTGGAGTTCTATGCAGCATTTAAAATTTTCCAAAGGGAAATGGTCAGACATGATCAAATTTTGAATCCCCTAGATCTCCCTCATGGCTCCTCAATTTTAGATATGGTCTTTGAAACTTATGAGTTTCCCTTCTCCAGTGAAGATGATAATGTTCTAGAGAATAATTCTAATGAATTACAAGTGTTTTAGTAGTTCAATAGGAACAATTATGATTTGAGGAACTAACAACCTCTCACCACTTCTACTCCTCCTAATAATAGAGTTATTCCCCCAAATCCTAAAGCTGACAATAATCCTCCTCCCCCAAAATAGAATGATCAGCCTTAGCATAGATAAGAATAGAGTAAGAGAGGATATAATAATTTTGAGGATATGAAAAAAATCAAGGTTAATATTACTCTCCATGAACTAGCATAAATCAATGAACATAAGGATATCTTATGGAATTCTATCACAAGGAAATATATTGTATAAAAGGCCAAAATGGCCAACACAAATGTCAAAATATACAAGCAAGCTTGAGGTTCCCCCTTTCTTGCTAACCATTAAAACATTTGAAAAAAATATACACACCTATTTTTTGGATTCTAGAACATTAGCCACTGTGATGCTAACCTTATTTTCTAGAATCTTAGTTTAACCCCTAATCCATCCAAGAGGTTCATTTCATAGCTAGATAAAATAGTGGTACCCATGATAGGAGAACTTAATGATGTATGCATCTAGGTTACATTAAAACCTCATGTGTAGATAATTATCAACATACTGGAAATAAATATTCCTAAAGGGTATGAGCTAATATTGAACAAAGATTCATTGAAGACACTCAATGGCTATATTTCCATAGACTTCTCTCATATTTTTATCATGGATAGGCATTTATAACTAAATTAGAATTGATCAAGAGCCAAGGATGAGGAAACCTATCATAGAATACAATAATACTAACGAAAAAGTAAGTTATAAATCTCCTAGTCTTAGAATATATACATTTACTACAAAACATGAAGTGTAAGACCCTTCCCAATTATGGACCCTTCATTTTGATAGAGTAAGATTCAAGCAAGGATAGGGTGATGGTATTGATTTGGTCAATTCATAAGGGAAAAAGTAACTAGAATCATAGAGGCTTAAATTCCCATACACTAATAACAAATCAAAATATGAAGCCCTAATTTTGGGATTGTAATTTGCTCTCAAGAACAACGTCAAGGAACTATTGATATATAGAGACTTAGACCTAGTGATCAACCATGTCATAAATAGATACCAATGCAATCTATCATACTTAAAGAGATAAAAACATAGAGCTTGGGATTTAATTAATTCATTTGAGGCTTTCAACATAATGGCCATTCCAAGAGAATAAAATCAAGTTTTTGACTCACTAGCTACTTCAATAGTAAATTTGGTACCCCTATAGGTGTCAAAAATGAAAAATTTCTCCATTGATTCGATACCTTGTCCATCATTATTGAATAATATTGGGAATTTTTTAGGTTTTTGATGATGATCAATAGATTGTCTAGTTTCTGACTAATTTAGGACAATTTCAGTCCTAAATAATTGATAATGAGAAAATAAGCCATTTTTCCCACAAGGAATTGGATGAAGAAGATATAATCCAATTGAAATAAAATCATCTCACATTGTGGATGTTTTCCTTGGAAATAGCCTTTGACATGGATCCCCAAGCCCAATAATAAAGGTAACTTAAGGTTAATGAGTCTAAGTTTAGCTTAGAGAATTTGGGAAATGAAGGAGACTTACATCTTGTCAATATTGGTTTAAGTTGCACTCTAGACAAGAGACAAAGGGTCAAGGACTTTATCTTTAGATATAAATATGTAATTACATGGATGTATGCTGATTTGATGATTTTTAATTCTAGGGTCATCACCCATACAATCCCACTCAAGCCAGATCATAAGCCACTCAGGTAGATATAGAGATTGGTTAATCATATCTTGGAACCTTTGATCTAGAAGTAGGTAGAGAATTTAATAAGTGACATGATAGTCTTTCTTATTTGGCATTCAACTTGGGTGGCTAATCTAGTTTTAGTCATAAAAAATAATGGCAAAATTAGGTTGTGCATCGATTTCAAGAACCTTAAAAAATCTTATGAAAAAGATAACTACCCTCTACCCTCATTAGATGAGGTGACCCAAATAGTGAGATGTTCTAGAATGATGTCTTTCTTAGATGTATTTTTAGGATATAATCAAGTGTTGTTGAGTCATAAGATAGCATGAAAACTGCATTTACCATAATGTGGGGAACTTATACATATAAGTGGATGTTGGTTGTCCTAATCAATATAGGAACTACTTTTTAAAGAGCCATGGATCATGAATTCCAAGGGTTAATAGGTAAATGCATAATCATATACATGGATGATCTCATTTTTTTTCAAAAAAAAGGGTTGATCACATAGACCATCTCCAATCCATCTTTGAAAGCTATAGGAAATTTTGCATTTCATTTAACCCCAAAAAGAGCATATTAGACATTACTAAAGAGCATATTCAACATTATCACCAAATATGGGATCACCATTTACCCAAATAGAGTTCAAGGGATTTCTAAATTCATGTTCCCAAACATCAAAAGAGAGCTTAAGTCCTTCTTTGGGAAGATTAATTTCATGAAAATATATATCAGGATTTGAAGAAATTGGCAAACCTATGAATACAAGGATTAAACAAGATGCCAAAGTGGAATGGACACCTAAATCTAGAAAGACTTTCCATTAGATTAAAAATGCTATATCATAGGCCCCAGTATTGGTGAGCTAGATTTCACTAAGGACTTCTTCTTGTACTCATTTGATTTAGAATGTACAATCAATGTTGTACTCACACAAAATAAAGAAGGGAATGAACATCCTATCACTTTCATGAGAATGAAATTAAAATACATAGAACTTAAATATTCCATGATTGACAAGAAGATATTTTTCCTTATCAAAGTTGTAAACAAGTTTTAACACTAGATTCTCAAGAACAAGACCATTGCTATTATACCAGATCTTATTGACAAGCTTACATTAGGATAGAACAAGTTGGGATAATGTAGGGGTAAATAGAAGGAAAAATTTCAAGAGTTTGGCATTGATATCAAACCTTCCAAGATCATTAGAGGACAAGGTATTATTCAATTGATGAGTGAACTAGACCCACATATCACCATTAAAGAAGTATGCACAACATAGGTTTAACAAGATGAATGGTATTCAAATATCATTTAATTCTTACTCACTTGAACATGCCCCTAAGAACTCAAAAGAGAGAAAAAGAAAGATTTGAGGCTCAAATCTACTCATTATATGATCAAGAAAGTAATTATCTATAGGAAGAACTATGAAGGCATCTATTTAAGATATGTATCACATGTTGAAGCCCAGGAGATTTTAGAAAACCTACATCAAAAGATTGGAAGTGGCCATCCATCTAGAAATACTGTAACCCATATAATCTTTAGAATGGATTATTATTGGCCAATATTATTTAAGGATGCTCATTACCACATAAGTATGTGCTACAAATGTCATGTTTTGGTAAAAAAAGAGGTACACACAATAATGGCATCATAACCCATGATCGAGGGTAAGATATTTGCCCAATAGGGCTTATACTTTAATTAGTGCTATCAACCTAAAATCTTTAGTTGGGCACAAATTTATGCTCACCACTACATATTATTGCACTAGATGGATTGAATTAATAGCCATAAGGAACTCAATAAAATAAGATGTGATCAATTTCCTCAAGGATTAGATCATGAATAGGTTTGGTACTCTTATTTCATTGGTTTGTGCTAATGGGCTAGCATTCCAATCATTTAAATTCATAGAATGGACCCATGACAATCAGATCACCATTAGATCATCCTCCAATCACTACTCATAAGGGAATGGATTGGCTAAATCAATTAACAATAACCTCATTGATGTTGTCAAGAAATTGGCCATGGATAAACCCAAAGAGTGGAATCTCTTACTAAAATATGCATTTTGGGTAGATCTAACTTGGTACAAGAAATCTCTTAAAGCCTCACCATATTCACTAGTTTATGGGAGGCAACTAATATTCCCAATCATGCTTACATTTCCAACATATTAGTTCATGAAAGAATATATGGAATGGAACCCAATGAGAGGAAAGAATTAGATTACTAGATACCATAGAAATAGAAGACTCCATAACTAAATCATGACATAAATTTAGAAGGTTTCAAGATATATTCAAAAGATGGTTTGATAAAAGAGAAAACTTTAAAGCATTTAGGATATGTTAGTGTAGTGCTTTTTCCCATTGGGTTTTTCCTACATGACCTTATGGCCATTATATGTCAATTAAGCTTATTTAGGTTAGTTATAAAAGGGTCACATAGACTAATTATATTTTAATGTAATTATTTAATTAGAAAATTAGAGGCTTCCCCATGTTTCCCTAATTTTCTCTATATGTACCCCACTTTTTATTTTTGGAAGGTAAGATAGGTTAATGCAATTATATGCAAGTAGACATATTTTTTAATATTGCCATGTGAAGACAAGCTTCTTCCTCCTTTGCAATTTATTTGTGATTTTATTACTTTATACATAGATTTGTTGAATCCTCTATGTAAATATCCAATATCATGGCTAATCTGACATGGTATCAGAGCCATTTTTATTAGTATTGTAACAATCTTTATGGTAAATTCTTGCTACATTCGTTATTCTAGCAAAAAGAAGGGTTTAGTGGGATTCTTTGGAGAATCCATGCAAAACTTTCTATTAGAGCTTCATATCTCAAAATTGATTGTGCCATTGGCTTGAGAAGGTGCCAAAACCTTAAGATCAACTATAATATTGACCTAGTTTTGAAATAGTCAAAAAAAATTGGCATTTGAAGGCCCTATTTTTTATTTTTAGGAAAAATCCATACTTCTTGTGTTGTTATGCAAAAATGCCTTCTAGGTTTTCTTCCTTAGGTCAAGACCTCAAATGGGTCTATTTAAAAATTTTCATTTCTAAATTATTTTGGACATTTTTAGCTTTCCTTAATTTACATGTCTTCATCTCTACATCACTTAGATCTACCTCATGTTACATGCATTAGAGAGTCCACTAACCAATTCAGACTTTCAAAGGCAATTACTTGCTTATAAACCAATTCATGTTTTTAGAAGTTGCTTTGCTTTTAATTTGAGAAGTTAAGTAGTTTAAAAAACTTGAATAACACTAAGAAGACCAAATCAGGTTTTCAAAGGGTCATTACTTCAAAGGCCAATTGCTTCTCAAGTAAAGTAGTTTGGAAAATTTGGATAACATTGGGAAGACCAAATTGGGTTTTTGAATGGTCATTATTTCAAAGGTCGATTACTTCTCAAATAAAGTAGTCTGAAAAACTTGGATAAGATTTGGTAGATCAAATCGAGTTTTCAAAAGGTCATTACTTCAAAGGTCGATTACTTCTCAAGTAAAGTACTCTCAAAAACCCAATCAACATTGGGAAGAACAAATCAGGTTTTCAAAGGGTCGTGACTTTAAACATCAATTACTTCTCAAGTAAAGTAGTCTAGAAAACTTGGATAACACTGGGAAGACCAAATCAAGTTTTTAAAGGGTAGTTACTTCAAAGGTTGATTACTTCTCAAGTAAAGTAGTCTAGAAAATAACATACTCATTAGTTTCAATAACAAGCTTGACATCAGATATGCATTTGTTTGGAAGAGAAGGTATCTTACCCAACTGATCAAAATATTGACATATGGAATTAAAACTTTGACACAAGTCATCTTCCTCTTCCTCATGAATGTCATCATCATGGGAAGTGTAATCATATAAAATGTAAAAGTGGATTATTTAGGCATGGCTAATAACACCTAACCTATAGGTCCTCTTTCTTGCTCACTCAACCCTTCTCAACTAGACTTTCTCTGATTCCCATCACTCGTAGCTTCTTGGACTTAGATTTTAGAGATCCAGGTGATACTCTCAGACCAAAATCCATCCCCCTAGGGCTCATCCTCCATGAAAAATAGCACCCAATTTGGACAAGAGCACCAAAATTTAGGGGTGTCTTATTTTTAGCACTATTATCTAAGTTTATTTTCACCTTTAATGGTTAGATTCTCTTGATTCCTTATCTTTTCTCCTGTTAGCCTAATACAAGATCATCTAACCCACAATCATTAGTTTGCCTATAAAATATCATTCAATGTCCATTTAGAAGAGTTGATACTCATTCATAGAAAAAGAGAAAGAATACAAGCAAGTACACTCAAGAACTCTTCCCTATTCTTTGCATATATCCTTCTAAGACTAATTTAAGTGTATTCAAGCATTCATACTAGTCCCTAGTCATACAAAGTACATTATAGTTTCAAATCTAGTTGCATACATCACATAATTGCACCAAGCACTTCAAATGGGAGAACTACATAAACTTGATCCCTCTTCAGAGTATCGGTATGTAGGCAACATGCCCACACATGGGGTGTGAAGTTCATCCAACATATCATTTACACACAAACCCCTTCTCTCTTTCCCAAGTTTGATATACAATTTTAAGTACCAGGAGATCCTAAGGGTTTTGAAGATTAAATCAGACACATAGTGAGCTCTACATAGAATCAGGCTTTGATATTTCACTGCCAGGGTGTTACAAGCCTAGTGAGCAAAAACCCTAAAAAACTAAACCACTAAGACAATAGAACTAGAAGTGGATAAAATATTTCAAAATGGATAATAGCTTCAAAAAGTGGATTGCAATACCAAGTATTAGGGTGTCCAGAGTTTGGTGCTCCTATCCAATCTAAAAATAATCTTTTGGGTTCTATTTGTGATAGTCTACTATCCCTACATAGCAATTTCTAGATCTCAAATCATCCATTTTGACCTAGAATAATCTAAGTTTTACTTATCTACACTTCTTTATATTTTTAGAAAAGATAAAATACATATCTATTTGTACAAATCAGTAGGCTAATTAAGACACATTAATTTGTAATTTACTTATAATTAGACCCTTATTTCTCTAAGAATTAAACACCTAATTCCAAAAAAGAATAAAATGGGAAGCTTCATCAATTACAAGAAAAAAAATCATTATTCCCACTATGGTGATCAATTAGATTCTGCAATCCATCATCATAATAGACATGAATCAAGTAGTTACTCTCTATAGCTTGTGAGAAAGGATGCTTAGCACTTACCTTAGCTCCCTCCAATGTATCTTCATGGATGATGTAGGTGCCAAGGTCAATTTTATCAAAGTATGAATAAGGATCATGATCATAATAATTTATACCGTATTCATCCAGAAAAAATTTAGTTATACCCTCAAGTTTAGAAGCACCATCATCCACATTAGACTCCTTCTCATTGATTACATAAATCAAATTTGAACTTGCCTCTACATAAGGATCAATCTGAAATATAGAAAGAGGATAGGTTCTTATGGTCACCTTGGTTCCATACCTTGTCCTAAAGGACAAGAAGGACCAATCAACTAAGAGGCAGCCAACTATCTTGGCTATAAATTACCCTGAAAGACAAATTACAAAATGAGTGGAAGGTCTACAATAATAATGCTTTGAAGGATGGGAAAACTAGGACAGTCATGTAGGAAAACCTTCAAGTTTTTGCTCATCATAATTGTCCTAGAAAGGGTACCATCTATCTAAACAATTCTTTTTCTATGGGGTTCATATTTTAAGCTCAACTTATCAGCTACAACTTTGGGCATGACTGATGTAGAAGCACCACTATCAACTATGCAATTATGTATTAGTTTGTCACCCACTATGAAGATGAGATAGAAGGGTGGAGGCTTCTCATCTTTATTATATGGTTCAAAAATGTTTTTATGGGCATTGGTAAGAGATACATGATCATGAATTTGACTTGAAGGTGAAGGACTAATAGGAATCATGGATAGCTACTTTTACAAGATATCATTTTAGCCATGCATATGGAGGCAATCCCATAAATAGATAGATGTTTTCACATTATTCAATGAATACACTATGATTATGGAAAAAGTACTTACCTTTTATTGAGTCCTTGGAGGCAAAGAGGTGTTTAGAACTTAAGGAATTGAAACACATTGAACAGACCTTACCACAATCTAATTTTGAGAAGGTGCAGGAGTACTTGGGACTACCATGATTGCAAACATGTTCTGCTACCTTGTAGAAGGATTATATGAAATTATAATCGTGATATTACCATATCCTAGAGCCTTAATCTTATCCATAGTATTGTCTACATTAGAATTTCCTTTGTTGAGCATAAAAGTGTCCTCAACTAGGAAGTTGGTGAAGCTTTCTCCATGAGGTTATCCACTTTCAATTATTTACATCATGACTTCATCTTCAGCTGATAGGAGAGGAGTGACTCCTCCTTGAACAATTATATATTTCTTTCTACCCTCATTGGCATCCATGAATTTGCCTTGTTTCCAATCTTCTCCTTACACCAGGTTGATATGCATTGATACCATCTCTCTTATGTTGGATGTAGAATTGAGATTATACACATTAGCAGGCCTATTAAAGTTAGGATTCCCTTGGCCTCTTCCTCTCCCATATTGTTGACCATATTGTTGTTGGTAGGGATAAGGATTTGTATATACATTTTGTTACTTATTAGCTTTCCTAGTTTGAGCCTCTTAGGCTAGGAATCTTTCCCTCCAATCAACATCATCTTCTGCCTTCTTAAAAATAGTCTTATGCTTAGCATTAGCATTAAGAATTTGAGAAATGTTTGGAGTAGTAGTAGGAACATTAGGTAGCAAGGTCATATACACTTTTGGAGGTATATTTCCATATTTAATGAGGTCATTTTCAGCTCTAATGGCAAGCTCATATGCTTCAAGAAAAGTGAAACCATCCATGGATTGAAGCATGATTACAATATCAGTACCAATGGCTCTTAAGTATGTAGGGAAGACAAAATTAGCATGTGGTCTCATAGGAGGAGGAAATTTATACCAGGTATTTTTAAACCTCTCATTGAATTAATGCATTATTTCCTTGGGGGTTGTTTGATCACATTGAGCTAATGTATGACATAAGTATGGTCACTTTCATCTTCAAACCTTGAAGTTAGAAACACTCCAAATTCATCCCATGATGTGATGCATCCACTGAGTAAATTCTTATACCAATCAAGTTATTTCCATCTAAGGGACATGGAAAGGAGTCTAATGGAAATATTATCTTTAGTGACATTATGAAATCTACAAAAATTAGAGATATCCTTGATGTGTTCACTAGGTGTGACATGACCTTCACCATTTAATGTGGGCACACTTTTTATATCACTAGGTAGGATGAAATCATATGAATCAAGATGGATTATATACTCAGTGTTGAAATTAGGGAAGTCATGTTTCCTATCCATGATTTCTTCAAGTTTTTCACTTTATTGACTAGAAAAATCTTCTTGGTATTCAAAGGGTAAATTAGGCTAAGGGTATTGAACTTTAAGAGGAAGTTCAGGACGAATAAGTGGATTTATAGGATTGAGAACTCTAATAGATGATGAAATAGTAAGGACCATGAACTATGAGAGAAAATTTATGAAAAAATAATGGTCTACAACCATATTTTACCTTGAATGGAGTCAACAAATGTTGAGTAACACACAAATTTATAGTTGATGTTTTCAAGACCGTCATTCACCTTAACAAGTTAACTTGAGGATAATGGGTCCCATCAGGCATGAGATAACTATTGGCACAAAATATTTCACCCTATAGGATTTTTTTCAATCCTCATCCATATTTTAGCAACATTAGAATACTTTTAGGTATGTGGTTTTACCTATAGTATAAGTAGACTTCTAGGTTTAAGGCCTAGCTCCCTAAATTTTGCCTTGAAGTGATTTTCACTAGACTAACTATTTAATTATGGGAAAAGGGATATAAGTATGAATGAAATAAATCTAATCTAAGGGGGTGATACACCAAAATTATTTACACAAGACCATCATACTTCTTTGACTAAGCAACAAGACCTACAAATCAACTTCAAAGTCCTAAAAGGTTCTAACATAAGTGTTTCAATATAAAGGTGATATGCATGAGACAACACAAGGTAAGTGAATTAGAATTTAGGTTTCACACTAGAAGTACAATTTTACACTTGAAATGAGGCTAACACACTAGATATACTCTATATGACATGTTAGAATAGGAACTCTTGCATAAACATGAGAGGATAAGGAGAAGCAAGGATAGAAGATTATCACTTAACATCACCATACATCACTTTGCACACTTAGAAAAAATATTCATTAAATAAAAGAAAATTTTCATTTATTAATCAAATGAAAATTAAAACACCAATCTATTAGGTATTCACCATACATGGAATGGAATTAGTCTACAAGAGCCAAAGTGACTACTACTTATAGAATTTGAGGGAGGACATAAGAGAATGAAGTCCAAGAGTTACTAGAACATGTTTAAATATGAAATAAGGAGTTAAAAATATATAATAATTAAGTATGGGATACAACATTCAAGGTATACTTGGACAAATTTACCTCAAAGCATGAAACTCCTAACATGTGGTGTAGGATCTTCATTCATTTGCCTAGAAACTGTCTTCATTATTTGGCATCCTTAAAACACTCCAAAATAGACTAGGGATAAATGAGATGATTTAAATATGAGGGTATAATTATAAAAATACTCCAAAATTAATTTGAGGTGTCCTTGCACATCAATATTCTTTTGGAGATGAGTTAGCATTGCCTGCAGTCATAATCACCCCTCTTTCACTCACCTCTCACACTTGGAATCAAAGAGGTATTCAATTTTTTTAATCCAATTTATAAAAAGGAATGTATGAAAATTTTAAGTATCATTCATGCCCTTAGACCCATCAGGTAGACCTTAAAATGCCTCCCACTTATATTTTTAACCTTCTCACTTGCTTGTTCACTATGCTAATTTGGACTGGTTGAGATGAAGGTGTTAGCAGAGGCATTTTTTAGATTATCTAATGAAATAAAAGGACATGGGAGGTTATCTCAAGTTATAATATATCTCCCAAAATGATTTACATTTTTTAAAACACTTCCAAACCTACATAACACAAAACTATCAAGAAAACTAGTTTTACCCCCTGTCCATAGAAATAATGTACAACTAAACTTGATGTGAAGGAGATATAGGTAGTATTTTTCAAGTATAAGTCACTTTCATGCTCACTCTATCCCTATTAGATGCCTCTCCTTCTTCATTTTCCTCATCGGTTCACTACTAAGGGTTTTGGAGGGTTTAGAGATGTTTTGGTCCTTAAGGATGGTTCATACAATCCCAACTCCCAATTTGTGAAAAAAATACACAAATTATTTGTTCAAGACCTCATTAAACATATCCCAAATCTTCAAATCCCCATGTTAAACATCCATGTTGTTGTGATCTTCTCAAGTTAGCCTCTCGAGCTTCATCTTCCATTTTATATAGGCTTGAGGTTGGTTTGAGAAAAAATGTGGATTCCTTGTGGTCTCCTCTATAATATAAAATCTCAAACACACTTTATAATCCCATATGAACATGTTACAACTCATTATAACTCTCTTCTAGTGTCAAAAGTGATAGCAAACCCCCTTGAGGGCTTTAGGCCTAGACTAGACCTAATGGGTTTGCCTACATACTTGTGGTTTAGGCCACCTTGTTTAGTTTATAACCCTTGTGAGACTTTATTCATGTTTTTCCATGTCTAACACATCTTACTACATCCTCCTAAAAGTTTTAATTTTTTTTTATCTCATCCTCATAGCATTTGTATGACCAACCTATAGGAAATGACCTTCTAGGAGTGCCCTTTGTCTAAGATAGAATAGATGGCATATCCCCTATTGTCCTAGACAAAATATATGTATGAGGGTATTATTTAAGTTATTTTAACACTTTTTAAAAATTTATAGGGCCATTTCAAACTTTTAACACGTCTAAACACATTAAAACTTGAGACAAACTGTATGAGAACTCACTCTGTGTAGGGTTTTGAATATAGATTGTAGGTTCCCCATTGAAAACCTCTCCATATCATATTTAAATACTAGGGGAATATCTTGAGGTGTTTACTATCACTTTTATTCCATTAAAAAACATATAACACTTCAAACTTTTCCAACTTCTGTATGCATACCTTCTATTTTACCAAGCTTAATTGCAATCAACTATGACTATGTTTTTACTCAAGGAAGGGATGCCTGTAGGTAAGCACTAGTATGATAAAGGCCTTATTAACTTCCATAAAACTCTATTTAAGTATTATAATTCCATGTGACATCCATATAGATTTTTTCAATCCATGTTCATGTTATGCCAACCTTTAAACAGTCATACCTTAGTGCACAGTCACTATTCTACTATAGTCAACTGTAGTTGACCTTATTGAGGTAAAAAGGGATCCTATAGGTGAATTACCAATCTTGAAAACATATGTTAATCCTCATAGGGTTAATTTTATGTCCTTTAACCAATTTTAATAATCTAATGCTCATGTATACTAGTTTAACTACCAAAGTTTGATTTGTGAGACTATAGGTAGCTTTTGTCAAGTTGTAGGTAGACTTATTGGGAGTATGAGTACACCTATAGGTGAAAAATTAGGTCAATACCTGATATCCAACCTTATTTTATTCCCTTAGAATCAAAAATTATTTTCTTACCTTAATAGGATCATCTAACAATGAAGGTTTTCTCTTGTTATGCCACTTTGGGATGCAAATCTATTTGAGAGTTCAAAACTGTAGAAAATACTAAAAAGTTGTAGTGAACAGATATGTGACTTTTAAGTCTCCATTACATCACTTGTGGGACCAAACACCCACTCTCATTTTTAAAGATAAGACCCATTCATGATGGATACAGTATAGATACAATTTAATTCATCTAGACTCCTTGCAACACTATTATATAACATCACCAAAAAAGTACACAGGGCTTTCTTTTGGGGTTTTTAGGGAAACTTGTCCCCAAAGCTCATTCACCATATATGGATACAATTCCTTAGGTCTACCTAACACTATATAGTTTCAAAATTATTTCTCATGACATTTTATTATTCCATAAACTTCATGAAGGTGTCAAAACTTGTCGACCTCCTTCATACAACACTTCTAGATCTCTATGGGATTACTTATAAGTGGACATTTTAGTATACAGGCAGTGGAGGTGGATATAGGATATATGATTGGAATATATCCTTATGATTCATCTTAAACCTTATAAAATTATTCAACTAATCCATTCAACCATAAAGAAATCAAAACTAGATAACTACTTTGTTCCAACTTGATTAACTCTCTCTAAGGCACATGTAGGTGCATACCAGTGGTGCAAGATTGGGTGTATAGTTTGCATTGGTCATTATAGTTTTTTTATGCCATTTGGATGGATTGGCTTGATATATCATGTTATAATAAGGTTTTCATCAACTTTATACTCTTTATTTACCTTTTTTTAATGTTCTCACACTTCAAGACACCTCACTTGGTTGATTGTGTATGACAATCAAGCATGAAAGTATCACTGTGCCAGAGGTTGAATGTAACTCTATTGATCATCTCCTTTGATACTAAACCTATATAAATAGGGGGTCAAGAATAAATTATATACATGAAACATAAAACATCACATTGATTTGAAACCATTGTAGAGAAATAAACCTTCTGCAATTGGTGAAGGGTTTTACATATATTTAAATAATTGGGGTAGGATTTGCCTCATCCTCCATTTTAGTAAAGATTCAGATTACATTTTTGATTAAATATAATCTAAGTCCAGTTCTAATTCATAAAATTTCATGTTACAACTCATAGATTACAATAGCCTAGCTTTAAACAATCATGCAATGTGTGCATGTTGGCAAAATATTTTAGTTAACTGTAACATGAATGCAATGAAGCCTAACTAGTTTCAGTTAGTTCAAATAAATCTCAAACATTAAATTGAATACAACATTGATATTAACACATCTATATTTTTCTCACAACCAGAGTCTAGGCTACTAAATTGGTAGATGGAAGTTGTGTTGAAACAAGCACATTAGATGAGCTAGTAGTTGGAGTGGAGCTAGACTTCCTATTTACTTTCAGGTCTTGGTAGTGTTTATATTTGATAGCATCTTATGCTCTTATTATCTTCATATCCAAAATAGATGGACTATTCACCCTGTTCACTTGTGTTATTAATCGTGCATGCTCAACTTTTGTAGCTCTGAAGCCTATCTAAAATATCTACACTTCTATGGCCTTCTTCATTGAAAAATTCAACCTAATCTCAATCTCTTTGATAGTTAACCCCTGAAAATTCTACTTGAATTTTATTGAGGCTTGCTAAAGAATTTGATAAAAAATAGACCTCACCACCAACTTTTTAGTGCCATCCCATGCATTCATCAACTATTATTCTTTCAAAATTTATACTACTTGATTATCCTATTTATCTATTTTTGAGACTAAGGCATTAATATATGTTATCTACTTCCTTGCTTCTTAGGTTTGAATGACCACTAAATTCAATGCATTTGTCATTTATAAGGGTGATATCAATTCCAGATAGCTAAAATCCTTATTTGGGGTATATCAAACCAAAATATTCAACTTGTTCTCATATTCTTTTAGGGATTTGAATAATTTGGCCATTTGAGTTAAATGAGGGGCCAATTTTGTCTTCAAAGATCCAATAGTGTCTAGTATCTCATACAACCTTAATGTTTCAATTTTTACATCTTATTAAATCTCAGAGGGAACGTGAATGACCTTTTGTTATTTTTTGATGTTCTCTAATTCTTGCTCTAGCTCTTTCCTAGACTACTCAGTACCTTCATAGATTTATAACAAGGCTCCATTATGGGTCTCCATATATGACTTAAACTCCTCAATGAAAGGGGACTAACCTGTTCTTATATTCTATCTTTTGGAAAGAGAATAGACTTCTTATCTTTCCTCTAGAATCAAGCTTCACCCAATGCTATCCTCCACCTTTATTTTCTTCACCTTTTGGATAGATCTAGTAGACTTGTAAAATAATGAACTCACAATGGGTAGATCAATGATATTTAGGTATGGCCTATTATAAGGTGAAGATCCTAGTTCCTTAACCTAGTATGTAAGTGTTAATTGTGTTGGGTCTACTATTTGTACCTCTATTTTTGCATCTTCTGAAGGCTTAGCCTCATGAGCTATATTTGGCATGGAAGGCCATATTATATTTGACCAATATACATTAACAAAATGTGACATTTGGTGGACAATGTAGACATGCTTCTTCCTTGTATTTTTCTTAGTGGCTACCATTCTTGTGGTCTAAATTACTCCTAAGGAAGGCATGGGTGAACTCAACTGAGTAGAGGATGCTAGAAATTGAGTGTTGGGTTGGTTGGTAGTAATAGTAATAGAGGTGGTAACCAAAGGAATGCTTACAACAATGGATAAAGAGATAAGCCAAATTGAGATAGTGACATAGTAGGGAAAGAAGTGATAAATGGAAATGTGGTAATATAAGGGTAGACTAAGGGATTATGAGGAAGAAAACCTTTACCTAATTTGTCACTCCCAAGGGGTGACTTTCCTTTGAGTCCTTACAACATCAATACTTTGGCTTACTATAGTTATTATTCATATTATTCTTCCACTATATGATCTTTAGTTGAGGGTGGTGTTTATTCACTTGGTCCCTCTGTAGACCACCCTTGAGGCCTTCTTACCTTGGACTTCCTCCTATAGCATATGGTTGTCTTTCTTATGAGAAGAGTAGTCACTTTTTGGGTAGAAAGAGGGACTTCCAAATTAGATGTTGTGGTTGACAAGGATATAATAATAGGTGTGAAGTCCTCTAAGTCATAGGAGTTTATACAGATAGGCTCCTTTTCTTTCCTAAAAGATCTCTCCTTTGCATAAATTGTCTCTTCTCTATGTTCCTACTTTATTTTACTCAATTCAACTATGGGTGATTGAACTTGAGAAGTTTCCTCTTCCGTTCATCTTGCATCAACTAAATTTTACCCTTCACTCTACTCTTGATCTATATCCATCATCATGGTGGGTGGATTTTGGGGGTCTTGACTTTGATCATGCGATTGTTGAAGAGGTCTATTTTTCCAAAAGTCTAAATAATTTTATCCTCCTGATGGTGGGATCTTGTATTGTGCGTACTCAATTATGATGGAAGGATCTACTTGAATTACCTTGAGGAAATCTTCATTTACTCTAACTACCCTATCCCTTTCTAGAGTGTCATCTTTTGCATTGAGAAATAGGAAATTATGTTTATAAGGATCATGCTTATACTAAATGCCTATATTATGAACATGTTTTTGTACTTTACCATGGGGTCCTAATCTCTATGGGCCAAGGTAGCTAAGGCATAGGCTTTCTTAACATTTCCAACTTCCCTAAAACGTCTATGAAAGGTCTAACACATCCTACCAATCATGAGATGAGATATATGAAATGTGTTCTTATTGATTCTAGTCAAATCTTCATCGATCCCATAACTGATAAGCAATTTATTACTCATCCATCTTGTTAGGGACATATTTTGGGATGCATAAAGGATCAACCATGTGCCCAATAACCATTATCAAAGTGTAATCTAGATATAACCAATATTCACCCATAGACATGAGCGAGTTGGTAATATTTTTATATATTATGGGCATGGGTTCCTCATGAATTACCCTCCAATCCTATGGATATAATTTTTATTCAAACCTCAATATATTTATTATATATACATAAATATGAACAAATGAATAGACATCACAAATCCTATTTTAGATATAATCAGAATTTGGGTCCTGAAGAGACCCATTGTATTTTTAGATAGTACCCATGATATCATTAATAAGGTAGGACATCATGTAAAAATTACCCCTTGGGGCATCTTGTCTTTATGCAATATCAGTTAATGCAATCGAGCGTTGATAATCTCTCCTAATGGAAAGGTGCATTTGAAGTGAACAACATGTTGAGCAATCCTCAAGTGAAGGAAGTGGATGATTGGGTGACCATATAGGTAGTTTAGTAGTACCATAATAATGTAAATTCCCATCCAAAATTTGGTGATGGGCATAATATTTTTGTTCTTGAGTGAAAAAAAATTTCCAAGGAGAAGTCATTTGTTCATTGTCTTCTCTATATTGTTATTTTTCTCCAAAAGGGTTACACTATGTAAATCAAATGTGGCATCCAAGATTGGAAAGTGTAAATACATTTTAAAAACTTCCCTTTATATGTAGTTGATGATTATGTTATGATTGGCATAGTGGAGAAAACTGTCATTTGCAATCCTTCCCTTAAAAAACAAGTCACATAATAGGTTAATGCATGGCATGACCTTAGGTTTAATAGTATCATACTGAGTGCTTGGTACTTGAAGGGAAATAGGTCAATTTCTACGTATTATTATTTTAGAGAGATGTCTTCCTCATCGGTGAATGTGTTGATGCTTTATATAGCCTCCCATAAAGTTGAGTAGCTAGTGTAGATACCATTAAACATGAAGGCATAAAAAATTATATCCATATACTCTATTTAATCTTTGATAAAAAAACATAGATGGTGCTTGACCTACCATGCATACCTTGGATGAAGATACTATTTTTATTTCTTAGTGATAAAATAAATATGGCTCATTATAATGGTGGTTTGGTACTATTCTATACAAATTATAGCTTGATTAAATGTAACTAGGGCTTGAATTATCAGAGGGTAGTATTCACTCAAGCTCATTGATAATCAATGAATGTGAAGTTGGTTATTAACTCAAAGTTATAGTTTATTATCATTCAAGTTCAGTTCATGCACCATTAATCACAAACATCTCCAATCTTGTCATGTTTATTTAATTCAAACTTGACCACCTTGGCCTAGTGGAAATGCCATGTAGGATGCTTACTCATAAGGAGGGGTGCCATGATGATGCTTTTTTTGACACCTATCAATGTGTGGCTTAGTCAAGCGTTGACACTTTGTTTGGGATAAATCATTTAATTTTTTGTGAGCCAAGGGTTCTAAATGAAAAACTCCAAGGACCAAAATGTTCTTTGGGGGGATTCATAAAACTATTCTCAAAATCCAAAATATTGAACACTTTTCCCAAATACTAAATTATTATTTGGGAAGATTTATCATAGAAACTTGGTTAAGATGAGAGTTCCAAATGAAAAGTTACCAAATTAAAAAGTTACTAAATGAAAATTTCTTGAATAATAAGATCTAAAGAACAAAATCCTATAGACCAAAATGCTGAAGACCAAAATTTCAAAATGTCAAAAACCAAAATTTTATGTTTTAAAATGTTGATAATTATGAATAATTGAATCTGAATACTAATAATTCTAAAGACATATCATACATAGTAAGCTTTCCAAAATTTTCATTAATAGATTAGTGCAAATGAGTCATTTCAGTGAAACTTGGTTTCAAGAGGAAAATAGATGCAAAAAAGGTGATTAAATGCTAAAACTTGCAAAGTTTACAAATATAAGTAATAGGATAAACATGCATGTACAACCCTACCATGAATAAATTTTCTAAAACCAAATGTGTCCCCACTTATCCATCAATAATATAAGGTGGGGTGTGTTTCATACAACAATCCTTTTCTAAAATAGGCCAAAAATATCCCATACATAAGCATTTATGTATGGTAGTATGTATTTTATAGTGACCACCACAAATGCCCCCATGTTCTTGTTAAAGGAGAGGAGGGATCTCTTCTTGCATTACACAGTGCAGTAGGGTACCTTCTACATTATGATAATAAAGGGTGTTGTATCAAAAGACATATTTAAATCTTGTTTATTAATTCTAGTTTTTTCATGAGAATTCATGTTTGGAGGATAGGTTTGATGTTTGAAGCATTAGATGATGTTTTCGTACCATGGGCTCTATTAATAGTGATAGTCTCAATGTGATAGATGAATGAATCATGTGATTGGATAGAATATGGTAAATTTATTATTTGAATAATAAATTGGGAATCATTAAGTACTTGATGAAGTTGAAATAGAGATGTTTAAGAAGAAAGAGAATTAGAGATAGAGTTCTAATCTCTTAAAATTGGCTCAATGGTAAAAGAGGCAAACTCTTTTGTTAATGTTGTATCCATTTGATGATAATCTATAAGATTTTCACTTTTACATTGGTAATCACCGTTAACCTGGTCGTAGATAAGTTGGGAGTCACCCAAAGCATGTAGATATGGGATATCTAAGCCAATTTCCACTTTCATACCTAAGATTAAAACTTCATATTCTACCATGTTATTAGTGACATCAAAGGTTAGCCAAATTTCTAGAGGGATGATTTTGCCATGAGAATTAGTTAGTATAAAACCTACCCCATCTCCTTGGGGATATTTGCTGCCATCAAAGTGGAGGGTCTAGGTGTATTCATGCAAATTGATGGTGACTTTAGGAAGCTCTTCAATACCTACTTTGGATTTAGGAGTATTGGGGATGACATAGGTATCTTCTTGATTTTTTTCCTTAAAATAAATATAAAATTTATGGAAATAATATTTAAGAGAGATATCTTGATTAATGATTTCAATAAGAGAATGTTATCATCAGGGAGACTATCTTGAAGGTGATTGTAGTGAGTATGGGTGCCCCTGCAAGTTTGTCAGCAATGACCTGCCCTTTGATGTATTTTTGTGTTATAATTCAAAGGTAAAATTCTATTAAGATAACCATCCACTTGCCAATTATATCTCTACGTAGAAATGCTTTGGAGAAAAAATGAAGTGTATCATAATAGACAATGACATAGGTGGTTTAATAAAGCATATAGTGATGGAGATTTTTATCTATGAAGTAGATAGTGATGCAATAAAATTATAATTTAGTATAATGTTTTTATTAATTAATGAGGCCTCAACTATTATAGTAAATAGTGTATTCTCTTTCAATATCATCTTTTTTGGAAAACATTACCCCAATTGATATGGGAGTAAAAAAGGTGTTCAAAATTAAAGGATGATCATTAGAAGGTGGACAAAGGGTGGGAGGATGGAAGAATGATTATTTCATGTTTTCAAATGACTTTTGACATGGATCAATCCATTATATATCATTACCTTTTCAAATAAGGGAATTAACAAAATATATCTGATAAGCCATTTTTGGGATGAATCATCAGATTGCCCCAAGCTTGCGGAGGTAAGTGAGACTATCCAAAATGGAGCAAGGAATGGGAATGTTAACTATAACATTGATTTTAGTGGTATATCCATCAATAATATGAATAGAGACTAAGAATCCTAATATCTTACTAGATGTAATGCTAAAGACACATTTATAGGGGTTGAATCTAACTTTGTGCTTGATTAATCAATCGAATATGATGGCTAGATAAAAGAGATGGGTTGTGAAACTTTTTGATTTTGCAACAAGGTCATCCACATAATTTTTCACAATTTTGTGTATGAAATAATGAAAAATGTGGGTCATGGCATGTTGATACGTAACTCTGGCATTTTTAAGTTTGAAAGGAATTTTAACATAGAAATAGGTGCCCCATTCCATAGTGAATCTTATTTTGTGTTGGTTTTCAAGGGCTATGTGAATTTTATTATAGCTTGAGAAACCATCCATGGGTGAACATTCTATATCTAGTAGTGGAATATATGATGGCATCTATTGAAGGTAATGGAAAATTGTCTTTGGGATAGGTGAGGTTAAGATTGTGGAAGTCGATGCATATGAAAATAACCATGGTGATATTTTTGTGAATGAGAAAATTTTTTGACACCCATTTAGAATATTCCATAGGTTTAATAAATTTATCATCTAATATTTTGATAATTTAATTATGGCATTGAGTGGAAATTTCCATTATTTTTATCAGACAGGTTTGGTGTTTGAGTATGTGATGATGTTTTTCACAATGATAATAAGGTCAATACCTAACATGTCTTCATATGACAAAGTGAAAGTCTCACATTATTTATCAAATAATAGGCTAAATTTATCATGCTTGGTTGATGTGAGTTCTCTAGAGATGATTATGGGTTGAGGACATGAGGGTATGCTATATTCATTTTTGGTAGTTTCCTCAATGAAAATAGCATTTACATCTTTAAAATGATACAAAGCATTGGGAACATAAAAAATGGGATTGGTTTTGGGATATATTATAGCAATGAGGTTATTAATATGAGGATCCTTTCATTTAAAATTCTCAATTTTTTTATGTTGCTAAGGAAGTTGAGGTTTTATGGCATGGATTAACTCAAGTATGCCTTCATCACTAGGTAACGTGGGTAAAGGTCCATAGTATTCCACATATAATTCAATATAAATTATTTTTTTACCCTGAGAATCATATTCATAATGTATCTAGCATACATATATTACCTTGACATCCAAGGTTATCTCGAGTGTAGGTAGAACTGTGAAGGAAGGTTGATTAGATTTAATTGGATTGATAATAGGTGTATCTTTAGAATCATTACTAGGGAAGGGATTTGGTAAGGTAATTAGTGAGATAAGAGTCATATAAGGTTCTAAAAGTTTTGAATTTGTGAGAGGTAAGATTTTTTCAATAACCCAAGAAGTATCGAGAAGTGGAGAATCAACTAGAGGTACATGACCTTCAGGTTCTAACTATCCATGGAAATGACATGAACTTCTTAGTTGAAAACATTCATTTTATCTAATGTTTTTTGATAGTGTTGAACATCTAAGTCTCATGATTTTGCTTGGACCATGATGTAGTTATAGTCGTAGGTGGGAGAGATAGTACATGCTTGTGTCTCTAGAGGAGCATCAAAAGGAGATACACCTAGATCACTAAATTTTTGAGGTGATATGGTTGAAATAACTTGGCCACTCCATATTCATTACAAGTGAAATCATCTTATATGTAATATTCTTCATGTGCATTACATAGAGGAGGGTAATCATTGATCTCATCAATGTGAAGGATGGCAAAATCATGAGGTAACAAAGAAGGAGGGAGCCACTTCAAAATGTAAGTAGGTAGATTGGTAGTATTACAAGTGTTTTGAAAATCATTTGGCTCATCATCATCAAAATAAGCAAGAGTGACTTATAAATCTAGATTCATATTGATGAATTTAGGTAAAGGTGCACTATTAATTCATGGAATAGTTAGAATTTGGTACTAAGATTTAGAATTGGGAAGCTGAATACTCCATGGATTAAGATCAACCTCATATTTGTACCATTTGAAATTATGAGTAAACTCGATGCATTGGCTACTAGAAGAGGTAATAGACCTCATGCGATGGGTCCATTGGTGGCCTAAGAGTATATTATATGATAATGGTAAGTCAAGAACCATGTGCTTAATACATATATTTTTGGGTCTAATAGTAAGAGGGAGAAAAATACAACCAAGTGGTTTTTGATTGGTCTTGTTAAGTCCATGACATGTTAGATGAGTTTGCTTGAGATGATATTTATTATACCTAAGTTGTTAAATTATCCAAAGAGATGTCACATTAATCCCTAAACCTTCATGTACTAAGACTTTTCAAATAAGGGTGGTATTAATGGTGATTTTAATAAAGAGAGGTGGGTCATCAACTTGAAAGATAATTTCACCATTGATCATGTCTTATTCAAGTAACTCGATAGAAGGTTTAAAATAAGGACAACAAATTTCAATGGTATAAACTTCTATTGGTAAAGGCTCGTGAGATGGTTGTTCCACTTCTAGGGAAGATGGTTCTTTAATTTGTTATAGTTGTTTCATTAGGAATTTATGATGATATGGAGAAGTGAGAACTAAATCCATGAGTGGTATTTTTTAAGCCATAGATTTAATTTCTTCTAATAAATTCCAATGAGTTTTTGAAGATGAAGAAGTAGTAGGAGGATTGAAAGGTAAAATATTTTGGTAGGAAGAGAGATAGTTGGAGGTTTTGAATGTGTAAGTGTTTATTCATTCATTTCAAAAGGTATATTAGTGGTAGTGGTATCTTTGAGAATTTTCTCTTTGATTGATTTCTTCTTTGGCTTTCTGATGAGATCTTTGGGGGTGGGTTTAAAGTGATAATTTACTATAGCCGCATTCATGTATTGAGAATTGGTATAGTATTGATCATAGTCAGCAGCACTTGCATAAATATCCTTATTTTAATGTTGAGGGTTGGATGTAGAAAACATTTTTGGTTTGTTATAGGAAGAAGGCTTGAAATCTTGTTTATTTTAAGAAGCATTAACATAATCATGATGATAGATTTTGATCATGGCATCATGATTGAATGTATCTTCTAGCATAGAATAAATGACAAATTTTATAATCCCATGACATGATTCATGGGAATGACCTATATCAGCATGAAACTAATAAAATTTGTTAGGGTCATACCATGTGGGTGGGTTATTAGCATACATGAATGGTTTACAAGGTGCTAAAATTTGTTTCATTTGTTGAAAAATTAGTGGTGTATGGTAATCTTAGGGATTTTAGCTTTTTGGATACTCTTAGTTTTGTTTGAGGAGGATTTCCAGTGATTTCATTGGTTGAGTGTTGGAAATATCCCTTGATGGTTTTAGTGTTGGGTTCAAACTATTTCATGAGAAAGTTTTATTGCTTAGCTTGATCAATAACATCATTTAAAGTTTGAGGAGCAAAAGTTCAAACCTTGTATTGGAGGGAAGGTGTTAAGGAAGTTATGAAAAGTTTGAACAAGTTATCATCAGTCATGTTGTGATTTACTTTGTGAGCCAAAGATTTCCATTGTTTGATAAAATCGTGAGCTAATTTAGAATATGATTATTTAGCATTAATGAAATGAATAAGACAATTTTAGGGAAGATCATTGCATTGAAATTCCTTAACTAGAGGATTAACTAAATCCTCAAGTTGCGATATTTAATATTGGGGAAGTTGGTTATATCATTATAATACGCCACCTATGAATGTTTCAACTAAAATTTTAGTAGTGGTGAAAGTATTAGTTTGAATCCACTCTTTATAAAGATTTTTGAATTCTTTAAAAAACATGTGGGGTCTTTAGTTCCATCATATTTTATAGTTGAAGCTATATTACCAATATCAATAGATACAATGAAGGGGATAAAGGTTCATTTTGAATGTGTTGAAGCATATTGTTGCACATAATAGGTTGGGTAATGATATTTCCCATGTCATCTTTAAGAGGTAGAGGGATGATATTTTAGTTATTTTGGGGAAGAAGAGTAGGAGGGTGATTAGACATGTTTATCAAATGATGTTGTAGTTGCATCATTTGAGAGGTCTTAGATGTTTGCATGATGTTCATTTATTGCATTATTTATGCAAGAATTTGAGTGGTATCAATAGGTGGATTGGTTTTGGGAGGAGGATTATTAGGATTAGTAGGAGGAACATTCCCTAAAATAATATTAGGGGGAGGGTTGCTAGGTGGTGGATTGCTAGGAGGTGGGTTATTGGTGTTGAGAGGGTTTCCCATGGGGTTTTTTGTTAGGATTATGTCAATTACACCCATAGTATAATAAGGTGCCTTAAAGTAAGAATTATATTGAGAAGTTAAGAATGGATCTAATCCATCAATATCATTTATTAGAGTTATTTGGACTATATTATAGTCCAAAGATGAGGGATGATAAAAAATGTTCCAAGAGTGAAGATACTCTTGGTTAGAAAAGGTAGGAAGAAAAAAACATCCCATATAGTGTCTAAATGGATTCAAGTTGTATAAAAATATTTTGATAGGGAATTTCATGATGCTTGAAGATAGAATATGAAAACAGAAAGAAAAGAGGAAAAATAAGGACAAAGTCAGCCAAATATAGAATAATATCGACCACAAGGTACAAAGTTGACTAGGTCAACAAAGTCTATAGGACATACCAACAAGAAAAGATGCAAAATACATAGTTTAACTATTTGACTATGTTTTACAAATGGTAAACCTAAACAAGCTAAAAAGAGACATCGTCAAATAGATTAATTGTGTACTAAAGATAAGTAGAACAAATAGCCTGTAAGAGACTATGTTGATAGGGGTGTTTGTGTTCTAAAAATAGGCATTTTTTTGCAAAATAATAACTAAGAAAATATAATTTAGAACATAATAAATTAGATAAATGTGTATGATCTAATTGTAGCACACAACATAAACCTTATATTAATGTTGGCTAGTACAAGTTTTACAATACAAAATACAATGATCAAAGAGGAAACAAAACTTTAATGTAAATTTTAATCTAAGTGGTCATTGCTAAATGTTTTTAGATCATAATAAATTATGAAATTAATGTGCTAGGGAGTTGGTTGTAATAAGGAACTAGAAATCAATCTATGGATAGTTTTAGGTAGTCTAGGTTGAAAAGGATTTGTATTGGTGATGGTACTAGATTAGTATTAGGGCCTACGCCCTCACTTCATAATTCCATAGAAATAAATGTGTTTTTATAATATATACCATGAATTACATGTTTATACTTGGCTAAAAAACCAAGTTGGTTTCCCCCTTGGTGATAATATCCAAGAGGTAGACATGTTGACCAATTTTGACCCCCCAGGTCAAAATCTCAACCCCTATAGGTGAAAACTTGAGTGTCATGTTTAGATAAAATTATTCATAGATTTTTCATTCTTTAGGATGACTTAAAATAGCCTTTTCAAAACCTTATTAGTATTGTTTAAGGTAAATTTGGAGAAATTAAGGTAATACTCTGCCTTTGTGCATACTATCTTATTCTTGTCATGGAGTGTTGAAGCTTGGTCAAGTTGTGTCATATGTTTTTAGGTGTTATTTAAATTAATTTCATGCCTTAATCACCTTCAAATAACATTTCATGTATGTTTGGAAAGGTTAAGTTTCTTTTAAAAGCTTTAAAGTAAAGTTTAATGAAGGAAAAAGAGGTTTTTGACTAATTCTAATGTAAATTAAGGCCCACCAAGGTTATTTATCCATACATAACACTTTTTTAATCTTGAAAAAGAGTTTCCATGATTTCTATGGCAGTTACAAGTCAATAGGATGTCAGAATCTTGAGTTTCAATGCCAAATAAGGAAGTTAAGGTAATTATACAGATTTGTTGAGATCAAATGTAGGTAAAAATAGTTTTAAAGAATCCCTTCATTTTCCATAGGTCATTTTAAATCTTGGGATCAATTTTTAGGTCTCAAATTTTCATAATACTCCTTTTATCTCCCATCGCTCTCTTCACCAGCCCATGAAGGCCACTTTCAAATTCATGGTACATGCCTTACAGGTAGAGTTAGAGGCTAAGATTTTGGCTAGAGCTAGGGAACCCTATGGGATTAAAATTAGTAGAATTGGTTGTTTGATTGAGATCCTTAGCATTATGAATATTCACTAAGGAGCTAAGGTGATTTTTTTAGGATCAAATCCCCATTAGCTATGTTTTGGGAAAATTATCTTGAAAAAATGAACTCATTAGGGCATAAAGAGGTATTTATAGGGTTTGTATATGTATTTAAAATTGTTATATGATGGTAACTAGTAGACTTACACGTGTGGCATTGGAGTTTAAGCATAAGACCTTCATAATATATTTTGTAGGGGTTACACTTCAAGGTTTAGAGTTTAATTTAGGTTTAAAGCATATATTTGGTTGTTATATGTCCTATAAAACACCTATCATCCTCTCCTTGAATCTCAAATGAGCATCTTGATCTCTTATTGGCTCTAAATCCTTCACAATTTTGTTAACTTTTATGGTTACAGGTTTTAAAAGGTAGAGTTTTGGTCTCATGAGATCTCTGAGGAAATGATATTTGATGCAAGTTTTATATGAAAATTTATCTTTCTATAAATTTATTTGACATTACTATGAATAAAATAAGCATTCAGGGATGAGGATTACAATATATAAGCCACATGGAGGACTTAAACCAAGAAAATGCAGATGTACAGGTTTGCAGACCTGTAGGTCTCATTTTCATGAGGAATGGGATAAATATAAAATATAAAATAAGTAATATATGTCATAATACAAATTAATTAGATGGAGATTAAATTTTAATCCTAAAAGAGTTGTGACCTACTCAAAACACCCTTTCCAAAATCTCACCATATAAAAGATTCTAATTGTCACTTATAATCATGAGAAAGTGAATGACATTGAAGTCATGGAGAATAAAGAGTGAAGATAAAACCTAAATACCATTTCAAAGTGAAACATAATCCTTATATGATATTAAAGGTAAATGTCAATAGGTCTCAAAGGTAGACAAGTTTATTTAAGCTTACTAAGCATAAAATTACACACACATACCTATGTGTAAACCAATGAAGAAGTTACTTTTTGTGAGAAAATTTAGGTACATGGGATTTGGAAAAAAGTATGAGGACACTTTAATGAAATTAAGAATACTAGATGATGGAAATAATTTTTAAAATGGTTTGTATCCTAAATTATAGTCAAGACACCTACAACCATAATGGTTACCTATAAGTCTGTTTAGGTGACTCAAATGGTTTTTAAACTTGAGAAGAGTGCTATATACAATAAATGATATGGGATTTTGGGTGAGGTGTCATAAAATTTATAGAGTCAACTGAAGGCAAAATATATAAAAGAGAGGTTAGGGAGAAGATTTATTGTCTACACACTCACTTCAAATCTCCATACACAACCAATTCACCACCTTTAGGCGTACTTACCTTGTCAAGAGAAATTTTCTTGTCTAGGGTGAAGCAAATAAATATAAATTTTAATCAAACATAGTTACAGTGATTATATAAATTCCATCATGTTTCCACATGAACTTTAGAATAAACAAATAGTGCAACGGTGGACATGCCTATTTAAGACTAATTAAGCCTAAACCAAGTATATAACACTTTGTGTGGACTTTGTGTGATGGGAGATGACTTATATGGGTATAAATAAAATTTGAAGAAATCATAGTGAAAAATAAATAGACATATGTGATATACCATGAATAATATTGAGGTTAAGAGTTGCATTTCTAAGAGTATTATTCTAAGTAAAATCTGTCTCAATTCTCACTAACACAATCTTTCACATCCAAGAAGGCCTTGCTATGAAGCTCATAACTCCTTGAAGGAGTTTCATGATATAAATATATGATTATAATTTAAGTTATGGGTCTCATATCTTAGATATATGCCATCATTTCAATCCTCAAACCTTATATATGTATGAATGATCCCTAAGAACTGAAGTCACTCCAGACCCTGCCTTAATCTGGTGAAGAGATCAATAAAAGAGAAAAGATTTTATTAGATATTGAAATATATTTTTCATGGTATTTAAATGTGTTTATATGTGGTTTATGCATCCAAAAAAATCCACTTTTTGTCATTAGGATAGAGAAAGAGGACCTATCCTCTATGAACCATTGTTAAGAACAAAACAAGCTTCAAACCCTCCTAAAACCCTCTTAAAGACTTGATGTGAGAAACATGCCTTAAAATGAATTATAATAAATTGTTTAAACCTATAAATGAATTTTTTTACCTTCTCAAGTATCATGAGCACCTAAAAATGGTAGTGGTTTGCATATTCAGGTACAATACCATACAAAATAGGCATAAATGCACAACTATAGGTGTGTATGTGAAGAAGTAGGGTTGAAATGATATATAGATCAGATTAATAAGTATATAAGGAATTTAAATATTTTATTAAACATTATACACACATTAATAGGTATCCCAAGTGATATATAAGCCATGCAAGTTAGCTACTAGGTCAAGAAGGTGAGAATGCATGGTTTTGCAAGCCAAATAACCTATATACAGACCTAAAAAACACATAAAAAGACATAATTTAAACATTATGAGTTGTAATATGATTTTTTATATATAAAAAAAATTATTCCAATCCTCATAACCAAAAAAATTCTTTCTAAACTCTCAAATTATCTCCCATGCCTATTCAAGCACCTAGATTTGGGTTTTTGACCATTTCATGCTTGAACCATACGTACAGGGTATCAAGTGTTTAAAATTGACATGTAGGTTTTAATTGGAATGGTTAAAGTGAATCAAACACTTCCTATAATTTTCACATGTGTGGGAGTGTTTTTAGGCCAAAACCTAATTTATAGGCAAAGAGGCCTAATTAAGGAGAGAGAATAGGATAAAAAGGACACTTCCACTTAGAGTCAAAACCTAAATTTTTCATGGAAATATAAATCCATATTGGGTCCTAAAATATGTTCTAAAATTATCAAGAAACTCCATACATTATTATACACAAGGAGGTTTGTATGATTTCAGGGCTATAAGGAATGAGACCAATTTGGAGCTTTTGGTAAAAAATGAATTCTTAAAGGTAGTTTTAGACCTAAAAATGATTTTTTACAAGTTTTATATGATGTGAATAGTCCATCCATGGAGATATAATGAGTTGGAGAAGATGGATTCAATTTTTGACAGTTGTAAGCAAGATTGGCCTAGTGAGATGAAGAGATTTCTAGACACCTAACAAGAGAGTGAAGTGATGTGTCAAAGGGAACCTAAATATATCAGTTAAAAGGTGTCAATATCAGATAAAACATGTAAATAAACATGATATTAACATCAATAAGGCGACTTTTTATTCCACAAACCAAGGTAAAGGGTAGTTTTTGAGAGCTAGGTAAGGTGTCAAGCAAGTTTGAAACTTCCACACCACTTGGAGTAGAAAATTATCTTAAAGAGACAAACAATTGTCATTGAGAACCTGATGGGGTATTTTCAAACTCATTTATTTTTTTAACTCCTTTTGGACCTCTCTCTCTCTCTCTCTCTCTCTCTCTCTATATATATATATATATATATATATATATATATATATATATATATATATATATATATATATATATATATATATATATATATATATATATGAATAAAACTTGGTTTTACCTTTTCCATGATTGGTTTCAATATGCATTATTGATTAATTGATCATACTAAGTGATAGTCTTGTTTCCTTGGCATCTTTATCCTTGTTTAGTTTTCATGTTTAGTTTGGAATATTTTTTATAGGTCTCTTGAAGTGTTCAAATGGAGTTTTTAGGGTTTTATAGAGTTGTCTTTTCATTAGTGTCATGTAATTACCTCTTTGATAGTCATCTTAGCTCAATATTACTTAACAAACCTTCATGAGAAACATTGATGTAGAGAGGTAGATTTGGAATAGTGTCATGTGTAGGTTAGTATTTTGTTTGATGTGAAATTCTAGATGGTTGTTAGTGGTCAAGTCATATTTAGTGTATCACCTCCATTACAATATGTTTATCTCCCTTTTCCTATCAATTAGTAGATTAGTGTTTGAACCTAAGTGATTCATTAAGGAGAGCTATCCCTTTAACCTATAGATTCACCTATCAAATAGGGTACCCAAAACCTTTAGGTGTTTCCATGTTACATCAAGTTTGGAAGGCTTGAACTACCTTCCAAAGGGTGAAAATTGATTGATAATAGGTTTGGCATGTCTAATGGGACTAAGGTCCAAATTTTTGGAAGAATTATTGGTATTATTATTATTATACATATCAGCCTTTTGAGGTATTCAAAATATCAATGGTGACTTTGTGCATGATCAACTAGTTCTAGCAACCCAGTCAACTATTCAAAATAAGTCATGTTTCATTACATTATCTTGATGAGGATGTTATGACTAAGTTTGAAGTAGAGTTCAATTTCATGCAAGTTGGTAAATTTGATCATGCCTATAATGTTTCCTATCAATATTATGATGAGCCTTATCAACCTAACTATGATTCATATCAGTCATATGATCCTTATCAACCTTATCATGAATCATACTAGTAATATGACCAGCCTTCTCAAGCTCAAGATGTTCTTAGCCACTTTAGTCACTTCTTAAATCAGTCCATTTTAAATTTTAAGTACATTCTCTTAGGATATGAGAGGTATATTATAGATCTTAATACACATTAGGAATAGGGTCAAGATATCCCTAGTCACCTCATTCATGACATGAGAGATTCATTGTAGCTATTGAAAGAAGAATGGGAACCTATTGAGAGAGCAAACTAGCAAAGCTTATCAGGTGAGATGATGGATGTGAGTGGTATTATTCAAAGAATTGAGGATAAGCTAATAAACCATGAAGAAAAATAGGTCCAACTCCATTAGACTTATCTATCTTCATACACACCACCTCAGCTCTCATATATGCTACCCATTCTTCCTCAAGAGACCTAAGTGAACTTATAAGTGTTCCAAATCCATCATGTGTTCCTAAAACCTTCCTTTCTTATAATTTAATCCAAGAGAGGATTCAATATAAGGAAAAGATTATTATTGATCAACCCAATTTTTAGAAACAAAATATCATTTCTCTTCCTTAAGAACCCCCTAAGAAGTCTTTCAAGACTCCAAGATAGAACTAAGTGGTGAATTCAAGGAGTCATCAAGGTGAGACAACCATAGATTGGGGAGTTGAAGTCAAGGAAGAATCTAAAATTTTGTAAGTCTTTCCCATCCCTCCTTAAGAGACCTTTCATATCTCATACCATCCCTCTTGTGTCCCTTATCCTCATGAAGCTACCAATCACTTTC
This sequence comes from Torreya grandis, assembly GCA_037957365.1. Classification (NCBI taxonomy): domain Eukaryota; kingdom Viridiplantae; phylum Streptophyta; class Pinopsida; order Cupressales; family Taxaceae; genus Torreya; species Torreya grandis. The sequence continues at coordinate 2,768,122 of JARHVA010001834.1, read as the reverse complement.
AAGATAAGGTATTCCAAAATAATATAGATAGTCAAATCAAAGAATTGGAGTTGAAGATTAAATGAGTTGAATCAATCCAAGATCAAGAGATTGAGGTTAAAAAAAACATTGAGCTTATTCAAACCCCATTTCACTCTTTTTAAGTACCTCAAGCTACTCCATCTTGGAGATATATTCAAGAAGATATTAAAAACAATAAAGAGGTCTTAGTGGAGAAGTGTGAAAATTAGTTTACAATTGTTGAAGAGCCTCAAAGAGGCCATGAGAAAGATATGATGTGTATTGAAGAAAATGTCCCTTCCATTGCCCAACTCAATTTTCTTTCCCTATAATAGTTCCTTTAAGAATCCACCATTTCCAAGGTTTAAAGTTTCAAAATTACTCCCTCCATTACCAAATGTGTTCATGATCCTTTCATCATATCTCATATTCCCTCTCCAACTCATGACCTTACCCATTGCCCTCCGACCACATCCCTTCTTGAAGAGGAACCTATCCTATGGGAGATAAGTGAAGAAGGAAGAGTTGTAGTTGTAGCTATTGAAGATTCTTCAAGTGAACTTGATGAGGAGATCCTTACTGATGCCCCTCTTTGGGAAGTGAAATGCAAATCAATTTTCAAAGATGAGGCTCTTGGAGATGGTCTTGATGTTATGCTTCAAAAAGAAGATTTAATTCCATTTGACTTTGTTGAGGTTGCATCTGGTATTGAGGTTCAAAGGTCTCTACATAAGAAAACTGGGGTCTTGAATGATTTTTACATAGTTCACAATGAGCAAGAAGATAAACTTGGAGAAGTTGCATTGCAATCACCTCATGACTACATAAAAGGATTCAAAACTCTTGATAGCCCTGTGGTTCTTGAAGAGAAAGTGGAAGGTACTCTTCTAATTGGTCTTGCTCATATTGATCAAAGATAAGAGGACATGTATGATTGGTAAAAGTACATTTAGTCTCTTCAAGAGATTAAAATTCTTTGGAAAGGTATGTTCCCTATTGAAGATCATGCTCATGAAGAGATTGAACAAGATAAGTTCATTGAGGAAAATTATATAGTTTGGAGTGAGTATGTAAAGCTCCTTGAAGATCTTCATGAGCTTATAACAACTGGTAATAAGTATGATGTCATTCAAGATGACATTGAAGACCAAGAAGCATGCTCAGATGGACTATCATTCATTGAAGTTACAACTAAAGAACATAATGAGAGGGATATTAAAGTATAAGATGAGTTCACCTTCATAGGTGATTGGTTTGTAGCTATTGTTTCACTTGAGAACATACTAAGAGGAGTGGCATTCAAGAAGAAGATACAGATAATAAGACCAAGGATCAAAAGGTAGCTTAATTCATTGCATTATTCATCTCATGGAGCAAGAGATTATAAAATATTCCCTTTGATCTAGGAAGAAGAATTTGTTTTTAGGTTAGCTATATATAGATAGTTTGCTCATGGTGTTTGTGGTGTTCCCTAAGTGCTTGATAACACATGTGTGTGTTTACTTATTTTATTTGTGTGTGTTGTCATCATTTTGTGTGTTTGGTGGTAAAATAATATTATATTGTCATGGTAAAGGTCTGGTAAAGTCTATAACTAAGTGCAAATTACTCCATTACCCAATAGAAGGACAAGGCTACTAGTTTATTTAGCATAACAGGCATACTACCCCCATGAATTGCCAATTTGTAGACCAATTTTGACCCCTAAAGTTAAAATGTCAACCCCTATAGGTGAAAAATTAAGTGTCATGTTTTTATAACCTTATTCATAGCTTTTTTAAGATTTAGGAGGACTTCAAATAGCCTTTTCAAAACCTTATTAGCATTATTTAAGGTAAGTTTGGATAAATTAAGGTAATACTTTGTCTTTATGCATACTAACCTAGTCATGTCATGGAGTGTTAAATATTAGTCAAATGGTTTCATAGGTTTTTAGGTGTTCCTCAAAGTCACTTCATGCCTTAATCACCTTCAAATAATATTTCACGTATGTTTGGAAAGGTTAAGTTTCTTTTGAAAACTTTAAAGTAAATTTTGATGAAGGGAAAAGAGGTTTTTGACTAATTCCAATGTATAATAAGGCCCACCAAGGTGATTTATCCATACATAACACTTTTTTAATCTTGAAAAAGAGTTTCCAATGTGTATATGGTAGTTACAAGTCAAGAGGATGTCAAAATCTTGAGTTTCAATGCCAAAGAAGGGAGTTAAGGTAATTTTATAGACTTGTTGAGATCACTTGTAGGTAAAAATGGTTTTAGAATGTCCCTTAATCTTCCAAAAATAATTTTCAAGCTTGAGATCAAGTTTTAGGTCTTAAAGTTGTAGAATAATCCTCTCTCCATCACTTTATTCACAAGCCCATGAATGCCACTTTTAAATTAATGGTGTAGGCCATATAGGTTGAGTTGGAGGCTAAGATTTTTGCCAAAGTTGGGGACCCATGTGGGATTCCAATTACTGTTATTAGTCAATTTATCTATATCCTTAGCTTTATGAACAATTTCTTAGGAACTAATGTGATTTTTAGAGGCTTAAATCCCCACTAGTTCTATTTTTGGAAAATTCTATTAAAAAATGAGGTTGTTGGGGTAGAAGGAGAATTTTATAGGTTTTATATATGTATTCACAATTTTTTTTTATTGGTATCCAATAGACTCACACGTATGGCATTGGATTTTGAGCATAAGACCTTCATAGGATAGTTTATAGTGGTTTCACTTCAAGGTTTAGAGTTTGTTGTAGTTTTCATGTGTATAGGTGGTTATTATATGTCCTACACAACACATATTGTCCCTTCCTTGAATCTCATTTGAGCATATATGAGCATCTTTATCTCTTATTGGCTCCAAATCCTTCACAAGTTCATTAACTTTCATGGTTGTAGGTTTCAAAAGGTAGAGTTTTAGCCTCATGAAATATCTAATAAAGGATATTTGATGCAAATTTTATACAATAAACAAGCTTTGTCTAAATATATTTGAAATTTTTATAACCAAAAGAAGGATTCGAGGATGAAGATTATAATATACAAACCTCATGGAGGACTTAAACCAAGAAAATATAGATGTAAAGGTTTGTAAACATGTAGGTCTCATTTTCATGAGGAATGGGATCAATATCAAATTTTAAATAAGTCCTATAGGTCATAAGACACATCAATGATATGGATATTACATTGGAATCCCAAAATAGTTTTGACCTACTCAAAACACCCTTTCTAAAAGCTTACCATACAAAAAATTCTAAATATCACCTACAGTCATGAGAAAGTGAATGATATTTAAAGTCATGGAGCATAAAAAGTGAATATAACACCTAAAAACCATTTAAAATGGAATCATAATCCTTATATGATATTCAAGGCACATGAAAACATGTCTTAAAGGTAGATAATTTTGTTTAAGCTTACTAAGCATAAAATTACACACACAAACCTGTGTGTAATCCAATGACGAATTTACTTCATGTGAGAAAATTTAGGTATATGGGAATTGGAAAAAATATTGAGGAAAATTCAATGAATTAAAGAGTACCAAATGAGGTAAATAATGTGTAAAATGGTTTCTATCCTAAATTGCAGTCAAGATCCCTATAAGTAGAGTGGTTACCTATAAGTTTGCTTAGGTGACTCAAGTGGTTTCTAAACATGAGAAGAGTGATATATAAATTAAATGACAGAGGATTTTGGGTGAGGTGTTATACAATTTATAAATTTATTTGAAGGAAAAAGAGCCAAAAAAGAGGTCAGGGAGAAGATTGACTATCGACACACTCCAACTATCTATACACAACCAGTTGACCACATTGAGGCCTGCATGCCTTGTTAGGAGAAAGTTTCTTGTATAGGGTGGAAAAAATAAATATAAATGAAAATTAAACCTATTTGAAGTTATTATCTAAATTCCATCATGTTTCCACATGAAATTTAGAATAAATAAACAATGCAAAGGTGGATAGGACTGTTTAGGACTAATTGAGCCTAAACCAAGCATATAACCCTATGTGTGGACTTTGTGTGATGGGATATGATTTTGTATGGGTATCAAGAAAATGTGAAGGAATAAAAATGAAACATAAAGAGACATATGTTAGATTCATGAATAATATTTATGTCAAAATTTGTATTTTTAGGAGTATTGTTCTAAGTAAACTCTATCTCAGTTCTCATAATACAGTCTTTCACATCTAAGAAGGCCCTATTATGAAGACCAAAAATCTTTGAGAGATTTGAATGATAGTAAGAGATAATTAGAATTTATGGTAGGTTTATCCTATCTCAGATATATTCCATCATTTCAATCCTCAAACCTTATATATGTATGAATGATCCCTAAGAACTGAAGTCACTCTAGACCTTACCTTATTCATGTGAAGAGCTTGAGAGAAGAGCAAATATTTTATTATATATTGAAATAAAGTTTTAATTGGATTTAAATGTGTTTGTAGGTGGTGTAAGGGTCCCCAAAATTTGACTTTGTGGCATTAGGAGAGAGAAATAGGACATATCCTCTATGAACCATTGTTAAGAACAAAACATGCTTTAAACCCTCCTAAACCCCTCTTGAAGACCCAATGTGAGAAACACACCTTAAAATGAATTATAATGGATTTTTTAAACCTAAAAATTATTTTTTTACCTTATAATGTCTCATGAGCACATATAAATGGTAATGGTTTTCATATGCAAGTACAGTGCCATACAAAATATGATAAATGCATAGTTGTAGGTGTGTATGTGAAGGAGTAGGGTATGAAATGATCTATAAAAAAATTCATAGGTATATGAGGAATTAAAAAAAGTTAATAAACATTATAAACACCTACATAGGTATCCCAAGTGATATATAATCCCTACAAGTCAACTACTTGGTCAAGAAGGTGAGAATGCATGGTTTTACAAGCCAAATGACCTATACGCAAACCTAGAAAACACATCAAGAGACCTCTATTAGGAATGATAAGTTTTAATATGATGTTTTAAACATAAAAAAACCTATTATAAGCCCTATAACCTAAAAATTTCTTTCCAAACTCTCAAATTGTCTCCCATGTCTGTTCAAGCACCTAAACTAGGGGTTTTGACCATTTTATGGTTGACCCATCCATATGGGCTCTCAAAAGCTAAAAATTGACATGGAGGTTTTAATTTTAATGGATAAATTTACCCATATAGTTCCCATATGTTTCACATGTGTGGGACTGTGTTTAAGCCAAAACTCAGTTTCTAGCCAAGTATGCCTAATTAAGGCCTAATTGAGGAAAGAGAATAGGATAAAAAGGACACTTCCACTTAGATTCAAGAATTGAAATTTGGCATGGATATATAAATAAATAATGGGTCATAAAATATTTTATCATATTCTCAATAATATCCATACATTATTCTACATAAGGAGGTTTGCATGATTTCAAGGTTATAAAAAATGAGGCCAATTTGGACCTTTTGGTGCAAAATGAATTTCTGAAGGTATTTTGAGACCTATAAATGATTTTTTTTGGGTATATTATGATTTTAATAAGAAATAAAAGGAGATATAATGAGTTATATAATATGAATTTAAGTTTTGACACTTGTAAGCAAGATGGGCCTAGTGAGATGAAGAGATTTCTAGACACCTAGCAAGAGAATGAAATGATATGTCAAAAGGAAACTACATAGATTAATTGAAAGGTGTCAAGATCATATAAAATATGTAACTCAACATTATTTTACCATAAAATGGCCACTTGTCATTCCAAAATCCAAGGCAAAGGGTAGTTTTAGAGAGCTAGGCAAGGTTTTAAGTAAGTTTAAAACTTCCACACCACTTGGAGCGGAAGAGTATCTCCAAGAGACCAACACTTGTCCTTGAGGACCTGATGGATTAGTTTCAATATCCTTTATTTTTTTAACTTATTTTGGACATTTGTATCTTTCTCTCCTACACCCTTCTCTCCTTTTTCTCTCACTTTCTCTATATATGAAGCCTCAATTGGATAAGATTATATCCTCCACCTAGGTATGGTGAATCTCTACCCATTTAAATTCTTAATACATTATTAAAAACCTAATTTCACATTTTCCATGTACTAGTTTCAATATGCATGCTTGATTAGTTAATCTTGCTAAGTGATAGTCTTGCTTCCTTGGCATGCTTGTCCTTATTTAACATTCATGTTCAGTTTGGAATAATTTTTGTAGGTATTTTGAAGTGTTAAAATGGTGTGTGTAGGGGTTTAGTGAGTTTTATTTTCACTAGTGTCATGTCATGACCTCTTGACTAGTCCTCTTGGCTCAAGCTTATTTCAAAAATCTTCATGATAAACATTGATATAGAGAAGCAAATTTGGATTAGTATCATGTGCAGGTTAGTCTCTTGTTTGAAGTGAAATTTTAGCTTTTTGGTAGTGGTCAAATCATATTTTTTGTATCACCTCCATTCGAATAGGTTTCTATCCCTTTTCCTAACAAGTAGTAGATTACTATTTGAGCCTAAGTGATTTAACAAGGGGAGCTAGCCCTTTAGCTTATAGATCTACCTCCCTAATAGGGTACCCACAACCTTGAGGTGTTTTCATGTTACATCAGATTTGGAAGGCTTGAACTAAATTAAAAAGGGTGCAAATTTGATTAATAACAAGACCTTTGGAAGAAAATATTTAATGATTTTTAGTGTTAAGTGATTTGGAAGTGTGTGCAAAAGAAAAAAAAGTGAGACTAAATCAGTAAATTGAAATCCTTTTATTTAGTCTATGTTTGTTATTTTAAGTAAACAAACAACAAAAATTAAAAGTGAATTAATTTATATAAATATAGGTTAATTCATTCATTTATGAATAGTAGAGTCAATTCAGGTGACACTATATGCAAACATTACAAAATAGAGTCAACATGATCCCTACTATCTGCAAAAGCAAGATCCAAAAGAATACAGTCAAACAGGTTGATTGAGTCTTATATAGAGAAAATAGGTTACAAAATTATGTCAAGCTGATAGACCCAATTCATTTTAGGGTTGTAGTTTTATAGACTAAAAAGTGTGAAAAATAAGACTGTAAATGAAAAATAGAAATGATAGAAAAGGTAAGAATGATCCTTGATAATTTTTAAAGATGCTTAATTTACTAATTTTATGTTTTATTATTCAAATTTTGATTATTGCATTCTATGAATAAAGCTGATTAGTTTGATGAATTTTGCAAAACTTGTATGCTAAAAATGAACTATGAATAGAGTCAATTGGGTCAATTAAGTCTGCAAACTTATGGTTTAAAAATATAAATATGTCAAGTTGATTGATCCAGTTACCTATTGTTGGAAAATACATGCATAGAGAAAACAAAGTCAATTTGTACTGATTGTGTGTTAAACCTATGCAAAAAATGTTAGACTATATTGATAGGTTTGATATGGTATTGTAAAAATAAAAACATATAAGATGATAATAAATGAATGAGTGAAATAAAACCTACAATGATTAGATTTGTGTTAAATTCACTAGAATGTATACAATGGAAAGTGAAACTAATCTATAAATTAATCCTAACTTAGATAAGATAAATCACACTTACCTTTTAACTTATTGGTATATTTAGACAATCAAGTTCATGACTAAGATGGATCTACTAGACCAAACCAAGGGGTCCCTAACCACAATAATATCATTAGAGAGGGTTATAAAGCCTCTAGTCAAGAAACATGATGTGATAACACTAGCTAGGCCATACGTTTTTATATTCACAAATTAAATATAAACCAAATTAAAATCTAACCTAGTTCTTATCAAATCTTGTGGAACAAAATGGGGGTAGTAAACATAAAATTAAACATGCATAGAATAATTCCATTAAGCATGCATAGAATAATTCTAATTAAAATATGTATAGATATAACCCTAATGCTTGGAGATATAAATACATTCAAAACCCATTACTTATACTACTTACATCTACTAAAATAGAGGAGTAAGAATTAGAGACACTTACCTTGAAGATGAACCTATCGAGACTCAATCTCTCCCTTGGCTAAAGGTGTTGCACAAGAGGTTATTGTGGTTTGTAAGGATCATTAAGATAGGCTAAAGCATCCAATAATTTTCCACAAGACAATATTCTTCTCCAAATTTAAACCATAATTAATTACTCCTAAAGTACAATGGTGGAAGAGAATATTATAAATAAGTGTAAATGAATGATTAAATCTCTCTCTCTCTCTAAGAAATGGCAAAAAAAATATGTATATATAGTTAGATCTAACCTTAAACCCTTATGAAAGTTTCACCAATAGATTCATCATAATTGACCTTATAATTTTAATTAATAAAATAAAATTAGGTCCTAGTCTAGGATGAACAAGGTCAATCAAGACTTATAACTTTCTAATATAATTTAATTATAGGGTCGGCCCAGGTGGGCATTATTTGGTAAATGTCAAAAAGAGTTTTTGGCTTAGATAGGGGTAGTTTAAGGTGGTGAATTACTTGGAGGAGTGTGTAAGGGAGGTCTCAAATCTTAGGGAAGTTTATAGGAGAGGATTGTATTTATTTCACGTGTTGGTATAGTGGAAAAAAATCTTTCAAAGCACCAATGGTCTACCCAACCCTTTCTTAGTGCACCCTTTAAGGTATGCACTCAGAGAAATTAAGACTCGATGGGTTCCTCCAAGAGAGAAAGCATCATTATTTGATAAATTTTAAAAATATTATTTATATACATATTCCCCACTTGAATCTCATCATGTGTCACTCAAGTGTAATAGGGGAAGGTACTTTGAGAAAATAACATAAATTGAAAGTAAATGATTGAAAAGGAAATAATTTAAATAAAATTAATGTTTATCTGCCTTGATTTACCTTTATCATTAGATGGTTGTCTATTATGTTTGTATTTTGTATCATGGAGGGCACATAGACTACTTTGGACGAACCCAATGACACAAAACTAAAGAGAAAAAATAAACAAATGTAAGAAAACCAATATAACCAAAATGTGTAGGCATGATGTACTTAGAAATTTGGTAAGCTAGGGTGATAAATACTAAGTTAGGAGTAAATGAACAAGTCAAAATTAGATTAAATTAGGTAACTAAAAATTCAAGGCTACTAAATGATCGAAAAAATCAAACAAGTATGCCTTAAGTAAGAAAGGTAAACAAAACAAGTTAAACCAAGGATACAAGTAAAAATGGTAGTCAAACATCAATGTGAAAAAAATGTATTCTTATATCTAAGTTTAGAATTTAATTAGCTCACTATAGATCTTATTATCATCCTTGTGCCATTTCATTTCTATATTCATAACCCTAAGTAGTATCTTATATGAAGCATTACATGAAACACAACTCCTAAGTAATACTGATCATGTTTATTTTGAGGATATTATGTAATAACTTAAGAATAATGACAAGCTCGTCACCTTTAAACCATCATTTTACCATCCAAATATTTTTTTGACCTAAATTTTCTTTTGTTTATACAAGTAACAATACAGAATAAAGGTATCAAAAGAGTGCATATTGATAATAGATCAGGGGTAAAAATTTGTAGCATGAATTTCATAAAAACCATGGGTATCAACACAATTCTTATACAAAGTACTATTATGCATATAAAAGGGTTCAAAAATTTACATACCCCTCCAATTTGATAAAACCTATTATATGACAGATGAAAAATGCAAATCTTAAAATTTGATCCATTTGACCACTTTTCACATAACTTATTTGAATCTATGTGTCTTTGAACATATAAGCTAAACCCACTTATAAAAAATATGACATTGAATATAGATAAGGGAAAATCAAAACTAGAAAATGAGCATGTAAATATTTGTTATTCCATAAATCCCTACCGGTTAAAATCATTGAGTCAACCTTATAAGGTCCAATTGCAAGTACATCACGTAAACAGTGTGGAGACTTATCAAAAGCCTTCACACCCAAATTTAAAAATAGGCCACAACAGGATACTACCAATATAATCTTATATTTGTTACTTAAACATAATATGATTTCTTTACCTTCTAATCAACATAGATCTAATAGTATAATTATACCCACAAAGGGAACACCATATTGTAATTATGAGAGGATCATTTTCCATACTTCCAATCAATGTGTGACATTGAAAAACATTATCCAACAATATAAGAGTGAAGGATGCATATATATTTCATCCACGATATGCAAAAGGAAAATTTTTCCTATCTTTTGGATGAGAAACATCCATTGAAGAAAAAAAGCATGAAGATTTAACTATTACTTCTTATATTTATGGGGTATATTATCAAAATATATGATTTGATCCAAACAAGCGGGGGTACCATTTGTGGTACCACTTTTCTAGCACAATTACAATATGCTATCGATGAGGTAACATACTCTCAAATACAAAATTGTGAGGATACATTTGATTACCCATTACTTATGGCTCACGTATCCAAAATTTTAACTATATGGATAACCAAAGATGAACCACATTTAAATCTAAAATTTGGATAAAATTGGCTAGTTAAGTGGAATGATAAAATAGATCCTACAAACACGTGTGTCAATTTTGATAATATGGGTACACCAATTTGCATCCAGCATGATGCACATGATCATTTTACTCCACCATTGGCTATAGGTAAACCATTACATCAAAACATTGAGGTATTGGCACTACATTTATATAAACAAAACAAAAAAACCTTTTTAAGTGACCCACTACCTTTTGAGGATGAGGACCTACTTGATTAAAACTATAAAAACTTCCAAAAATACCGAAACACTCAAAAACATTCAAAAAACCAAAAACACTATCAGTACTTACATATTATATTGTCTCATTGGCATCTATGTGTTACTTCCATATTGATGGATGACATACTCAGTTACTCCTACATACACATATGTGTCACACTTCTATGTTGGGTATGATACAAGCATACATAGATCAATGATACACTCCTATTTTATATGTTGGGCTCTCCATCTACTCATGTTAGATGGACATTCAGGGCATCCACTTATTTAATCTTGATACACATAGGTTATATGTTTCGATGATCACTCTACACTATCATGTTTGACCTTACATATGTTCTTACACATTCCTATTATCCAAGATTATATCTTACACAAGGTACTTCATATGATATACACTTGACATAATATTCTAACACATTAGATCTATGGGTAACTATGACATGTTTATTCTAGTTGCTTATGCTTTACTTTATACACTTCCTTGAGTGTCTTGTCTTACTTATTTAAACATTTAAATATGCTAATTTGCTTGGAATATGCCTATGTATGCTTTATTTGACATTGCATTATGTTATTTTTTGTTTATTTCAATTTAAATATGTCATTCTTACCTTCATTTACATTCGACTAAGCTATGTCCCTTCGATTGTGTGGCATTTGAACATGCCGCTCGTGTGTGGTCTCTTTGGACCATTACTTATTGACTTGATTTTGAGTGCTCTTATGTGTGTGCTTGTTTTCTTATTGATCTTGTACTATTAATATCTAGATTTTTCCATGATATTTATCATGCATCTTAGGCCTACATATTATTGTATTGGTTCTATGCACTTCAATGATACATTTACCTAGACATGTTCCTTCTATATGCTACATGGTTACATTCATATATTTTACATTTTTTTTACACTTTTGAGGTGAGGAAAATCATATTTCCTATTTTTCCATCACCTAAAATGGGGTAAATATTAGTGAGGACATGCTTGGGAAGCATGTTTTTCACACTTGGCATAGTTCTCAGATTCAGTGGAGGCATGTTTTGGAAGCATGTTCTTCACACTCTTTCAGTATATGGTACTTACATCAATTTTTAAATTTAGTGGGGAGTGTCATATGGGAATGGCTTCCACACATTCAAAATTTTTATATTCAATGGAGGCATGCTTGGGAATCATGTTTTCCACATTTATTCAATATATGGTACTTATACCAGTTCATAGGTTTAGTGGGGGCATGCTTTAGAAGCACGTTCTTCACACCTATCCAGTATTCAACATCTCTAATTTATTATGGGAAATGTTATAGAAACATTTTATCCACATTTTTAATTATATCAATTTTCTTATTTCTCTATATATAGTGGGGGCATGATTTAGAATCATGTCCTCTATACTGACATAGTTATCTAAATTGGCCAAAGCACATAGTTATATAATTGACATTCACATTTGTGGTATAATTATATACATTGGTACCATTTTTATACACATGTTTAGCATGATACATATCTGAGGTGCATATGCTATGTAACATGTGCCTATTATTACAAAATCAATATCTATTTTAGATTCTAAATCCATTACATATATTGAGACCCTACAAACTTTTACGAATCATATTGAGAAAATCTACTACAGTAGTTGGTCCACATTTTAGTATGGTTAAGATGATTGAATCACTCAATCTTGAAATGTTTTTTATGTTTGACTTGATCATTTAGCCTCAATAGGTTATAAGTATCATTAGGTTTCATCATTGAGCTAATCTCAAATGCTAAGTGGAACTCACTTTTGCATCAAAGTTGGGGCATGTGCCTTCCAATCTCTCTCTATCTCCTTAGATATATGTAATTTAAAGGTTTTTCTATATTTATCCTACTCTTAGTTTCATATCTTTATAATTATATATATTTTAAAAACCAACTTTCCAATAGGTAAGGTGGTTACATCAACACACAGGTGTACTCCTAAACCTTGATCTTTCATTTCAATCTATTTCAAGTAATTTTAACCCATATTATATGCACTATTTTACACTGTAGCATGCTATTGGTTGCAATATAGTCACCAAAAAATCACTCAAATTCAACTTGATCAAAGATGAGGTGTGCCTACATGTCCAAGTACTTATTTCTTTCTTTTAAATTAGTAATTTTATTACTAGATTAAAGGGGGGAATGTAGATGATATTTTATGATTATATATCACCTCAATGTTGTGCACTTGAAAAAATTAGACCTTGGATATTCCTCTTAGTTATACACTCTCCTTAATTCTACAAACCTCTCATCTACTCTATCTTGTGTCCCTCGACCTATCTCTTAGTCTGGCCATTCTTATGTTGATGACATAGACATTCTATCTTATCTAGAATGCTTAAAATGTACTTATCTTATTATTTAACTCTAAATTAGATGTGGATCCTCTTGGGTAGATAATATTAATAATATAGAAATGATAGGGCACAAGGGTGAATATCATATCTACAATAGGTTAATTAAATGCTAAACTCATATATACCATATACTAAATTTATTAAATTGAGATAAGTTATTAATGGAAAGTATAACTATGTTAGATATAAAAATGACAAAGAAGTGATGTAATTATCTTTTTTTGATGCTAATATAGATATAAATTTGGAGTAGACTAAAATTAGGTAAGAACATAGTTTTGGAATAATTGTCAAATTTTGGATCTAGTGCCTCTAGCTCTGTAGATAGTAATGATGAGTCATCAATTCATCATTTAATAATGTCAATCTAGGGATGGTGTCTAAAGCAATATACAATAGGAGAAAGAGATATATATCAACCAATATCTTCTACCACACTCCAAACTTACAGGATTTGAAAAACAAACTTGCAAGAATTGAAAAGCACACTTACAAAAATTAAATCACACTTGCAAGGAAATACATTACTGAATTGAAAATAAATGATAAACATAGAAAACTCCTACATTTTCACAACAAATTTTATAGAAAATAAATGTTTACATGAAAAATAAATAATAATTCAAAATCATAATTTTATAATAAATAAATAAATAAAAATACATTTATCCATCTTCCTTGAAATGAGTGGCCAGCTATTTATTTGGAAGAGGATTTTAATCATAACACTGTATTTTCTATCACAAACCTCAAAATGTATTATTGATAACTAAGATTGATTACAATGGTGTGAGATGTTGCATTTATAATCTCATGATTCTAACCAATTTCTTATTTAGGAGCAACAATCCTATATGTTATCTACCAAATATAGAGAGAAACATAACAACTTAGATATTCTAGCTTATCTCAATATTCCACAAAATATGGAGAGAGATGTTATTATCTATTTACAAAATAAGCTCAATATTCATAAAATATGAAGAGAATTATTTATGAAATAAAATTATATAAATCTAAATTTAGATACAATCCTAAACTAGTCCATAGATAAACCTACACAATCTATAGATATGCCTACACAGTCCTTAGATATACCTATAGAATTCATAGATTTTAAAACTTATAGAACATGTAGATTTTATAAATTTTAAAGTCTATAGATTTTAGAACCTACAGAGTTTGTAGGTTTCAGACTTGTAGAGTCCATATATTTTATAACCTATAGAGTCCATAGATTTCATACCTATAGAGTCCATAGATTTTAAAACCTACAAAGTCCATAGATTTTAGAGTTGTAGAGTCCATAGATTTTAGAACCTATAGAGTCTATAGATTTCAAACTTGCAAAGTCCATAGATTTCAAACTTACAAAGTTCATAGAGTTTAGAAATTGTAGAGTCCATATATTTTTTTCAAGTTACATTCTTCAAACTGTTGATAACTATGATTGCTCCCTTGATGTTTGATGATTTGAACTAGTCTTCAATCAATGAACTACATGGATGTAGAGCTACTGGCTAAGTCTATATAAATGAAATGAGTGAGACCATAGTAAATTTGGATGAGTTTGTAGCTAGACTAGGTGAGTCATAGTTATGTCTAGAGTACATGTAGCTCACCTCAAAGCTGATATTTGGTTGGTACCTCATGCTCATGTCTAATATAGCTTATTATGGGCTGCATATATACACATTAACAACTTTTTTTAGAGATTTAGTAACAATAATCAATAAAAAAGAAGACATTGATTTATAAATAAATAACTAATATATAATTTTCTATTTTATTCTAAATAAATCATAAGTTTAGAAACTACACTTAGATCCACTTCTTATGCTTAAAAAAAATATGTTATTTCATAGATATAATGAGCCATTTTATGGTCTAATCATCTCTCCCACACCTAACCTCATGCATGTCCTCATAGATGCCATTCTTTTAGGATACAAATGTATGAGTTAGATGTTCTCATTTTTTAATAGGATTTCTAAGTTTGTCTTTGCATGAGTAAAATGATTTTTATCTTGTAGAATCCTCTTGAATTTTATAAGCAAGATTTTCCAATGAAAGTGGTCAATACAATACATTTGTCAAGGATAGGTTTATGTGTAGAAATTTTCATTCTATCCTTGATTTCTCTTTGACACAAGTTCTTGTGTAGAATTCTCATGCTACCCTCTTCTTTTTTTTGAATGAGGTGAGAGCAGGTTCTTGTGTTAAGAATTTCTTATTGTGCCTACATAATTCTATTTTGACCACAAAATAATTATCGGCATAAAATAAATTTTGATGCTTGAAATCTTTAAATTTTTTTGAAAACTATATACCATTATCAAAGTCATTAACTTGATTTTACTAAGCCCCATTATTTATTTATTGCTGACACTATTTTCTTTCTCCTTCTCTCCCACACCTAATCCCATGCATACAAATGTAACTATGTATAAAGTGTGGAGATATTTGATTCTTTTTCTTTCTTCCAAAAAAACTAGATCTTTATGTAATAAAAAAACATATAAATAAATTTAAAATTGAAATAAAAGAAACTAAATACCTTGGCACAACTTCGATTCACCTTGTCTTTCTTGATGTCAACCCCATGGAGCATATTGGAAAAGATGATTGAAGAATGGAAGCCCAAGCAATGCAGAAAATGAGAGCATAAAAAGTCAGTAGCAAAGTATTTATTATAGGTGGGAAAAGTAGCCATTGTTGGTTTTCAAAATTTTCTAATTTTTATTTTTATTTTACCCTTGACTAGCCAATAAAATTAGTTTTCTAATCAAGACTCATTTTTCTAGTACTTGACCCACTAGCAAGCTGAAATTTCAAACTAAGACTACCAACAATGCCCAAAAAATTTCATTGTTTATGTGTGTGTGTGTGTGTGCGCGCACACACACGCACACATGTGTGCGTGCACATGCAAAAATTATGACAAAGAAAATGTTAAAAATAGACTGTATACATCCTCATACTATTTTCAAATGTATCATTAATTTTTTTACATGTTTGAAATTCTTCATCATCGGTCTATTTAGTGATAACAAATCATTGGTGGAAGATTTTTATTGATTATGTTGTTCTCTTAAGATATTTTTTCAGGTATTTGATGAAGCTATGGATAAAAATTGAGCTATTTTGATCTTCTCAAATGGCTCTATAATCTCTAAACTTTGAATCCATATACCAAAAGGTGTAGGCCTGTAGTGATTTGTTTCAATTTAAACTCCTACCTATTGATTTGTCTCCTCTAATCTCTTTCATTGAAGAGTAACCTTGTGAGAGAATTCACCCTTGTGATGATGTGAATTTGTGTTCCTCTATTCTACTTTGAAAGTTTCTTGTTGATTTATCTTCATGAAATTATCCTGCAAGAACTTAAAACCACAAAAAAAAAATTAGACCAGCATAGTATTAGCCACATCAAATAATTATTAATGCCAATAACATGAAGAATAGAAGGAACATTTAAAAACACATGAATGAATGTATTTTAGCTTATTTAAAAAATATTGGTGGTTCAAAAATTCTAAGGAATTTTTATTATGGAAACAAGAAATCCCTCAGATAAGTTCTATTATTATGATTGGTGAATATGGTTTTGACTAATGAATGGAATGGAATGAAGACAAATGCCATCAAATCTTTTTATTTATAGGTTGAGTAGTAAAGTCTAACTGTGATATACACAGGGATAATGATAATGCATAGATGGAGTGAATATACAATGACCTATGATTTGTATGCATAGTAGCTAATAGAAAAATAGTATGAAAATATCAAATTAAAAATAAAATAGAGTACAATAAAACATACATGAATATTATTCATATATAAGATTATACTGTAGGATATCCTTGCTGCTACTACTATATTAGATCAAGGTCCTTTTTAGTCCTAGCAATTAAGGACTAGATCAAGGTCTTTGTTATAATGTTAATGTCAATACCTCAGCCTTAGCCTTGTTATTGATATTAACTTTTCTATTTATATCAACATTAACCCATCCAATATTTGTAGTACATTCTTATTCATTGATCATTGTTTTCCTGGGCTTCAAATAAAACTTTTAATCTTCTCCTTGCAGCCACAAATTTTCTATATTTGTCTTCATTTGGCATTCTTAAAATCATGTTGTAATGTTGGGATGTGATCGTTTTGCTCTTAAAATTTAGAAATATATTACTGCATGTAAAATTCATTACACAACCCATTCTAATAATTGCATGAAACATTAAAATCATAATAGCCCTAAAAATATTCACAATATAATCTATATTGCATGTGTTATTGATTATTTACCAAATTTATGTTAACTCATAAAATTTATCTACAACTAACTTCATGCATGTTATCTTTCCACCTAGATTTATGTATGCAATCTAAATTTATGCATAAAACTAACTTTATGCATGTTATCTTTCCACCTATATTGATGCATGCAATCTAAATTTATGCAATTAACTTTATGCATGCTATCTTTCTACTTAATTTTATGCATTCCATCTAAATTTATACAACTAACTTCATGCATACTATTTTTCCACTTAGATTTATGCATGTAATCTAAATTTATACAACTAACTTCATGCATGTTATTTTTCCACCTAGATTTATGCATGCAATCTAAATTTATTCAACAACCTTCATGCATGGCAATTTATTTGCATGCAATGCTTGATTTGTGCATTGACCTACATGCATGGAGATTTATTGGCATGCAATATTTGATTTGTGCATTGACCCACATGCATGGAGTTTTAAGATATGATCTATCATATCATTCTTAGAATGAGATCAATATAATTAAGTATTTTTCCTTATTTTGCTTATAAAATCACATGCAATATATTCAAAGTCAAATAACCAAAAAATTATGTGATCCTTTGTTGATAGTTTTAGAAAAAATGCAACTGTGTCTCATCCTCTGTATAGTCGATCTCAACTTTTTTAGAAGGAAATTCAACCCTTAAATATGCATATTAATCCTTTAAAAGGTATAAGGCATAAACTATAGATTCTACTTTGTGAATAGCTATAGAAATTCAACTCGTTTTTTTCCATCTTTTATGCTATTTTAGATCATCATATTCTTCTTCTAACTTGAATCTATGTTTAAATCCTTTCGTATGGTGTTAGAAATTTTTATTTCTTATAAAATGGTGTTAGTATGACATGGAGGGTTTTTACATGAAATTAAAATTTCTAATCTAATTATAGGAAAATAAATTTTAATCTATTTTATAAGAAAATAAATTCTAAAGAAACCATTGACTAAGTATCTCCTATCAAAAAATTTGTAAAGAAATATTCCCTATCACTAGGAATTTATTCATCTAATATCACTAGACAATTATTTTAACAAATTTTGAATCTCCTAATAACACTATGTTTTTCGAAAATGGTGCCAAAAATTATGAGTCATCAATTCATCATTTAATAATGTCAATCCAGGGCTGGTGTCCAAGGCTGTATGCAATAGGAGAAAGAGATATTTAGTAACCAATCCCTTCTACCACACTCCATGCTTACAAAAATTGAAAACAACACTTGTAGGAATTGAAAAGCATATTTATAGAAACTAAATCACACTTGTAAGAAAGTAAATTAGACTTATAAGAAAGCAAATTATTTAATTGAAAATAAATGATAAACACATAAAACACTTATAGGTTCACAAAAAACTTTACATAAAATAAATGTTTAAATAAATAATAAATAATAAAAATTCAAAAGCATAATTATATAATAAATAAATAAAAATATATTTATCCATCTTCCTTGGAATGAGTGGCTAACTCATTCTTTGGAAGAAGATTTTAATCAAAACACTGTATTTTCTATCATAAACCCCAAAATGTATTATTGATAACCAAGATTGATTACAATGATGTGGGAGGTTACATTTATAATCTCATGCTTTCAAACAACTCCTTATATAAGAATAACAATCCTAGATGCTCTCCACCAAATATGGAGAGAAACATAACAACTTAGATATTCTAGCTTATCTCAATCTTCTACAAAATATGGAGAGAGACGTTATTATCTATTTATAAAATAGGCTCAATCTTCATGAAATATGAATAGAATTATTTATGAAATAGAATTATACAAATTTAAATTTAGATACAATCTTGAACTAGTCTGTAGATAGACCTGCACAATCTATAGATATGCATGCACAATCTATAGATATACGTACAGAGTCCATAGATTTTAAAACTTATAGAATTCATATATTTTAGAACTTGTAGAGTATATACATTTCAAAATCTATAGAATCTATAGATTTTAGATCTATAGAGTCAATAGATTTTAGAACCTATAGAGTCCATAGATTTTAGACCTATAGAGTTCATAGATTTTAAAACCTATAGATTCCATAGATTTTAGACCTATAGAGTCCATAGATTTTAGAACCTATAGAGTCCATAGATTTCAGACATATACAGTTCATATATTTTAGATCTATAGAGTTCATAGATTTCAAACCTGTAGAGTTCATAGATTTTAGAACCTACAGAGTCCATAGTTTTTTTTCAAGTTGTATTATTTGAATTGTTGATAATTATGATTGTTCCCTTGATGTTTGATTATTTTAATTGGTATTCAATCAATGAACTACATGGATGTAGAGCTACTAGCTGAGTCTATAAATATGAACTGAGTGATTCTATAGTAAATTTGGGTGAGTTCGTAACTAGACTAGGTGAGCCATAGTTATGTCTAGAGTACCTGTAGCTCATCTCAAAGTTGATATTTGGTTGGTACCTCATGATCATGTCTAATATATCTTATTATTGGCTTCATATATACATATTAACAACTTTTTATATAGATTTATTAATAAGAAGACAATGATTTATAAAAAATAACCAAGCTATAGTTTTCTATTTCATTCTAAATTAAATCATAAGTTTAAAAAATACACTTAGATCCACTTCTTACGCAAGAAAAAAAGATGTTATTTCATGGATATAATGAGCCATTTTATGGTCTCATCAAGTAATGTCACCCTATGATGATTATGTCAACACTACTATCTAGGTTTGATACTAATATCTTGTACATAATTATATTGAAATAAGATACGACCACTTAGATGCTTCTAGGTTTTCCTTTGCCTTCACTCTAGTGTATTCATATTTGGGTCATATAATATCACTCTTTGTGAAATGAAAAAAACTTAGCTTTCCATATTTAATGTGATATGGGAAAAAAGGGTTAGTGGGCACACAGTGTTGAGTTGACCTGAAATGAACCCATTATCAAAGGTTACCACTTACATATCCAATACTCTATAAGAGGGTCTTATACTCATGTTTTTATTCCCTATGTTTTAGATTATGTGTGAATCATTCAATGTGTGTAAATCAATTACAATAATTATATATCTTGTAACTTGGAAAATAAGACCTTATGAATAATCTTTTAGTACTTTAGACCTGTATATGTGTTGTAATTATGATTGGTGTTAAAATAGAGAAGCTTTGATTAATTAAATTATTGATAGAGTGATTTTGATAAGTGCCTTGGTCTCTTTGGCCTGATTGCTAGGTGAGGAATGGATGAGGGTTGAGATTGTATTTATACCAATCTTATTGGGAGATAAATCATATTAAGGCACTTAGGCTGACCATTTGGAATACATTTTATTTGCAAATTGGATGAATTTAGGGCACTAGATACTTGTGTTGGGGTAAGAAAATAATTTTGATGATAATGTCTATCCCAGATAATAGTGTCTAGGTAGAGGACAATAGGTATAGGATTAGAGCTTGTAAAGGTGTAAAATAAGTATATTTTAAGCATTTTAGTAAAGATAGGATGTCTATGTAATCAATAAAATACTAGTTAGACTATTAGATAGGTCAAGAGACATAAGTTAGAGTAGATTCAAGGCTTATAAAATCAAATCATGTATAATAATAAGAGGAATAAACAAGGTCTAAGTTTTCCAAGTGTACACGATTGAGGTTCTACATAAACAAAAAATATCATTTGAATTTACCCCCACTATAATCTAGTAATGAAATTGTTAGTTTAAAGGAAAGGAATATGTACTTGAGTGTGTATGAACACCTTATCTTTGCTTTATTTGAATTTGAGTGCTTTGTTGGCGATTGACCTACAACTAAGAGCACGTTATAATGTAAAATTAGTGCATATAATATAGGTTAAAGGTACCTAAAATAGATTAAAATTGAATGAGAAAGGTTTAGGAGTACAGCTATGTGTCGATGTAACCACCTTATCTATTAGAAGTTATTTTTAAAAATGTGTATCATTATAAGGCTCTTAAACTAAGATTAAGATAAATGTAGATAAATATTTAAAATGCATATATCCAAGGAGATAGATTGAAAGAGATTTGAAGGAAAAATCCCCCAACTTTGGAGCAAAAGTGAGTTATCACTTACATTTGAGATTAGCTCAACCATGTAAATCAATGATACTTATAACTTGGCTAGGTTGGATGATCAATTCCAACCTAATTTTTTTTTAAGATTTAGTGATTTTATCACCTCAAGCATACCAAAAGGTGAACCAACTACTATAGTAGATTGGTTTAATATGGTCCATAAAAATCTATAGGATATCAATACATGTAATAGATTTGGAATCTAAAACTGATATAGATTTTTTAATATTAGGCACATGTTACATAGAATATGCACCTTAGATATATCTCATGCTAAAATTATGTATAAAAATGGTACCATGTATATAATTCTATAATAAATGTATATTTGAATCATATAATTATGTGATTTATCTAATTTAGATAACTATGTAAGTGTGGACGACATGCTTCCAAAGCATGCCTCCACTATATATGGAGAAATCTAAAAACTGTTATAATTACCAATGTGGAGTGCATGTTTCCAAAACACACCTCCATTATTAATTAAAGATGTTGAATACTAAATAGGTGGGGAGAAAATGCATTCAAATCATGCCCCCATTGAATCTCTAAATTGATATAAGTACCATACTGATTAAACATGGATGACATGATTCCAAAGCATGCCCCCACTAAATTTAAAAACTATCAATATGTGGAAGTCATGTCCATGTGACATGCCCCAATTGAATTTGAAAATTGATATAACTACCATATATTAAATGAGTGTGGAGAACATGCTTCCAAAGCATTCTCTCACTAAATATAAAAGTTGTGAATGTGTGGAAGCCATGTCCATATGGCATGCCCCCATTGAATCTATAAACTGGTATAAGTACTGACTACTGAATAAGTGTGAAGAATATTCTTCCAAAATATGTCATCACTAAATCTAAAAATTGGTATAAGAACCATAATATGAAATGAATGTGGATAAAATGGTTCCAATGCATGCCCCCATTGAATCTAAATTTTTTGAATGTGTGGAGAACATACTTCTTAAGCATTCCCCCCTAATATGCCCCCCCCCTTTTAGGTGAGGCAAAAATAGTAACTGTAATTTACGTCACCTCAAAATGGTAAGATAATTGTAAAATATATAAATGCAACCATGTAGCATATATAAGGAAACATGTTTAAGTAAATGTACCATTTTTTGTCCCCCAAAAATATCACTCATTTTTGGGACAACATTTAAACTATTTTGGTCCAAAAGGCCAAAATCTTCTCTCCCCTTCTCAAAAATTGTTCTGGGCATTCAAATTATCCATTTTTCAAGCTTTTTCAAAGTTATACGGACTCAAATCTATGGACTATGTAAGCTTGAAACTATAGACTCATTTCTATGGACTATGTAGGCTTGAAACTATGGACTCATTTCTATGGACTCTGCAGGCTTGATTCTATGGACTCTGCAAGCTTAAATCTATGAACTCTGCAGATATGTTTCTACACACTCAAAATGATTGAAATCAGCAAGTTCAAAGGCTTCTACAGGGGAGTTCAATCAAAAGAAAAAGTTTCCAACACTTAGTCATTTTCAAGATTGGTTCAATGCCTTGATTCAACAAAAAGAGTTCATCGACAAGCTTCTATGCAGTGTTTGAACCATTGAACCTTGAACCAAAAAGGTTCAAGGGTTTAATGGGTTTAAAGGTTCAATGTCATTAGCAAGAGTTAAGCACATTTGTCAAGGTTCAAATTTCAACCACTTCTAGGTTTAATGGCTTCAAAAACACTTATCAAAGAGAAGAAGGCTTGAACCATTGAATCGTTGAACCATTGAACCACTTTGGTTCAAAGGTTCAATGAGTTCAACAGTTCAAAAGGTTCAAAGCATTTGGTTCAACACCGTTCGGTTTAAAGCTAATGGTTCAACATGGTTTGGTTCAAGTGGTCAAGTGAATGAGTGGAACACAAGAAAATGATTAACCCATTGAACCATTAAACCATTGAACCATTGAACCAAAGTTGGTTCAATCAGTCAGTTCAATCGACAGGTTCAAGGGGCTACCCCAAAGCCAAAGAAAAAAGTTCCCTTGCGGAGGGAAATGAACCAAGCCAAGTGCCCTTGCGGAGGGTAGTGAGCAAAAGTAGACAAAGAGAATTCCTTTGGAAAAGTGAACCAAAGACAAACAACCCTTACGGAGGGTAGGTGAGGAGCAAATGGATCATTGCAAAAGTTTGAATGATATTTTTGGGCTTGAATAGTCCTTGCTGAGGGCACAATTCTCTTTTGGGAAAAGAACGTAGAAAATCGACTAAGGCAAAATGATCAAGGCATTTCCTTCGGACAAAATGTCTAAATGAATTCCTTTGGACTTTTGTCTGAAGAAATAAGCCCGAAGCAAAGACAAAAGCCCACCAAAAGAAAGCCCAACGGAAAGTAGAGGCAAAGTGAAGGAAGATTTCCTTTGGACAAATTGTTTGAAAGAATTTCTTCAGACTTTTTGTCCAAAGGAAAAGTCCACCAAAAAAGAAAAAAACCACTGAGAAAATAAAGGCCTGAAGGTCCCCCAAAAGATCCTGAAGGGTAGGTACCCTTGCAGGAGGCTCTCACCAAGGAAAGTGTACCATTTCTCAAGACCCTAAAGGGCAAGTTCCCTCCAAGAAAGATCAAACCTCAAGTTGCAGTGGAATGTGCTACGTGTCCCTCATCAAGTTGTAGTAGAAGTCACCATGTGTCCCTCATCAAGTTGTAGCAGAAGCTACCAAGTGTCATCTTCTGAGATAATTTTTAATAAGTTTAAAAGTTGCAAAACATGCCACATGTTCCGTTATAACTCAGTGGAAGTTGCCAAGTGGAAACATCTGTAGCTTCTTCCTTTTATTGAGTAAGGACTATGGTGGGCCCCAAGCAAGGTGATAAGGTCAAGCAGAGCATGACAAGTGTCTATGTCTGTGTAGATCCGAAAGAGTCTCAAATGTTTCTATAGTGCTTCTATAAGCTCAGCAGATGCTGCCACATGCCCTCACCTATTTCATAGCAGAACATGCCACGTGTCACTTGTTAAAAGTAGTGAAAGCAGCCAAAGCAAATAAGAAAGACATGAAGGAAGTGCTAAGGAGGATGACAGGCCCACATCCATCAAATTTAGGGCAACCAAGTAGCTGTTGGATTTCAAACAATGACAGACCTAAACATGTCATATTTGTGACAATGAAATAACTATTGATCCTTGCAGGCTTAAGCACAGACCCTGTGAACAAATTTAGCGACCGGCCAAAGAGATAGCCTGAGAGCTCAAATCACACAGATAAGGGCAAAATATAGCCAGGAAAGGGGGAATGATGAAGAAGGATAAAAAATATCTGTGCATGGGATATGTTTCTAAAAGGTAAAGCAATCCCCCAAGTGGACATCAGAGAGCATGAACATTCAATAGCGTAGCCTATTTTTTTACATTGAGTAGAGCGAATAGCTATGCACACATAAGAAAACACATCAAATAGCCCATATTTAAAATTGATGCTTGATTCTAACATAGCCCATGGATAGAATTTAAACTGCATTAAAGGCATTAAATGCATCGTAACACATTTTTGTGAAACAAAACACCCAATTCTTTCTTGGAGCACTATATATTAGATTCTTTCTTATTATTTTAAAGAATCTCCCTCTGTTATCAAAAAAGAAAACTCTGACTAAATTGAAAGGCATTATTGAGAGCTCAGATTGTTGATCATATTTCATTATTTGAATAAGAAAATAAGTGACTTTTTAGACTTTGTGCTAGAATAGCTTGGTTGTTGGGGAAATTGTTCTTATGTCTATTTTCTTAATACATTTTTTGTCCATTTAATTGAATAAGCAGAATTAGTGAAAATAATCAAAAAGGTGTCCTGAGGCTAACTATGGAGAGACTTTGTGCCCCCATAATTGCCTTTAGTGTGTTTTCTTTCTATTCTTGGGTAAAGGATCTTGGGATGACTTTATGCCCTCATTATCCTTCATATTTCACTCTTTGGTAGTTGAGGTGGAGACTTTGTGCTACATTTCATCTTGTTGTGTTATTGTGCCCTATTACAAGTACTTGTCACCACTTGAAAGGTTCCTTTTGTCTGCTAAATAGAACTTCTAAAAGAAGAGGAGTGCCTTCTATCATTTCATCAGGATTTATACTTTGATTTGTGAACATCATCTCTAAAAAAAGAGAGATGGATGGTTTATCCTACCCTTGAGTGTTATTTTCTGCTCTTATATATAGTATATAGCTATTGCATATTTACAGGGAACCTCCCCTTGATGAGAGGAGAGATTTGTCCCCTTTTGATGTAGTAAACTTGCACATCTGGCTGACCAATTTCTCTATGTTGTGGTTGAAGACACCTATTTTGTTGATCAGTTAGCTGATTGACAAAATATTCACCCAACAGTTTTTGGTGACTCCACTAGGGATTTACATGCAATTTGAAGCCTCAAGTTTTAGATTGAAGCAGTCCCTGCCCTTATTCATTATAGACTCTGGTGACTTCATTCTGTGTGTTACCCATTATAATTATAGCCTTACCATCTTCATTCACCCCCATGCCAACTGGGATAGAGTGCGCAATTTGAAGCCTCAAGCTTCAAGCTAAAGTAGGGCCAGTTCTTTCCCATTTTTATTCTACAATCTAGCAAATCCATGGTATATGTGAAGCCAAATGGCTAAAGGTATTGTTGACCCTATATTCAAGTTGGTACAACAAAGTAATTTTGATCTGTTTCCTTCACCATCTCACCTCCAACGAACTAGGAGCTTTCCTCCTACTAAATTCAAGTCTCTATTACCAGGCAAAGCCTCCATTTCCAATATTAATAAAGCTTTGTCAATACTTACCCCTTTGAGATTCATTATCCCACCTTTCTATAGTCATATAATGGCAGTTCAAGGTCCTTGGGGTAACTCTTTTGGCCCACTCAATTTAACTCCACCTCCACATGAGCTACCACGCAGTTCAAGGAAAATTTTCCCCAAGTTCTATGGTGATGGGAAGGTTCATCCTAATGAACATATTGAAAATTTAATCATAGCTTGTGGTGTAATAGGTGTGGAGTATGAGGATGTAGCAGTCAGGCTATTCGTGGAAACTTTACAAGGTGCTGTTATAGACTAGTTTTATCATCTACAGGCCCAGACTGTGACTGACTGGAATACTCTCAAAGCCAAATTTGAAGCCAAATTCAAATCTGTAGAAGATGCACATGCTCTGCTAGCTCAACTCACACAAATTAAGAAGGAGCCTCATGAACTAATGAGGGATTTCATTGCCAAATTTGATAAGCTCAAGAACAAGATTCCTGTAATTGCTCAACCAACACCTAAAAACCTCAAATGTTTCTTCATCAACTCTCAGCTGCCTGAAGTGAGTTTTTTGCTGAGATGTGCTAGCCAAATAGAACTTGCTGTAGCTTAGGATTCGGCCACTAAGGTGGAAGATGACCTTATCTTGGTAGGATAGATAAGAAGAGATCTTAACAAAGGTAAATCTTCTTCATCTTCTGAATATCCATCTATAGGTACCACTGATTTAATGGTGCAATAGCTAAAAAATGAGTAGCTATCTCTTAAGAAGCAAATAGCACAAGGGATATCTTTAGCTCCTTCATACAAAGATATGCCAAGAAGGACATTCCCCAATCAGTCATACCAAGGCAATGCTGCCAAAAATCAAGGATAGCGAAATCATCTTCCTCCCCCACAGGGGAAACTTGCCATTGAAGCACCCCCAACCAATTCAGTAGTTGAATATCTTGAAAAAAAATATGATTTCTCTTTCCATCTTGAATTAAACCAAGAAAGTGACATTGATATCCTTATAAAAGGCTAGAAATAATTAGCTAGTGACTCCAACATTGGTTTCCTAAATTACCAAAATGAACCCAAAGGTAAAGGTGAAGCAGTTGATGGATCATATGTTATATTCACCCAGTCCCTGGACCAGTTAGCCTAGTAAACTAATAAAGGAAAAATAGAGAAAAGTTCTTAGCCTACAATCTCAATTTCCAAATGAGGAATTTTTTTGCCTTTTCAGCCAAAGGACCCAGTGAGTAATAAAAAGGTAAGTACATCAAGCATTCTCCATCTTCAACTTTAATTCCACAGACTAGTACCATCCCTCATAAAAACTAAAAAGATGAACTCCCTTCCTCTATTCCTAATCCATTTTAGTCATTTGACATAATTGACCATGTCAAGAAGACCAAAATTCAAATGTCTAAATTTGAATTCTTGCAATCCAATCTCGAGCAGTTGGCTAGGTTAGTTCAGTGTGTGAAGAATAAAATTGTCCCTGTAGGACAAGATGTTAAAAAGGTAACTCATGATCCCCAAAAAAACATGTCCATCCCAAATAATCTTGTCATTACTCCTCCAGCTTCCCCTGGGAAAATAGAGCCTTTCTATGTTTCCATGTTGATAAATGGTTACAAACTGAGCAATTACATCATAAACTTATGTGCATCTAACAATGTCATGCCAGCCACAGTGGAAAAATATCTTGGACTCACACTAACCAAAACCTTTGGGAGATGTTTCTCCATGGAGAAAAAATAAGTACCTCTGTTGGGACAAATCAAAGATGCCTAATTCACATTTGTAGCATTCCTAGACAAAAGAATCAAGATGACAGTCCTAGTGGCTAATGTTCTAGCCTCATACGACATTATTCTAGGGTGAAATTTTTGCAAGGATGTTGGTGGCGAGTTGAGCATGGACCTATCTAAAGCAAGGATCCCTATCAAAAGGCATCATGTAGAGGCTAATTCCTGAAAAGGAATCAAAATATGTTGTCACTCAAACATCAGCCCTTGAAGATCAAATTCTATTTGAATCTTTAGACATGGATAATTATTTCTTGACCATAGAGGATACTCATGTTTTAGCTGATGAAAGTTCTAAAAATAATAGTCTAAAAATTGGTTCAAATGAAATAGCAGAAGATGTGAGAGAGCACAGTGTAAACACGAAAGAATTTCCCCTTCCAAGCAAGGAGAAATCTAAGGAAATATCAGTTTCTGATGATGTTTGGATCCTGAAATTAGATGGCAGCAATTCTTCTACCGGCTCAGGGGCTAGGATTGTGTTGATATCTCCTTAAGGAGATATTTTTCCTTCATACAAGTTGCAGTTTAGCAACACCAACAACATAGTTGAGTACAAATCTCTATTGCTTGGATTAAAGGCCGCTCAAGATAAAGGCATCAAACTCCTTCATGCTAAAGGAGATGTTGAACTGGTGGTTTGTCAGGTAAGGAACCTGTATCAAACCAAAAATGAGAGATTATGCTACTACCATAATCTAGTCTGAGATCAAATTGCAAGCTTTGATGCTTTCAACATCTCTACCATTCCTAGAGAATTTAATGACCAGGCTAATGCACTAGCTATTTCAACAACTCTCTTAGTTCTTCACCTAGATTTCAAAGGAAATAGGTACACTATTGAATTGGTCTTTTTACCAAGTGTACCCGATAATGTCAATCATTGGCAAGTGTTCAATGGTGACAACCAAATCATCACCTTTTTGGAACAAAAAGACAGCTTCGAACATCTTCAATTCAAAGGCAGTAAACTCCAAAAACTTGAATCAACTCCTAAAATGAATTCAGATGCAGGTGAAGAATTCCTACAGCTAAAAGGGAATAAAATTCCCAAAGGACTAGTTTCTCTTGAGAAACTATTTGACAAGCATGACAGGTTCATCAAATAGTAATAAATAGATTCAAGCTCCTCTTAAGGGTTTGATCAGATAAATTTAGGTACCAAAGAAAATCCCAAGATGGTGAACATTGGGAAGTGTAGTACTCTGGAGGAGAAACTCAAATTTACTGACCTACTTCGCCATTACATGGATGTTTTGGCATACTCTTATGATGATCTGAAGTCACTCAAGCTTGAGGAAATTCACCATGAAATTCCTCTCAAGGATGATTTGGTGCCTTATAAGCAGAAATCTTGGCAGTATAATCCAAAGATATCAAGTACTATTCTATCTGAGATATAGAAAATGTTGAATGCTAGGATAATTTTCTCAATCCATCATTCTACATGGATTGCCAACATAGTCTCTATAAGGAAGAAGAATGGTGAAATTTGCATCTATGTGGATTTTAGGAATCTGAATCAGTCATCTTTAAAGGATAACTATCCTTTGCACATCATGGATCAAGTGCTTTAGATAGTGACTAGTTCAGAGATGTTATCAATGCTAGACGACTTCTCAGGATATAATTAAGTTGAAGTTGTTGAAACGGACCAGCACAAGACTACCTTCACCACACCTTGGGGCACCTTTGCTTATTGAAGAATTCTATTTGTCTTGATAAATGCTGGCACCACTTTTTAGAGAGCAATGGACCTTATTTTCAAGGATGAGATGGGTAAGTTCATTGTAGTTTATCTTGATGACTTGACTATCTTTTCTAAGCATCGCCTAGATCATATACGCCACTTACAACAAGTGTTAGAGCGCTACCACCAGAATGGGATTTCCTTGAACCCCAAGAAGTCAA
The DNA here is from genome assembly GCA_037957365.1 of Torreya grandis. Lineage (NCBI taxonomy): Eukaryota > Viridiplantae > Streptophyta > Pinopsida > Cupressales > Taxaceae > Torreya > Torreya grandis. The sequence continues at coordinate 2,738,092 of JARHVA010001834.1, read as the reverse complement.
TTTTTGGAGTAACAGAGGGAAAAATTCTCAAACACATTGTGTCTAAAGGAGGCATAACTATTGACTCAGATAGAGTCAAGTTTATCCAAGAGCTTACCTTGCCTACAAGTAAGACTATTTTTCACTCTTTCTTCAAAATGATGAATTTCTTATGAAGGTTCATCCTTGAGTTTGTTGAGAAGACTTGACACATTATGAACATGATGAAGGGAAAGGCCACCTTTAGCTGGATTGAAGAAGTCAAGTCAGCATTTGAGGATATCAAGACTGCCATTGCCCATGCCCTAATTTTAGTTTGTCCAGACTACAACAAAGAGTTCATCATATACAATTATGCTTCTAAACACATGCTTTCAACAATTCTAGTTTAATAGAATAAAAAAGGTATAGAATCTCCCATTTCTTTCATGATCTTCCCTCTCAAAGATCATGAGTTGAAGTACTCGAATATGGAGAAGCATGCTTATGCAGTAGTGAAGGTAGTCAAGCATTTCCAGTTTTGCATCTTGAATTCTCACACTACTACCTTGGTTCTTGATACCACGGTCAAATCCATACTAACTCAGTAGGAGTTTGGGATGAAAAGAGGAAATTGGATTATAAATATCTAGGAGTTTGATCTAGTTATCAAACTAATGAAGCTGGTGTAGGGAAGGGGCCTTTGTCAATTGATTGCTGACAATAGACTCGAAGAAGTAGGGCATGAAGAAGTAGAGGTAGAAGACACACCGATAGTCCTCTTTGCCTCCACCACAAATGAGTGTTATTCAGGTATTGCTCATTTCCTTACTTATGGTGAGTGTCTTGCTCACCTATCTTACAAAGAAAGGAGGACTATAAAGTTGAAACCTGCCAATTTCATCCTTTGGGACAACGGCTTGTACAAGAGGAGCCTTGATGGAGTGTTCCTTCACTATGTGGACAAGGAGCAACAAAGCCAACTTTTGAAATATTTCCACAATCTAACCTATGGAGGACATTTTTCTGCCCCTGTGACTACCCATAAAATTTTGTGAGCCAGGTATTATTGGTCAACTCTTTTCCAAGATGCATATAAGTGGGTAAGAAAATGTGAACTATGTTAGCAGTTTGTTGGGAGACCCAAGTTAGCTGCCCTACCTCTCAAGCCAGTGGTCATAAAGGAACCATTCTAGCAATGGGGAATTGATTTTATTGGAGCTGTAAACCCATCTTCAAGTGCTGGACATGATTATGTCCTTATAGCAACTAACTACTTCACCAAGTGGGTGGAAGCTATCCCAACCAAGCATGCTACTTCAGAAGTAGTGTGAAATTTCCTCAAGGAAAATATCATTTCCAGGTTTGGGGTCCCAACCAAGATTGTCATTGATAATGCAGCTTGTTTCACTTCCTAGGAGATTACTCAATTCTATTTTTACTATGGGATCACCCTCTCTCACTCTTCTGATTACTTTCCACAAGGGAATGGACAAGTTGAATCAAGTAACAAGAACTTGATGACTATCATCAAGAAGCCGGTGGATGACAACCAAAGGACATGGCATAAAGCATTGGTTTATGATTTATGGGTAGATAAAATTACACCAAAAAAGGCAATCGGTATGTCTCCTTTCGAACTTCTTAATGGTATCAATGCTGAGATACCAATCACCTTGGAATTGCCAGCATTAAAATTGGCTAAGGCAATTAAAGATCAGACATATGAAAGCTCCGTTGATAAGAGGATCATGTGCTTGACTGAACTAGATGAATAGAGAACTATGGTGGTGGACTGAATTGCTGCCCATCAAAGTCTAGTGAAGAAGCTCTTTGACCAAAAGGCAAAAAATTGTGATTTCTAGGTTGGAGATCAAGTCCTATTGTGGGACAAGAAAAGAGAACCAAAGGAGATGCATGAGAAGTTTGACTCCCTTTGGAGAGGCCCATTTATTATCCATTAGCTCAAGGTTTAACAACTTCCTATTGAAATATCAAGATGGCACACTCTTCTCTCTACCTTACAATGGGCAGCATTTGAAGCACTTCAATTCGTGAAGTATCAGATAAGATCAGCTTGTACATATGTATATTTGTATATTCTTTAGTTCTATTTTTGTGCTTTCATTTTTGTTTTTGTCACCTTTATTTTTGGGTAGCATGACTCCATAGCCCAATGACATACTTCAAAACACTGGAGATTCTAGTTTCTACTCCCCTCAGCTGTTCTAACTGAAGGAAGTTTCCCAACTGGAGCCAGCTATTGTCCCCCAAAAATATCACTCATTTTTGGGACAACATTTAAACTATTTTGGTCTAAAAGACTAAAATCCTCTCTCCCCTTCTCAAAAATTATTTTGGGCATTCAAATTTTCTATTTTTCAATCTTTTTCAAAGTTATATGGAATCTACAGGCTTGAAACTATGGACTCATTTCTATGGACTCTGTAGGCTTGAAACTATAGACTCATTTCTATGGATTCTACAGGTTTGATTCTATAGACTCTGTAGGCTTAAATCTATGAACTCTACAGATATGTTTCTTTAGACTCAAAATGCTTGAAATCAGTAGGTTTAATAGGTTCAAAGGCTTCTACTGGTGAGTTCAATCCAAAGAACAAGTTTCCAACACTTAGTCATTTTTAGGATTGGTTCAATGCCTTGGTTCAACCAAAAGAGTTCATCAACAAGATTCTATGTAGTGTTTGAACCATTGAACCATTGAACCTTGAACCAAAAAAGTTCAAGGGTTCAATGGGTTCAAAGGTTTAACGTCATTAGCAAGAGTTAAGCACATTTGTCAAGGTTTAAAGTTTAATCACTTCTAGGTTCAACGGCTTCAAAAACACTTATCAAAGAGAAGAAGGCATGAACCATTTAACCGTTGAACCATTGAACCACTTTGGTTCAAAGGTTCAATGGGTTTAATAGTTTAAAAGGTTCAAAGAATTTGGTTCAAAGCTAATGGTTCAATGCAGTTTGGTTCAAGTGGTTAAGTGAATGAGTGGAACATAAGAAAATGATTGACCTATTGAACCATTGAACCATTGAACCTTAAACCAACAAGGTTCAATGAGTTCAATGGTTTAATTGGTTCAAAGTAATCAAAAGACTTAGACAAAAAGATGGTTTCAAATGCAAGATTGAACCATTGAACCAAAGTTGGTTCAATTAGTCAGTTCAATCGATAGGTTCAAGGGGCTGCCCCAAAGCTAAATAAAAAAGTGCCCTTGAAGAGGGCAATGAACCAAGCCAAGTTCCCTTGTGGAGGGCAATGAGCAAAAGTAGACAAAGATAATTCCTTCAAAAAATTGAACCAAAGACAAACAACCCTTGCAGAGGGCAATTAAGGAGCAGATGGACTGTTGCAAAAGTCTAAAGGATATTTTTGGGCTTGAATAGTCCTTATGGAGGGCACAAATGATTAAGGCATTTCCTTTAGACAAAATGCCTGAAGGAATTCCTTCAAACTTTTGTTTGAAGAAATAAGCTCAAAGCAAAGACAAAAGCCCGCTAAAAGAAAGCCCGAGGAAAAGCAGAGGCAAAGCGAAGGAAGATTTATTTCGGAAAAATTGTCTGAAGGAAAAGTCTACCAAAAAATAAAAAACCCACCAAGGAAATAAAATCTTGAAGGCCGCTCGAAAGATCCCAGAGGGTAGGTACCCTTGTGGGAGGCTCTCACTAGGGAAAGTGTACCATTTCTCAAGACCCTAAAGGGCAAGTTCCCTCTGGCAAAGATCAAACCTCAAGTTTCAGTGGAATGTGCCATGTGTCCCTCATCAAGTTGCAGTAGAAGCCACCATGTGTCCCTCATCAAGTTGTAGCAAAAGTTACCAAGTGTCATCTTATGAGACATAGTTTCTAATAATTTTAAAAGCTGAACATGTCACATGTTCCATTATAACTCAGCAAAAGTTGCCAAGTGGCAACATCCACAGCTTCTTCCTTTTATTAAGGACTGTGGTGGGCCCCAAACAAGGTGTTAAGGCCAAGCAAAGTGTGATAAGTGTATGTGTTTGCATAGATCCAAAAGAATCTTGAATGTGTTCTACCATGCTTCTATAAGCTCAGCGGATGCTGCCATGTGTCCTCCCCTGTTTCATAGTGGAACACACCACGTGTCACTTGTTAAGACTTACCTCTCCCCATATTTCATACCTGGTCTTACTATTCTCTTTTTTCACATCCATAATTCATGAGGCTAATGACCTTTTATCTATCCTAATGTGTATTTCTTGCTTTACTCTTCAAAATAGGGGTTTCACCTTGTAAACAGGGGTTACCATAGTAATGAGATATCTAATTAATTTAGTCTCATATTATCAATCACCACATATTCCATCTTCTCAATATCTTTAGTTTTCTCCTTATACCCTCCAAATTGATTTCAGGATCTTTCTTACACAAAAGTAATGTTTTTTGGTATGTGCAACAAGACTTGTGATTGTCAAAGGTTATACTATATTTTTTGAGCATGTATACCTAAAATTTGGGTTAACATCAAAAAAAGGCACATGTTAATCCTTTCTAATTCAATCATGCTCTATCAACATATATTCCTCTACACTTATTCCATTCTCCCTTCTTTTTAGCATTCAAAATAGGCCACTCTAACACACATGGTTTTCTTTAAGCAACAAGATTGAATCTCTTTACAACTAAGCAACTTATTAGTGGTATCAAAGTATGTTATCTCTAAGACCTAACCATGATCTCAACATGCTTCCTATATACTATATTTACAATGTATTTATTAGCCACAAATAATTTAGCACCTAGATAATCTCAAATACAACATTAGGGTTCCCTTTCTAAGGTGACAGACAATGAACAATTAACTTTATTTTTTGGTCTTCCAACTTGTTACATATCTCCCATGCCTATAGAAGATTGAAATCCATGATTACTTGTACAAATTACCATTCTTGTTAACTTCTTCCTTCTTTCTAACTATAAACTATAATCCTCCCAACCTACAGATGCATATATTGAGTCTTTTCGTATATAGTTTTAAAGCTTGCTTAACACAATGTATAAATATAAAGAACAAACCATATAACTTGAAAGGGAATTGAAACCATTATCAATTTATCTTTAACATTGCACCAACATTTTTTACAACATAGCCCATCAATGGATTGATTCATCTTTTTGTGAGGGTTTATTATCTTCTTTCATTTTATAAACCTCCTCTCCTTTTTTATGGAGTTTTATTTCCTCTACTATGCCATCTAACTTATTCACCATGTACAATCCCCTTCTTTTCAATCGATTTCAAGATTGGTTGAGGTGGTTACAAACCAAAACTTTCATAAAGACAAGTTCAATGTGGGGTTTCTTGATTTCATGATTAAAGTATGATCCTTCCCCTTATGACCATCCACGCATATGACTAAAACACTTATTACAAGGATTTTTTGACCCTTAACACAACTATTTACTCTTATCCATCTCTTTACCTTTGCTTGGGTCATTCTTGGCTTATTAAAACATTTGAAAATTCAAATGGTAGTTTTGGAGGGAAAATACCCAATTCAAATTTTAAGCCACCTCATGGCTTCTTAAGACCTTTAAGACCTTAATTATAACTCTTATCCTGTACTATAACCTTCAACACTATCATTTTGACTAGATTTTACCCCTTATAGACTAAAACACACAAATGATGTTTTCTTGCCTTGATGCTCCTACATCACACTCCCTAAGAAAGAGAAACTTGAGCCTCCCAATTTATTTCGTGTCTTCCCATTCATATTATGAGGATCCTTCATATTTTCTTGACTATTGTTCCTCTTTTTTGGTGCCTTTCTCCTTGTCAAACTCTTGCTTTTCTTCCTCTTAGCTTTGTCTAGTCTTTGTATCCATTCATCCTCCACTTCCATTAAGTATTCCAACTATTGTAGCTCTTTTTTTTTCTAAATGTTCCATATTTTCCAAGTCATTTTTTTCTCCATCATACTCAGCTGTAATCAACATGTGGGAATTTGTCTTCCTTATGCTTTCTTCATGGCTTGTTTCTTCATCAATCTCACTTGTGGCCAGCTTGTTTTGTGATTTTTGCTCCTTGTTCATGCTATCATCTCCTTCCTTAGGCTCTAATGGCCTCTCATGCATCTCATCCTTTTTCATTTTCTCATCTACACTTTCTTTTGATGCCTCTTTCTCAAAAATTTCCACATGTTGATGCCTTTTCCTCTTAGTTTTATGACTATGCAAGAGCATCTTCTCATTCCTTTCTTCCTCACTATTGTAAAATGTTATTTGGAATATTTTTTTCTTAAAACATCCATTTTTGTCAAATTCAAAATTAACATTAGATTGACCCATTATATAACTCACCTTATGTTCTTATTCACATTCCATTTGCTTTTTGCTTGCTTATTGCCACAACTTCTTGTGCTTCTCTTTGTTGCTCCTCCTTTGAGTTTTATTGAATTTTATCCTTGATATTTACCTATTGTACCTCACCTATTTTTATCTCCTTTTTATCTCATTAATGAAAAGGTTTCTATGTACAAAAGATCATCACTATTGAAGTCAAATTCAAACATATCCTAATATACCACACTTGAAAAAACATTTTTCCAACACTTATCCTCTATCATGCATTCATCTTATTTCATACATGGTTATACCTTTAATTATTTGACTTGATTTGCATACACCATCTCTTGTAGTTACTTTTTGGGCTTGTCATTTTCTTCAATCTTCATGTTTTATTGGAGCACACTTATAACTTGATTCTCTTGGACTCTTTTCTTGGTTTTCACAACCCACTTTCTGCCTTGTATCTTATTGGGCTATCACTTGCCTCTATTTTCATCACTCTCATGCCTCATGCTTGTATTATCTACTATGCCAAATTTATGTTCTTTGTCATCTGCATTTTGTTTCCACATTTGTGATTGTCTTCCACCTATTCTCTTACATTGTTTGACTTCTTTCTTGAGGTTCTCCTCTTTCTTATCTTCACCTACTTGTTTAATATATTTAGGCCATACATACCCATGCCCTTGTTATCTTTTTGAGGGTTGAAATCTATCATTCTTTTCTTCAAGTTGCATATTATCTTTGCCTTTTTCATATATTCAATCAAATTCAACATTAAAACACTCATTTATCTCCATTGGCAACTACTTCAAACTTATCTCTTCTTCCATATCTTCATGAATTACTTTCAAGTTTTCTTGGGTGACCTTCTTATCTTTTTGGTGCACCATCTCCTCTATTTCAGCTACTATGCATGGAAATTCATCATATAACTCTTTTTAGTTAATTTTAGAATGTGAAATGTCTTAAATCTTCAATTATTTACCTTCTTCATTAAGTTATTTCTCATTGTCATATTTTTTCCATTTGATGGGTACTATTATTTTCCCATTCTTTATCAACCTTGAGGTCTCATGCTTAGCCTTCATCAACCTTTACTTCATACCTATAAACACAAACTTACAATAAATTTTAGCATATAAAACTAGAGACCATATAGTCTCTTTGAATTCCTTTAGCATAGGCATCTTCCAGCGTCTATTATGTTCTTCCTCATGTGATATTCTTGGCATATATTTTTCCTTCTTGTTCTCTTCAATGAGAACTCTCTTCACAACTTATCTTTCTTATTTCTCACTTGGAAACATCTTTATCATGCCTCTTTGGGATACCTTATCTATCTTCTTATCATTCTTTAAGACACCTTTCTTGTGCCTTCTTCTCATGAGTGACTCTAGTGTCCACTTCACCTTTCTTCTCATATGCCAACCTACTCATTGTATTTCTTATTCTCTCATGAGATTCACCATGATCTCAATCCTCTCATAAAATCTACCCCAATAATTTTCTTGTCTCTACTACTTCCTTGTCTATATCCATCTTCCTCATTCTTCTTTGTTTTCTTGGTCTATTTAGACATTTATATTAGCAATTATATCAAGCTTGCCTCTTATAACTCTTTTGGTCCTTTCCTCTTCTCGATTCCTCTCTCTGGGATCTCTTCTTAACTTTCTTGACTCTCTTTTAGAGTCTCTTATCTTCATTTACTCTCTTGGAACTTCAATGCTCTCTTCTCTATCTCTTCTAGCATTTCCTTAACTAATCTCTTATCTTTCTCAAAGGAATTTTGGGATATATCTCTTCACTCTATCAATATTATTCTCCTCTTTACTAACCTCACTAGATCAAACCTACACTTTCTCTTTTCCCTCAACACCTTGCAAGTTACTTCTCATACACAACTCATATCACTATGCATTTTTCTCAAATCAACAAATTATAAAGCAATCAAAACAAAATTATACCCAAGCATACCTTTCTAGATCTGATACCAAATAATGAAGAGGCATTAGGGATAATTCCTCTCTAACATCATAATTTTGGTTCCAAATTTAATTGATCTCATGCACATAATGGTTTGGTCTAGATTATCCCTGCTTTAACTAGTTTTTCTTTCTTGTGACCCCTATATTTGTTATCATCATTTTATGTAATATATTCCTTGAGGTGTATTTGATGTTTTTCTATCCTTATCTTACCATTCACATTTCATTACTTCCTCATATAATTCAACTTTTCTCAAACTTGATTCATGTGCCTTCACTACGCTTCTCTTGGTTTACAAAACCACATATTGTCTAGGATGTCAAAGACTCAATTATTATCTAATATGGATTTAAATTTTATTAAAATATCTGGTAGAATACATTTCAACCACTCCAACAGCTCAAACTTTCACTCAACCCCTTTTGGCACAATGCTTCACTAGGCTCACCTAGGCTAGTAGCCCTATTTTCCTATTTGAATAATATATTACCTTTATTTAAGGACTAACCACACTTTGAGGTACCTTGTATGATCCTTGGTTCTTCCAAAAAGTTCCTTTCATTGATTCAACCACTAATCCCCTTTCCCAGTCTCTTTTCCTTGAAACTAGCCTTGTATTAGGCCTAATGGAACCCTATTTCAACTCAGTTATTCATTTCCATACTTGCCCATACATTTTCACTTTAAAAAACCCTTACATAAATTAATGAATGATATAATAAAATTTATATACAAAAAATAATGACATGCTCAAATGTCAAATAAGGAAAACATAGGCATAAGGGTTGTATATAATAGAACATATTCAAATGCTCGAACAAGTAAGACAATAAAAAGGAGAAAACTCAAGGAAGTTTATAAATTAGATCATAAACAATCGATATAAACATATCATAATAACATCAATTGCATATCATATCAAGTACTATGTGCATGATATAATCATGGATAAATCATGTGTCAGTACATAGGTAGGCTCAAACATGATAGTGTAGAGTGATCATTGAATCATATAACTTGTGTGTATCAAGATCATAGAATATGGATGCCCCCAACATCCTAGAGATGTGAGTAGAGAGAAAGCCCAATACCCATAAGTGCATATAATCATGTATCTATGTATTCCTATTAATGTGTATGTATACGTAAATTATAAGTTATCCCTCAACATGAAACTAACACATAGATGCCAAAGAGCCAATATAACATGTAGGTGCTAAAAACATTTTTGTATTTTTGAATGTTTGTGATCTTTTTGGTATTTTTGAAATTTTTTGAAGAGACAAGATCATATTATGAACTCATCTAAAGGATGACCATAGGTATCTCCCCACTCAAAACCTAGTGTAAGAAAATGGTGGTACAATCAAGGAGTATGTATAGGTGAAATATCTTTTACTGTAGTGTTTATGATATTTAGCATATGTATAATAGGACTATGAGGTAGTGAAATATCAATAGAAATAATAAAGGGTTCTTGGAACCCATCTCTATGTACTATGTAGTTTCTTTGGAATAGAAATAGTGAGAACATGTTTTGGTGCTCTAGACATCTGAATATGATACATGGAAGATGAGGATTCTATGGAACCCACCTTATGTTTCTAATGTAAAGGTATCTCAAGTACTAGCTGCTTATTAAAGGGGATTTCCTATTACTTACCCTTTTGTGGTGGATTAGCATTAAAAGGATTGATAATTAACCACCTAGGTGTGAATTTATCTTGTTCAAGAGGATGCTCATATGGAAACTAAAAAATGTAATTACCTAATTAGCATGAATGTAATTAACACACCCATGCACTGTAAAAGCTAATGATTGAAGATTATGTATCTAAGGTCATCCAAACAACATGTAAAAAACACACATCTAAGGTATAGCTAAGAAATTAGTAACCACATATGTGGGACTGACCTATAAAATTAGATCTATCTCACCAAGAACCTTCTGGGAGGTCCCATCAAACTCTCTAACTGATCTATTAGAGGGGTCTAAATTATGATGAGTATAACCCAAATGTGTAAGTAATGTCATTGTGTAAACACTTTCAATTGCATTATTATAAATCATAACACTATGTATGAGGTGTTTATTAAGGTATGCTCAAATGAATAAATAATGAAGATCAGAGTCATCATCCTTAGTTTCATTGTAATCAAAGGAAATGGTAGGTTTCTAAACTTTATGAAGTATATGTCACGTGTAAGTACCAATAAACCCATCTAGTGGGTGTCTATAATATTATGGATGAGGATGTGCATTATATGTCATTTGGACTTTGGTTCTTTTCTAGAATGGTCTTGCAAAGGATTGTTAAATATCTTCTACTTATGGTGATCACCAAGTTCTGAACCTAATTCCTTTGGAGGCTCATCAAATATAATTTATTGGTCATTTATGAGGTCTTAGATATTATGATTCAAGGTAAAACATCTATTTTTAAAATTCCTAGGGCCTTAGTGATAGTCACAATAAGCATTTTTATCATATCTTTTGGGTAGAGGTCTATTTATATTAAACTATATAAGAGGAGGGAGAGATATAAGCTGACACTCTATAAATAATGGGAGTAATGAAGTAGGAACTTATGTAAATGTGAAAACTATCTCCTTGGTACATTAGATAAGACAAACCAATTAGGTTGTTATGTAACTATGCTAACTATGGTGGTTGTTTCCTTTTTACTCTTAGGAGGTTTTACCTTATAACTTGGTTTAATTGTAAATTTTGTAATCGATGTAGATGCAAAAAGTGTGTTTGCTACATACTTGAGCTTATTCAATGATATAAGCTTCATCTCATGGTCTCATACAACATGGCATAATTTATCAAAAGATTGAATCTTGTTAAAAACAATGGACTCATGTAAAGGAGAAGGCAAACTTTTCTTGAATATGTCTTGTAAGTCTTTATCAACCATAGGATTGATCATTTTGGCTAGCATTGTATTATATCTTAAGACATATTCGTTGATAGGTTTATTGATTCCTTGTTTGATATTTTTAATTTGAGTATAGGAAACCTTTTTGGTAATGTTAATAGCAAAGTGTGCCAAAAACTAGTATGCTATAGGTTTGAATGCTTTCATGGATTGGAGAGGTAAGTCATAAAACCACCTCAAAGCCTAGATCTTGAGGCTCCTTGGAAATAATTTGATAAAAAAAAATATCATTAGAGGCATTTTCAAAGCATGATGCATAAAAGGTTTAAAAATGTTACTTTGGATCAGCCTTTCCATCATAAAATGTGAATTTAGGTGCAATAAAACTAGTTGTCAAAGGGTGTAAATATATCTCAAGTGAAATAGGGTTATGCAACACATATTTTGAATCTATAACATGAGGGGATTTTAAAAATTGTTTTTCAATGTTTTTAACCTTGTCATCCAATGTATTTATGACTTGAATGAGTGTTTGATCTATAGACCCATGGGATTTAGATTATCAATTTGAATAGTCACTAAAGGGGTTGTGCAACTTCCTCACTAGGATCTACCTAGAAATACATGATTTTTTAAAATTTAAACACATATACTTTAAATAAATTACACCACAAGAATATAATTAGATATCATATAAAATAATTTAAGTTTGATAATTGTAAATGAAGCACACTACATAATATATCATTGATCGCTATCATCATGAGAAACACATCATAATATGAATATAAAAAGTAGCTAAAATTAACCAGCCAAAACTAATACATGCCTATAACCACTATTGTTAATGTATAATAATTAAGTAATTATATCTCATTATGATAATATTTCAATGATAAGTACAATACAATACAATGTACATATATTAGATACATGGCTCCGTGGAACATAGTTCCCATAACTCTACTATATGTGGCAATCTCAAGTGTCATCTCAAAAGTAGAACTGTTGTGGGGAGGAAAAACATCATCCAAGAAATTTTCCACACCAACCACATACCAATGATCCCCCACATTAATACCATCAGGGAATGGCCCTCTCTTCATAGATAATTAGATAATGATGACACAATAATCTAGAGGGATAAGCTAGTACCCATGTGTTATATGATTTCTAAAACTAAACATGCAGTGTATCATAGAAACTAGTTCTACTCAAGATATCGCACAAACATGTAAATCATACTCATGAAATTACAATGTCTCACTTAAAATTACTTTGGCCAATTTTTTAAATGATAAATGATCTATGGATCAATCAAAATTCATACACACCATTTGATTGAATTACCTTCATTTAGAATTATGATGTTAATAATCTAGTTGAGTCCATCTCACTACTTACTCAGCACCAACAATGCAAGATTTGGTTAACATAATATAACCAATATATTCATATTGTTTACATCCCACTATAAATCACATCACATAACATGTTAACCACAATATAATCTAACAACATACATTTATTCCATCAAATGTATTAATGAATCTCATAATATATCTATCCCATAATATAAATAATAACGACAGTTTAAACCATTTTGGTAAAATATACATTTAACTGTAGTTTTTAATTCCTATAAGTAGATTCTAATTAAATCACACCCTATGATAACCCATATTATCATAGTCTAGTGTTCTTAAACACAACTATTACTTACCACAACCAGTCATAATAAAGTAGTATAAATCAATGGAAACATAAGCTTATGTTCAAATAACTAGTTATAACAAGAAAGTTTCAATTCTCATGAAACATAAAATATTCGATTCTAGCATGTGTTATACTCTCAGGGGGGTTTGTATGTATGAATAACTAAAGTCCTACTATATAGATATCTATAAAATAGTTTTGGACCACCAATAGAACTATAATTAGAAGTACACACCCCTATGTATTAGTATAAGCTAATTAGACATAGATGTACCTATAATATTTTTAAGCATAACATTAATAATTCATAAATACATAACTTATTATATTATTATATCCACACTACATGTTTTATTTCCCATGTTAGTCATATCATATCATAAAATAATGAAAGACTATGTCTTAGCTATATATGCTTCATATGCTTTATCAAGGCTTATTTTGTGACTTTCGGTATATTATCACTACCTATATGCAGGTATAAATAAATTTAACCATTACAAAACCTACATGATAAACTAAAAATCATATTCCATAAATAGATATAAAAACTTATATAACATCCCTTTTATTATGAGTTATATAGATCAGATAATATAAACAGTCCTTATTCATAAGTCTAAGAATAGGTAGCAATGGGGGTTTATTTATTAAGTTTATATTTATTAATAATGACAATAGTCTTATATTTTTCTTTCACATGATCCCCATTCTTAGTATTTTTTTATTCTCATGTTGACATGTTATAATATGTCATAGCTTATATCATATTTTGTGGGCAATGCCTCATCTTATCCATGACTTTGGTGATTTACAAGTTCAAAATTAAACTGGAAATACCCAAGGTTCCACTAAATTTTGTTTTATTCTGAGTTACTAAGATCAATGTTAAAACATATCTAGATACACTCATGCCATAGTAATGTTATTATTATCTAATTGTATTTAATATAAGACAAATTCCATTCTGAAGTATATGGCTATAGATTTATCACAATGCCATAACACATGTATATACTTCTAGTTTTAAACTCAACTCTTAAATGGAGTTACTCACTAATGCATATTTTTATTCAGTTCACCCAATTACTTGGAAATAATAACAAACTTTTTTGTTGTTTGCATTCATGTCAAAGTGTTTATTGTGTGTTAACATATAGTTGAGTGGTGCACTACTACTCAAAATAAAACATTATTACCTAGGTGTTTTAGCCAATTGTATAAGTAGTTATATATAGATTATAACCTATATAAATAAAATATCAATATTTGATATACATGTTCTTTAAATAGAACATTATTACATGCTATAATATTAATTAAATTAATATAATAATACTAATACTAATGAGGATGTGTCAACAATACATTTCACAAGATTTAAATCGTTACATAACAAGTTTTAGGATGAGTTTGAATGGATGTTGTTGGTTATGTAGGTTTAACCATATTATATTCCATCATCTATAATATGAATGTAGACGAAATTAATAAAGTATTCATTAGCTAATTTTAATTACCTTCTATATTTCTATACATGATCCCACAATATAACACATGTATAATTGATCCCCTAAACCAATGATTACTAGAGTACCACTCTCAGTTAATAGATATGTAAATCAATCTATTCTACCTTTTTCTCAATATGCTGATGGTTCACTCTCTCTATATGTAAATTGTTTATCTGTTAACATTATTGGTATTGGTTGTGATACATTTCATATATAAAAATTAAAAAATGAAATGTTCACTAGCAAATCACCTCACATGCCTACAGATTGCTATATATGTAATTTGGCATATATATGAATATATTTTGGTGTATATGGATCAAAGTTTTATATGCAAGTCTCTATGCTTTATTTGTAAACCATTGAGGGTATATAATTCTCTATTAGATATGAATACTGTTCCAATATAACTATCCAATAATAAAAGCATACATAGTCTATTACATTCAACATACAGATTGCTATCGTACCAACACAGATATTTCTCAGAATATGAAACACAATTTAAATTACACTGCCTACCACTCAATTCTAACCCAAAATTACTTGGTATTGGAAAGATCTTCTCCCTTGTTTGGCTATCACATTCACACTTTGTTGCCTTCCTCTTTGCTCTATGTGGTGTGCCTCACTACTCTCCCCTTGAATACATTATTTTATTTTTATCCTTATTCTTTTTTCAAGAGAAAGGGGCATAGCTTTTTGTTTTCTTTAAATCTTTCCCAAAATCCCCTTCATAGAATATGGCATGGCTTCTCCTTTGAGATTTTTATTTTTTTTCTTTGTTTTTATTATTATTTTATTAATATCCTTCTTTTATTTATCTTAAATCAAACCTTTCCATTTCTCTTCATTAATTATTGTTTCTTTTAATTTTCTTTTCTCTTTTTGTTTTTTCCTCTTGAAATTAATTATCATATTTTATTCTCATTACAATAATCAATAATTTTGTTAATTAAATTAGCACCTCAATATCATAAGGATTTAATGATAAATTCATAAATCAATAACCTAAATTTAATCTAATTATGAAAATCATGTTTCTAACAACATTTAATGATCACACATGTAAATCATGCAAAATGAGTTCCATAAAACTATTAAAATATGTTAGCAACCGTGTTTAACTATCTAATGCAAACAACATCAAAACATATTATGCTCACCATTTTACTATACATCTAACATATTCTAGTTAATGTGGTGTATGCAAGGTTCTAGCTAGTTTCTTTGTCATCCCCCAATAACTCCATCTATATCTCCCTCTTTTATGATGATTTCCCTCCATCACACTCTAAAGGATGAGTTATCTTGCATCAACCTCACAACAATCAAGTAGTTAGATTATAACATCATGATATACATATATCATAAAATATAGCTAAAAGAACAAACTAACATGATCATAATCTAAACATATACACTATAGCTAACTCATAGCAATGTAATCATGCAATCTAAGCAATATCTAACTATCTCATAACAACATATATCTCAAAGCTTAGTAAAAAATAATCAAATCAAATTTTTAACTATAAATATCCATGGATTATTAGGTAAGTTTGCTTAGAAAGGAATCAATATGTAACATCTTTTCTCCCTAAAGTTAGTCATCATCCTAGATGACTCTTATTGAAACATAAGTTCTAAATTAAAAACATTGTCCAGTAAAAAAATAACATAGTATAATACTATCTAATCAAGCAAATAAATGTGGAAATCTCTTGTAAAATTTATCATAGTCTTCCCAAGTAGCACTATCCTTAGGGTATTGGTCTTATTGGACCTTACACTATAGCATCTCTCTATTATGCAAACAAAGTTTATGAGTGTTAATTATTTTGATTGGTTCTATCATGACCACCCTAAGATCTATAACTTGTAAAGCATTCTAATCTAACACATGCGTAGGATAAGCTATATAATTTTTAAGATAAAAAACATGGAATACATTATGCAATAGAGGTAGGTCTAGTGGCAATGCAACCGTATATGCTACATGATTGAATACTTATAACACTTTAAAGGGTCTCACATATCTCTATGATAGCTTTGTTGACTTCCCAAATTTAATCAATCTCTTCTATGGATTAACCCAAAAGAACACTTTATCACCTACTAAAAACTACCTATCTATCATCTTCAGATAAACATAAATCTTTTACCTATCATTATCCTTATCCAATCTCTACCTAATTAATCTAACTTGATGTACCATTTTTGAAAGCATCTCAGGTCCAAAGTCTACCCTATCCTCCAACTTGTCCCAACTAATTGATGTCCTACACCTTGTTTCATAAAGTGCCTCAAATGGTGCCATATTCAAAGCTAATTGGTATGAGTTATTGTAAAAAACATCAACCAACATAAGATAATATTCCTACTTGTACTTTTTATCCATACAATACATACAAAGAAGATCCTCTAACACCTAATTAAATGTCTCAGTCTAACCATCAGTCTCTAGGTGATATGCAGTGCTAAAATTTAGTTGTGTACCCAAATCTGAATTCAAAGCTACCAAAAATACGGAATTCATCTTTAAATCATAATCCAAAATTATCTTCTCTAGAATTCCATGCAACCTATATACTTCCTTTACAAACCTCTTCATAAGAGTAGGTACATCATCTATCAAATTTCTTGGTATAAAATGAGCCACTTTAGTTAGTTTATCAATTACCACCAAGATCATATCATGCCTATTTTATGACATTGGTAAAACTTGGACAAATTCCATATTGATCACCTTTCACTTCAATTTCGGTATATCATGCAGATATAACAACCCAGCTAGATGCACATACTTAACTTTTATTCACTAACCTTCCAAACAATGTGACACATAGTCTGCTATATATTTATTGATTCCCTTCAATAAATACAATGGTTTAAGATTTTACATGATCTTAGTTACTCTTGGATGCTTCAAATATGGGGCATTTTGTAGCTCCTTTAGCATCATGACTATTATATTCTCTTGATCTGGCACATATATCCTTCCATTGTAATGTAAAATACCATCACTTTCCAATCTAAATCCTTAATACCAAGGATTATAAGCATTATCAAACAATGCTTTTTTGAACTAATCATAGAATTCATCTCTTGGTGAAAATTCAATCACTCAATCCCTAAAAGTACTCCTGATAATAGTTATGGTTGTTATGTACCTTCTATGACTTAGGGCATCAACTACTCTATTTTGCTTGCCTTTGATATAGTTGATACCAAATCATAGTCAGAAAATAACTCAAGCTAATGTCTCTGATGAGCATTCATATTTAGTTGGGTGAAGATGTACTTGAGTCCCAAGTTATCCATATTGATCTCAAATAGTTTTCCTAACAAGTAATGCTTCCATAATTACAAAGCATAAATAATTGTTAAAAGTTATAGATCATGAAGGGCATAGTTCACCTCATAAGGCTTTAGCTTCCATGAGCCACCACTACACCATCCTGCATAAGGACTCCTCCTAGTCCATCACCTAACACATTTATGATCACTAAAAATTGACAAATTGGGGTCAGGAAATCTCAACATTGGTGTAGAATTAAACCTTATTTTCAATTATTGAAAATACAATTCACACTTCTCTGACCAAAATAAAGCTTTGTTTTTATGTTGTAAATAAGTAATTGGATTAGCTATCTTGAAAAAAATTAGAATAAACTTCCTATAAGAGCTTGCTAATCCCATGAAACTTCCTACACATTATTTAGTTCTGGCCATTCCATAATGGCTCTTATCTTTCCTAGATCTACTAAGATACTATGTGTTGAGATAATGTGTCCCAAATATTGGACTCTTTCTTAGAAAAATGTGTACTTAGATAAATTTTCATACAAATTGTGATTTTGTAACCATCGTAGAATTAGTTCTAGATTTTGAAGGTGTTCCTCTTCATTCTTTGAGTATATAATAATGTCATCCATAAAAACCAAAATAAAGTGTTATAGATAATCTCTGAACACACTATTCATGATATTAATGAATGTTATTAGAGCATTTGTCAACCCAAATGGTAACACTATGAATTCATAGTGCCCATCATGATTTTTAAACATTGTATTCAACACATCCACATCCATTATCCTCAACTGATGATATCCCTCTCTAATATCAATCTTAAAAAATATCATTGCTCCCCACATTTGATCAAAAATGTCATTTATATGAGGTAGTAGATACCTATTTTTGATAGTTTCCTTTTTCAACATTCTATAATCAATGCAAAGTGGAAGGGTACCATCCTTTTTCTTGATAAAGATAACTCATGCACCCCATGGTGACACACTTGGATTTATCAACTCCTTAGACAATAATTATTGAATTTAAGCCTTCAATTTAATCAACTCAATGATTGTCATCTTGTATGGTACCTTAGACTTTGGTTCTAAACCAGGTATGATATCGATAGAGAAATCAAACTCACATCTAGGAGGCAATCCTGGCAACTCTTTCAAAAACACATCATGAAAATCACTTAGAAATGGGTAATATTCAATATATGGTTCCTTAGGTTCCTCTCTTTCATTTATCTTAACAATAAATTCTTGGTACCCTTTTTTTTGGGCCCTCTTGAGTTACATAACAAAAATTTGCCTAAGCCTCAATTCTCTTTTCTTACCTTAAATTTGTGTCTGATTTCCAAAATCATCCAAACACTCAACCTTATTCAAGTAATAGTTAAACTTGGCCTTATGTTTCTCAATTCAATTGACACCTAAGATCACATCATATGACCCTAGTAGTGCTACATATAGATCCATTACTATTGTGAACTTAGGCAACCTAATCTCTACTTCAACTAAAAACTTGTCAACCATGAATTTTAAGTCATTCACATACTATAATAACCATGCATTTTACATTACTCTAACTCTTCTAGTTAACTTACTAGGCATTTTAGGAGCTATAAAACATTATATAGCCCTGTATCCATCAAAATAGAAATTGAATGGTTAAACAAAGTACATAATAACTTTATGGGTAAATCTTGAAATTTGACTTACTAATTATCAACTACTGCATGAATATGTTGTTGGAAACTTCCATACTGAGGAATATGACCTTTTTTATTTGAATTGTCCTAAGTACATTCACGAGCATAATGGTCATCTCCACAAATGAAAAAACCTCTAGGTGGTCCTTTCCTATCAGTCTATTGGTTTCCCTTGAAACCAACTTTGGAACTATTTCCCTATTTATTATTGCTTGAACTATTGTTGAATTTGTCATTCTAATTTTTGAACTACTTCCTGGAGTCTCCACTCCTCTACTTCCAGTTATTATTTTTGAAGGTTGACTTAGAATTTCCAAACTTTTTCTTAAACTTGTCCCTGGCCTATGAAAGAGACTTCAACTTTTATTCTTATTTGACTACCTTTTCAAAGACCTAGTACATGGTATAAGGTCCATGAACATCCACATCTCTACTAATCTTGGGTCTCAAATCCATGATAAACTTTATGATCTTGAACCTCTCATCTCCATAGTACTGATTTATGTACTTCAAAATTTTGGTGAACTTTTCCTAGTACTCATTCACTAATAAGTCTCCCTGATTCAGATTCTATAAATTCATGAGATTCTAATCAAAATAAGTCTATGAGAGCCATCATGACCTAAATAAAGTCAAAAACTAATCCCAAGTAGTGGTGGTCAAGTTAAGATTCATTTCCAACTTCTCATTGTCCCACCACATAGTTGCTTCACCAACCAACTGGTAGGTTCCCCAAACTACTTTAGTGACCTTGGAATAGTTTCAAATTTCAAAATACTTCTTCATCTCAGTTAGCCATGCCTTAGCTCCATCACCTAGAATAGTCCCATCAAACTTAGGTGGGTTCATTTTCTTCATGTCTCTAGCTAACTCTATAGCTACTTGAGCTCTCACATCCTAAGGATTTTCCTACTCAGTGGGATGCTCTTTAGGTACATACTATTGTTATTCCTATTCATGGCCATGAACCACCTACTCCAAGGATATAAAATAATCCCTGATCTTATTCATGGCTAAGATAATCTGATCCAACTTTGTTGATTGCTCAGTGGCAAATTGATTAGGATCAAACAGAGGGTTAATGTCATTGAAATTTGATGGACCCTCTCTAGAAAATTTCACCATCCTATTTTTTGTCAATATAAGGATATGAAAATGTTAGTGGATTCATTAGGTTCT
Source organism: Torreya grandis (assembly GCA_037957365.1). Taxonomy (NCBI): domain Eukaryota; kingdom Viridiplantae; phylum Streptophyta; class Pinopsida; order Cupressales; family Taxaceae; genus Torreya; species Torreya grandis. Next base: position 2,717,519 of record JARHVA010001834.1, on the reverse strand, counting down.
AGATTTTGAGTTGTAGCTCTGATATCACATGTAACATTTCCACTGGGATTTACCAAAAAATATGTGATTTTTTTAGATTTAAACACATATACTTTAAATATATTACACCATGAGAATCTAATCAGAGATCATATCAAATAATTTAAGTGTGATAACTATAAATTAAGCATACTACATCATATATCACTGATCTCTATCATCATGAGAAGCACATCATAATATGAATATAGAAATCAATTATAATTAACCAACCATGACTAATACATGCCTATAGCCACTACTATCAATGTATAATAATTAAGTAATTACATCTCATTAAGATAATATTTAAATAATAAATACTATACAATGTGAATATATAAGATACATAGCTCTCTGAAGCATAGTTCCCTAGACTCTAGTATCTATAGAAATATCATGTGTCATCTCAAAAGTAGTACTATTTTGGGGAGGGAGAGCATCATCCAGATGCTTTTCCACACCAACTATAAACCAACAATCTCTCATACTAATCCCATCAAGAAATGACCCCCCTTCATGGATGAGTAGATAGTGATGGTACATGAATCCAAAGAGACAAGCTAGTACATGTGTATTATATGATTTCTAAAACTAAACATGTGATGTATCATAGTAACCCATTCTACTCAAGATATCACACAAACATATAAATCATACTCATAAAATTACAATGTCTCACTTAACATTACTTTGGCCAAAGTTTTCAAATAATAAATGATCTATGGATCAGTCAAAATTCATACACACCACTTGATTGGATTACCTTCATTTGATATTGTGATGCTAGTAAGCTAGTGAAGTCCATCTCACTACTTACTCAATATCAACAATGCAATATTTGGTTAACTTAATATAACCAATAGATTCATATAGTTTACATCCTACTAACAATCACATCACATAAAATTCTATGCACAAGATAATCTAAAATCATACATTTATTTCATCAAAAATATGAATGAATCTCACAATATATCTATCCCATAATAGAATTAATAACTACAATTTATACCATTCAGGTAAAATATACATTTAATTATAGTTTCTAATTACTATAAGTAGTTTCTAAATAAAATACACCCTATGACAACCCATACTATCATAGCCTAGTTTTCTTTAAAACAATTACTAATTACCATAACTGGTCATAATAAAGTAGTATAAATCAATGGAAACATAAGCTTCTATTCAAATAATTAGTTATAACAGGAAAGTCTAAGTTTTCTTGAAACATAAAATATTCCATTCTATCATTTGTTAAACTCTCAAGGGGAGGGGGTTGTATGTATGCATAATTAAGGTCCTACTATATAGATATCTATAAATTAATTTTGTACCACCAATGGAACTATAATTAGAATTACACACCCCTATGTACAAGTATAAGATAATTAGGCATAGATGTACCTATATTATTTTTAAGCATAACATTAATAATTCATAAATACATAACTTATTATAGTGTTATATCCATACTACATTTTTTACCCCATGCTAGTCATATCGTATCGTAAATCTTATCATAAAATAATGAAAGACTATGTCTTAGCTATATATGCTTCATATGCTTTATCAAGACTTATTTTGTGACTTTTGATATATTATCACTACCTATATGTAGGTATAAAGAAACTTAACCATTCCAAAACCTACATGATAAACTATAAGTCATATGCTATAAATGGAGATCAAAACTTATATAACATCCCTAAAGTTATGAATTATATAGATCAGAGAATATAAATAGTCCTTACTCATAAGTATAAGAATAGGCAATGACGGGGGTTTATTTATTAAGTTTATATTTATTAATAATGACAATATTCTTCTCTTTTTTTTACATGATCCCCATCTCTATTATTCTCATATTCTCATGTTATAATATGTCATAGCTCATATAATATTTTATGGACAATGCCTCATCTTATCCATAACATTAGTGATTTACAAATTAACACTTGAACTCAAAATACCTAGCGTTCCACTAAATTCTATTTTATTTTGAGTTGCTAAGATCAATGTTATAACACACTTGGCTACAATCATGCCATAATAATGTTATTATTATATGTCTATAGTTAATATAAGACAATTTCCATTCTGAAGTATATGGCTGCAGATTTATCACAACACCATAAAACATATATATAATTTTGGTTTTATACTCGACTCTTATATGGCTTTACTCACTAATGCATATTTTTAATATAATTTGCCCAATTACCTAGCAAGAATAATGACCTTGTTTTTTGGTTACATGCATGCCAATGTTTTTATTGCATGTTAACATATAGTTGAGTGGTGTGCTAGTATTCAGAATAAAATATTATTACCTAAGCGATTTAGCTAGTTGCATAAGTAATTATATATATAGACTATAGCCTATATAAGTCAATATCAAGATTTGATATGCATGTTCTCTAGCTAGAACCTTATTACATGATAGAATATTAATTAAATTAATATAATAATACTAATACTAATGAGGATGTGTCAAAAATACATTTCACAGGATATAAATCACTACATAATAGGTTGTAGGATGAGTTTGAATGGATGTTACTAGTTATGCAAGTTTAACCATATTATATTCTACCATTTATAATATGAATGTAGAATAAATTATAAACTATTCATTACCTAATTTTAATTACCTTCTATATTTCTATACATGATCCCATAATATAATACATGTATAATTGGTCCCCCAAACCAATGATTACTAGAGTGCCACTCTCAGTTAGTAGATATGTAAATCAATCTATTTTGCCTATTTCTTAATTTGTTGATGGTTCACTCTCTATATATGAATTTTTTATCTACTAACATTGTTGGTATTGGCCATGATATATTTCATATATAAAAATTAAAAAGGAAATTTCCACTTGGAAATCACCTTACATGCCTATAGTCACTACATATGAAATTTGGCATATATATGAAAATATTTTTGTGTATATGGATCTAGGTTTTATATGCAAGTATCTATGTTTTATATGTAAACGATTGAGGGTATATAATTCTCTATTAGATAGGTAGACTATTCCAATATAACTATTCAATAATAAAAGCATACACAGTCCATTACATTTAACATACAAATTGCTATCACATGAACACACATATTTTTCAGAAATGAAACACAATTTAAATTACATTGCCTACCTCTCAATTCTAACCCAAAATTTCTTAGCATTGGAAATATCTTCTCCCTTGCTCAGCTATCACCTTCACACTTTGTTACCTTCCTCTTTCATCTATGTGGTATGCCTCACTACTCTCCCCATGATTACCTTCTTTTCTTTTTATCCTTATTCTCTTTTCAAGATAAAGGGACATAGATTTTTGTTTTCTTTAAATTTTTCACAAAAGTTGCTTCATATAATATGACGTGGATTTTCCTTTGAGATATTTCTTTATTTATTTTTCTTTTTTTTATTATTTTATTAATATCCTTCTTTTGTTTTTCCTAAATTAAACATTTCCATTTGTCTTCATTAATTATTTATTTTATTTTACTTTTATGTTTTTTCCTCCTAACATTAATTATCATATTTTATTCTCATTAAAATAATCAATATTTTCTCTAATTAAATTAGAACTTCAATGTCATAAGGATTTAATGATAAATTCATAAATCATTAACCTAAATTTAATCTAATTATGCAAATCATGTTTCTAAAAATATTTAATGATCACACATGAAAATCATGTAAAATGAGTTCTATAAAAACCATTAAATTATGTTATCAACCATGTTTAACTATCTAATCCAAATAACATCAAAACACATTATGCTAACTATTTTACTATGCATATAACATGTGCTAGCTAATGTGGTGTGTAGAGGGTTCTAGCCGATTTCTCTACCATCTCCCAGCAACTCCATCTACATTACCATCTTTGATGATGATCTCCCTCCATCACACTTTGAGTGATGAGTTCTCCTGCATCAACATCAAAACAAGTAGGTAGTTAGATCATAACATCATGATATACATACATCATAAAATATAGATGAAATAACAAATTAACATGATCATAATGTAAACATACACCTTACAACTTACTCATGGCAATGTAATCATGTAACCTAAATAATATCCAACTGTCTCATAATAACATATATCTCAAAGCTTAGTAAAAAATAACCAAATCAAATTGGTAACTATAAATATCCATGGATAATTAAGTAGGTTTGCTTAACAAGGAATCAAGATGTAATAGGTTGAAAATATGTTTTGAGTTATAATAGGTATTGAAACTGATATTTATGTTGAAATAATAGCTAAATCCATAATATATGTATCAATAGTAGTTTCAGGGAACAAAGATATAAACACATAATCCATGCCTCCACTAGATATATTGAGTTGTGGTATGTTCAAGGGGAGGCATGTGTCCACTATTTTTCTTGAATTTTTAGCTTCAATTATAGTTTTTAAGATCTTTAGGGTTTTTTCTAATGCACTCATGAAACATTGAAATTGCATGCACTTGATCATGGTCTAATTTTTTATTTTCATTATCATAATCTTCTATAAACCTTATAAACATTTTTTTTATCATCAACATGGGTATCATCATGATCCAACATATGATATCACTCATTGGTTTGATACATATTGGATGGGTTGAATGGAAGATCAATATGTTCAATATACAAATCCCCAAATCTAGAGTTATGCCTAGGTTGCATGCAAAGAGCACCAATAAGAAATTAAAAAGTACAATAATCTGAAACTCTAATTGGTTTAAAATCCTAGGAATCATAGAAATTTGCATTCAAATGGATCAGGTTCACTAAATGTTTAACCCTAAATTAGATGTGGATCCTCTTGGGTAGAGGTTAAAAATATAGAAATGATAGGGCGTAAGGGTGAATATCATATCTACAATAGGCCAATTAAATTTTTAAATTAGATATACCATATACTAAATTTATTAAATTGAGATAAGCTATTGTTAAAAAGTAAAAATTTTCTATATATATATATATAGAAAAAGAAGTGATGTAATTAAATTTTTATAATGATAATGCAGATCTAGATCTAGAATATGTTAAAAGTGGGTAGGAAGATAATTTAGGAATAACTGTCAGATTTTGGATCTAGTACATCTAGATTTTTGGTTAATAACATCAGCTTGGTATAGTTACATCAACATTACTATTTGAGTTTTATTCCAGTGTCATATACATAATATATATTAAAATAAGATGTAATTAATTCTTATAGGTTTGGCTACACCTTTGCTCTAGTTTATTCAGATCTAGGTCATGGATTATTGCTCCTTATGAAATGGTAAAACCCTAAATTTCCATCTTTAATGTGACCTTAGGTAAAAATGGGTTAGTGAGAACATAGTGTTGATCTAACCTATAATGACCTTGCTATCAAAAAGCACTACCTACAAAGCCAATACTATAGAAGAGGGCCTTAAACTCATGTAGTCCTCCCTTACATGTTGGCTTCTGTGTGAAAAATAAGTACAACATTGACCTAAATTGTAACTTGGAAAATAAGACCTTATAACTTCTCCTTTAGTACTTTAGACATGAATATATGTTTTACCTATGATTGGTGTGGAAATAAGAAAACTTTGATCAATTGAATGCATGATAGAGTGCTTTTGATAAGTGCATCTATCTATTTGGTTTGATTGTTAGGTGAGGAATGAATGTGGGTTGATATTATATTTATACCAATCTTATCAAGAAATAACTCAAATTAAAGCACTTAAGTTGACCATTTAAAATATGTTTCATTTGTAAATTTAATGACTTTAGGGCATTGGACACTTGTGTTGGGGTAGGATAGTAACATGGATGCTACTATCTGACCAAGATGTTAGTGTCTAGGGAGCAAGAGAGTAGGTACAAGATCAAAACTTGTAGAGGTGTAAGATAAGTATATTTTAAGTATTATAGGCAAGATAGGATGTTAGTTTCATTAATATAATATTGGTTAGACTAAGAGATAGGCCAAGGGGCACAGAAAGAGCAGATGCAAGGATTGTAAAAGCAAGGCATGTGTAGAAGTAAGAGGAATATCCAAGGTGTGAGTTTGTTAAGTGTATAATTTTGAGGTGATACATAATCATAAAATGTCATCTACACTTACACATTTGCTATTTCTGATGCTATACCTCTTTTGATACTCTTTTGACACTAACATCTAGGATAGACAGTAGCATAGATGTTATTATCCTACCTTGATGCAAGTGTCTAGTGACCTAAAGTCATCCAATTTGTAAATGAAATTTATTATAATGGTTAGTATAAGTTATTTTATGTGATTTATTATGCAAAAATTATTGATATAAATATAAGATCAACCCTCATTCATTCATCACCTATGAAACCTAGCAATCAGACCAAAATAAAATTCAAAGAACATTTGATTGATCAAAGTTTACTTAATTATGACTATTTCCAAACCAATCATAGGGACTAAAAATCTAAAAGTTTGAAGTACTAAAGAATCAACCCAAGACCCTAATATTCTAAATTACAATCTAGGTCATTATTTTACTTAATTTACACACATTACATATTCACACACAAATTAACACGTATGGGATAAATAGATCATTCTAAGGCCTTCTTCATAATATTGGCTATGTAGGCAATGTCCTTTGAAAATATGGTCATTGGGGCCAGATCGACACCATGTTCCCACTAACCCATTTCCCCAAGGTTAAATTGAGGATGAAAAGTTAGGGTTTTGCCATTTCACTAGGAGTGATAGTTCATTACCAAGATATAAATACACTAGAGTGAAGGTGAAGCCAAACCTAGAAGCATACATTTGGTTGCATCTTATTTCACCATATATTTTGTACAAGACATTATTGTTAGACTTAGATAGTAGCATTGACATAATCCTCTAAGGATGACACAACTATCTAGATAGCCAAAGGCACTAGATTTAGAATTTGACTACTATTCTAGAACTATATTCCTGCCCACTTTTAACATGTTCTAGACCCAAAAATACATTAGCATCAACACAATATAGATACTTCTATTATATGTCATTTTTATATCTATCCTATTTTTACTTTCTATATTTAGACTATCTCTATATAATAAATTCAGTGTGCTTATATCAAAGCTTATCATTTAATTAACTATAGATTTGATTATCACCCTTGTACCATTTCATTTTTATATTATAAACCTTAAGTTTAAAGTGAAAACATACCTACACATTTCATTTTAAGGTTAAAAAATGCAAACATTTATGATTCAAGGTTTTCAGTCATCCAAAGTTTTAGATTGCTATATTTTTTCATTTCCTACTTATATTATTTTACATGCAACCTAGGTGTAGCCCTAGACTTGGAGGTGTGTCTATAGAACACATTGAGGTTCCCCTCCCACCATCTAAGATGTCTCAAACCAATGAGGGATCTCATACTATAAATAATGATTATACCCACATTGAAAATGAAAAACATACTAATGAGGTTCTCATAGAAGAAAATTATGATAATGAAAACCATGAAATAAATGAAAATGAGTAAATAGACCATGATAAAATTCAATAAATGCATTGTTTCATGAGTGAATTCATCAAAACCTTGAATATCATAATTAGAATTTATAAATTATATTGGAAATAAAAATTTCAAAGGTATAGTTGAAACATCCCTCCCTTGAACACATTAAAACATAATACATCTAGTGGGGGAATGAGTTAAGTGTTTAAACCTTTGTTTCCTGAAACTACTATTGCTACATCTACCATGGAATTATCAATTATTTCAACTCAAATACTGATTTCAATGCCTATTCCTACTCAAATGATGTTTACATCCCCCTTTGCGACTACTCAACCTATTAATCTAATCCCATTAGGTATATGGTTCAAACACTAAATCAAGTTATAAATATTTTGGAGGACAAGGTTACAAACATTGAAAAAAATGCTTTAAATTCTTCTCATGATATTGATTCAAAAGATGTGTTGCATTACCCTCTTCCACTTGAGATATTTTAACACCCTTTGTCAACTAGTTTTGTCATACATAAGTTTCCATTTTATGATAGCAAGGGTGATCCTAAACATCATCTTTGATCATTTTATGAAGCATTCCTTTAATATGCCTCCAATGATAACATTTTGACCAAATTATTTCCAATAAGCCTCAAGGACTATGCTTTGAGATGGTTCTATGATCTACGTCTCCAATTTTTAAAAATAATTGATCCTCTTATAGATCCATTTTTGGCACGCTTCTCCATTAATATTTTTGAAAAGGTTTCCTATGCTCAAATTACCACATTAAAATAAGGAACCAATGAACCTATCAATGAATATATCTTAAAATATTATAAACTATTAAATAAAATGATCAATCCTATGGTAAATAAAGAGTTACAAGATATATTCAAGAAAATTTTGCTTGCTCTTTTACTTGAGTCTATTATTTTCAAGAAGTTCAAATCTTTCAATGACTTATGCCATGTTTTATAGGACCGTGAAATGAAGCTTATTTCATTAAATAAGCTCAAGTATATAGTAAATACACCAATTGCATCTAAATATAGTAACAAGTTCACAATTAAACTAAGTTATAAGGTAAAACGTCCTGAACCTAAAAAAGAATCAATCACCATGATTATTGTAGTTTCATAGTAGCCTAATCAACTTGTCTTATCCATTGCACCAAGGAGACAATACTCCCATTTTCCTGAGTCCATAGCTTCATTACTCTTGTATTTACTAGAGTGTTAGCTTATATCTTTCCCTCATCTTATTGAGGTTGATATGAGTTGAACTCTACCCAAAGGATATGATGAGAATGTTTATTATGTTTATCATTATGTACCAGGTCATTCTATAAATAAATGTATTACCTTGAAACAAAACATCCAAGATCTTATCAATGACCAAAATATTGCATTTGATGATCCTCCAAAGGATTCAGGTTCACAACTTGGTGATCACCAAAAATAGAAAATATTTAACAATCCTTTGCAAGACAATTATAAGAAGGAACTAGAATTGTAAATGGAATATAATGCACATCCTCCTCCATCACATTATAAACAAACAAAAGATGGTATTATTATTACTTACACATGGTGTATAACTCATATGATTTGGAGGCCTTCTATTAATTTTTTATGATAGTGAGATCAAGGATGATGACTATGATCTTCACTCTTTATTCATTGGATCATACCTTGATAAACATCTTATATGCAGTGTTATGATTGATGATGTTTCAAGTGAAAACATTTACACCATGAACTTACATTCACACTTGGGTTGTACTCATCATTATTTGCATCCTTTTAGTAGATCAGTTAGAGAATTTGATGGAACCTCCCAAAAGGTTCTTAGTGAGATTGACATACCTTTATAGGTTAGTCTCACACATGTAGTTATTACATTTTTAGTTATACCTTACACAATAATTTTTTATATTTTATTGGGAAGATCTTAGATCCATACACTTTGAGTAGTACCTTTTACAGTGCATGGGTGTGTTAAATACATTCATGCAAATCAAGTAATTACTATTTTTAGAATTCCATATGAGCATCCTCTTGAATAAGAGAAAATTATTCCTAGATAATTAATTACCAATCCTACTAAGGCTCATTCACCACAAAAAGGTAAGTAACATGCAATCCCATTTACTAGGTGGCTAGTACTTGAGAGACCATTACATTAGAGACATATGGTGGATTATATGAAATCCCCATTTACTACACATAATGTTCAAATATCCAGATTGCATACAATGTTCCTATTATGGATATTCAAAATAAACCACAAAGCACTCAATAATGGGTTCCTAATAGAATTTGCCAGGATCACCGAAGCAACAAATGGTCATGGTGGAGTGATCATGTGAGTCAAGAAGGCATACATCACACAGTTAAAAGCAATTGAAACCATCAAATGATAATATTACATTAAGAGAGTCTCCATGAGAGTAATTAAAATGATACAAGATCAAAATAACATTATGAGGATGCAAAAGCAAGATCAAAATACATAGAAGAATAATAACTCTCTGTCTCACTGAATAATGACAAACTAAATGAATAATGCAAAGGGAGAGAGGTATTTATAGGTTGGAGAGATAGTGAAACCCCACATTCTTGTGAATGTGGTACTAATCCTCCTAAATATCCTTTAGAACCCTAAGCAAGCTAATGTATCCATGTATCCAAAACCCATAGGAAAAAGGCCTACACCAACACCCCCCCCACCCCATAAGCATAGCTTAGGTAGGTGATGATTAAAAAAATGCAAAAAATGGGTCCCAATAATAAGGCCTGATGAGATACCCATATACAATGCAATCTCTCATAAAGTAGAGAAAAGAAGAAAACCCAATGGGAAAAAACTCCCCCCAAAAAGAGAGAAAAAAGAAGACTAAAAGACCCCCCAGAAGAAGATGCTAAAATAATCAACACTGAAAGTATATAGCGATGATCCCAAATATCCTAAAAAACATATAGTGTGCCTCCACACAAAAGAGAGAGAATGTGAATTTAGAATGTCACATGGTGAATGTTGTAGTAGGTCCCTCTAAAACAAATGTTGTCTCTTCCTTTTAGAAGAAAGAAACCCTGAGCTATCAAACTATTGAATTCCCACTCAAGTGGAATTCATTTATGAATCATGATGTAGATCTCTAAAAAATGTTGAAATGTCTTCATGCTAGTGATCAAATGTGCCAAAGTATGAACAGGTATCACAAACCTAATAGTAGAATATGGAAATGAAGAAGCATACAATGAAGGAGAGAGAACACTCAGAGAAGAAGATAGACATGGAACATTCACTGAAAGAATGTTCATGGGAAGAGGAGAGCAATGCTCAATAACTATCAAAATTTAATATTGGTCTAAAAATGAAGCACTTATATCTACAAGATGAACATCCTTAATAACACATAAGTCATCAATAATCTCAATGTGTGTACTCATACTATAAATAGTAGAGTCCTCTGAAGTACAAGTCTGTGAAGGCTCTGAAAGAGCAACATCATCATAGGAATGGATGTAGATAATACAATAGGAAAACTAAGGTATAGTATAATCTCATCCTGTAGTGGGGGCTCAATATAAAGAAGAACACTATCCACCATAGATGTATTATCATAAGAAATAAAAGCAAGAGGTGAGAGTAAAACTATCTCAGAAGAGACAATGGGTAGTGGAGGAGGAAGTGTGACATAAATCTCAATTATATCTATGAAAAGAGATTGTAGTATGCTCCAAATAGTACATGGACACTCTATATTCTCTATATGGTGATGTAAATCCCATGAAACATGTAACAAGTGACCATAGACATAGTCACAAGAGTTGGCCTAGTCATTGTATTGAGCTAGGTCAATAGGCCCAAGAATCTATTCATATAAGAATGGAATAAGTTACAAATTCATGAGTGAATTTTCCATATAAGCATGCCATGAAGCATAATTTTCCTTTCTAAGAAGGATCATTGGAGATGAAACAACTCTCTTCAATAGGTATCTCTCAAGTGGAGTCGACATGACCACAACTAAGAGTAATAGTGCATGCTCTAGTGATGGACTTTAGACTATGCCAAAAATGAGTCTAGTCAAATAAGATAAATCTATGTACAATTGATAATTCATGTTCAAATGGATGTTTGGCTCTGTTAATAATACATCTAGGAATACAAAAGTAATCTATGCAAATAGTCACTAATTGGACACAGGTAAATAGTTATGAAAACTAATTATGTGCATGATAGAATGTAGGGCCCATAAAAAATCTCCTTGAGATAATCAACAAGTATAGCCCCCTATGTTTGTAATTAAAATCATGCTCAATGTGAGGACATTAGACTCAAATGATAATGCATTCAAATAGGTATGAGCAAATAGTTAACAATAAATAATGCACAATCAAATGGATGTCAAAATTAGTTGACAATGCATCCATGAGAATTATAAATCAATGTAATTAACCAAATTAGTACATGTGAAATGCAAACAGGCTAAGTAGGAGGACATCAAACTCTGTCAATAATGCATCCGTATGAGGAGAAGTATGTGTGAACTAGTTAGGTAGCGCCCCAAATTTTGTTACTTTACAATTCAATGTATTTTATAATGAAAATAGGTTAGTTATGTGGTAAATTTTAAAATACACACTTTTTCAAAAGATGACACTCAATTATGAGCTACCATTTGCAAGATATTAATCAAATAATTTCCTATAAATAAAATATTTTTAATAAAAATTACACTCAATGATTAAAATAACACCCTTGGGTGAGGTGAAATATGCCTTACAACCACTCATTAGAACTAACTTAGAATGAGGAATACACTGGTTTTATTTTTGAGGGGAAATTGGCCTCCTACCAACCAAGTCTCACCCTTCATCTTCGATAGGTGAAAATACAAAGAATAAAAACCAATGAAATAATCTCCATTTTCATGTATTATTTTTAAATTAAAAAACAATCAAAAATTAACTAACACACTATTCAAACAAAAGTCTTCCACAATCTCTAATACTCACCCCCACTAATAAAACTACTCCCAAATTGAAAACTTTGACCCCAATAGTTTGCCATCCACAGGCTATTTTAGATGGAGTCATGGTAATAAAGCCGTGTGGAGTATTGGAGGGGATGGTGGATGGAGAAAGCCTAGAACACCATATGAATTGAATCTATAACTAGACTATGATGAGCTATTTGGACGTGTGGAGCATGATTGTAATTACAAACATAGGGGGAGCTACTTGTTGATTGTCTCAAGGAGATTTGTTGTTGTCCCTACATTCTATCATGCACACACTTAGTTTTCATAACTATTTACCATAATAGAATTTTCCAAAATCACCGGATCAATGAATGGTCATGGTGGAGTGATCATGTGAGTCAAGCAAGCATACATCATATAGTTTAAATCAATTGAAACCATCAAATGAGAATATTACACAAAGAGAGTCTCCATAAGAGTAATGCAAATGATACAAGATAAAAATAGAATTATGAGGATGCAAAATAAAAATCAGAATACATAGAAGAATAATAACTCTCTGTCTCACTAAATACTAGTAGATTTAATGGATAATGCAAAGGGAGAGAGGTATTTATAGGTTGGAGAGATAGTGAAATCCCACATTTTAGTGAATGTGGTACTAATCCTCCTAAATAGACTTTAGAGCCCTAAGCAAGCTAATGTATCTATGTAGTCAAAACCCATATGAAAAAGGCTTACACCAATAGTTCCATGAACCCATACTCCTATTACTCCTACTATTTATCCAAGACTACAGAGTCCTTTTATACATACATAGAGCATCACAGATACTATAGTGACATATAATGCAACTATATGTGTTCCTTGTGAGCTTCACAAGATTATTATACCATGTTTATAGTGGGGAGATATATATGACCATCCATTGGATGGATTCATAGGATGATATTTACTTTTCAAAACATTCTAAAAAACAAAAAAATACCAATAAATAAATTAAAAATATTCAAAAATCCAAAATTGTTTTTAGCACATACATGTTCTCTTTGCTCCTTGGCATCTATGTGTTAGTTCCATGTTGATGAATATCATACCTATTAATTACACATACACACATGTGTGTCACACTTTTACTTGAGTGTGACACATGCATACAAAAATAAATGATCTATTCCTATCTTGGATCTTGGGACTTCCTTATAATCATGTCATGTGGACATTGGGGGAATCCGTTTCATTGATATTTATACTCATAGGTTATATGATTTAATGATTACATTCCATTATCATTTCTAATTTTATAGATGTACTTATAGATGCCTTTATCCATGATTATATCTTACACAAGGTATTCCATATGTTATACACTTGATATTTTTTCCTAACACATTTGATCCATGGGTTATTATGACATGTTTATGTTGGTTGCTTATGCACTTCCTTGAGTGTCTTGCCTTGTTATTTTGTTGCTTGTTCACTAATTTTAATATATTAATTTGCTTACAAACCCCATGCCTATGTTTACTTTATAAAAATTTATATGTCAATGTTTTTGGTATGGACATTTGAATATGTCATTAATTTTATGGACATTTGACTAAGTCATGTCCCTTTGATTGTGTAGTATTTGAACATGTCACTTATTTTTGGTGTCCTCAAACCATTGCCTTTTGAATTTTTTTTAGTGATCTTGTGTGTGTGCCTATTTTATTATTGAGATTGTACTATTACTATCTATAAGTTTACATAATTTTTATTATGTATTTTATGCCTTCATGTGATCACATTAGTTCTATGTGATTTAATGCTATATCTACCTAGACATGTTCCTTTTATATTCTAAATGGTTACATTCATAGCTTATATAGTTGTCTTATCCTTTTGAGGTGAGGTAAATAATAGTTCCTAAATTTCCCTCACCTCAAAGGGGGGATATTATTGGGGGCATGTTATAGAAATATGTTTCCCACACTCGGCATAATTTTTAGATTTAATGAGGGCATGCTTTAGAAGCATGTTCTCCACACTTATTCAATATTCAACATATCCAAATTATAGTGGGATCATGTTTTGGAAAAAATTTATGCACATTGGTACTTATTTATTTTTTCATATTTATCCATATATAGTGGTGCATGGTCTTGAAGCATCTTCTCCACACTTGCATAGTTTCTGAATTAACTAAAGCACATAGTTATATGATTTAGATTCATAGTTGTTGAAAATTTTTATTCATTGGTACCATTGTTATACATAGTTTCAACATGATACATATCTAGGGTGCATATGCTATGAAATTTTTGCCTAATATTGTAAAACATAAAACATTTTCAATTTCCAAAAATCTTTTATGTACTATTATCACATCACAAACTTTTACATACTGATACCCTAGTTAAAATTTTGTGGACTTTGTTAAGCCAATCTACTACAATATTTGGTTCTATTTTTGGTATGATTGAGGTGATTAAATAACTAAATATTTACAAGTTTTTTGGTTTGACTTGATTTATCATCTAGACTCACCAAGTTGTAGGTATGATTGGGTCACATGGTTGAGATAATCTCAACTGCCAAGTGATAACTTACCTTTGATCTAAGGTTGTGGGCATGGGACTTCAAATATCTCTCTATCTATCTCTTTAGATATATGTACTTTATATTTTATCTATATTTATCCTAATCTCTATTTTAGAGCCTTACAATGATACATCTTTTTTAAAATAACTTGCCAATAGGCAAGGTGGTTACATAGACACACATGTATACTCCTAAACCTTGTTCTTTCAATTTTAATATTTTCAATTACTTTTAATTCCATATTATATTAACTATTTATATACTATAACATGATCTTGGTTTTAGATCAATCACCAACAAATCACTCAAGTTAGGCATATACAAAGATAAGGTGTGTTATACACACCCAAGTACATATTCCTTTCTTTTAAAATAGCAATTTAATTACAAAATTAAAGGGGGTAGGGACATAGAAGATATTTATGGATTATATAGTACCTCAATATTGTACACTTTGAAAACTCAAACCTTGGTTGTTCTTCTCAATTCTAGACCTTTCTTACTTCTAAAAGTCTCACATCTGTTCTCTGTTGTGTCCCCTGGCCTATCTCTTAGTGTATCTAATATTATGTTAATGACCCATGCCTTATATATTTCCAAGAATATTTAAAATTTACTTATCCTCCACCTCTACAATTTTGGATTTTGTACCATGGACACTAACATCTAAGACATACACTATCATTGATGTTATTATCATGACCTGATGCAAGTGTTTAGTGCCCTAAAATAATATAATTTACAAATGAAAATTTTCCTAATGGTAAATTTAAGTTATATAATGTGAGTTACTTATCTAAAAGGATTAATATAAATATAATATCAACCCTCATTCATTCCTCACCTAAAAAAAACCAAGAGAGACGAAGGCAAAATATCAAACCACTCTATCAAGCATTTAATTAAAAAAAGCTTCCCAATTTCCATACCAGCTATAGGAACAACACATATATAGATATGAAGTACTTAAATATGAACCCAAGATCTATATTTTCCAAGTTAGAAGATATGTCACTATTGTACTTTCTTCCCACATATTCCATGATTCACAACAAGCCAACACACAAGGTAGAACTACATAAATATGAGGCCCTCTTCAGAGTATTCAGTATGTAGGTAGTGCCCACTAAAAATGGGGTGTTTAGGGTAGCTCAAAATTGTGTGATCACTAACCCATTTTCCCCAAAGATATTTATGAAGATGAAAAACTAGGGTTTTTTAATTTCATGAGGAGAAACAATCCATGACCCATATTTTAATGCACCAAAGTGAAGGTGAAGACAAACCTAGAAGCATCCAAATGGTTGCATACTTTTTTAGTATGTATTCCATATAGGACACTTATGTTGAATCTATATATTAGCATTGATCAAGTGTCCTAGTCTGACATTAGTGTCTAGAGCTCTAGAAGTCATATTTCCAAAATCAGGGGACTGTTCAAAAATCATCTTCTAGTTTGATTGTTGCCTATTCTATATCCAACACTATGTTATCATCATAATAATCTAATTATATTAAGTATTTGTCATTTACATACATAACTTAGCTGTACTTTCTATAGTTAGCCTATTCTCAATTTTATAAATTAAACATATGTTATATCTAAGTTTAGCACCAAATTCACTTTATCTAAATATGATTATCACCCTTATGCATTGTCATTTATATATACCCATTTTATGTTATTCTAAGGTAAAATCAAAGTACATAAACACCCAAAACCATTTTAGGGTTAAACAACATTCAATTAGGAAATCAAAATAATAAATTTCAACTAAATGACATATGCTCTTATCCATTTGATATGAGCTATCTTTAGATACCTTTACCAAATCATTTTGAGATGCCCAAATTTTATAAATATAAAGGGAAAGGTGATCTAAAGGATCATCTAAAAGAGTTCTTCATTGCATGTCAAGAAGTTTCATATAGCTGTATGTACCTAATTTGCTTGTTTCCCCATAGTTCTTATGGGCACACCTTAAAATGGTTCCTTAGTTTACCTAATAATTCCTTTGATAATTTTGATGACTTATCATAGAAATTCATGTGACACTTCTCTTATAATGTATAACATGATATGATATGGTTGACTTATTTCAAGCTATACAATCAAGAATAGAAAGCTTTGTTAGCTATTTCTAATGGTGGAGTGTATTGGCTAGCCGATTCTAACATAATCTCCCTGAAAAGTAACTGAATGCAATGTTTACTAAAAATCTATAAAATGACATTATTTATAATCTTAAAATTCATTATGCCAACACATTTTAAGAGATCATTTCTAAGAGAATACATATTGAGAATCCCTTATCGATAAAGGGGTAATCAAGATTAATCTCAAAACTAAGTTAAAACAAATCTCAAACATAAACTCCTACACAAACACAAGCAAGTACATAAAAGAATCCTAAACCATTCATCAAGAATGTAAATGTTATAGGAGTTGGGGTAACTAAATCCTAACATGTGAAAATGGTAAAAATATAGCTTGTTTAGTTAAACCCATCTAAACAACCTCTCACTTTAAAAAGACTCCCTCTAAGAAGAGGTCATTATCATAATATAATTTTTAGTGATCTTGGAGAGCCTATGATATATTTTTTTAGGAAGCTAGCAATGGCTAACAAGATCATCTGGCTAGTGAAAAACCATATCCAAAAAATAGCCTAAACCTGATTGGTATAAGGAGAATGAATTTTATGATTATCTTCCAGTTAAGGTCATTATATTCATAGATGCATGCAGTTTCACCATCTCATCCAAGATTTTATTGAAAGTGGAAAAATAGATTAGGATAATGTGGCCACAATATCTAATCAAAATTTGGGTATTTATCAAAACCCTTTTCCACAACATAACTCCAATAATAATCAAAACTAGAATCAACATCAAACTAACAACTAGAACCAAAATAGACCTCCTAACAATCATAATCAGAGGTAGATTAATAGCATCAAAACTATAATCAAGGTTAGGAATCCCATTCTAATCAAGTTAACTATAATAATGCCCCTTATGAATATGATAATGTCATAGGTTACATTACTAGTTGGCATATAGCTACCATTAATATCAACCTTAAGTCAACCACTCATAGTACCCAACAACATTTGCCATCTATTTTAGGACCTCCACCTCCATTTATCAGTAATCCTCCTTTGTCTTGTAATATCGCTAATGCTAATCAATAGTCAAAATTTACCATTCTAAGACCTCACTCAACTTATTCTAATTGTTGTAACCATGCACCAACTTGATATTGTGCAATCACAAATCAGCATTCTAAGTTTACCATTTAAGGTCATGTACCTTCTTCCTCCAAAAATCTTGGTCAAGGCCATCCAAATTATAAAACCAAGATGATTACTCTTATTAATGACAAACCTTATGATATTGTAAAAAATATATAAAAAGGCACTAGAGAAAATTTATATTTTAGGTCTTCTATGTACATCAAATTCCCACAAGAACATATTGAATGAGGTTATGATTCAATATAAGATCCCAAGTGACATTGTGCCTAGTGAATTTAAAACACTTATGAGTCATTTGACTCTACACCAACAAATTAATTTTGATCAAATTGATATGTCATCCATTGGAACTTTTCATAATAACCCACTTTATATAGAAGCAATCATTTCCTGACATAAAATTAAATGACTCCTCATAGACAATGGCTCAGGGCTAAATATTATAACTTTGAATCTAGTAGAACACTTGGGATACATAATAGAAAATATTCAATTGGGTACCTTTATTATCAAATCATATGATAATGATGAATGAGAATCTTATGGCACCATTTATTTGCCTATTATCATTGGGCCCCTAATCCACCATACTCTTTGCCATGTTCTTGACTTAAAATTGTCAAATAATTTACTCCTTGGGTGACCTTGGATTCATGACGTATGTGTCATACCCTCTAATCTCCATTAGTGTATAAAAATTACCCTTTCTAGATTATAAGTTAATATTCTTGGTGACCTACAATCATACCAATTCTGTAAACCCCTGTAAGTAGAATATGAAAGCTACAAGTATCACCTTGGCATAGAACCCATCCCTGAGAAAGACAAGGATGTAGTTGATCAACTCCCTAAGTCCAATTATGTGGATCCAAGTACTCTTTCCTATGTAATTAAATTACTTAGATGATTCAAAATAGTATTATTATGAATTAAGAGCAAAATAAGCATATCCACAACAACAATTGGTGAAAGAACAAAATACTTGAATATTATGTCTGAGCCATTTTAAGGGGGAAACCTCCACAACAATTCAATAAGAATATAATTCATAATATTATCATAAAATACTAACCACTAACTCCTATATACACTCTACTTATCCATGGTTATTCCACAGGCTGACCATACTAAGAACATTGAGAAATACAACAAGCTAATATAAAGATGTGTAAGTCACAAATCAGCCACACATATCCCTAGATGCACTATAGGTTAAGGTTATATCATGCCCCTCACCTTCAAAACAATGTTATTCTCAATTTTAATTCAAACCAAGATGTTTCTATGGGAATGCTTCATCCTACCATGTTACATCTTTAGAATGCAAGTTCTTCCATTTGATCAAATATTGCATAATAGCTTTCGACTACAATTACTTAGTGTGTATGTGAAGTATCACCTTAGGCTCTAAAATGACTCTACCTTCTTTATCTAGTTTAGGTAACTTATTATAAATGGAAACTCTATGTCTAATTGCTTTCTTTAGGCAAGATACATGGAATATCGGATGTAAGCAAGTGGTTAGGGGTAATTCTAACTTGTAAGCCACACTACCAATTTTTTGCAAGATCTGGTAAGGGCCATAATACTTAGGTGATAGTTTGTTATCATTTTTATATTGATTAAGAGACATCTAATTATATGGCTATAAATTCACAAAGACCCAATCACCTATGTCAAAATATCACTCACTACGATGTTGATCTACTTGCTACTTCATTTAATTTTATGCCATTGCTAAATTCTTTCACAAATTGACTAACACCTCTTATTGATGGTGAATGTGTTCCTTAGTAGCTCAAACCTTAGGATGAATTGTCAAAACTAAACTCATAGATGGGGGGCGATACCCATATAATGCCAAAAAGAGAGACATCTTGGAAGAAGTGTGAAAAGAAGTGTTATACCACCATTCAATAAATGGTAGCCAATGAACCCATTTGTCTTATTTGCCAGAAGAAAAAAAATGAAGATACCATTTGAGACATTTGTTTACTACCTATATTTTTCCATCATATTGAGGATGATAGGATGAGATATGAGCCAAATGGTTACCCAAACATGTAAATAATTTAGTCCAAAAATTACTAGTAAATATGGGATCTCTATCACTTACAATGATCTTTGGAGTGCCATGTAATTTTTGAATTGTATTGAGAAAAGTAGAAGTTACTATACTAGCAATAAATTTCTATGAAAAGAATAAAAAATGAACATACTTGGTGATTCAATCCATAATTACCATGATAACATTTTTACCCTCAGACCTTGGTAACCCCATAATAAAAGCCATGGAAATCTCTTCCCAATGTTGGTTGGGGATATATAAAGGTTGAAAAATACCTAGGTTCTTAATGATTTCACCTTTATTTTATTGGCATACCATGCATTCAACCACATATTTATGAACATTTCCTTTGAGTCCTTATCAAAAAAAATCTTACTTGATTATATGATATGTTTTCAAACATCTTGAGTGTCTTCCAAGTGGAGAGGCATTAATTTTTTGAAGAATTTTATGTTTGAGGAGAGAATGATATAAAGGTATAATCTATATTTATACCATAATGTGTTCTCCTTCCATGTAAATTTTTTAGATTCATTATAACCCTGTTGAAGATTGCGAATTAATCCTTTGTAGCACTACCATTCTCCCATTCTGATCTTGTTTCCTCTAGCCAATATGCTTGTCATATGGTCATGGTACATAACAATACCTCAACTAATTCATCCCACTAAGAGAGGAAATCTACCACCACATTCTCTTTTCCTTTCTTATAAACTATTTAAAAGTCATAGGCTAACATTTTAGTCACCCATTTTTGTTGTTCTTTAGATGACAAGCATTGTTCCAAAAAATATTTGAGACTATCATGATTAGTCTTTACCTAAAAGTGATGACCCATCAAATATAATCTCCATTACTTCATTAAATGTAGAATAGCCATAATCTCTCTCTCATATCTTGGTTTGAGCCTATTTTTACCTTTAAGTTGGCAACTTTCAAATTTGAGTGGTTTGCCTTCTTGCACGATTATAACCCCCATGCCATATCCTGATGTGTCACACTCCACAACAAAAGTTTTTAAAAAATTAGGATTAGCCAAAATTGGATTTATGCACATAACCATTTTCAACTATTCAAATTCCTTGGTAGCTAAATCAGCCACTAGAAGGATTCTTTATTCAACAAAGAGGTGAGTGGGGTTGCAATGCTATCATAATTTTTGACAAACCTATGATAGTAACTAGTTAGCCCCATAAATCTATGGAGGTTTTCAAGAGTCTTGAGAACTTACCACTCCATCATTTCTTGGATGTTATTAGGATCAACTTTCACTCCTTCATGTGAAACAATATGACCCAAGTAATTGACTTCTTGGACACCAAAAACACATTTGGAAGGTTTTTCATAAAGATGATGTTATTATAGAACTGAAAGCACCTGTTTCACATGCTTCAGATGGTTTTATCAATTTTTGATGTAGATGAGGATATCATCAAAAAACACTAATACAAAATTTCTCAAAAAAGGCCCAAAAATAGTATTCATCAAACTATGGAATGTAGATGGTGCATTTATGAGGCCAAAAGGCATGACCATAAATTCATAATGGCTTTCATGAGTTTTGAAAGTTGTTTTAGGTATGTCCTCATTATGGATACAAATATGATGATATCCAGAGTAAAGATATAACCTGGTAAAATAAATAGCCCCATGAAATTCATATAGAAAATCATCAATTACTAGAATAGGAAACTTATCTTTGATGGTGTATTTGTTGAGTTATCTATAGTCTAGGCACATCCTCCAACTGTCATCCTTCTTCCACACCATTACCATCAGGGAGGGATATTTACTTTGACTATGTCAAATGATTCTACCTCCAGCATATCTTGTACTGTATTTGTTAATTTCACTCTTTTTTGCATAAGCATACCTATAGAGTCTGATATTAGGTGGTGTAATTATTAGAATGAGTTTGAGGGAACTCCTTTTGGCATATCACCAAAAAAACAAAAAAGGTCATCCTGTTAGGTTGTGGAGCTAAAAGCTTCAACTGATGCAGACATGGAGGAGGTTGCTGAGTTCCAGGGATATTGGCGTCGGTAGCGCAACTGACGTCGGTCATCTACAGTGCAGAAGGAAACCGACATTAGCAAAATTAGAGCATTTATGTTTTAGGTGCCTTACAAGTGGTATCAGAGATTTTAGTTGGGTTACTAATAGGTTGTATCAGATCTAGTTAGTGTTTGTTGATTATAGGTCACTCACAGGGGTTTTTGTTTGAGTGGGAGTATAACAATGGCAAAAGAAAGTAAGCTACGAATTGAGAAGTTTAATGGTAAGAACTATCAATTATGGAGGATGCAAATTAAAGATTATCTATATCAGAAAGATTTGTACTTACCATTGGGTGGGGTTGCATGCAAGCCCACAGATATGAAGGATGAAGAATGGGAGGTTCTTGATCGAAAGGCTCTGGGATCTATAAGGTTGAGCCTTGCATCGTCTATGATTTCCAACTTATCTTAGGCTAAGACAATAGTAGAGTTGATGGAATCTTTGGCAAATTTATATGAAAAACCCTCAGCTTTGAATAAGGTATTTCTTATGAAAAAATTATTTAATTTGCAAATGTTGGAAGGTGGATCTGTACATAGTCATCTTAGTGATTTCCATGGTTTGGTAAACTAGTTAAATTCAGTCAATATTGTTTTTGATGATGAAATTAAGGCTCTCTTAATCTTATGCTCATTACCTAAAAGTTGGGAGAGTTTGGTAATGGCAATTAGTAATACTACGTCTGCTTCAAAAATCTTAAAAGTGGATGATGTTGTGAGTGTAATATTGAATGAAGAAATTCATAGGAAAAGCATAGGTGAATCATCAGGGAATGCTTTGAGTGTTAAAAGCAGGGGAAGGCAAAGAGAGAAGATCGAGCATAGGAGATCAAGGTCAAAGATAAGTAGGAGATCCAAATCCAGGTATGGTAGAATAACCTGCTAGAAATGTGGAAAGCAAGGGCATATAAAGAAAGATTTTTGGTTGGATGAAGATCAGCAAGAAGGAACTGAAGAAGCAGATGTTGCAGGTATTATTGTACAGGATGCTCTGGTATGTTCCTTGGATAAAGTAGAATCTTGGGTTTTAGATTCTGGTGCCTCTTTCCATGCATCCCCAAATAGGGAATTTTTTCATGAGTATGTCCAGGGAGACTTTGGAGAAATTTATTTAGGGGATGGTAAGCCTTGTCAAATGGTTGGCAAAGGGAAAGTGAAGCTGAAATTGCAGATGGGCAACACATGGGTGTTGAAGGAGGTCATGCATATCCCAGTCCTGAAGTGGAATTTGATTTCTATTGGAAAGTTGGGTGATGAGGGTTGCATAGTAACTCTCATAGCGGACTCTTAGAAAGTTTCCAAGGGTGCACTTGTTGTAGCAAGAGGTAAGAAGGTAGGTACACTTTATCTATCTACTTGTATTACTGATTCTCCTTCTGATTTATCTATTTAGCTATAGATTCAAAGATGTGGCTTAATAGGCTTGGTCACATGAATAAGAAGGAGATGCATGTTCTTGAGTCAAAAGGTATGCTTTTGGATTTGAAAAGCATGGATCAATATTTCTGTAAACAAAAGAAGAAAGTGACGTTTCTTGAGAAATCTGATGTTCATGACAAGAACAAGAAAGCCTTGGTTTTCAAGGAGAAGATGATAGATAGAGATCAGCATAAGGGGCTAAATAATTTTGAGTAGAGCAAGGTTGATATGGACAAGGGTTTGATCCAAAAGGAGCTCGCGAGTAGAAGTCATCACTCACAAGTAAAACATAGAGACCGACGTCAGTTAGAAAATTGACGTCAGCATCCAGACAAGGATTGATGTCAGCTATGTGCAGCCTAATGTCGGTGACTCTAAACAAATAAAAACTAGCATTGGTCAGGGAGAACTGATGTCAGCGATGAGGCAATCACATGGAACTGAGTCGATCGGGTGCAGACTGAGATATAATTGACATCGGTCACTGAGATGGATTTTGGGTAGACAGCAAGCTGTCAAAGAGTCTTAAATGCCCATATGGAGGACTGAAAGGGTAAGTAAGCCTCAAATTCATCATTTCCCTTCTTTACACTACTTGTATCTCACTAATGGTCAAGAAACAGGAAGTTATTAAAGAAGCAGAGCAAGTAGAATCCAAGAAATAGTGGGAAGTTGGCATGGATGAGGAATGTGATTCCTTGGAGAAGAACCAAATAGGAGTTTTTTAGTAGAGTTGCCGGCTGGAAGAAAGCATTGAGAGATGAATGGATATTTAGGATAAAGAAGAGCGGGAATGGACACGTGAGATGGAAGGCTAGGGTATATGGTCTTGTGTTAGCTACAGGACAATGGAGGTTTAACCATTGTGTTTTCTTTACCAAGTTGGATAATATTAGCTACATTATCCTATTACTATATGTTTTGCTTGTTGCAGGGTCACATATGTAGGGAGTTGCTGAACTAAAGGTAAAATTAGTTCAGAGGTGTGTCATGAGGAATCTGGGAGCAGCAAGATTCTTTGGCATGAGTGTGTTCTAGAGACATGAAAGGTCACAGGTTGATTTTGCCTCTAGATGATTGTGTGAAACCGGTTAGCATGCCAATGGTTGGACAATTTTATGAATAGCGTCATGATTCACATAATGAGGTTAAGTGCATGGTATGTACTAGACCTAAGATTTCCCAAGCAGTCGGAGTTGTCAGAAAGTTTAGAGCCAATCCAAAAAAGAAGTACTGGAGGGCAATTCAGTGGATTTTTAGATATCTAAGAGGGACCAGAAGCAGGTGCACATGCTATGCAGGGTCAAGTTCTTTTCTACATGGGTTTGTAGATGTAGATGTGGTAAGTGATTTGGATGATAGGAGGTGCACCACAAGATTTGTGGTGGTTGGTCTTCAAGAGTGATCTTGAAGAGGGATACAAAGCCAGGAAAAAAACTAGATGATGTACAGATACAGGTATAGTTGTAGCTATTTATCTCCAAGTGGGAGATTGTTAGGTTATAGAGCTAAAAGCTTCAACTAATGTAGACATGGAGGGGGTTGTTGAGTTTCAGGGATACCAGTGTCAGTAGCGCAATTGATGTCGGTCATCTACAGTGTAGAGGGCAACCAACATCGGTAGAATTAGGCTGACGTCAGTCACCTCTAGTCAGACAGGGACTGACATCGGTCACCTATGCAGTTTCAAAACTATTCATTGCATGAACAGTTAGTTTGTTGAACTGGTTGTTTGCATGTAAAAGGCTATTTTGAGTCTTGAGTTGTGTGTCTAATTATTGTAAATTAGAATTCTAAGTTATTGTTTAGTATGGGATCTATTTATAGACCCATTGGCATGTATTGTAATTGAGAGCAATAGAGGAAGGCAAGGTAGATCCTTCCAATTGTAAGAACAAGGTGATCTTTAGGTTGTTGCAAGATCAGGGAGAAGTTCTACATGGTAAGTAAGATCATTTGAGTTGTAGGTTGTTGCAAGTTCATGGGAGATCTACTCGAAGTACTTTGAGTACTTGTGTACTGGTAGTGTTATTACTAGCTGGTTGGAGGTGAACACCAACTCTGTCTTTGAGTTGTGTGTTGGGACCATTTTTGGTAGGAGAGTGAACTCTTGAGGGAAAGAGATATGTACATCTGAGAGGTGTGGAATATTATGGCATCTTCATTGTATTTCCTTTTGGCATGAGTATTAATACAAGATTGTGTATTGTCTCTCATATTCTGTGTCATTTGTGAATTTTAGTTACTTGTTAATTTTGGTATAATTCCGTGTTTAGTTGCTTATACAAGGTAATCATATTGTACTTTTATTGAGGAGTAGGATCCTGTTAAGTGGTATCAGAGCATTTATGTTCTAGGTGCCTTACACATCCAACACCTTCTGTAAATTAAGATGTGTAGATTCCTTGGTTGGTTGAACCTCAATGGAAAATAAGCGTGCCACAAAACCTTTTACACTTTTTTTGAGAATCTTAATCATCTAGTGGGAACTAACCAATTATGGAGATTAATCCCATTATCTATGTAGTTTAAAAGTCCTTCCTTCTGAATGGAACTTCATGAATAATTCTTAGAAATTCATCTCAATAGTACCCAAAGTGGTGAGCTATTGCACTTCCAAAATAATGTCAGCTCCCCCCATGGAAATAGTAAACATAGGGGAATCTAAAAAATAGTCTCCCATAGCAAGCTTAATACTATTACATTTTCCAAAATAGTTGATTGCACCACCATCTACAATCATGACCTGAAAGTTTAGAGCTAGGTAAATGTAATAATTAAAATGAGTAACAAACTTACTATTGATGAAGTTATGTGAACTCCCATAATCACTCAATATAGTCACCTTCTATTTCTTCAAGAACCCTACAACCTTAAGAGTTTGAGGAGTACTAATGCCTAAAAGTACATGATATGTAAATATAGGTTGGGAATCTTTAGATTCATCCTCAGGTTCTTCTAACCCTTCCCCTGAAGCCTCCTCATCTTCTTCCTTGTCATTGGTACCATCAATGTAAAATAAATTATTTTCATCACATTGATGCCCTTTACTCCATTTTTTATCATAGCCAAAACACAAAACTTTTTCATGATTTTATTCCACTTTTTAAGGTGTCAATCTAGTAGGCTGATGAAATGATGGTGTTAGAAATGTCCATTCATGAACATTGGTAAAAAGTCCTCATCTAATCAACTATTTTTCCTCAATCATATGTGCCTTTGGTATGGACTTAGATACATTAATAGGATGAAACATGTGAACCTCCAATTAGATATATCTTTGAGTCCACCCAGAACTAGGTCAGTTAGATTTTCCTTAGTGATGTTTGCCACACGTAAGGAAATATTATGATAATTAATGAATGTAGTCCTTGATAGTCCTAGTTTGGCACAACTTGGATAGCTAAATAAAGTAATTTTAGATAAATTATTTTGATAATGGAGCTACAAATTCTCAAAAAATACTGACCATGAAACTAGGACACCCTTCTTTTTCTTTTGAGCACACAATAAATGGTACCAAATGGATGGCTTAGGTTCCAGATAGAGAGGCCATAACCACTCTTTATGAACATGGAGTTTGATGCAGATCAAATAAATTTTTAATTCGAGTGAGCCAAGTGAGTGGATCATTACCATAAAAATTTTATAGGTCCACTTTTGGCAACATCAACTTAGGGCCAAAATTAGTATTGATATTGTTTGCAGTAGGAGAATTAAACTAAAATGATGGAGTATTTTGCAGTGGTTGAGCTGACAAGTTGGCAACTACATTGATATTTTTTGTAATTAATAATTTAAACTATATAAATCCCATATCAAACCTATAATGTCCCCTTGAAATATATCAAAATAATCTTTTTCACCATGCCCTATAACTCTAACTTAAGTTATTGAACTACCTCCAAAATAGAAAAATCAAAAGTTTTAAATTCCATGTCATATTTGTGAGGAGTTTTGGAGTTTATTTCCCTTTACCATATCCATCAGTGTTTGGACCAGTCATGCACAAATCCTAGTAGGGTTTTAGTCCCAAAAAAAATGTAATGATGGAATACACCATTGTGATTTTCTCACTGAGATGAATCCAATAACTACTATTGTGCACAAGGGTGAAAAAATTGACCTGAAAAAGTGTACCAATAGATTATACCATTGAGATCATATTTTAGAGATGAATCCAATGACTACTAATTTTCATAAGGTAAAAAATTTCCAAACTTATAAAAAAATAAATCCTCTAGGATCACAAGTTATGTTTTTTTTGCCTTCAGGTGCTCAGGACACTAGATCCCAAAAAAATGTGTTGTAAAAACTTGCCTAAATCAATTCTCTGATACCACTTATAATGAAATTACTTAGATGATTCACAATATTAGAATTACATATGGTAGAACTAAGAGTAGAATAAGCAAATCCATAACAATAATTGGTGAAAGAGCAAAATACTTGAATATTATGTCTAAGCCACTTTAAGGGGGCAACCTCCACAATAATGAAATAACAATAAAATTAACAATATGATCATAAAATACTAACCATTACCTTCTATATAATCTTATTATCCATGGTTATTCCATAGGCTTACCATACTAAGAACATCAAGAAAAACAATAAGCTAATATGAAGATGTGTAAGCCACAAATCGGCCACATATATCCCTAGACATACTATAGTTTAAGGGCATAACAAACTCCAATTGATATACACTACCTAATGAAATAGCCAAACATTTTATAATTCAAGATAATGATATTGGGGAATACAAGATTGGCAATGCTTTTTATATAGCTAAGATGATTAAGATGTTGAAATCATATGGTAGACCTAAAGTAAAAATTGCTAAAATGGAATGGTATAAGAAGGATGATTCTCATTAGAAAAGAGTTATTATTTTCATCAAAGCCACTCCACAAAAATTATATAAAATTAAAATTGATGATGAATCATGGTTATATAATGATGATTTTTCCACCTGCTACCAAAACACAAAGTATCATATTCCAAATCAGATAATGGATAAGCAAGCTTATAAAGGCAAAGCCCTAGGGGCAAAGAAAAAAGGACCTATTAAGCCAATATTTGAATATGGTGGACCATGTTATCCTAAGGGCCAATAATATGACATCTATTGTTTAACTAATAGTAATTGTAGATCATGTTCTAAATTACCATTTCCTTATCGAACATCTCTTGAGGCCAACTCATGAGTGTTCAAAATCCGAAATGGTATGTGATATTTTTGGTCCTATCTCACCTTGATACTTTGATATATATGCCTAATTTCATGATAATATTATTCCTTCTAAACTTTTTCATAACAAATACAAACAATTCATTCATAATACCTCTCATTGTACCATACTCAGTGCCACACTCTATTATAGAGGATATAATAGAACTCTACTTCATTTTTTAGCTTTGACAAAGTCTAGATTAGTGATTAAATAAGCACACAAATGGATTTAAAAATACCTCACTAATGGAGTGGTCCTTTCCAATAAACTCTTGTGTACATGGTATTATTATCCCACTATAGAATTTGATGCATGTGCTTATGTAAAAATTGTGTCAAAATCATGACAATATCATTCATGTGTCAGCTCAAACACTTCAGCCAATCACCATGCCATGGCCATTTTCCATGTGGGCACTCAATCTTGTATGTAAAATCAATCCTACTTCTCAAGATGGTCATAAACATATCCTCACTACAATCAAATATTTTACAAAGTGGATTGAAGCCATTCCACTCACTTATGTAACTAGTAAGGAGATTTCTAAATTCATCTTGAATCACCTTATTTTATACTTTGGCATTTCCTCTTATCTCATTTTTGACAATGATATCTACTTTGAAAATAAGGATGTCAAATCCATATTTTCCAAGTACCATATCAAGCACCATTTTTCTACTACCTATTTTCCTCAAAGCAATGGCCAAGCTGAAGCATCTAATAAAACCTTAGTCTAAATCCTTAAAAAGACTATTAATTTTTTTATCTTTGATTGACACTTTTAACTATTTACCACCCTCTAGGCCTGCCATACCAATACTTGAACCCCAATAGGAGCCACACCATACTCCTTCATTTATGAAACTAAAGTTATTCTCCCTATCAAGAATTAGTTGCCTTCCTTACACATTTCATTACAAGATATCATTGATGAGGAAGAGTACATATTCTCTCAGTTGCATGAATTATAACTACTATATGAAAAGAGTATAGCTATTATGAATAATATCTAAGAATATTAGAACATATTGCTTCATAGCTATAATAAGCATATCAAACCCTGGGATTTTGAACTAGGTAACCTCATCTTGAAAGAGAACGAGAAGAATACCAATGTTTCCCATGAAAAGAAGAGAACTTTTGAACTTAATTGGATGGAACCATTCATCATAACAAATAATTATGGATTTGGATCATACAAATTGGCTACACTAGATGGTGAAGAGATGGATGATCCCTTGAATATAATACATCTCAAAAAATTTACACCTGATTTTCTTGAACATTGGCTATGAGGACCCATGCTTAGGTCATGGCCTAAAAACACCCTCCCTTCATCCCAAATTTAATTGAGTCATTCGATCCTAATCTTATTCCCAAATCTTATTACCAATCCTGATCTTGATTCTAGTTCATTGGTACAACAGATAGTTTCAGATGTAAGAATTCAAAGAAGTAGATTCCATAGACAACGTAACTTTGGCCATCATCAACACATCTTTGAAGATAGTATCTTAGCACACATGTGCATGGAATTTCTTGAAAATGTATCTTTAAACTCTTATTAAAACCTATAACATTTATTCCATTATGTTCCATTCTTATTTTCCACCTTGTTATTGATTCATAATATCTTTTGTTATATGGGGAACTACATTGGCTTGAGAACTGTTTGGACTATGTAGGTAGTGCTTGGTTTATGAGGTCATCTCATCCACCCCCTTTACCAAAATATCACCATTTTATTATAAACCTAAGCTACACTCTCACTATTTTATGATCAATTTAATCCATGCTCTCACCATTTTTTGAGTAGCTTAAGCCACACTCTCATTATTTTATGAGCAACTTAATCCACCCTCTCACCATTTTTTCAGTAACTTAATCCATGATCTCAAAATTTATGAGTAATTTAATCCACACTCTTACCATTTTTTAATAAATTTAATCCATGCTCTTTCCATTTTGTGAGCAACCTAAGCCACACTCTCATCATTTTTCAAGCAACTAAAGCCACGCTCTCACCATTTTATGAGCTCCTTTATTAATTTATACTTTCCAAAGTATTCCTATAAATACCTTGTTCTAAAAACACAAAAACCCCACAATTTTTTAAAATCCTAAAAACAACCTTTAAAAAATCACAAGGGGATTAAAATCTCTATGAGAGATATAAAGCCACAAAATCTTTGCTTATTTTGTCACTTTATTCACAAGCGGTCTTTATCTCTATCTAGATGGCATGGTTTGTGACATTTGTCAGGTGTAAACCCCTTCTCTAACCATGATCATTTCTAATGTAATATTTCCATTCCTTTATTTACATTCCTATTTTTTTGGAGAACTACATTGGCATGAGGTCTGTATGGACTATATAGGTAATGCTTGGATGCATGGAACATCCAAGGTTAGTTTGGAAAATATTATTTCCATCCTAATTTTTTTTTATCTAATGTTCTCACCATTTTTCAAGTATACACTTCCTATTTTAACTCTACAATCAAATCAATTACTTGCCATAATTTTTCTTCTTTCCCACATTCCTGGGAGAACTACATTTGGGCATAAGTCTATTGGACTATATAAGAAATGTCCACTTCCATGGGGCATTTGGAGATATCTTAGCCACCCCTTAATTTTTTTCTATTCCCCCCTTTCTATCTAGGTTTCCATCTTATCTTATCAGTTTTGCTCCATAGATTAGGGGCAGAATCTCTAAGAGTAATGCCTTGCTTTCATAGACACATAAATGATCGACTAATTACTTGATTTTCTATTTTTGATTATGTGTTTTTTAATTTATTAAGAATTTTTAATTTTTAATTTTTGTTATTATATTTATTTTACATTTCTCAATTGCCTTAGGTTTAGTGAATTATAATTTACACTTAATTCAAGATCTGTTATATCCTATTCTTGAGTTGTATATATTTATACCCAACCTAATATTGGTTTATTGCACTATGCTCTACATTTATGACTTGATTCTTAATATCTCGACATTAATTTGTTTACATCTATAATTTAATCAAATTATTATACTTATAACATCTGATGTTATCATGAATCATTCGTAATTTTGATCCATAATGTCCAATTGCAAAATAAAAAATCAAGTGCTAGCAGTCTCACAAGAAGTGTTGTTGTACTAAATCTCATTGTCTAGTATCCTACAACCATATCAATGAATCCCATAATTAATCTATATGTTACTCATGATACATATCAAAAAATGAGTGTATATAAAAATTCATAAACATTTCTCAATCATGATTAGATATCCATATCACATGCCTAAACATATCACATTTTCAATACATAGAGTCATATCAAACCATTTTATTTTTCCTCAAAGGCCCATTTTAAGCTCATTTGACTATTTTTATCTTAATTCATTCAACATTATTATTATTTTGACCTATTTTGCCTATGGATAGTGTGTTCTATTCATTTCGAGGGCCCATCCATTTTAAAATATTCCCCAACCATTCCCTTGAGGGGGAATCTAGGGCTAGTCAAACTCCCTTTGGGGCATCAACATGGGTTTATCGACCCATAATTTTAAAATATAATAATGAGGAAATAATTATTCAAGCATTATCAATTTTCTTAAAAAATCTTCCATTCTTTGAAAAGATGTTACTGTGCCTAGTGTCTTGCAATGCATTCTCAAATAAGATAAAAATGTAGAGACTTCCTTTTAATCACTTTTATGTCTAAACTACAATCATGAGTAAATTTATATAATCACACATAAATTTAACAAAAAATCACCAATGAATCCAATTTTACTCACAAAACTATCATTTTAACCTAAAATTACAATGATACGTCCCTAATTAGGGTAATGTATCATATTACAATATTAATTTTATTAAATGTATCCTAAATCAAACCAACCTTTGGAAAATATTACTTTAGGATAATTAAATAAATAATTGATTAACCAATAAATATTTTAAAAATCCACTATTCCTATAATTATTAATTAATCCTAATTAATCAATCCTAATCTTCTTTTAATAGGAAATTCCATAGCTTTTATAAATATCTTATTTTCTTAAATTCAAAATTGGAATATTGCATAACAAATGGATGCATCATAAGGTAAAGTGTGTAAGCAAGTAAATGTTATGACATCTTACACTTCACTTACACACTCAAGACAAGTTCTTACACCTCAATTACACACACAAATGGGTTATAATTTGGACCTCTTACACCCGTCTTACATACTCCAAGTATCCATTAATGGAGTCTCTTACACTTTCAACTTCCCATATTGATGAGGGTGAGGATTGATTTTCGACCCTCCATCTTGATATGAGATGAACACTTCACAATGATTCAAGAAATATATAAATACATGCCTCATCCCTCTCATTTCATAAGCTCTCTTGAAGTAAATTTACTATGCAAAAATCTTATTAAAGCTTCACATTTCTTCAACCATTCTCATGAGAAGCAAACAAAAAATCATGTGTAGGCAAGGAGAGATGCTACCCACACATAGAATGAAGCATTTATAAATACTTCTAGACTACAAGTCGAGCTCAACCATCTTCACATGATAGTTTACAAGTAAATCTCCAAGGAAGGTATAAAATTAGTGTTTTGTCTTTTATTTTATATGTTTAACTTATTTTCCATAGCTCATCCTAAGGAATAAACTTAGTATGTTAGTTCTTCAAGTTTGTTTTTGATTTTGGTCACTAACAAATTATCTAACCTATTTCAGATTCTTGTTCTTACATTTCCTAGTTATGTGATTTCTCTTATGCCTTCCATTCCATATGATGAGGGTTGTGTCATGTTACCCTAATTGTTTCACCTTTACCTATATTTTTTTTTTATGTGCATGTAGCACTACAAATACTAAATCTAAAAGTTTTAGAAAAGGGACACTGAAGTGAATATTTCTTCCCTATTTAAAGTTTAATATTTGTAAGGATTATTTCTTTTAATAAGATATTTTAAGTATTTCTATATGAGAAACAAGATTAAGGGGGTTCATGTGAAATTTCTTAATAATGCAAGGATTCATGTGATATAACTAATTTTACAAGAATATGACTTATTTCAATAAATCAAACAAATAATATTAAAGGAAACTTCACTTAAATTTGTAATCAAACTAGATTATTGGAATTTTATAGCCAAAAAATAACATCTACTCAATAATTCAAAGCAAACATTAAGACCAATACCCATTTTGTAGAAAGGGAAATACTGAAAGATAGGATGAGTTCTAATCATAACTAGATATTATAAAACTTTTCATATTCGCATCATATTTCACACTATTTTTTTTTAGATTGTTGTGTTTAAATCAATTACAAATGCCAAGGGAGATCGGCGATGGTGAGTGATGGTGAGATAGGCGACCCGTTAACAGGCCCCAGGAAGGATGTGTCCTAGCCTAGGGCGGGGATCTTGGGATAGGTAAGTAATTCTAGTTTTGAGCAGGGGGCTGAGCGTGCAGGGGAGATTGGCAGCCCTAGCAAGGAACAATTGGGGCTTGGAAAGAAGGGGTAGGAGACTGAGTTGACCAGTGTTAGTGAAGGCACCAAGCTTAGAAAGATAAATGGTTGCCTACCTAGGAGTCTGGAGAGACCGATTTTGGTTATCTCCCCTGATTCTGTGAAGGAGGAGGTTGAATATTTGACTAATCACGCCCTTATCTGTAAATTCTTGGGCATTCGTATTTTGCTTACAACTCTAGAAGCTTGGATTCGGTGGACCTGGCAGATTGAGGGGGCTTCGATATCATGTTAGCTAGAAATAGCTATTTCATAGTGAATTTTTCCTCTGTTTTGGATCAAAATAGGGTTTTTGAAGGAGGCCCATATTTCTACGACCGGATTGGTCTGTTCCTCAAACCCTGGCATGTAGGGTTCAACTCGACTGCTGATCTTCTTGCTTGTGTCCCCGTCTGGGTTCGATTGCCAAGACTACCATTGGAATTCTAGCGAGAAGATATTCTCCGTCAGATAGCATCTATGCTCAGAACTCCAATGGCAATAGCGCACCAAACTTTAGACAGAAAGGTTATTTCTTATGCTAGGATATGTGCGGATATTAATCTAAATAATCCTCTTCTAGATTTTGTGGAAATCTGTATGGGGAACTCATCTTGGATACATCAATTAGATTACGAAGTGATTCCTTTTCACTGCTGCATTTGTCACTTGTACGGCCATCTGCATCGACAGTGCCCTCAGGCAACCAGAGATAATGCAGGGCAAAATTAAGAGCCTGGTTCTACGATGGGCAAGGATGAAAGAGGAAGCGGCCAGTCGAGACGGTTTGGTAAAGCGTCGAGCTTTGAAAGAGCATGTCAACAAAGGAAAAAACCCCCTTCTTCCCACTAGCCAGGATCAGGGAGCTGCAAGCTCAGGGGGTCCGGATAGGGAAGGCTTCACTACAGTCAGGCGCCGATCAAAAACTCGTGGACAAAAATGTCCAAACATGGACAGGCAAGTTGAGGTTGGTTTCAACCGGTTCGATGTTTTAGATAATATGAATATAGAGGATGGCATCCCTGATTTGGTGTAGGGGAGGAGGCTAATCTAATGGAACAGGTCCCCCTTGTGGTTTTTGCTCCTAGTCTAGACCCTCGAGGGGACTCAGGAGGCTAATTGTGACCTGCCAGATGTTTCTATCTCAACTACGCCAGCACCAAGTGACAAGGAGGTTAGCTGGGTGGATATAGTGCAAAGGGGGTGGAGGAGGCTAGGAAAGAGAGAGGGTCTTCTTCTGGTCTTGGCCTCATGCAAAGACCCTTTAAAAAGGCTATTGGATCCACTCTTTCAAGGGCAGGATGCAAAAAGGACCAGGAACAAATTAAAATTACAGGGGATCTTCTTGTAGAGGTGGGGCATGTTAAACCCCTGAGCGAGCACTTTCCACATGCTGCTCAATGATCATCCTCTCATGGAATGTAAGGGGGTTGAATAGCTCCCCCTGATAAAGAGCTATTCATAAATTGGTAAGTGAACATTCTCCTGATATTTTCTGGTATTCAAGAGACTAAATTTTCTGTGGAACACTGGTGTTTTTATATGGAAAAATCTTGGTATTTCAGGCATAGCCAATGTGTGGGGGCTCTTGGTTGCTCTGGTGGGTTGGCCATGTGCTGGAACCCTAAGCGAATAATGCCTCTAAGCTGGATGTCTAACAGCTCAGCTCTCACAATGACAGCGGTGGCCAAGGATTTTGGTGAACTCATTTTAGTGACTAATGTTTATGCCCCGGTGGACCTACCTGGACAATTGAAGTTATGGGACCATATCAAGTATGTCAGAAGTTGTCACCCATATTTTTCATGGATTATAACAGGAGATTTTAATGCTATCCTTAGTTTGGAGGAAAAAAGGGGTGGAGTGGCCCAGCTGGGTCCCTCTTCGGATAATCTTCGGCATAATATAGAAGTCCTGTGCCTCTCGGACATCAAGCCACTCAATGGTTCTTTCACCTGGAGCAACAGAAGGAGTGGCGATGCAGGTATTTCAGAGTGCCTAGATAGGTTCTTGGTGTCATGCTTCTGGCAATCCAGACTCCAACTCCTTAGCTTCAAAAATTCTTGATTGGTGTGGTTCGGATCATTGGCCAATTAAGCTCTCAACTTGCCACATTCCTGGACCAAGGAAACCCCCCTTCAAGTTTCAGCTCATGTGGCTCCGTGAGCCCTCTCTTCATTATTGTATGGTGTAGTGGTGGAGACAGGGGGACCTAGTTTTGGCACTGCTATGTTTTCCTTCGCCAAAAAACTTTAGTATGTGAAAGGGAGGCTGAAGTATTGAAATGCAAATAGCTTTGGGAATCTCCACACTATGCGAAAGAAGGCACAAGATCAGCTAGATGAGATTACTAGACAAATTAGAGACCACGGCCAATCTGAGGATCTCCTTATCGCTGAGTGTCAAGCAGGAAAGGAGCTAGCGGAATGGGAGCTTAGGGAGGAGATTTTTTGGAAGCAGAAGGCACGCATTGACTGGCTTTAGGAAGGTGACAGGAATACCACTTTTTTTCACATGTCTGTCTAGGCAAGGTGTAATAGAAATTACTTGACTCACCTAGTTTCCCCAGATGGACCACGTCTTCATAATTCCCAGAACATTTCTTAGGCAGCGGTTAGATATTTTTCTAATCTATTTACTGATGGGTTGCCCCCATCAGATATGGCTGAAAATTTTGTCTTGTCATGTATCCCGTCTGTGATGACTTTGGGTTTGAATGAGCATCTATTGAGGCCTATTGACAAGACCGAGGTGGAAGGAGTTGTGTTTAGCATGAGAAGAGGGAAAGCTCTCTGGGCCCGACGGTTTCCCTATGGAATTCTATCAGGACTTTTGGGACATAATTGAACAGGATCTCATTACTATGATTCAAGAGTCATATTCTAACAAAGAAATGCTCAGAGCATTGAATGCCACCTTCTTAGTTCTTATTCTGAAGAAGGAGCAGGCGGATCAGCTAGACCATTATAGGCCTATTGCGTTGTGTAATGTAATTTACAAAATTATCACTAAGCTTATAGTAGAGAGGCTAAAAAGTTGCCTCCCCTTGATTATTTTAGAGGAGCAAGGAGGCTTTGTGGTGGGAAAGCAGATTCTTGATGAGGTGGGCATTACTTCAGAAGCTATTCATTCCATGAGCACCTCTCGGGAGTGCGCCATGTTCATCAAATTGGACTTAGCTAAGGCTTATGATAGAGCTAGTTGGAGGTTTCTACAGAAAGTGTTGTTGGCTTTTGGTTTTATTCTAGCTTGGATCCAATGGTTGCTGAGTTGTGTTACCACCCCCTCCTATTCGATCCTTATCAATGGGTAGCCTACTAACCTTTTCGGTGCGTCTAGAGGCCTCCGCCAAGGAGATCCGTTGTCCCCCTACTTATTTATCATTTTGGCAGAGGGATTGGGGAGGCTTATCAAGTTTTAGGTTTCTCAAAGCATGGTTCAAGGGTGGTAATGGGGGAATGGCCTCACCACTTCCCACCTTCAGTTTGTGGATGATACGATTCTTGTTGGGAAAGCGTGGATTTAGGAGGCTACTACTTTTCAGAGTACTCTTGACATGTACATGGATGCGACGGGGCAGCAAATTAATGACCAAAAGTCCTCCATTTTTTCCTTCAACACCCCAGATCCTATTCAGAGGAGGATAGCAGCCATCATGAGATTCCAAATTCAAGTTCTCCTGATTATGTATTTGGGGATTCCCATTGTGATGGGCAGGCAGCCACGGCTCTTCTGGCAGGGTGTGCTGGAAAGACTCAGAGACAAAGTTAGCCACTGGACTCATAGATGGCTCTCCACTGCTGGGAGAGTCACTCTATTACAGGCAGTGATTCAAGCATTACCTGTCTACCGATGCATGGTGCAAGCTGCTCTGATCTATTTTCACAAAGAATTTGATGCCCTCTCACACCAATTTCTGTGGAGTGGAAATTTAACCAATACCAAGTGGAGCTTGGTTAACTGGGATACTGTCTGCAGGCTGAAGAAGGATGGGGGCCTTGGGCTAAGGTCGGCCATCCTGGCCAGCTAGGCCCTTGCGGCCAAATTGTACTGGAGATGGTGCTCCAATCAATCCCAACCTTGGGCATGCATTCTGGCTTTCAAATACTTTCTAGGGGTGCAGCCCTCTGACATTACTTGGTTGTCTCTTGAGCAGGGTGGGTCTATGATTTGGCATACTCTCAAAATAGGTGCCCAATTGGTTAAACGGGGTCTATTTTGGATCTGTCACACTGGAGCAGAGGCTCTTTTTTGGGAGGATTCATGGGATGGGCTTCCCCCACTCTTAGCTTCCCACCCGCACCTTTAGTAGTTGTGTGATGTTTTTCAAGCTGAGGGCTGGACCAATGTTGCCCATTATAAGGAGGAATATAATTTGGGCATGGCTACGGGTTTTAGATGGAAAAAGTCTTTAGATTGGCCGCTGGGAGGCTCTAGGGAAAGTTGTGAGGAGCTTTCTCAAATTATTGCTTCCAGACATTGCAGCTCCCTGCATGGACAGGACGTGCTTGCCTGGGGGGATGATTCTACTGGGTGTTATTCGGTCTCCGCGGGATATCATGCCCTATCTAAGCAATTGTTTGGGGCTGCCAACTTCATGTGGGGAAAGAAAGTATGGAATTCCTCTACTTGGCTGAAATGCAATTTCTTCTTGTGGACGCTTGTTCATAATAGATGTCTAACATGGGATAATTTGTGCAAGTGGGGTTTCATAGGTCCTTCCAGGTGTGTTCTCTGTTGTAGGGAGGAGGAAACAAGGGTGCACCTCTTCTTTCAATGTTTTTATGCTAAGTGTATATGGCACAGGTGGTGGAGTGCTTGGGGCAGACCCTACTGGCATGCCTCATCACTTGCTAAATTCTGGAGCCATCTACCTCATCCTCCCTCTCAAGCACCCATCCTTCAATCTGCCTGGCTGGCTGGGCCTGTGTTTATCTTATGGTAGCTGTGGATTGAATGGAATAGGTGCATATTCTGTGGAGAGTAGCTGAGTCTTAACATCCTTTGGGGGAGAATACAAAATGTGCTGGCTGAGACCTTGGTGGCTAATGGACATAATTCAGTGCAGCTGGACAAGGTGGACCGTGGTGTTTTTTCTAGCATAGCTGGGACGCACTTGGCTAGCCTGCAAATTGCCCAATCCTTGCGTCCTAGCCATGGGGTAAGGTAGAGACAGGAGCCGATTTGTAGATTGGGGTGCTAGACCCTTCTTCTGCATGGAACCTTAAAGATCAATACGGATGGTTCCTCGCGTGGTAATCCAGGTGATGCTAGAATTGGGGGTGTTGGACGTGACTCTGCTGGAAATCTTCAATTCATTTTTTCTATTTACAAGGGCTATTTTTCCAATAATTACATGGAAGCATTGGCTATTTTATAGGCTTTACATCTTTCTTGCCAGCAGGGGTGGCTCAATATCATCTGCGAGTCGAACTCACAGGTGGTGATTAAGTTGCTTACTAACCGTAATTTTGACAGTGGAGACTGGCAGCTTGCAGTGGTGGTGAATCAGATTCTTCAGTTAACCACTATGTTGGACTTTGTGAGTTTTAAGCACATTCCATGCGAATGGAATGAGGCGGTAGATTGCCTGGTGAAATGGGCCTTTGAGCAGGGCCCCCAATGGAAAATTCTTGATTGTAATCTGTTGCCTATGAACTTCTCCCAGAAGCTTTGTACTCTGGTGGAGAAGGATAAAGCTATGTAACTTGGTGTTTTACAAGGATCATAATTTCCCCTATCTACTAAAGAAATCACAGAAAGAAATAAACCTTGTCACTTTTCTTTAATTCCTTTACCTTTGAATTGATATATCCTCTACTGCAAATTTTTGACTTTAAATGTGGCAAATAGAAAAGCATGTAGTTGCTTAAATTTTGAGAACAAACAAATGAAACATTTAGTCCACTTCTACCAAAATTGATCAACAATCCTAAATATTAATGCCAAGGGTATGAACAATGAAGTAATATTGTGATGTACAACATAAATATCAACATTAATTAGGGAAAAATATAAGTCAATACGTTGAGGTTTGCAGAATATAAATACAAATTATTTTGTTTCCAAATATAATATATTGATATTGTAACATCTTTATAATAATAAAATTAAATAAATATTAATGGTCAAAATTCACATGTTTAATTTTAAATGTTTAAATGTTTTTTAAGTAGGAAGATGGGAAAGGATCGCCATTTTTTAAAAGTATAACTTTATCATACACAATATTTAATAACTATAATTTAATTAAATTAATTCAATTTCTATAATTAAAATATACGAGAGTTCTTGATGTTGATGTGTGTGTGTGTGTGTGTGTGTGTGTGTGTGTGTGTGTGTGTGTGTGTGTGTGTGTGTGTGTGTGTGTGATGTGTGTGTGTGTGTGTGTGTGTATATATATATATATATATATATATATATATATATATATATATATATATATATATATATATATATATAATTTTATTTTTAAATTTTAATATTAAATAGATTTTAAATAATTTTGAGTTTAAATTATAGATTTTCATATAAATATTTAAAACTAAGTTTTGTGTATGGGTTTTATATTTATTATTGAATTTTTTATTGATTTTAAAATGTAAGATAATTAAGCTAAATTAATTATATTTGTTATATAATTAAAATATATGAGAGTTATTAATATTATTAGAGTAAGTGTACAAAGTAGGGGGACAAAAAAGGGACTACCCATGAACATGTTTTTCCTGAATATTGAGAAATCTGAATTTTTGTAGATAATTTGAGATGTTATACTCAAAATTCGAGGATGGTGTAAGAACATGAATTGTAATATTTTGAGTCTAGTTTCCAAAACACTACGTTTTTTAAAAAATGGATAAGTATAAATAGTTAAAATATTTAAAATTTGAATAGGAACTCATGGTTATTTTAGGAAGATAGATTAGATAGCCGACATGTGGCCCTCATTTTTTAGTATCATTTAATATTATTTAAAATCGTTTAGTAAAATTTTAGATAAGATAATCTAGTTTTTAAACTATATTTTTATATAATTTTTTGATTAATAATATTTTAATTAATTTTACAAGTATATATATTTTAGAAACTAAAAAAAATGGATAGCCAACTGTGCATCCCTCTAACTACCTCAAAAAAAATGAAAACTATTTTTTTTTAATGCATGTAGAATTAAGCCTAATTTTTAACCATATAATTTTTTTACATTTGAGTCAACAAAAAAAATATATGCACATATATATAGGCATGTATATTTGTGGCATGTAGTGGCCTAAAAAATCTATAGTTAGAAATCAACATAGATTGAAACATTAAAATAGACCAAAAATTATAAAAATCATATATTTAGAAATAGGAGAGCATGCTCATCATTGTGGTAATAATTTTATGAATTTTATCATTGAAATGTTTAGTGTATTTGGTGATGGAAGTTGGATTATTATTTTTTTCTATCAAAACTCTCATATTCAATTGTGTGTTGATAGGTCCAATCTTTTGGCTTGGGAAGCAAGCCATTTCCAATCCAAAAGGCTTGGTTTTAGAATTCAAAATGAACATAAATCATATATTTATAACATGTATCCATTATTATCCCATATATTTAAAAAAAACAATTTTTTATTGCTTTTACATTTTTATGCTTATCTATTTATACTTATTTTATTATCCCATAGCATCAAAAAAACAAATTTTCACTACTTTTATGTGTTTATGCTTATCTATTTATCATGATATACACATATTTAGTTCATGTTTAAACTTATTAAACCTCATGAACCTGATTTTGGCTATAAAATATTTAATTTGGGTAAGTCAACCCCAATGTCATAATTAAATAAGCCAAATAGTCCAATGGTTAAATTTGAAAGTAATTATATCTAATTTGAGCCCC
Source organism: Torreya grandis (assembly GCA_037957365.1). Lineage (NCBI taxonomy): Eukaryota > Viridiplantae > Streptophyta > Pinopsida > Cupressales > Taxaceae > Torreya > Torreya grandis. Next base: position 2,674,972 of record JARHVA010001834.1, on the reverse strand, counting down.
TTCAACATAATTACATGACTATAAAATGCAATTTATGGTTTGCTTGACTCTAATTTCATCAATAAAATGAAGCAAAGAATAATTTGGTTCAATGACATATGTAAGTTTGGCATGTATAGGATGTGGTTTTGGGCTCAATAAACTCAAATGTCAACATATAATGAATGAAATAGTTGATTGATTCAATTGTGGAGGCAATTAGGGTGAATATGAGGACCTTGAACCTAATTGTGACTATAAAACATTATTTGAGGTTAAAATAACTTTGGTTTCATCATATATAGGGCCATGTCATGCCCTATATATATTTATCAATGGCAATCGATTGGATCCTATATATTTATTGATAGATAGATAGGGCATGGGCTATCAAGAGTAAGATGGCCATGTTTTTTATGCCCCAGATAGATAGATAGATAGATAGATAGATAGATATTGCCATGGGTTGTCTATGCCATATATAGATATATAGATAGGGAGATCTCACTCAAATATATATATGATATCCTAGGGTGATATCTCCACTCGAGGGGGAGGGTCAAGGCATTTCCTTCCCTTCAGCCATCTCACTCCCGTTTGATGGCTAGAGAGGATGTGAGGGTTGATTGTATAATATTTTGCATATGGCTCATCAGTTGAGCTCCTTTCTACCCATCACTTCTACCACTAAATCCTAGTGAATTAAGTGGGGAGGGAGAGGGGGGTGGGGGGGGAAGAGGGAGTCTCATCTATCTCTATGGGTGGTTGAATAAATGGCCTTTCTCTTTCTCTCCATTCTATCTAGAATAAAATTGAGTGGGTCAATTTCACTCCAATTCACATCATATAGAATTGAATATAATGAAAAAAATAGTTTATTATTTCAATCAAAGAGGAATTTGAGGCCAATTTGAGCCTTTTCAACCAAACTGCAAGAAAAATAAAGGAACATGGGATGTATTTTTTATTATCCTTTTGGCATATCAATTTCAAGGGATCTTAGTTGATAAGGATGAAAATGAAAAGAATTTAAAATGTGTATTTTTGTGTGATCGATGTGGGACAACTAGGAAATAATATTATAAATTTATAAAGGAAAAAAGGAAAAAGGATGATTAATCATTATTCATTTCATTATATTTAAGATTGCACAAAATGTGTAGGTAAGTTCATGTAAGTACAATGAGTAATTATTCTTCAAAAAAACCTTGTTTTGTATTTTGGGTTAGGGATTTGTCTAATCCAAGTGTCTACATTGAGTTTGAGATTAAAAAAGAGTGACAGGATGAAGCAGTATTGTGTCCACACTTAAATGGATAGATTGGAAATGCATTTGATTTTTCAAAATTTTCATGGATTGAGAATGAATGATGGATTACACAAGCATGTTTCATCATCTTAAATTTGGGCACAATGAGACATTATCACTATAAACATTTATACAGGCAGGGGATAATAAGCATGAATGAATGCAAACCTACAATAGTATTTCCAAGGGATGAATTGGTATGATTGCATCACTTCACAAGTGGTCATGAGTATGATATTTGGGGAACACATTCTCTATTAATTAATTATTTTAGAATAGAGTGTTATATCTATTATGATATAAGAGATTGGTTAAAAGATAACATATCAGTTTTCATTCAAAAAGGGTATGATAGATATATCCTAGAATCAATACTCATACCCTATTAGTCTATTGTTAAAAACCTAAACCCTAAACCAAAATGCAATAATCATATCCCATTTTATCACAAATGTAAACATGAAGTTAATTGGGGTCAATCTAAATCCATTTAACCTAATTGTGAACCTAATTTTGACTATATGGACGTAGTTTGGGGGTCATTTGACCCTAATATGATAAAATAAATAAATAATAAGGTCAAATAATTTAATATATGATCATATATACATGATATATTTAATGTATATACATTATAACACATATGTTGTATTGCCTCCATAGATAACAAGTCATTGCCCAACATTTATTTTTTGATAATTCTGACCCCATGGACATTCTCTACATCATTCTATGTTTTTCATGGTGAAGATAAGAGGAATAAAATTATTCTTTGGGTCCTATTGACCAATTTTTACCCATAGGTCAAATTTTTTAATCCCCTATGGTTTAAAACATGCGTGTTAGCCTTGTTAATGAGTCTTAAACCTTCTTTGAGGGAATTAAGGTTTTTTAACATAGTTTATGATTTTTATCAATGTTAAGGTTTCTATTATGGCCAATATGAATCTTTTAAAATCATATTTATTGCTTAAGTTATCAAATACAATAGTGAATGGGTCAACAGAAGTCAAAGGTGAACCTAAAAGGCATTATGTTCATTTCATATAACCATCTAACCATGCATTAGTTTCTTTTGTGTTTGACATGCATTTAAAAATAATTTAAGTCAATTTTGGGATTAATATGATGATTTGTACATAATTGTGAAAATTAAAAAAAATTCAATAAGTATCCTAACATGCATGATGTAAGTAAGAAGTCAAAGCAGTAGCTGCATATCAAAACTAGTCAGTTGCCTCAGTTTAGACTCTAAAGAAGCAATTCAATACACTTGTATGACCTTGCAAGATAAATTTTTAGTTGAAGATAGTTTATAAGTGTCCTTTTATATTACATAGTCTATATACACATTTTAGATATAGGTAAAATTCAAAAAAATTTAGAAAACTCTCTCTCTCTCTCTCTCTTCCATCACTCCCTTTACAAGCTCATGAAGGTTGTTTTTAGATGCATGGTACAGGTCGTACAGGTGGTATTGGGGGAAAAGATTTTATATATAGTTTTGGACCCCTATGGGATTATTATTTGTGTCATTGGTAATTATATTTAACTCCTTAGATTTATGAATAATCGTTAAGGAGATAAACTACTTTTTGAAGACTTAAATACCCATAGGCTGAGTTTTATGCAATCCCCATACAAGTCTAAACTTGTTGGTTGTATTAATAAATTAGAAAAGGTATTTATAGGTATGAATAACCATATTAAATGTTCATACACTAGGTTGGCACATGTGGGAGGTCTCTTGGCAAGAAAATCTACTCTCTTGCATAGTTTGTAGAAGTGACTATCATATTTTATGTTTATTTCAGGGTGCTCCATAGCTAAAGTCTTGAGTGAAGGTTTGATTTAATTTTATAATCCATCTCATGATATATAATGCCTTTATGTCTCCTTTTATAATTCAAAAACACCTTCTCCAATAAATTCACAATGTTCCCCCTTTTTGATGACCATGTGTATATAAGCTGCCTATAATAATGGAGGAATATATTAAAGGCATGTTGATAATGTTGAAGTGTATCTATAATTAGAGACACGCATTTTAAATTAACTAACCCATCACTACCACCTTTAAATGACCAAATCATGATGAAGAGACCTAAAATCTATGCATAAAATTCCAAAGCCTTGAGTTGACTAATACATAGGTCTATACAGACCAAATGGACAAATTTGAAAGTGGCACAATGTTTACTTAGAATTCCATAAACTTATTGATATGATGGCATGAGTACAAATTCTAAGCAAAGGATTCGGGGTCTATTTCAACAAGTTCATATAAGGAAAGAGTATTTCCATAGTCCATTCAATTAGTTAGATATTTTTTGGAAAACCTCATTGATCTGGGCAACAATTCAGGTGATGGTTCTACCCCAATTGATGACAAAACTTTTAGGAGCCATAACTTTTACATCATATCTCTAATTGACTCACTGCTTGAACCATTAGAAATCTAAGAATGAGGATAATGTGGTGATTTATCACTGAGCTATGATTGATGGATTTTGACCCCTAAAAACCCAATGGAACTGCCCTAAATTTCAATTTTAATAGTGTAGTCTAAAAATAGTAAGTTTTTAAAAATAATAATTCCTTGAATGATGTATTGTTTTAAATCATGGAAATTGAACCAATTAATCTCCCTCAATATTGGTGACCTTATACATCCTCCTCCTAATTTCAAAATGTGTATAAATAAAGATGTAACCTAAAAGGAAAATTAGACATATCTTCCTTGAGATAAGCATATAATGGTATTGCAATTTTGAGTAATAAAATATCTCTTCTCAGAGAATTCATTTTTACTATGTTATTTTCATGTTATTAAAGTATTTGTCAATCAAAACTTTTGATTTTTGTATCAATGGTATTAGAGTGGTTTGTCTTGAGAGTGTATGATCCTGAGGACGAGGTCAGGTTACAAGAAGCTTGGGTGGAAAACAATAGAGCTTCCAAACTATCCACCTGTTCGATCCAAATGACTTCAAATGGTGGATGAAAATGAGACATTTGATCCTTTCAAGGAAATGGTGAATGATTCCCTCCAATGACAATAAGCACATATGCTACAATAATTTGCCTAAATTCTCTAATAACTCTTGATGGGAAATTATGGTTCCTCATCTGCACTTCTTAGCTCCTCATCTATGGAATGTCCTTTTAGTTCCCCAACACCCTTCAAGGTTTAGGTGAATTTTGATATTACCACATTTGAAGGCAAAATCAATGTTGATGTAGTATAAAATTTGTTGGATCAATTGTCTTCCTACTTATCTATAAATAAATTCACCGATGGAGAAAAAATCACTTTTGCTCTTTTGAAAGCATCATTGCCCATGAAAAATTGGTGGGAAGTGTACAAAAAGAGGTTCAATATAGATGACATTGGCCTTGAGGTGGAACCTACTTGGGATGATTTCATAGAAGTGATAAGGGAAGAATACTATCCCATTAGAGCATATGATGATTTGTACATATAGTGACAACAACTTTGCCAAGGTAAGGACCAATTTGTTCAAGATTACACAGACATTTTTTATTCTCTATCTTCAAGATTGGGCATCCAAGAAAGTGAGAAACATAAGAATATCAAATATCAAGGTGGACTACAATGGTACATATGGTGGGAAATGGAACTCTTCAATTTGGAAACCCTCAGTGAGGCATACAAGTTTGTAGTGAAGATTGAGCAGAAGCATGGAAGAAAGAATACGAAGAGTCAGCCTTCAAAATGGAAAAATGATAAGGAAGGTCAAACATGAGGCCAAAATTGGAAGAAAAAGGAAGCTCAAGATAAGAAACCCTAGAAGGAGAAGGATATAAAATGGTGTCATTACCACAAAATTGGAACTCACTCCAAAGAAGAATGTCGAGCCATAAGTCATTGCTTTTTGAGTCACAATACTCAACATCTAATACTCTGTCTCATACATAACCTATAGTTGAAGATAATGAAGAAGAGATTGTAGATACTGATCCTAACACCATCATCACTTCATCATAGACCCAAAAAGAAAGGCTAGATGATAAGGAAATATTGTTTCACTCTAAATTATGGGTAAAAAGTAAGCCTCTACTTTCATTCTTGATAGTGGGAGTCAAAAAAATTTAATCTCTACTAAAGTTTTGAAAATTCTAAACCTATCCATGAAGCCTCACCCAAATCCATACAATATTGGATGGTTGAGCCTAGGGAGAGACCTCTATGTCACCTATTAGTGTCTTCTTTCATATGCAATAAAACCTTTCCAAGATGAAGTCTTCTGTGATGTGGTCAATCTAGATGTTTGTGATGTAATCCTTGTTCAGTCATTCATGTATGATCAACATGGAATCTATGAGTCATGAACCTAAATAATCACTCTCACTCTTGGAACGTGGCACTATAGGGTACCAGAGGTATCACATCCCACAGCTATCTCCCTGATCAGTGCCAAGTAATGTAAAAGATTGGTGGAGAAGACAAAACAATTCATTATCATGGTGGTCAAACCATAAAAATCCAAGAAGGTTGATGTTGCAGTCCTAACTACATAATCAACACAATAACATAAGCATATGGGATAAATCATAGGAGAATATGATGACTTATTCAAGTCACCCACATGAGTTTCACTACATTGCCAAGTAAAACATTCTATCAATTTGATCCCAAGATTACCTTTGCCTAACAATCCTATGTATCATAGATCAATTTTGGATAATGATGAGAGAAAAAGATAGATTCAAGAATTGATCCAAAAGGGTCACATAAGGCCAAGCTCTTCACCCTGTGGTAGCCCAATAATCCTGGCACCAAAGAAATATGGAACATGGAGGTTTTACATTGACTATCAAGCCCTGAATAAAATCACTGTGAAGAATCCTACCCCCTCCCTAGGATTGATGACCTGCTAGACCAACTCTATGGTATGAAGTTATTCACCAAAATTGATCTCAAATCTAGCTATCACCAATTTCCCATCAATCCCATTGATGTCTAGAAGACTACATTCAAATCTAAGGAGGGGCTCTTTGAATGGTTGGTTATGCCTTTTGGCTTAACTAACGCACCCATAACCTTCATGAGGATGATGGATGACATACTATGACCCTTCACTAACTCATTCATGGTTGTCTACCTAGATGACATAATCATTTACAATAGAACATGGGAGTAATATCTACAACATGTTTAAAAGGTGAATCAAACTCTTTGGGGGCACAAGTTGTATGCAAATCTTGACAAATGCACATTCAAGATGAAAACAATTCAGTACCTTAGGTATGTTTTGAATGAGTAAGGGGTTCATGTTGATCCTAAAAATATTTGGGTTATTTGAGAATGGCTTGCACCAAGGACCCTCATAGAAATTCATAGCTTTTTGGGTCTTGCAAATTTATATCACAGGTTTGTTCTTGGATTTTCACATGTTACTTGGTCACTAACCCAAGTGACTAGAGGAAGAGCTAAAGATACATTTTAGTGGGGTGAAATACAACAAAGGGAATTTGAGAATTTGAAGAATACACTTTGCTCAACCCCAGTTCTTGCCTTGCTAGATTTGCATTAACCTTTTAAGTTGATGAAAGATGCATCTGAATATGCCATGGGAGCTATCATCATGCAACATGGCCATCCTATTACATATCATAGTGAAAATTTCACTGATACAGTCAGGAAATATTTGACATATGATAATGAGCTCTATACCATTATGCAAGCCTACAAATAATGGAAACACTACATCTTAGGGAAAGATACGATCATCCACACTAACCATAGACCATTGGAATTCATCCAGACATAAAGTAAACTATGAAATAAGAGGCACCAAAAGTGGGCCACATATATACAAAAATTCCATCTAATAATCAAACATAAAAAGGGGAGCTCAAATACAGTTGTAGATTGTCTGAGCTACCAACCAATTACTACACTGACAATAGTTCTTGACTTATACAGACATGAGACTGCCACTTGGGGTGTTATATATGAATCAAATCCTACCTTTGTTGATACATATCAGGTGATTCAAAAAAGGTAAACATGTTTCTAATTTATATTTACAAGATAATGTCCTATGTCACATGGGGCACATCTATGTTCCAGCTGTAGAGCAACAGAAGATGATATGGGAAGCACATTTTAGTAGGATAATTGGACACTTTGGTGTAGAAAAGACATTGGTAGTTCTTCAAAAACACTTCTACTAGCCCCATATACAAAAGGACATGGAAAGGTATCTCAAATTTTACACCCATTATGCGATATCCAAGACAAAAAATAAGAAGCAAGGATTGTACACACCATTTCCAAAACCAACCAAGCCTTTGGAATCTATCTCAATGGATTTTCTCTCAGGTTTGCCCACTTCAAAACATGGCAAGGACTGTATTTTTGTTGTAGTTGATCATTTTTCAAAAATGGCTATCATGATTACTTATAAGAAAAATATATCTACTGAAGAAACTACTAACTATATTTTAGTCATGTATGACTCCATTTTGGTCTCCCCAAGTCCATTGTCTCAGATTGAGATAGTAGGTTCCTAAGCATCTTTTGGTCCACTCTATTGAAGATGATGGATGCCAGATTGATGAAGTCCATAGCCTTCCATCCTTAGAATGATGGTCCAATAGAGGTGGTGAACCACTTGATTCTTCACATGATTTTAATGTGTCACTCCAAACATCCACTCATATGGGATGAGGGGCTTCTTTTCATACAATATGGATATAATCAGGCCCTGCATAGCTCGACCAGACACAGTCCATTCCAAGTATTCTTTGGGTTCCAACCATGGCACCAATTGATATAGTTATTCCATTATCCACCATGGAATACACACCTCATAGAAGATCTGAGGAATCAAAACAACAAAGTTCATTGAACAAATGCAACACATCCAACAGCAAGTTCATGACATCTTGGAGAAGATGAATCAGAAGTATAAGCAACACCATGACAAACATAGGATTGCACACCATTTTAATTTGGGTGACAAGGTTTGGTTGTCGCTTTAGAAGGAACAACTTTCAAGCCCACATAGAAAAATTTAGCCTTTGTGATATGGTCCCTACACCATCAACAAAAGAGTTGGAGAAAATGCTTTAGATTTTAACCTACCAGCCTACCTTGGTCTGCATCTAATATTCAATGTGGATCTCCTTAAACCATATCATCCACATCTATTGGAAACTTTAGTCATAGAAAAATAACTAGACATTGATGAGCTTAATCCATATATTTTTACACCAGTGGAGGAGGATCAGATTATGGACACCTAGATGAAGACAACAAGAGGATGCTCTATTTCACTTTATCAAGTGGTTAAAAGGGGCTAGCTTAGCCACCAAGGTGAGTGGATCATAGAGAATAAAATTAAGACACAACTAACACACCTAATGAGTAATATTAACACAATGGGTACCATTGCTTCTCAAGGAGGGAGGAATGATCTGGGCAATAATTCAAGTGACAATTCAGGTAATGGCTCTACCCCAATTGATGATGGAACATTCAAGAGCCATAACTTTTGCATCGTAGCTCTAATTGACTTGTCGTTTGAACCATTGGAAATATAAGAATGAGGAGAATGTGGTGAGATGGCATGTATATTATATAAATGGATTTTCACCCCTAAAAACCCAATGGAATTTCCCCAAATTTCAATTTTAGTAGTGCAGTCTAAAAATAGTAATTCCTCGAATTCTATATTGTTTTAAATCATGGAAATCGAACCACTTAATCTCCCTCAATATTGGTGACCTTTCACATCCTCTTACTTTAAAAATTTTTGTAAATGAATATGTAACCCAAAAGGGAAATCAAACATCTCTTCCCAGATATAAGCATATAGTGGTATTACAATTTTGAGTAATAAAACATCTCTTCTCAGATAATTCATTATTACTATGTTATTTTCATGTTCTTAACGTATCTATCAATCAAAACTTATAAGTTTTGGATCACTCATGTATTCAAAAAATTATTACATTTTTTTTTCCAAAAAATCTTTAACTAATTCCATATAAGCAAGAAAGAGACCTATAGGTTATAGGCATGTAGGTCCTCTTTTGAATAAAATCATTTGTTATGACAAATAAGGACAGGTTTAATACACCATTCCAGTTAGAATGTGATGTTAAAAATTAGTGCATAGACTCATGATAGCATCTAAGCATTTGAGATCCAATGAGGGTCAACTTCTAGACCTAATGCTCAAACCCTTTTTAAATAGCCTCCTATAGTCATGCCTTGGAAGGTATGAGCTAATAGGTAAAAACAATGAAGATATAATGCATTGACAATGTTACATAAGGTTTTTGAAGGTTTGGGAAACCTAATTAAGATGACTGATATGTCTAATGACCAACAACAAGGTTCTATAATCCTAGGACATAGTCAAAACTGCTCTCTAATAGCCACTTATAGCCACTTGTTGATAAAGTAGTCTGAATAATTATGTGTTTGGGGAAGAAGTAATGTTTTAGGAAATTTGGAGAGGATTTATAAACTCTCAATTAGTATCTAATATATTAAAGGATTCAAGTATTAACTTTTAAATATCCTAAACCCTCAAATGCTCTCATATTGCTCCTAATAGACACCTACATGTTGTAAGGTCAGTTGATTGGTTTCGATCCTAAGGAAAGGGGAAAAGTGTGTAAAAGGAACATTGGAACCTTAATGAGATTTCCAAACAATTTCAATAATTTATCCAAAGTAAAATAAACATAGAGGATGTCATGGAGAACTATTTGTACATAAGATTCATTCCAAAACCCTACATACTCAACTAGTCACACACATGCCTCTTTGCCATGAGAAGTTTTGATTAACTAAGGAAATAAAAATTCTAAGAGAGGTAAAGGTAAATAATTTAAATATGTTTTATTTTAGTAATATATCATTTATACCCTTATACTTTTGATAATATAAATGAAACAAACTTGTAAACCCTGTCAGGCCTAAGAAGCTTAAAATCAAGCACAAGCAGACCTATGTGCAGTCATAAGTAAGGGATTTCAATTAAAAGGAATGACATGAAGACCTTAAGGAATCTAAGTATATGTATTGACTATATTAAAACACTCTAATATACCTCAATATCCTACATTGGTAAATGATAGCTCCTACACAGTCAATAGGGTTTCTTGGCTTGTCTTGCTTAAGAACCCTAGGCATGGACTAAAGAGGTTGTATGAGACCTAATGTAGATAGAAAGGAATGTAAAAATATGTAAAAAAGTCAATGTGGTTGTCATTGATCTTCCTAAGGTGTTAAAATCCATGACAAACTTCAAGAGACACACATAAAGCTAAGGAAATATAAATTCTAAGAGAGGTAAAGGTAAATAATTTAAATATGTTTTATTTTATTAATATATCATTTATACCCTTATACTTATGATGATAGAAATGAAAAAAACTTGTAAACCCTGTTCAGGCCTAAGAAGCTTAAAATCAAGCACAAGCAGACCTATGTGCAGTCATAAGTAAGGGATTTCGATTAAAAAGGAATGACATGAAGACCTTAAGGAATCTAAGTATATGTATTCACTATATGAAAACACTCTAATATGCCTCAATACCCTACATTGGTAAATAATATCTCCTACACAGTCAATAAGGTTTCTTGGCTTGTCTTTCTTAAGAACCCTAGGCATGGACTAAAGAGGTTGTATGAGACCTAATGTAGATAGCAAGGAATGTAAAAATATGTAAACAAGTCAATGTGGTTGTCATTGATCTTCCTAAGGTGTTAAAATCCATGACAAACTTCAAGATGACACACACAAAGCTCCTCTCTCTTAGCCCTCATAAATACATAATATGCCACCTAAGTGCCACTATCTTCTACTTGGATATTTCATGACAAGATGAATGGTGGGTGTAAAAAGGACTTTGGAGGTGTTATATAGTTTCATTAACTTCCATATTTGGTCATTGGTTCTTAATTTGGTAGACCTTACTGTATGAATCATTGTTAAGACTCTAAGATACCTTTAGGTTGCCTAGAAGACCAAATCTAACATGATGAGAGAGAATTCAATTCCAATGCCTCCACATGGATTAGATTAAATTAAAATTACTTGAATCATGTTCAAAACTCTCCTGACCAACACCTCATGCTTTTATTTTATACTTGTATGGAACTGTATAAAATAGGCTAAATAAGGTTGTTTTAAGCTACTTGAGAGGTTTGTACAAAGTGTCAAACTATCAAATTTGACATAAGAATCCTTAGGAGATAATAAAACTCAATAACATGTTTATTTTAGGTTTCACATGTGTTGGAAACTTGTAGATCCAAGATTTAGTCTCTAGGTAGGGAGGCCTAATTGAGACCTAGTTAGGAGAGATAAATAGATGAAAAAGACACTCACTCTCATCACCTAAAACTTGGAATGGGTATGTAAATAAATAATAGGTCCTAAAATATTCCTTTAATTTTTCAAAAACATCCATAAAATTCCCTAAATAATTAGGTTTACATGATTTCAAGGCTACAAGGAATGAGGCCAAAATGGAGCTTTTGGTGTAGAATGAGTTCTTAGGGTTGGTTTTAGACTTATAACTAAATTTTTATAGGTATATTATGATGTTAATATACCATAAATGGAGAGATAATGATCTATAGAATATGAATTCAAGGTTTTATACTTGTATACAAGATTGGCCTAGTGAGGTGAAGAGATTTCTAGACACTTAGCAAGAGAATGAAGTGATGTGTCAAAGAGAACCTAAAGAGAGAAATTGAGAGGTGTAAATATTAGATCAAATTTTTAACTCAAAATTATATGACCTCAATAATTCTATTTTTTATCCAACAATCCAAAGTAAAGGGCAATTTTGGATATCTAGTCAAGGTGTCAAGAAAAGTTTAAAACTTTCACGCCACTTAGAGAAGAAGATTATCTTCAGAAGACTAACAATTGTCTTTGAGGACCTGATGGGGAAGTTTAAATATAATTTCTTATTTTAACTCATTTTTTACAATTCTCTCTCTCTCTCTCTCTCTCTCTCTCTCTCTCTCTCTCTCTCTCTCTCTCTCTCTCTCTCTCTCTCTCTCTCTCTCTCTCTCTCTCTCTCTCTCTCTCTCTCTCTCTCTCTCTCTCTCTCTCTCACTTTCTCTATATATTGAGCCTTAATTGGCTAAGTTTGTATCCTCCACTTGGGTATGGTGAATCCCTACCCATTTTCATACTTTTATCAATGAAAAATAACCTAGTTTTACCTTTTCCATGGATTGGTTTCAATATGAATGTTTGATTAGTTAATATTGTTAAGTGATAGGATTACTTCATTGGCATGTTTGTTCTTATTTAGCATTCATATTTAATTTGGAATCATTTTTGTAGGTATTTGGACGTGTTCAAATGGAGTGTTTATGGGTTTAGTGAGTTGTCTTTCATTAGTGTCAAGCTTTGACCTCTTGACTAGTCCTCCTATCTCAAGCTTGCTTCAAAAACCTTCATGAAAAACATTGATGTAGAGAGGAAGATTTGGATTAGTGTCATGTGAAAGTTAGGATTTCATTTAAAGTGCAATTGTAGATGGTTTTTAGTGATTAGTTCATATTTAGTGCATCACCTCCATTAGAATAGGGTTCTCTCCGTTTCCCTAACAAGTGTTAGAGTAGTATTTGAGCCTAAGTGATTCATCTAGAGGAGCTATCCCTTTAACCTAGATATTCACCTCTCCAATAGGGTAGCCAAAAAATTGATGTGTTTCTATGTTACATCAAATTAGGAAGGCTTTAATTACCTTCTAAAGGGAGTAAATTTGAGTGATAGCAGGTCCCCCACCATCAAAAGGAATCAAATTGTTTGTTGCCTAGTCATAAGTGATAAAAACCATTCAAATAAGAAGAAATAAAAGTAAAAACACCATATTAGTTAAAAGATTTGAGATAAAAACAAAATTTACAAATACATGTATTTATCTTGAGATAAGGTATGAACATCATCCCTAATGAGCCAAATGTCATAGATAATGATGAAATTGACAATAATAAATTGAATAACAATGATGAATATTTACCTATAAGTCCAAATTATGCTGCAAGCCCATATTCAAAGTACAAGTTTTTTGATTTTTTTATGATGAATCTATGCATGATGATTTATCCCCTATCAATGAATAAAATTTTATGAAAACACATAATGATGAAATTAATAATGAATAAAATGCCATCCCACAACTAAACAATATAATTAACAATGAAGAAACTACTAGTGAACATAAATATTTTGAAACACCCTCTCAACAAATTCTACCATTAATAACACCTCCAAGTATTGTGCGTAGAAAAGGAAAGTACTTAAATTAAGGTGATGAAAACATTTTGAAACCAATGCATAATAAAATATCTAACCTCCATTCAATAAGACTAGCTAAAAAATTTTGGGATAATTTCTTTGATATAATAGATTTTGATAGTCAAAAATGTCAAGTGTTTATTTTATGGATGAAATTGATTATGATGACACCTAAAATTTACACCCTAAGACTAAGAACATCTAACATGGATGATGAAAAGAATGAAATTTTTGAAAATATACATGACACATATCATATTTTAGGACTTAAATCATGTCACAAATATTGTAATGCTACCTGACAAATAATTAAAACTTTCATAGTTAGTGTTCAAAAGGAGAGAAAATGTTTGATTTCAAAAACTAGTCGAGCATTGGACATAAATAGAAAAACATTAAAGAAATCAATTGGAAGTTGTCAAATACTTAATGGTGCCAATAACACTGATCTCTAAGAATTCTCTAGTAGACTTCCATGAAAGGACAAGGCTATAGCTGATGTTATCAAATATTTACTTGCACAATTTTGGAAAGACAATACAAGATTTTCACCCAATACAAGATATGTAGTGAAAATAAGAGTTAGTTATCATTGTGAACCATATCCAAAACATTTTTTGGATATGACCCAAACATAATTGTAATCTAAGATTTTGAAAAAATATCCAAAAATTTATATTCATCAAAGATGTTTTGAGATGGCCAAACCATTTTATGTAAAAATAAATCATGTACACACGCACACACTTGTTGTTGTAGGTAACATGTTGAATTTTCAATTCACTATGATGTTTTTCACCATATGCATTGTACTTTGCATGCTAAAAACATTTCTTAGGTACGTGGCATAGAATTTCTACCAAAATTAGCCAAAGAATTTATTCCAACCATTTTTTGTAAAAGACTAGATGGACAGATCTTTTATAAAAAAACATGTTTGGATGGAAATTACAACATTTATGGTGGATTGATAAAATTAAAAAATCATATCCATGAGGAGAGTAAAATTACAATTAGACAAGAATTAGTTGGTTTGAGCAAATACAAATTTGTGACTTATCAAGTAAAATATGGCAAAGAATTTAAAAGGTGTGAACTTGTTATAAGACATATATCTATTTTAGAATTTATGATCGAATTTAGGGAATAAATTATTTATGAATATGTAAGGCATACACATAGGGATAGATGGTTGGATGAATATTTTAAGCTAATCTAGGACACATTTCCACTTGGTTCTATTGTTTTAGTAGTCAATTTTTCTAAGAATTACATATTTAAACCACAAATGGAAGCTCAATCATAGTATTAAAAATCAATCCAGGTTGCCATATTCATGAATATAGAATTCGTGCATGCACCTCATAGTGCAGAGAAAAATTAAAAAATATTAATGGAGTACCATTTTTATATCAGTGATGATCAGTCACATTATACAGAGTACATGCAAGGTTTTTTTGAGAAGTTATATGGATAGTTGACTAAGAGGGACATTAATTTCAATCAGCATTATATTTGGTTAGATAATTACACATAATAATTCAAGAATGCACAAATGTTTTACTAGTTGAGTAGGATAAACATTACCACTAGTGTATAACATATTTAGAGTTTCATTGAGATTGGCCATGAAAAAGGAGATCATGATAGTGTTGAAGAATGTGTGAAAAGAGATATTGCAAGATAGGAGTTAAAGTTCAAATATATTATTATTTTGATTGATGCAACAACTATTGTTTAATGGTTTAATGAGAAAATGGGATATGGTGCTCAAGATAATTCTACTATTCATATATATTTATGGTTGATAGAGGAATAACACTTGGTAGAGTATGAGGATTGTATGATTGTAATGGGATCAAGTGAGCTCCACTCATTTCATAGCTCAATGCATGTTCTTAGATGATTCATATGAGACACTTGGCATTTTTTTTCTACATGCATGGAATATTTTTGAAATGAGTGTGAGTCAAAATATGGGTGGATGAATGGAGAAACAGACCTCTAATTCTAATCTACACATATCAAGTTCTACCAACATTACAACTTACATATATGACAACATCACATGAATTTGACCATGTATCTCATCTAGTGAAACTAGGTAGAATATTAATCATTATGTACTATTTATTCTCATTATTTATCTTAATAGTGTCATAAAAAGGGAATAGATTAAGTTATTGATCCTAATTATCTATCTTGATAAAGGGCATACTTTTGTAGTTATTTCTTATGATGACAATGAAGAGGGAACATATTATTACTTATGTTGTTGTGTATAGGAAAAGAAAAAATTAAATTCCCCAATCATAGATGAAGTAAACATTAACTATCTCTTTGATGATTTCCTATAAAAAAATTTAGATGTATGGTTGTATGAATACTTTGAAACACATAGGAAGACACTACACTATTCAAATTTTGTTCTTGTAACAAATATTCAATTGGTTAAATATCATGAGAGGCCATTAAACAATAACATATGGAAATTTCATGAGTCAAACCATGAAGTTATTCTTTCTATTATCAATATTAGATCAGATCCTAGTGGTTCATTGGATTGAAATTCTAAGTTATGTTGACTTGTCAAATGTAGATGTATTTAATTTTACCAAATTTTATTTATTTTTTAGGTAGTACATATGAATTTCATTTTTAATTATTTACTAATTTTTTTGGTAGGCTAGTGGTGCCAAATAAGTTTCCACCTTCACATGCTTGTCATTATTAGTAAATAATTTCATATTCTTAAAGCTAAGAGAGATTAATATAAGTACTCAATTATTACATAAATGGTGTTCTTAAGGCTAGAATAAGTGGTGGGTCTCTCAATCATGCATGATGGAAGGCCAAGAACCTAGTCCTAGATGCTATCTCCTACCCTAGATGTGTTGTTAATGCCAATTTATAGCAATGAAGTATTGGAGGTAGAGTTATCTAACTTTAGATTTAACTTTGACAACTTTTGTTATTAGTGTTTATGTAAATGATATTTATGGATTATATAGCATTTAATTGGCCTAATGTAGATCTGATTATCACCCTTGTGCATTATCATTTCTATATTCTTAACCCTATTATACTTCTAAGGTAGGATATCCTCTTATCCAAATTAGGCTTAAACATTTGGCGAACCCAATCTTTGACCATCAAACACTAGGATAAATTAGGTTTTTCTAATTATTATACTTTATTATAAAATTTTAAAATTTTTATTTGTGAATCAATGGAAAATGTTAGTGAAAAAATTTGATTCCAAATGGAAGATAAAGAAGTATTGATTACTCATCTCAATAATAACAAGATCTTAATGGATGCATTTTGTATGTTACAAGAGATGAAATAAGAAAACAAGATAAAACTGAGGTTGTCTCACCTAGTGATGGTGAATCCCTAGAAGATACTATAATTGAATTCACACCCATATATCTACCTACATATATTGGGGGAATGAGTTATGTGTTTAATCCTTTTTGTCTTGAAACTACTATTAATACACCTATCATCGAACTACCAATTATTTCAACAACACACATACCGTTTTTAATACCTATTACTACCCTAAACATGTTCATATCCCCTTTGGTGATTTCTCAAATTGATAATCTAAATCCCATTGGGTTTATAGCTCAAATACTCTTTAAAGTTATAAAGACCTTAGATGACAAGGTTACAAATATTGAACAAAATGCTTTAAAATCCACTCATGTTATAGATTCATAAGATGTGTTGCATAACCCTGTTGTACTTGATATCTCTTTGCACCCTTTTCCAACTAATTTTATTGTACCTAAATTTCCATTTTATGATGGCAAATGTGATCTTGAACAACATATTCTATCCTTTTATGTGGCATACCTTGACTATGCCTCCAATTATAAACCTTTGACTAAATTATTTCCATGAAGCCTCAAGGACTATGCTTTGAGGTGGTTGTATGATTTACCTCTCCAATCCGTGAAAGCATTTAAACTTCTTATAGACCAATATTTAGCACACTTTTCCATTAATATTTCTAAAAAGGTTTCCTATGCTCAAATTTCCAAAATCAAACAAGGAACCAAAGATATTATATTTTAATATGTCTTGAGATATAAGAATGTGCTAGCTAAAATGATCAATCTTATGGAAGATTAGGATTTGCAAGACATATTCAAGAAAATTTGTATTGTTGCATTACATAATTCCATTATTTTAAATAAGTTTAAATCTTTTGATGATTTATGCCATGTTGTACGAGACCGTGAAATGAATCTTATGTCATTGAATAAGCTCAAGTATGTAGTAAACATGCCATTTGCAACTACATCTAGTACCAAATTTACAATCAAACCAAATTATAAGGTAAAACCTCCTGAGCCTAAAAAAGAAATAATAACCACAATTAACATAGTTTCACAACAACCTAATCAACTCATCTTATTCAATGCACCAAGGAGATAATTTTTACAGTATCTTGAGTCCTCAGCTTCATTACTCCTATGGTTACTAGAGTGTTAGCTTATATCTCTCCCTCATCTTATAGAGATTGATATGAGTCAACCATAACCCAAAGGATATGATTTAAATGCTTATTGTGATTATCATAAAGGATTAGGTCATTCTATAGACATATGCTTTACCTTAAATCACAAGATCTAAGATATTATCAATGACCAAAAGCTTACATTTAAGGGTCCTCCAAAGGAATCAGGCTCACAACCTAGTGATCACCATAAACAAA
The DNA here is from genome assembly GCA_037957365.1 of Torreya grandis. Taxonomy (NCBI): domain Eukaryota; kingdom Viridiplantae; phylum Streptophyta; class Pinopsida; order Cupressales; family Taxaceae; genus Torreya; species Torreya grandis. The sequence goes on along the minus strand of JARHVA010001834.1, from coordinate 2,656,647 downwards.
AAATATTTAATAATCCTTTACAAGATCATTCTCAAAAAGAAGCAGAAGTGAAAATGGTGTATAATGCACATTCTCCCCCATCACATTATGGACACCCATTATATGGTATTTTTGGTACTTACACATGAAATATACATCCTATGGTCAAGAGACCCTCTATTCCTTTTGATGATAGTAAGATTAATGATGATGAATTTGATATTTATTCTTTATTCATTTGAGCATACCTTGATAAACACCCTATAAATAGTGTTATTATTGATAATGGTATAAGTGAGAATGTTTGTACCATGGAATTACTTACACACTTGGTTATATTCATAATTATTTACATCCTTATAGTAGATCAGTTAGAGTATTTGATGAGACCTCATAGAACGTTATTGGTGAGATTGACCTACCTTTACATGTCGATCCCACACATGTGGTTACTAATTTTTTAGTTATACCTTCCATGGGCATCTTTGATATGGTGTTCGAAAGACTTTGGATCCATATAATTCTATTAATACTTTATATAGTGCATGGATGTGTAAAATACATTCATACCAATTGGGTATTTATAGTTTGTAAAATTCCATATGAACTTCCTCTTGAACAAGAGAAAATTATACCCATATAGTTAATTACCAAGGCTCATTCACTATAAAAAGGTAAAAAATAAGCAATCCCCTTTACTAGGAAGATAGTACTTGAGACACCATTACATTAGAGACATATAGTGAATTCCATAGAATCCTCATCTACTAAACACCATGTGTAAATATCCACAACCCTTACACATGATCTTATTATTGCTATTCCAAAGAAACCACAAAACACTCAATGATGGCTTCCACAAACCCCTAATCCTATTACTACTTCAATACCACTATGTCCTATTATCCATGCATAAAGCATCACATATATTATAGTGATATATATTGCACCTATGCATGCTCCTTGAAAGTATCACCAAATTATTACACTAGGTTTATAGATGATATATATCTATGACCATTCATTGGATGCCATCATAGGATGATATTTTCTTTTGAAGTATACCAAAAATACTAAAATAACAAAAACATTCAAAAATCTTAAAACACTTTTGGCACCTACATGTTCTATATGATCCTTGGCATTTATGTGTTAGTTTCATGTTAATGGATGTCATATCAGTTACTCTTACATAAATATGTGTGTCACACTTCTACTTGATTGTGATATAGGAACACACATATATATGATCTATTCCCATATATGTTGGGCCTTACCTCTACTCATGTCATGCAGACATTGGGGGCATCTTCTTATTTTTTCTTGATACACATAGGTTATATGGTTTGATGATCACTTTTCATTGTCATGGTTGAGCTTACATATGTACTTATACATGTCTGTATTAATGATTATATCGTACACAAGGTACTTGATATGATATATACTTGGCATTTTTTACTAACACATTAGATCCATGGGCTACTGTGACATGTTTATGCTAGTTGCGTATACTTTATATACTTCCTTGAGTGTCTTACCTTGTTATTGCATTCCTTGTTCAAGAATTTGAATATGCTCCTTTATTTGTGACCCTCATACCTATGTATGATTTGCATATGTCATTATTTATTTTATGGACATTTGAATAAATCATCCTTAAAAGTTTGTACATTTATCTAAGTCATGTCCCTTTGATTATGTGATATTTGAACATGCCCCTTGTTTGTAGTCTCCTTGGACCATTGCATTTTGACTTACTTTTGAGTGCTCTTATGTGAGTGCTTATTTTTTTGTTGAGCTTATACTATTACTATTTAGACATTTCCATGATCATTATCATGCATCTTTAGTCTTCATGTGATCATTTTGGTTCTATGCACTTTAATTCTATATCTACCTAAACATATTCCTTCTATGTGATAGAAGGTTATATTCATAGATTATGCAACTATTTTATCCTTTTGAGGTACGGTAATTATCATTTATCATCTTTCCCTCACCTCAAAGGGTGGCATATTAGTGGAGGTATGTCATAGATACATGTTCTTCACACTTGGAATAGTTTTTAGATTTAGTGGGGGCATGTTATATGGGCATGGCTTACACACATTCATAGTTTTCAAATTCAGTGGGGGCATGATTTGGAAGCATGTTATCCACATTCATTCAGTATATGGTACTTATATCAATTTTTATATTTAGTGAGGGTATATCATATGGGCATGGATTCCACACATTCACATATTTTATATTCAATAGGGTGTACTTTGGAATCATGTTCTCCACACTGATTTGTTACTCAACATATTTAGATTACAGTAGGGACATGTTTTGAAAACATGTTCCCCACATTGGTACTTATATCAATTTTAATTTTCTCTATATATAATGGGGAATGCTTTGGAAGAATGTTATCCACACTTACACATTTTTTGGAATTAGTGAAAGAACATAGTAATATGATTTAGATTCATAGTTATGGTAGAATTCTATACATTGGTACCATTGTTATACACAATTTCAACATGAGACATATCTAAGGTGCATATTTTATGTAATTTATGCCTAATATTGCAAAATCTAAATCAATTTCAGATTTTAGAAAATTCTTAGGGAATGTCACCACCCACCAATTCAACTTTTTAAAACTATATTGAGCTTATATACAATAGTAACAATTTCATTACTAGATGAAATGAAGGAAAATTTAGATGATATTTATGGTTTATATAGCACCTAAGTCTTGTACACTTGAAAAACTAGACCTTGTTTTTCCCCCTCAGTTATAGGCCTTTCCCACTTCTACCAATGTCATATTTTATCTATCTTATGCCCATTAGCCTATATATCTTAGTCCAATTAGTATTATGTTGATGACACAGGGCTTTTATCTTTTCCAAAATTCTTACAATGTAATTATCTTCTATCTCTACAAGTTTTGAACCTATACAAACTTTTCTAATCCCTAGACACTAATGTCTAAGACAAACACTAGCATCGATATTAATGTCCTCACCTGATGTAAGTGTCTTATGCCCTAAAATTCATCTATTTTTAAAATGAAATGTATCCTAATGGCTAGCCTAAGTGATTTTATGCAAGTTATTACTCCAAAGGCATTAACATAAATATAATATCAATCCTCATTCATTTGTCACCTAATAAAAAACTAGAAAAGACCAAGAGAGACCAAGACAACTTATTAAAACCACTCTATCAAGCATTCAATTGAAAAAAAACTTCTTTATTTCCATACCAATCATAGGTATAGCACATTTATAGGTCTGAATTACTAAAGGAGTAGCCTAAAAACCTATTTTTTTCAATTTATAAGTTAGGTCATTGTTATACTTCATTTTCACATATTGTATGATTCACACACAAGCCAACACATAGGGGATAACTACAATAATTTGAGGCCCTCTTCAGAGTATTATCTATATAGGTAACACTCATTGATAGAGGGGTCTTTAGGGTCTGATTGACATCATGTGCCCATTAATCCATTTTCCCCCAAGGTCAAAATGAAGATGAATAAGTTGGGTTTTAAAAATTCATGAGGAGAAATAGTTAATGACCTAGATCTGAATGCATCAGAGTGAAGGTGAAGTCAAACCTAGAAGCATCTAAGTGGTCGTATCCTCTCCCAGTAGTTATTTTGTATAGGAAACCTATTTTAAACCTTAATAATAACATTGATGTAACCATCCTAGACTAATGTTAGTGTCTAGAATTCTATAAACATCAGATCCAAAATTTAATGACTATTCCAAAACCATCTTCTAGCCTAATTTTTATTTGTTTCAATCCAACTTTGTGTTAACATGCGACCCAACTAAGTATATTAATTCTTTGTCATTTCTATATATAACTTAGTTTTACCTTTTATATTTAGCCTATACTTAGCATAATAAATTTGGTGTATGCTTATATCTAAGTTTAGGATCTATTTATCCTACTATAAATCTAATTATCACCCTTGTGCATTATCATTTCTATATTTTTAACTCTACTATACCACCAAGGTAGGATAGCCTCTTATGTAAATTAGGATTAAATAGTTTTCACTCTCTTGAGTAGTAGTGAAAACACACTTACGAGTGGGTTTGGAGGTCAAGGTCATGGGATAACATCTCATTCACCTATCCAAATTTGTTCTAATTGACGAACTTTCACTTGGAGGTCTAGAAAGTATAAATTCTAGTTGGAGGACAAGAACTTGTCTCTTCACTGCAAAAGAGTTACATTTTAGGACCCATCATTGTAACTTATGCCACTAATTGGTCCTAAAATTTATATCAACATGATTCAAGGATAAATTATAGGGATTTTACATGCATGTGATGTTTTCAATTTGTGCCAATTAATTATTATTTTTGTTTATGCATGCCTAAAATTAAGCTTAAAAAGTACATTTTTATTGTAATGGGAAGGACGTTCTTGAGGTAGGAATGGGTGGTGGGTATCTCAATCAAGCATTATGGGATGCTAATAACCTATTCCTAGATGTTAGCTACCACCTCAGACATGGTTTCAATGCTAATTTTAAGCCACAAAACACTAGAGGTAGAGTTTTTCTTCTACAGCTTCAACTTTGACAACATTTGTTATCAATATTTCCATGCTCTTGAAGAGTAGTGAAAATATGCTTCTAAGTTTATTTGGAGATAAATATCATGTAAGAACATTTAATTCACCTATATAAACATGTTAAAAGTTAGGTAATTTCACATGGAGGTCTTGGAGGTAGAAATGCCATTTGGAGGACAAGAACTTGTCTCTTCACTACAAAAACTTTACATTTTAGAACTTGTTATTACAACTTATGCAATAGTTTGGTCTTGAAGTTTCCATCAATGTTATTTGGGTATAAACTATATATATTCAACATTCACATTATATTAATTTTATTTAGTGCCAAATAATTATGGTTTGCATTTTATGCATACCTGAAATTAGGCTAAAAAATATTTTTTTTCTTATTTTAGGAAAGACATTCTTGAGGCCAAAATGTATGGTGGGTCTCTTGAATAAGCATGATGGGAGGAAAAAAACCTATCACTATATGTTATATACCAACCTATATATTTTGGTGATTCTATTTTTTATCCACAAAGCTTTAGAGGCAAAGTTCTCCATCTATAGCTTTAACTTTGACAACATCAGTTGTCAGTGTTTTCACGCTCTTGAATAGTAGTGAAAACATGATTCTAGATGGATTTAAACATCATGATCATAGTATAATGTGTACTTTAAATATTTATATGTTATCTAAGTGTGTTAATTACACATGGAGGTATAATAGGTATAAATTCTAGTTGGAGGATAAGAACTTGTCTCTTCAATACAAAAAAATTGTATTTCAGGACCCATCTCTACAAATGGTGCCATGGATTGGTAATGAAGTTTAAATAAAAATTATTCAAGGCAAAATTATAATTATTTTAAATTCACATGAGGGTTATTTAATTTCATACTAAATACTTAGGGTTTTCATTTTACATAGCCCTGAAGTCGGGCTAAAAAACTACATTATTATTGTATTAAGAAGGGTGTTATTGATGCCACAATAGGTGGTGGGCCTTTCAATTGGTCATGATGGGAGATAAATAACTTGTTAATAAACATTATACACCACACCTAATTTTTTCACAATTGCACTTTTGATCCATGAAGCACTAAAGGTGGAGTTCTCCATCTATAGCTTCAACTTTGATAGCATTTTTTGTCAATGTTTCACGTTCCTAAATAGTAGTGAAAACATGCTTCTAAGGGATTTTTTAGGCTGATATTATGGAAAAACATGTAATTATCATTCATATATGTTATTTAAGTGAATTAATTACACATGGACGTCTCAAAGGTGTAAACTCCAGTTAGAGGACAAGAACTTGTCTCTTCACTTCAAATAAAGTTACATTTCATGACTTGTAACTATAACTTGTGCCACGGGATGATCCTAAATGTTCCTAATAATGATATAGGTTGAAATTATATGGTTTGAACATGAATTTTATATTTATTTTATTTCATTCCAATTACTTATGGTTCATATTTGAGGCACGCCTAAAGTTAGGCTTTAAAACTACATTTTTCTTGTTTTGGGAAGGGCATTCTTGAGGACAAAATGGGTGGTGGGTCTCTCAATTGAGAATATTGAGAGGCCAATAACTTAGTGTTAAATGTTATATACCATCTCATATGTGTTTTAAATTCCATTTTTGAGCCAATAAGCATTGGAGGTAGAATTTTCCATTTATAGCTTTAACTTTGACAAAATTTGTTGTCAGTATTTCCATGCTCTTAGATACTAATGAAAATATGATTTTGGGTGGATATGGACACTATGGTCATGGGAGAACATGTATTTTTCCTATAATGACATGATAAAATTGATTTAATTTCACCTGGAGGTCTTGAAGATAGAAAGTCTAGTTGGAGGACAAGAACTTGTCTTTTGTTAAAAAGTTGCATTTTAGGACCCACAACTACAACTTTGCCATAGATTAGTCCTAAAGGTTAAATTCACATGATTTAGGGTGAAATTAAAGGGATTAAAAATTCAATTTAGGTTTATTTTATTTCATTCCAATGACTTACATTTTTTTATTTTATGTATTGGGAAGGACATTTTTTAGGCTGAAATGGGTGGTGGGTCTCTCAACTGGGCATGATCAGCCAATAAAATATTCATAGACATTATATTCCACCATATATATATTTTAAATTAAATTTTATAGCCATTAAGCACTGAAGGTGGAGTTTTGTATTTGCAACTTCAACTTTGAAAACATCTGTTGTCAATGTTTCCATGCTTTTGAATTATAGTGAAATCATGATTTTGGGTGGGTTTAGAGGTTGAGGTCATGGTATAATGTTTCATTAACCTATATATTTGTGTGCATATGTGAACATATATTTTTAGTGTTTCCATGTTCCTGAATAATAGTGAAATCATGATTTTGGGAGGGTTTAGAGGTTGAGGTCATGGGATAATGTGTCATTAACCTGTGTGTGTGTGTGTGTGTGTGTGTGTGTGTGTGTGTGTGTGTGTGTGTGTGTGTGTGTGTGTGTGTGTGTGTGTGTGTGTGTGTGTGTGTGTGTGTGTGTGTGTGTGTTCCAAGTGACATAATTTCACCTAGAGATCCTAGAGGTAGAAATTCTATTTGGAGGATAATAACTTGTCTCTTCACTAAAAAATGTTACATTTCAAGATCTATCATTGAAACTTATACCACAAATTCATATTGAAGGCTCCATTAACATGTTTCAGGGTGAAATTATAAGGCCTTTATACTCACGTGAGGGTTCTTTTAGTTTATGCCAATGAATTATGATTCTTATTTTATGCACACCTAAAGTTAGGCTAAAAATTGCATTTTTCTTGTTTTGGGAAGGGTGTTCTTGAGGCCAAAATGGGTGGTGGGTATGTTAATCGAGCATGATCAAAGACCAAGAACCTAGTATTGAATGTTATCTTCCACCTCAAACATGTTGAAAATTATATTTTTGAGTCATAAATTACCATAGGTAGAGTTCTCTAGCTACAGCTTCAACTTTGAAAACATTTATTGTCAATGTTTCCATGCCCCTGAATAATGGAGCGGATATATGATGAGAAGAGAAGAAATGGCCAATTTGAGTGCATTAAAGAGGGATGAAACATATTTTATGAATTGAAATAAAATATCTATAATCACCATTATATTTCAAAGCCTTAGGAGACATGAAAATTAAAATCTTACACTACTTCAAAGGGCCAAAGAAGAGTCTCCAAACATCCCAAAGGAGGAGGTTAAACAAAACCACTTCATCAAACATGCACAAGTAGGAGGTAGAACATAAACTTTCATCAAACATGCAAAAGTAAAATTTATAAGGGCATATAAATAAGGTATTCAAAAGATTAATATTCTATTATATTTTTCAATCAAGTACTTATAATAGAAATGTGGTATGTCTATAAATTCAATGAATACAAAACGTGAATATCAAGTCCCAAATGATATTAAATCAAGGTAACAGGGGTATTCATATAATAATAGTGATAAATGGTTTATCCCAATCATCAGAGGTACTTCACAATAATATATGACTCTATCTCAAACATTATACTCATTTCTTTCATATAGTTTTAATTGCAACACATATTGAAATATTGTAAGTTAGTATTAATAAATTACATGAAGGAAATATTAAATATTATCATATATAAATATGTCCATACAACTATAAAATTTAGTTTTGAAATAATAATGTGACCCAAATTTTTTGTAGGAATATTATCACCATAACACACACACACACACACACATGTATCCATAAAATCCATAAAGACATATAAAATAAGAATATAATAGAATGTTGGATGAATGACATATAGTTATACAATGACAATAACACATACATTTCCATATATGTGTATAAAAAATTACATCATCAAACAACATAATAAAATGTTGGGTGAATTTCTTATACAAATACAATGTTAAAAATGTGTACATTGCCATATAGGCATATAAAAAAGTACATCATCTAAGACATGTTACTCATCAAATAGTCTCCCTCTTTTTTCCTTCCTTGAAGAAGACTCTCCCTGAGATGCCCTACTCATATATGGATATCCCTCAAATGCCTTGGATTCCTTAAAGGTTAGACTGTCGGTCCTTCTACGCTCATAGTTTACCTATAAATGAACCTATTCCAATACAAATATTATTTAAAAAGTTACATATAATGAGATTCATAAATTAATTTCAAACTAGAATACAAAAATAATTTAAACTTGCACTTACAACAATCTTGTGGTCATGCTCAATTTGTGCCTATCACTCAATAGGGTCAGTGACAGGTCGAGGTACACAAATAGGCATGTGAAAAAGGGAAGAAATATGAGAAGTTTTTGTACTAATCATTTGAGTGAGACTCTCAGACATCATATGAAAACCTTGTATGCTTAATATATTCACATAATTTTTATTTTACCAAGTATGTATTAAAAATATTAAAATTAATCTATTTTTACAATTCAAAATTATAGGTTAACATGTACCTTGGTGAGTGCTTATGTAGATGACATTACAACAATAATGCATATGTCTATCTCTACTCATAGAGAAGGAGGACTGTCTATTTTGGTCATCAATTGAACAAACAACCTTACTTATTTTACTAGAGGAATTAATCTATTGTATAACATGAATGATTGACACAAAGGAACAAACTTGAGGTTTTGGAAGATAAGTAGTGATACTAATTTAACTACTTTGGTAATAATGGAATTTTGTTCCTAATTTATTTAAGGGTCTAGAACAATAAATTAGTAAATAATATTACAATAATTATCGTACTAATTTGTATAATTTATTTTCCTTTTGTAACTTTCTAAAAATAGTAATGGAAGAGGAGAAATGCAACTTAGCTTAAAACTAGAGTGAGATGACTAAGATAGAAGCTGAAATAAGATATGCAGGTTGGGATAGTGTCATGAATCAAGCTTTGGATTTCATTCATTTAAAGGACAAGAGCACCAAAAACAAGACACTTTGGGGTCAAACACTATAGTCTAGGTCATGTCGCTGTTATCCAAATTGGTCACAAAGATTTGAATTTTTTGAGTTTTATCCATTATCCCTGTGTGAGCTTGCCTATGAAATTTTGGATTTTGAATGTTGATGTAGCTCCTTGTAGAGTTTATTTAATATCCAACCCTAGATCTTCATAGGGCTTAGATAAAACTTGAGAAAGAGGTGGGAGTTAGTGTGTGTAAAATGGATTGAAAGTATATCCACACCCCTTGTATGGACATGTTGCCTACATACCAATATGTTGAAGAGGGATCAAGGCATATGTTGTTCTTCCACTTGATGTGCTTTGTGAAATAGTGTTATGTATATGAAAAAATTCCAAACTAAGAGTGCTTGAGGTGGTTAGGGACTTGTGTGAGGGTTTGAATATGTTGGTAGCTATGTTGGATGGTTGTATGCAAAGAATAGAGTTTGCCTCAATAGTTTTGCTTATATTCTTACTTTATTTTTAATATTTTCCAACCCCTTATAAATGAACTTTGAATGAGATTTTATAGATATCTATTGGTCATGGTTTAAATGTATTTGCTCTAGGCTGACATAATGAAGAAGAAGAATCAAAAGGAAATGATCATCTCGGCTCAAAATATGATTGTATAGGATCACTAGAAATGAGACACCCTAGGGTCCAACACTATAGTCTGACCCTAGCACTCTTATCTTATAGGCTTAAGACCTAGGGGGATGAAACTAGCATGAGAAATGCAGCCTGGTTGATCTAGAATCAGGTCTCAAAAGTCTATGGGTGACTGGAAATAAGCAAAAAGGTGTCTAGAAGGGTCATGAGAGCATGCAAGAAGGACGTATGGGTTGGGTGTCACAAGCCACACTCAAGATACCAATTTTGATATTTTATATGACTACATTTCCCCCCCTTTTATTCTAGTGAGGCATCAAAGTGAAATACTAAGATAAAGGAAAAGTAAAAAGTGTACCTAAACATACCTACAAGGGTGAAGCCCATGAAGCTATGTGATGTTTGGTGTGCATAGAGAGAGCACATTTTGAAGTGTAAATCTACAAGATAAAATAAATAGTAGATCATTTCTTACTAGATACACTATATCTAAAATAATAATGTATAAAATTGGGTAAGAGAGAGAGGAAGATAAAGGAATGACTACACCTCAACAGGTACGTGAACCAATACAAAACCTATTTTGATGTTAAGTGATACTAGATTATGTTGAGTAATGCTAGGTATGTGCTATACCAAGAGTAATATCATGAGTGGAGCTGAGTGCTCAATTCGCCAAGAGTGGCTCAACAATATAAATGTTGGTCCTTTGGCTCCATCATCGCCCACTAAGTGCATCTATATGATCATGCATATACTAATTAATATTTAAACTATGTGTCTAATCCATTTGAGTAGGTGGCTCAAGGATACAAAGGCCAGCTAGTCCTTTGGCTCGATCATTGCCCACTAAGTACAGCTATGTACTGATATTAGTATGAATGTGTGTCATATGAGATGGCTCTTGAAGCTCGTGAATACTCTAAAATATGACAATGTGGCATGGATAGTTGAATGTGTGCTGGAAATTAGGCCAATCTTGGTTACTGTAGATGGAAGAGATTAGACTTGTATGAAAGCCACTCTAAAACTAGACATTTAGGCATATGTGGAACTTGGAAGCAACTCAAGAATGTGAAGGTTAGGCTTGTATGAAATCCACTCCAAAATGATGTCAACCACTTAAAGATGGAATAAGGCATGCAATTGATAAGAATACCTAGGTAATACATTGAACTTATAAAGAAAATAAAAACAATATGTCATGCACATTACCCCCAATCACTGGTGTTTGTAACTTGGATTCTGATTTGGAAGTTATACCAACTACCGAATATAAAACTAGAAGTGAGATCCATCATATAGTGCATGATGTCCCCTATATCTAGATTCTCTAAGAAAAACTATACTAAAACTATTGAATTTGAACTAATATGTATGTGACAAGACTGTAGCTTAGCTGACCTTTTTCACTATTTTTGGAAAATCTAGTTTTTTTGTTGTTTGGATAGGAGCATCAAAAATAGGACAGCCTGCTATTCAATTTTATTATCCATGTTTGGTGCTATTATCCTTTACTAAATCTGATGATTATTTTTTAATCATCACTATTTTTCTAGTCTATTCTACTTATTTTAACCTCTAATTTTTTTTTGAGTGTTTTAAAAACTAATTTTTTGATTGGTAGGAGCTTTGATCTCTATGACAAAGCCCATGTTTATTGCCTCCTCTTCTAAGGGTAGGAATGAAAACCCTGCAATGACTGCCCCCAAAAATAAGATCTCTACAAGTGTGTTATGCTATGAAATACATGATATAAAAAATATGTCTTAAGATATAGCATAGTTTTTATTGAAGATTGTTAGAACAATAGGGGTATGCCTAGGTAGATATAACAATGTAATAGCATGTGCAATGTATCGAATTGAAAATGGAAATGTTAGTTGTTATTTGCTAGTTTTCAAGGAGGGATGGATCATGATGTCCATCATGGCATTCAAAAAATCAAGATAATGCATGATGTGGATCATGGCATTGCAAATAGTTGAGAAGCAAACACACAACAATTACACAAGGTAAGAAACAAGAAGCACAAAAAATTGGCCAAGGGGCTAGTAAACAAGGGACAAAGGACATGGGTACATGCCACTCAAATTGGGAAAGCAAGCATACAAGCCATGTTCAAATTCCATATATACACAAAATTGGAAACAAGCAAGGTTGGCACGAGGGCCACAAGTACATATAAAAGTACAAGCAAAATACATTGGTAAATGTCCTAAGGCACACACAATAAACAATATAGGAACTGAGAAATGCAATCACATCTAGCTACTTAAAGAAAGGAAGGAAAACATGTAATATGATGTAAATACAATCATATCTAACTAATCAAATCAAGAAGTGAAAGTATGAAAGACATGTAGTACAAGACTAGGTAGATGCTAAGAAATACACAAGTGATATATACTAGTGAGTGTTGATAGAGTAATTTGTGTAAGCTAGTAAGTAATGTACATCATCATGATAACTAAAGTGTGTGGTGTAGGAATGGCATAACCTAGATGGTGTAGTCATGTAGAAGATGCTGCCAAGAGGTATATATATTGATGTAAGTCTCAAATGTAGAAGTAGGATGCCCCCTCAATGGATAGAGTGAAGCAATCATGGATATGGATGTCACTACACACACACAAAAAAGATCAAGTGAAGCATGGTAATGTAGATAAATCAATAAAAAATAGCATAAAATAATAAATGTAAGTCTAGCATGATAGTAGAAATGTAAAGCATGAATAATGCATACAATTGAAATATTTTTGTGTTTTGAAATTTTTTGAATGTTTTTGTATTTTAAAATGTTGTATTGTTTTTGGATATTTGATATATTTGAATGTTTTTGGATTTTGAAAAGTTATATTATTTTTGGTGTTTTGACATATTGAATTTTTTGGATTTTTGATATAGGCTATGTATAATCAATCATAAATAAACTATGTACAAGTAAGGCTAAGGAGAGACAATACTAACTGATGAATCTCATGGGAGACTCCCTATCATGATGTCATGTATCAAAGAGAAGAATCATGCATGATCATGAATAATGATGGAAGGAATGAGACTATGGCTTTGAAAGTTATGCATGTTGTAAATGCTCTATAATCTCTATAGTGGAAATAAACTATGAGGTCCCTTTTTAACTTTGAAAAGTGGATGCAACTGTAGGGCTCTTAGGGACTCATGTAGTACTAAGAGAAGTTATTTTAACATGTGCTTTATGTGTAGATGTAAGAGACCTCAATGATACTACCCTGGGTGTGAACACTATAGCTAGAAGCTATCAAAAAATTTAAAATTTTGATTGCTCTAAAATAGACCTCTATGGAAGTGTATGAACTCTTTGTGCTGGCAATGGAGGCCTTGACTGTGTTTGAATCTGAACTGGAGGAAGAATTGAAACTAGTGGAGAAACTAAAATTGGTGGTGGAACTGAAACTGGTGACTACAAAATAGTAGATGACTCTAAAATGGGGAGTGGTAACTCATATGTAACTTCACCAACTGAAACAACTTGATTAGCATGAATGAATTTCATGCATCTATGAATTGTAGAAGGTACTACTCAAAGTTTCTAAATCCATGGTCAACCAAGTAACATATCAAAAACTCCTACACTGGGAACAATAGTAAATGGTGTGGCCACAAGTATTGACCAACCTATAGATGAAGTACAATCTCACCTAATGAAATTTGTATGTTCCCATTGAATCCACTAATAATTGTGTCCATCAAGGTATTATCCTACTCTAAATATCCTAGATACTGTAGTAATGTCATAGTGCACATGTTCACGTTAGATCCATTGTCTATGAGAACACTATGAATGGGATGATTATGAATATAAGCTATAATAAAGAGTGCATGATAATCTGAATCATCCTCAACTATCTCTTACTCTGAGAAAGAGATGGAAGGTCTATCTAGAACTCTAGAATTATACACACCAATCATGTTGTTCAAAGGATGTGTCTCAATTGAAGGTGCTTGATATGTAGCCGGTGAAGGATGTATATGATATGCATGGTGAACACCTGATGTATCCCCTATCTCTTATTTATAATGTTGTGGGAAAGGATCTAAGAAGATTTTCAAAGCTTTATCCTATGTTTGCTTTGCCTAAGGAGGCTCAATTGGAGTGCCAAGATCAATAACATTGCCATCTATCAAGTCATGTATCTTGTGTTTCAAATTGATGCATATGTTTGTTTTGTGGCTTGGTGCCCTTTGAAAATCACAAAATTCATTCTGATTATATCCCTGTGTAAGAGGCCTTATTGGATCAACTTCTTAAATAGGAGGGAGAGATATGATATTACATTCCAATAACTATTGTAAAACTCTAGCTGGAGATACTAGTAGATTGGTAACTGTTTGTTAAGGAGGCGGTAATATAACCATTCATTGAGGGGGATATGAAGCCATATTAACTGTTGGTTTACTTTAACTTTTGCTATCATTTACCTTTACTTTGTATGGGACTTTGTTGTTAATATTGTTTGTTGTTTTGGATATACTCATGTACTTGAGTTTGCCCATTGAAATTAGTTTGATTTCCCTTTCCTTTAGTGCATGACATAACTCAATGAAGGAAGAGAATATTTTAAACATTATTGATTCATGCAAGGCTGGTTGAAGACTCTGTTTGAAGAGATCTTGTAACTCTTGATCAGCCATGGGGCTAGTCATCTTAGCTAAGATAGTCTTATATCAAAGAACATAATCTGTGAGATGCTCATTTGATCTTTGTTTATGTTGTGTAACTTGGGAATAAGAAACCTTATCACCAATGTTACTTCTGAAATAAAAAAGAACATGTCAATGAAAGGATTAAATTCATTGATCGACTAATTTGGTAGGCAATAGAACCATTTTAAATCATAATCCTTTAGACTCTATAGAAATAGCTTGGTTAGTAGCCAGTCATTTGGCACATAGTCCAAGCATGCTGTGTGAAAATCTCTCAAGTGTGTCTCTAGATCACCCTTGCCATCATATAGAGTGAGCTTGGGTTGAACAAAACCTTGTGTCAAGGGTGCTGAATCAATATGATGTGCTCAAGGTGTATGAAGTAGAGAAAAAAAATCCAAATCCTGCATTGGTCTAGAATCACCTTGCTCAAGATGTAGCACCTTAGATTGAAGAGATTTTATCTCTTGCAAAAGGGTAGCCACATCGGGAGACAAAGAAATACTAGTCGTAGATGGTGGTGGTATAGAGGTAGGTTGGGCTGCTATAGGGGGTTGTTGAGACATATTTACCCCCGTAGTGTCATGTACAACTAGTTTCTTTGAAGGAATAGAAGACTCAACTTGTTTAGCCTTTTTTATTTCCATAATAGATTGTAAGATAAGAGTATGATCTCAAGGCTATTCCCTGAGTCTTTCTCAAAAACTTTATAGGACAAAGACATACTAGTCGTAGAGGACAATTTCATTATCAATAATAGGTGGAAGTGGATCGAGATTTTGATGTGATGGGTCATGAAAATTGGTGTTTGTATCATCATTGTTATTTTCAAACTACTCATTGTCAAAATTATCCTCATGAAAATTAATTTAGTCTAGATGTGTAAGATCTATAACAAGAACTTGAGTTGGTTATTTTTCCATGGTATATGGTTGATTTGAAGGAATTTGGGTGAATTTAGGAGGGTTACCACTAAGTCTTGCACTTTGTCTCAAAGGAAGAGATGCAAGGAACTTAGGTGGCATAAGGAAAATAACTTGAATAATGAATGAAAATATTAATTAGATATAATCTAAATAATGAACTAGAATATGCATAAAAAGGATACGAATCTCACAAACATGTAAGGTGATATCTCAAAAGCAATGGGACATAGTATATGCAACTAGGATTTTGAAAAATGGTGTGTGTGTGTGTGTGTGTGTGTGTGTGTGTGTGTGTGTGTGTGTGTGTGTGTGTGTGTGTGTATTACCAAAGAATTTTAAAAATTAATATGAATTTATTATTCTAATATGTAGGTAACAAATCAAAAAAATATTGGAAAATTTTTTATTCAAAGGGACCTAGTATATGCAACTAGGGTTTAAAAGAATATATATATATATATATATATATATATATATATATATATATATATATATATATATATATATATATATATATATATATATATATATATATATATATATATATAATCACTATGAAATTTTAAAAATTAATGTGAATTTTTGATTAAATCATGAAGGTAAAAAATTAGAAAAATATTGGAAAAATTAGAAAGGAATTTTTCCTAGGGTTTCTAGGGTTTTTATACATAAATGAAGTAAGTTAAGTTCACCAAATGATTTAAATTGTTTTGAAAATAAAGGATTTTTATTCATAGTTTAGTTAAGGGTTTGGAACAATAAATCAGTAAATAATATTGCAATAATTATAGTACTAATTTGTATAATTTATTTGTCTTTTGTAGCTTTTTAAAAATAGTAATGGAAGAGGATAAATGCAAATTAGCTTAAAACTAGACTGAGATAGCTAAGATAGAGGCTAAAATTGGTTGTGTAGGACTGGGATAGTGTCATGAACCAGGATCTAGATTTTATTTAGTGAAAGGATAGGAGTGTCAAAAATAATACACTTTGAGATCCAACACTATAGTCTAGTTCCTGTTGCTATTGTCTAAACTAGTCATAGAGATCTAAGTTTTTTGGGTTTTGTCCATTATCCCTATTTGAGTTTGCCTATGAAATTTCAGATCTTTAATGTTGATAGAGCTCCTTGTAGATCTGATATAATCTCCAACCCTGGATCTTAATAGTGCTTAGATAAAACTTGAGAAAGAGGGGGGGTTTAGTGTGTGTAAGATGCGTTGAGCATGTATCCACATCCGTTATGTGGGTATGCTACCTACATACCAATACTATAAAGAGGGATCAATCCATATGTATTTCTCTCATTTGATATGCTTTGTGCGATAGTGTTATGTAGATGTAAAAATGCCAAACTAAGAATGGTTGAGGTGGCTAGGGACTAGTGTGAGGGTTTGAATATGTTGGTAGCTGTGTTTGATGGTTGTATGTAGAGAATAGGGAAATTTGCCTTGGTGGTTTTTATTATATTCTTTATTGCTTTTTAATATTTTTCAACCCCTTCTAAATTAACTTTAAATAGGTTTTTATAAAGATCAATTGGTCATGGGTTAAATTTAATCATGCTATGCTAACACAGTGAAGAAAAAGAATCACAAAGAAATGGTCATCTAAGCTCGAAATGTGATTAGAAAGGAGTGATATAAATGGGAAACCCTAGGGTCAAACACTATAGTCTGACCCTAATGCTCCTATCCTATAGGCTCAGGACCTAGGGGGATGTAACTAGGATGGGAAATGTAATCTGGCTGAGCTAGAATCAGGTCTCAAAAGTCTATGGATGACTAGGAATAAGCAAAAAGGTGTATAAAGGGTCATGAGAGAATGCAAGAGGTGACTATGGGTTGGATGTCACAAGACACACTCAAGCTACCAATTTGGACATTTTATATGACTACATATACGATAGGTAGCAATGAAAATATTAAATACTTAAGAAACATTATGAAGAAGAGACGATAATCAAAAAAAATTGGAGCATTAAAAGAAGTTTAAAAAGGTGAAGGAACACCAACAATATGATTATAATAAATAGGAGGAAGAATAATTTTTTTTTTAAAATATGAGAAAGACATCATTAGACATTGAAGGAGACTATCTAGAAGGTTGGTCATTATTAAGTTACACATTGTCTGTCTATATCTTTCAACACATCTCACACATATAATTTGTATTCTCATCACTCTCATTCAAATTTTAATTTGAACATGTATGGTTTTTAGTCAAGACCATATATCTATATAAATAAAAATATGTACATAGAGTATAATATTAACTCAAAATTTTACCTCCATAAATGTAAATGGCGCCCTAGTAACATCGACAGTTGAAGTAGTGGATGGACTACAAGTTGGATCTATATATGTAAACATTAGCTAACTAAGATTCATAAATACAATTGTGGACCATGAAGATGCAGGCACCATCTCCTTATACAACATAAAAATTACATATATATTATTTAATTTATGTGTCAATTAATTTTTAGTTTTTAAATACAAATATAACTTAAATTTAACATGACATTTATATAAAAATACCTTTATGTGTGTAGTGACCGATGTGTGCACACCAAATGTATATATTAAAAGCTCATCACTCATTAATATATCATCTAAGACTTTAGAAGCACCACCATCATCATCTAAAGGTCATGTACATATAGCACCACAACATTTATAATGGTGAGGTTAAGTATGTACACTAGGTGGAGTATCTCTAGCATCAATCTTATAAACCTACTCATACACTAAACAATTGTATCAATAAGAACACTAATCATATGCAAAGTGTCAATCTCAATGACCTCCTTCACTGTACAGGGGATCTTGGGCTAAAGTGGCTTTTGGGTAGGAATCCTTGCACGCTGATTAGGCCCATAATGTGCACCTATTCGATCCTATTTACAGCCTTTCCCTCAGACCTGAAACTCACCATAGTCAAAATAATTGAGGATAAACTCACATTATAGTTAATTCAAAAAATAAATGGGGACCTCATGGTTGTTATATAGTGGTTAATCAAACACCTTCCATCATTGGTCCCAAAAATTGTTTCTAATTAGATTGTGTTGGTATCGATGGATTGTGAAACATTTAGTGGTTACTAGAAAAGGTGCAGTGGTTGTTAGGTCGATGAATAAGGCACACATTAGGTCATTTGTTATTTCTTTGTCTTTCAACTCACATGCTGGCAATTTTTCATCATAGTAAGCCCTAGATCTATCACTATATGATACACATCTATCAATTTGACTCATTATCAAGTCAATTTAACCTAATACTGACTCTAGGGTATTGGCCAAATAGGTTTGGTGGGTGTTGGTAGATATGGGGTCCCTCATTCTCCTAATTGTTTGTTTAATTTATATTTTATTTTCCACTATATGTGCATCTATATCCTCCTGACTACTTTGAAGATCTTGTTGAACTATAAGAGGGATGGGTGGGTTAGACAAAGGGTTAGGAGGATAGTTAGCATGTTGGTCTCTTGTAGTGAAATGATTTATTAAAAAAGAATAGGATTTAGTAATTAAACAATGAAAATAAAACAATTTACTAAAATTTAGGATTAATAGGTTTATTTTTTGATTACTTACCTCCCCTCCATGGTGGCATTGCTAATTCAGTGAGGTATTAAATGATTTAAGTGTGTTTTTATCCACCTCTAAGTAGAATGTGATCATGGTATAACAAAGACAAGTGAAGAACAAGCAAGAAAATGAGAATAAAATAAATGTGCCCATGGGTGGGCCTTTTTTTGTGTGGTTTCAATAACATGTATGTGTTATTGAAACATAACACATACATGTTATTTGCACTAAGATTAGTGTCACTATTGTGTATGCATTATGTTCCCATAACCCATACGCATTATGGATCAAGAATTTTGAGCATAAATTCAAATAATGTGTACCTATTATGGACATAACATGTACATGTTATGGTCATAACACATACACAATTGGGGAAATGTCCACATAATTATTCCCCAAATCCATGCACATACCCATTATAAAGGTTGTGTTGAGTGAAAATTTGGTGTGTGTGTGTGTGTGTGTGTGTGTGTGTGTGTGTGTGTGTGTGTGTGTGTGTGTGCGCGCGCGTTTCATTTCTAAATTTTAATATTAAATAAATTTTAAACAATTTTATGTTTAAATTATATATTTTCATATGAATATTTAAAAATTATTATTTATGGATTTTATATTTATTATTAGATATTATTTGAATGTATGTATTACAATATATAATGTAAAAAAATATTATAGTTAGACACACACACACACATGAGGGTTCAAGTTATACACGAAACTAGTTTTAAGGATAGATATTAGATATACATGACCTTTACACATTACAAAGGGGATTGAATCTTCTAGGGTGATGACATATTTGACTAGCCATTTTCTATTGTTAAGGTTGGGTAATCCATCATGAGAGTTGATTTTATTATATCATGGATCCACATTTGATGTGTAACTTGAATCAATGTTGCAATACCGTTGAGATTGAGACAAGTCTTTATGGTCTTGTAATCTATGTTGTAGCTTCTATAGTTTGGTTTCCATGGAAAGGATTTTATTTCATAATATTACGGTTATAGAGGACTAATTGAGTCATTTGTATCATGTGAGCTTAAGACTAATAGATGTTTGTTTTGACACATTACCTAGACATTTAGTTTGAATTTGTAATCATTGAGCTAAAAATATTTGTCTATTGATTTCATTACAAAGACTATTTAGATTTATTTTTATCCAAAGTTATTTATTCTTATTTTGTAGGTTGAGGCTTCATGGGCTCACCAGATCTATACACATGTTTGCATCATGATCTTTTGTGTTCTCGACTTCAAATTTCACTAGGTATTCACATCCACAAATCTTTGGTTTAGTGAGATTTGTCTGCATGTTTGGATCACACTCTTCTGCATCTTTTGCTCCTCGAGTTTTCAACTCCTAGGCTTCACGATCATCTAGGTGAATAGGAGTGTTCCAAGTGTCCTGATCCCACTTCTTTGTAGCCTGTAGGATAAAAAGTTAAGACGTTGGATCTTTTTGATGCCTGAATAAGTAAGGTTCCCTGTGTCTCAATCATTCTTATCCACACCCCACAATAAAAAAATTAAGACATGAAAACCTTCTGATCATTTGGTTGAGTGATATCTTTCCACATGTCTCAATCATGCTTCTCTATAGCCTGCACATCAAAGAAACTATGTCATTCTTGTTTTTGATTCCCAAGAAAGTGAGGACATACCACGTGTCTACCACATCATTGCCATCTATTTTGCACATCACTGCCACATTATTTCCACTTGTCTCCCTAGGTCATTGCAATGGTGGCCACACCTTTCCCTCACATCATTGTCACTACCACATGTCTTCCATTCTTTGCTCTAGGGTTTGCAAAAAAAATATAGGTCATTAGTTAAGTGACTACTTGGACAAATGAGATTACTCTACATGTCACAATTGTGCTCATTTTGGGCCTCCACAAAAACAAAAATGTTTCCAAGGCCCAACACTGATCGGGCTAGTGAGATAAATCCATGTGTCAAGATCCTGGTTACCCGAAAAGTCAATGATAAAGATGCAAGAACAAGATCCCAATGATATAGCAATGTCACATGATTGTGCTAAGTGTCAAAATCATGTTTATCCATGAACAAAGAGCAAACACAAGGTGTAGAAGCATCTAGCAACAAAGTGACCAAGCACGAGTATTCCACACATCTACATATAGTGAGTTGTAGCCCAAAGACAAAGTCAATACTCACTGAGACCCAATATCAAACAAAAAAGACCGAAACTCCACATGGAAAATGAGACAATGAAAGAGACCAAAAAAATAAACTCATAAAAACAATAATTTACATTCCCTTCGACACTCCTTGCACCTTTGGGGAAACTGTTAGTTTATTTATTTATTATTATATATAAATTTTAATTGATTTTAATAGTCGGTGTTAATGTCACTCAAAAAAGTGTTTTTCAATGAGGCAATAATCACACAAATGTGGCAAACTTTTGGCACAAACCTCATGTTACTAAAAATACTTGGTTCATTCATTTTTGTACCACTTTTGTACCATAAAACTTGATGCAAATTTCTTGAAGTTTCACGGCCAAAAACATCAAAGATGATCTATTTTCTATGCTAATTTGACCTTTATGGTAAGGCTAATTACACTTCAGTAATGTAAACTGACGACTCTCAAGGAGGCCAACTCTATGTTAGATAATTTCTTTGAAGAATAAAACCATATACCTTTCAACCTCATAATAAATAAGATACTCATATAGAACCTTGATTTCTTCTAAAGTGGCAATAAAACTTGCCACATATCTCATAATACATTGAATATGTAAATGTAAAACATTATTGTGAATCTAATTTATTATAGTAAAATTTATATGTGAATTGATGTTGCAGAATAAAATATTTTAACTCAATAAAATATTTAAACTTTATACAATGCTGATGAGAACATACCTACAATTAACCTCCCCTGTCCTCCCCCCAAAATATATATTAAACAAAAAGAAACCCTTGGAGAGTTTGGGAGTAAATCCAAAAGCTCTCCTTGCAAATATGCAACTAAGTGTATCTATGTACTACCATGTGAGGGGCTAGCTGTATGTGGCATTATTTAGTCAGCAGTTTCATCCGGACTGCTATGGCCGCTGCTTTCATCACATAAGGTGCTCATCCCCCTCACATCCCGATTGGTACATTTATGCTCTACAACGCACCAGCGGCGCGAAAACCTCCTTATCTGATATCCCTATTCCACGGCTCTTATTTTCTTGGGCTCCCGGCCACCGACTGTTGGCGTGGTCAGTTGATTATGACTTGGGCAAGTGAATGAAAGAAAAAGGGCTTTCCGGCGTTGATGTTTTTGGTAAGACTGCATCATCCTCGCATGTGCTCCCGCTTAATGGCGACAAGTCATATTTCCATTAGTGATATATTACAAGGGCAAGATGGATCCTTCCTTCCTGGTTCGCGCCTTTGATGGGTCCCAAATTCCTAATTATTTCTTCGTTCTTCGCCGAGAAAGAGCTCACAATAATGGCGTGTTCCCACCCCAATTGAATCCGACATCAGATCTACCAACCTTTTGCCAAAATCAGTGTCATTGTCTTTTTGTAATATGGACACTATTGATGATCTGTAAGCATATATCGATTGAATGCATGGCCTAACTACATTTGGATTTTCCAGCAACGAATTTGGTTACAAGATAAGAATGAATGAAAAAATTGAGTCTTGGAAGCAAATCCATTACGCAGTGAAGAGGCGTATCGCGCATGTACTTAGAGGTATTTAAATTTAATGAATCTAATCCTATTCTTATATCGTATTTCATTTTAACTCCACAGTAAAAAGGATATTGGGCAGCGGTAAAACACATCCGATTACAAGGGGGATTTAAAGACGAATCTTTCTGTAGCCTGATAAAACTTCAACGTAGCTATTACGCACAATCGTAACGTTCACACTCTTGATAAAGAGTTAATGGACCATCCTTGATGTGAACATGTGCCATCGTTAAATTATTCTTCCAATACATATCTCATTCTCGATTATTGTTAATTATTACGTCGTTATGTGCGGGGAAATAGTTACGCATGCTTATAATATATATGGAAAAAACTAAATTTTAACATCATGGTTATGAGAAATATTTTCAAAAAGTATTATTAATTTAAAAATTCATTTTAAACTTAAAAATTTTATGAAAATTATTTTTAAATATAAGGTTAATCATGATTGGTTTGATCAAATCAATTATAATATTGATGTTAAACAAGATTACTACGAATTGCTTAGAAAATATTAGCAAGACTCTAAGTATATCGATACTTACCTTCACAACTATATTATTATATTTCTATTTTATATGTTGATCTAACATTGTTTTGCTTTCTAAGCATCTTTATGATTTTGAAAAGTTATGTTTCCTTCAAAAATAATTTACATTAGATTTGGTATAAGTGTAAAATTAAAATCATAATTATCAATTTGAAAAAATATATTGACATTACAATTTATTTTACTAATGGAATTCTTGGTGCACACAGTGATTAGGGTTTCAATTAAGGACATAGTTTCGTTTATGATCTTTAGTTTATAGGAAAACATGTTCATTCTTGAGACCCAGACTCAGAAAATAAATTACAGAATTTAATACATAGAACCATTGCTCTTATTCATCTTGAAAGGAAACTAGGGAAATAATATAACAAGATTTAATGAAAATTTTTGAATGAAAATTTTAACAACATAATACTTCACCAATGTCAAGAAGAGAGAAAATAATAATACCATATTCAATATTAAACTTTAGTGGAAGAACCCCCAAAACCAAAGCCATTTTTACCTTATAGGCAAGAATGGTCTAACCCTAAAACTCCTCAATCATTCCATGGTGTTTTAGCTTCACATGGTTACAAACGACCAAGAGGAAGATAAAAAGTCATAAAAATGGTAATCTCTACCTACAGTTAGACCTAATCAAAGCTTTATGGATAGTTAAATCTTAGCAAAACATGCACTTTTATATTTGGCAAACCTACACGACCTTTTCTTGGTACTCAACATTTTAAAAATCATATCACAAACCTAATTGGGTCTTTACCATTGATTGGTACTACGTTCAATCACTTTACACCATCTCAACCTGATTAGGTTAATAATTCCTACATAACACAAAATAAAATCATCAAACCATAACCAGTTTTCAAGACCCAATTGTTGAGGTTCATTTAGTCTATTTTACTATGGTGTTGGAGCTTCTCCCCAATAGGCTAGTGTGTTAGCCCTATCACGTGAGAAGTAAGTCTCGCACACTCACCTGAAGCACATAGTGAAATACCAATTCTTGAAGGCTTTGAAACACAATGTTGTATGTTTGTTCATGTTTATTCAATACCATAAATATACCACTATTATTCTCATCATCCCAAACTTAACTACTATGATAACTAAGATCACCATCATTATTCAATAGTAGTAATAAAAAGGTAAAGATACCCACATCTTAGAAAGAAAACATATTCATTGATTGATTAACAGATTACAAGATAGAATGATATCTATTATCTCAAAATTCCACACACCCGCAAATGATTACAATAGGGGTTTTTATACTTGTTTTGCCCTGACCAAGTGTCAAGATTATAACTATTATGGAGAAATGGCATATGGACTCCCAATAGGCTAAGATTCATGGCTCTTACAACTGCTTGTTCTTATAGAGTCGGGCCTCTACACCCTAGATCCTTGCTCTATGCTATATATGTGTCCAAGTGTTTCATTCCTTGTGGGTTGGTACAAAACCTTTGATCAGTGGGGTCGAAGTGTCTTACTTGATTTATTCATTCTAACTACTCTAGTGTTCTTCATGTTTTACTTCCCTCACACTCCCCTAGTCTTATGCTTTCTGTTTCGAGTCCTCTAGTCTCATTTCTCTCATGCCACATTTTCTCTTCACTAGGTCCTCCTGCATCGAGTCTCCCATGCCATTGTTCTTTTGTACCTATCAACTCTTGCACTGCCAATTCTGCATCATGGTCCTCTCATGCCATATCGGTACTTGTATAAAAATGGGCAATGATCCTTCCACACTACATGCCAAAATTAGAACAAATACTTAGTCAAAATTGAGGGGCTAACATCACCCCATACTGAGTTCTCAGTCCATCCTGGACTAAGTCCTATTGGTGTCCTCTAGGAACTCTAACCCTTTATGATCGAGTTCTTTCTTCAACTCATCCCAATGGAATAAAGTGTCAAGAACTTTAGCATTTATTCCTTCAATGACCTCCTTTACTGATTTCAACTCCTTAGGCTAAGTTGGAGTCTCAATCTTCCTCTATTCATCTAAGGCTACACTAGCTTATTTTTAGATGTCCTCTAAGTCAAAGACCTCCTTGTCAACCTTTCCACAGAGCATGGCAAAATTGGCATTTATTTATTGACAATGATTATTTATTGATTCTTCCATCATTCCTACATATTTAAATGCCTTTGCATGTTTGGCGTGGTCTTTTATCAACAAGGCAACATCAACCACTTATTGCCTCAAGACCTCCTCATCATGGAGTTAGGCTTTGATTATTTTATTTAGATGTGCTAGCCATGCAAAAATGTTGTCCATAATTGGGATAACTTCCCCGAATCTCTCCAAATTACTTTTACATATGTCAACTGTCATGGTGAAGTATTCAAGTATTTCTTGGGCCTCATCTCTAGGCGCAAGGTGCTCCTTATTTCTTTTGATCAATAACTCAACCAATGTTTTTAGCTTCCCAATGGCATCTTCATCCAGTGGTATGCCATCCACTACTATTGGATCTTCGTTCAAAATGGTTTTACATAGGTTTAATACCCTTATTCAAGTCTCAATGGATTTTTAGATTTGTTTCTTTAAGGAGGCCACTTCCTCGACTAGCCCTTAATTTTTTACCACCACTTTATTATACATCTCTACTACTTGGCCATGTTTTCTTTCCATCATGCATGCATCTGAATCTGGACATAATGTTTTGATACATCATCTCTATGGCCATTTTCAAAAATGTGGTACTTTTCATTACTGGAGAAAACCACTATGGATCAACCTTCATCAAGTTTGGTAGACCCATAGAGTATCAAGGCCAGAAAAATGCAATCTAAAGAAATGTCAAATTATGGCTCTTAACTATACATCTCCAAAAAGAAGGACAACTACTTCCTCATATTGGGGGTTGTATCCTTAGGGTGGAAATTGTTCCATAGATAGAGGTTCTTTTATTCAACACCAAACTAGTATCATTCTTACATAGTGGACCTTCCTCTCTATTCCTATTCTCCCTCAGCTAGCCCCTTTCCCCTCTTTGGGTTTCGTTCAAGTTTAGGTTCTTGATGGATTTGTGATGTCATCTTATCCACTCCCTCATTTTAACTAGCTAGATGGGCCCTCTTGCACTAGGGATGGAGTCTTCTCTGAGTTTGATCCTAAATTATAAATATGTGCTTAAGAGGGGTCCCTTTGGGGTGCTTAACTTGGAGGGTGTTGAGGCATTGATCTAATGATAGTCCTTGGAGAAGCTGGAGGTGAAGGTGGTCATAGAGGTGGAGAAGGTGGGGGAGTTGGATGAAGAGATAAATGGTTTAGGGTAGGTGAGCAGGGTAGAGTGGAATGAGGTGAAGGTGAAGTAGATGGTGATGAAATGTGAAAAGATGGAGATGGTTGGGGTGGTGAAGACAAGGGATGAAGTGCAGGTGGATGTAACATAGAAGGTTAAGTAGTGGGTTAGGAGGGTTACACCTCCACCATCCTTTGTCATTTTTGAGGGGCCTCTTACCTACCTAAATTGACACTTGGTAAATGCATATGATAGCTTGAGCCATGCCAACAGTTCTCATGATGGGTTCATTCATATGCCTGCCAAAGAGTAGTGCTACTTCATAGTGAATTCTACTTGATATGTTGTTAGGGGGAAAGTCTTTGGAAATACACTATTCATTCCTAAAAGTCACCTCCACCCTATCAAACCAATACTTCATCTTCAAATTATAAGTTTGAGTGATGTGTTGGGGGCAATTGAAGTTCTTGAAGCACTCAACTAAAGACTTGTGAGAAGGGGGTACACCCACTTCAATGTACCTAAGCTATAGTTAGGGACCCTAATCTCGTCAAACACTAGTAGTAACAAAATGGCCCCCCATACAAACCTGGACTTTGGCATTTTATGTGACTTCTCCACATCTTCCATTATTTTATAGGTAAAATACAATACCCAGTTGTATTATGTGCCTTGAACCACTTTGTAAGTGATGTGAAAGTGGTCCATATCTACCTCCTTCCATCGGTTGATCCCTTCACCTTAGTAGAGATTATGCTACCACTCTAAGGGTGAGATCTTGTAGGTTTTGTATATGCCTTACATGCCTCTACTTTTGGTACATGAGTGTGGTTGTGGTCTGCTAGATTTCTTTTATATCCACCAAGTCATCCAAGACATTCATTATTGAGCACTGAAGTCCTGTAATCTTGTTGATCCTTTCTACAATGATTTTCATGTTTCATCCCATGAAGTGGATGTAGTCTTTGTGAATGTGTGAGAGGAAGAACTAGACTAACTCAATAGGATTTCCAAATTATGGTAGCTCAAATAGTTGGAATAGGCTGGTTCTATCTAGCTAGGTCTTGATTGAAAGGTCATAGATCACTTGATTTCTAGTATTAGTGGTCTAGACTTGATATTCATTCTATAATTCCACTTCATTCCTTAGTTGACAATGGTTGTAATCAAATATAGCTATAGTTAATACCTTAGAGACCCAGTTCTCCATGTGCAAGACCGACTCTAGGTATTTCATCTCTTCTATGTAAAGGGATTGAGGGGGAGATGATGGAATGGTATATGATGAAGAGGCCTACACCTGCCTTCTCTTTTTCACCATCTCAACTTCTTAGGTGCTCTCTCTTAGAATTTCCATAACACTATAGTTGTTTTGGTGTCTCTTCTTGGTCTTCCAAAGGCTCCTCTCTTATATGGAACCATGCTCCTCTGCTCACTTCTTCCTCTAGTATGGTTGGAAGCTTCTCTAGTCTCTTAGCCTTTCTTTTCAACCACATTACCCTCTAAGGCACTCGAAGGTTAACCTGTGGCCATCCCACATTCCAAAATGAATACATGGTATCAACACTTCCTTTAGTTCTTGAACTTAACACTACAACAATGGTAGACCTACAATCTATAACTTCAATAATCTCCACTCCTCACCAATCGAGATTAATCAACTTCTCTTCTTGACTTGGAAACCAACATTGTATCTTTACCAATTCTATACACACTTTTGCTTTGTAAAGCATTTAATTTCATTTCTCTAGTTCTCTAGTTTGTTAAGCACTCAAAAATTATGGCAAGGTGAAGTGTAAAATGAGTTTGGCTCATTTATTTATAGGTCCTCTAGGAATTTTACCTCATTAATTTCCTTCCAATCCTTATCATTTTTAGCCATAAATGTGTATCTTTTAATGGTTTTCATACTTTGAATCTTGCATCGAACATTTAGTGTTTTAACAAACTTGTCCCATCATCCCACTCACACGCTTGTTGTTATGACTGACCTTGCCATTTTAATGGTCCATTCCTTCCCATGCCTTTCTTAGAAGTAGATGAAAAATGTGTCCCATATTTTTAGAGTAATGGAAGCTAACGGTCACCCAAATGGTGAGAACCTTTCAACATACTCTCAAAATGCATTTAATGACTCACAAGCCCTTAATCACTTGTGTACCATATATGAATCTTTCACTTTTGGAACTTATGTGCCCACATCTTATATCATTCACATGCAAGATGTCTTACCCCACATTAAAAGGGTTTGTGGTCCTCCAGGAAAGCAAAAACACAAACTAAAATTACATTAAAAAAGTCACCCACCTCAAAGGGCAACATTTTTTTATTGAAAGCATCAAATCCTAGACTAATGGCCTTAAGCCTTATTAATTACAAGATTTGAAATAAACAAAATCACAATACAATTGAAGTTGACTCCCATTATAGTGTCCTAGAAGAAATTTTCCATCCATTCACTTTAGCTAGAAAGCTTCGATAGGTCAAATGCTATGGGCTATAAATGGTCCATCCCAGTGGATGTAGAGCTTTCCAAGGTGGTGTGCAAACTTAAAATCATAGAGAAAGACTTTCATGCCTAGAGAGAAGACTTTGTTATTAATATGGTGATCATGCCATGTTTTATATTTGCATTTTCAATGTCTTGACTCTAGTGAGTGAGGAACCGAGCCTTATCTAGTTTTGTCAATTCATTGAGCTGAGCTTTCAAAGAGGTTTCATCATCGAGGTTGCCTATACACACTATCCAGAGAGATGGGACTAGGAACTCCACTAACATGATTACTTATTTTCCATTTATGAGGTTGAATGATGTACTTTTGTTAAGGTGCTTGTATGTGGTCTGGTAGGCCCAAAGTACTACAAATACTCTATCATCCTAGTTAGTTCTACCAACATTGCAATTTTTTGTCAAAGTAGTTATGAGGATCTTATTGAAGGCTTCAACTATTCCATTGGCCTATGGATGGTATGGTGTTGTCTTGTGGTGTGTGATCATGAATTCAACCAAGAAGATTTAGATTGTCTCATTCAAGAAGTGGGTTCTATGATCACTGGTGAAGCTTAGTGGGCATCCAAATCATGTTATAATGTTTTTCTAGATAAATCATGTGGAATTTATTATAGTACAATATTTTTTTGTTGTTTCTTTAGCCTAGTGCATTAGGTAGTTTATTTCCACAATTATGTACCATGGACTTATTCATCATCCTACTAGATTAATGGGCCCTCCAAAGTCAATAGCCCATTTTTTGAATGGTTTTTGAGAAAGGATAGGGCACAAGGCATGGAATCTCTTTTATTAAGTTTTCCCACATGATAGAAAACATCACATTGCCTTACATACACCTTTGAATCTATAAATAAATTCAGCCATTAGAGTCCAACGAGCAACACCTTGCACATGGTAGCTTCTCTAGCATAATGTCCTCTAGCAATACCTTCATGGACTTATCATGATAACTCAAGGTGCTCCTGTTGCATCAAAAAATGGTGTAGTACCTCATCATTTTCCATTTTATATATATATCTCCTACTATTAGTTGATATGGGGTGGCATGGACCATAAGTTTCTTTTTCTCTTGTAAAGACATAGAGTCAGGGACAGAGCTAGTATTGAGGAATGCCACAATATCCTCCAGCTCTTTAGGTACCCAAGAAACCTTAAAAAGTTATGCATCAAGAAGATCATCATTTATAGCATGTGGAGGTTCTCCATTTTCAATCTGGGACAAATGATCAGGTCCACAGTTGGCTTTCTTGGGCTTTACTACAATAGAGAACTATAATTCTGTGAAGAGAACCATCCAACGACATATTATTCCATGGAGAACTAGTTTTTTTATGAGATACTTTAAAGCCTCATGATCAGTGTAGAATAAAAATGGAGTGGCCAGAAGGTATTTTCTAATTTTTTAAAAGACATAAACTATAAACAAGGCTTTACACTCAGTGGTGGTATAGTTCCTCTCGACTTATGTAAGCTTCCTACTAGAAAAATAGATTGGATGGTCCAAGTTTTCTTCTATTGGTTGTCTAAGTATTGTGTCGATTACTATTATAGATGCATCAACATGAACGTGAAAGGGTTTTGTCCAATCTATAAATTTCAAGAATGAGTGGTAACTAGTCTTTCCTTTAGCATTTAGAAAGCTATTTTTTAGGAATTAGTCTAGACAAATTGTTCCCTATGTTTTAATAACTCTTTCAGGGGAACGATAATCTTGGCATAACCTCAAATGAACTTCTTATAGTAGCCCATGTGTCTTAAGAAGGCATGTACCTCACACAAAGTTTTACGTGTTGGTAATCAGAGAATAACATAGACCTTAGTCGGGTCTACTAAGAGCCCTTATTTATAGATGATATGGCCAAGAAGTATTCCAAAAGGTGTTATGAACAAACATTTCTTCAAATTTAAAGAGATTTGTAACACTCAACAGTGATCAAACATGATTCATAGATTGGTGCAATGGTCCTTGACTAACCCATATACACTCTAATTATCTAGGTAGACCTGAAGAAACTTATGAATAAAATCCTTGAAAGCCTCAACTATTATCTGGGAAAACACCGTTAGAGCATTTTTAAAATCAAAAGACATGATGATATAGGAAAATGATCCACATTTAGTAGTGAATTTAGTCTTGAATTGGTCTCTCATAGTTATCTAGACTTGATGTTACCCTAAGAACCCATCCGTGAAAGAGTATATTTCACAACCAGTAACACCTTCTAGGATTTCCTCTATAAAAGGTGTTAGGAAAGGGTTTGTGACACAAGATGCATTTAAGACCCAATAGTCCACATAGATTCATATTTTCCCATCCTTTTTTATGCTAATTACCATGGGACTAACCCATTTAGATTCTATGATGAGAGTAATTACTCTGGCATGTAGCATACTATCAATTTCCTCTTTTACTCATGCTCGAAGGTTGGGGTTCATCTTGTATGGTTGCTTCTTCATGGGGTGAGCATTTTCAATCAACTTTATATGCATTTTTCCTAAAGAAGGGTGGAATCCCTTCATTTCACTATAATTTCTTGGAAACACATCCTGATATTTCTTCAATAATTCAAAAATCTATGAGATTTTTGTCTTGGTCCAGTAATTTCCAACTGTAGCCATTTTAGGCTCATGCTCTATGCCAATGTTGTATTGAATATTTTTAATGGGCCCAAGATAGGGGTTATCTGATGGAGAACTTATGTCTTGAAAAATTCATGAGCCAATACTTGTAGGGACATCTAAGTGGTTAATCAAGGGGTCAAGTGAGGTGGACCCTTCATCTTCATCCACTTGGAAGATGAGTTATTGCTTTCCCAAATGGATATCTTCACAACATTCTTCATTAGGAACTGTCAATGGTACAAGACTTGATTGTGTAAGTGGATCATTGAATAAACACAAGGGTTCTTCGGGTTCTTGATGAATATGGCATAGGTAGTCTTCGATGGGACTCAAATCTCCAATGATTGTTTCATGCATGGTTTGAAGGGTAAGGTGCAAGTCCATCCTTAGTGAAAAATAAGAAAGAATTGGTGTCATGTTTTCCTTAAGTAGATGCCAGAACCTTATTTACATATGCCTTTCTTCATGAATGTACTAAGCAAGTGCCTAAGTATGCAAATTTCTATAAAATGCATGGACCCAAAGGTACTTTGGTAAAAAAGTTTCCTCAGGTCATCATATTGTCTCACAATACTCAAGGCGATGTTTAGGTGCTTTCACACCACTATAGCTGAGTGTGCCCTTGATCTTGTTGTTGTGGTGAAATGTATGATGTAGAGCAGCTCACACTTGATCCCAATACAAAAGGATCTCTTTGTGAGTATGCCACCATCTGGTAGTGGTGCCATCAAAAATGTGGTCTAATGATCTCATATGTTCTTTTTTAGTATCATATAATTCTTTGAGGCACTGGACAAAATCATGCACCTCTATTTATCCTTGGAACCATATAGATTCATTAGTTTTTGCCAATGTTCTTCATATTGCTAAGTCTATGAGGTGCACAAACTTGTGACATTTAAGGAGCTTACATGGCATGCTTTCACCTCTATTTATGGTGTTGTGTAATATTCTAGTGAGGTCATAATCACCATGGGCCCATAAATTGTAAACATTGATTGTAGTATCTGAGATAGACTGGTTAACTATCCACTAGACAATACCATTGAGCTATGGATCATGTTATTCCTCATGTCAAGTAGTAACATTATACAGGTTGTTAATGTATTCATCTATGCTCATGAGATCGACATAGGGGAGTCCTTGCGCTTGGTCTAATGGTATTATTACATGTTGCTCGATATTCTCAAAACTAATGTATCAATTTTTAAAGTTCAAATCGAAGTGGTTTTCATAGCACTAGGGCCTTCCAAATAGGGTTGGATTGTCATCAGCTTCTACCAACTCAAAGATCTTAAAATTAGCTTTAAATGGAATCCCAAGTATATCAATGGTGGTGTTCTTGAGGACTCATATAGGATGCACTTGGGTCTTGTTTTCCATAAACAAAACATGTGGAGAGGGTTGTAGGGCTAGACTAGTCATTTTTCACCAAGCATCTTTGCTAAAAACATTTACTTCCACACTAGTATCCACAAGAAATCTTGTATCACCCATCCATTAATAACATCATTTACCAATATCTCTCCATCGTCTAAAGGAATGGATGAGTTAGAATTTTATTGACATCGATCAAGTTTTAAATAGTGATCTTCACTTTGCCAACTGAGATGAGATTGGACTTCATTTGGTTAGTGGGCTTGACCCTTAAGCCAGATGTTAAGTTGGGGAATGATGTCTTCATCGAGCACTAGAGGTTCAGCTTCCCTTTGCACTATGGTGCACTGTCTGACATCCTTGTCTTTGAGGTATTGAATCTCACCTTGGAGCTCTCAGATAAGTGTCATTGTATCTTGAAGGACATCTTTTTATTGTAGTGCATTGAGGTAATTCCTTACTTGTGGGTCTTCTCGACATAGCTTCTCAATTGGGTTGGGTGTGGATTGCATCTAACCCCTACTACGAGTAGTAATATTTACCTATTGTATTATGGGGATGGTTGGTAAAGTGCACCACTATGGTTTATCAATGTGGATCATTTCATCACCCTTTTTATTTATATCCTTTGTGATGGTTATGTATAAATCTAGATACTCTTCTAGTCGGTGGTCCTTTTTGCATTAAGCACAAGTTGGGTATTCTGGGCAATCTTTCTAATAGTGGTTTAGAGAACCACACTTATAATAAGTCCTTCGTGGAAATCAACCACCATCTCATCCTCATCCTTTCCCTCACCCATGATACCCACCCTTGTCTTGATTACTGATGACTGAGACTTCACACATGTCATGCACTTGAGCTTCATGAATATCATTAATCAAATGACAATCATTGGTGTTATGGGTGTAAGCATCACAAATATTACAATATGTAGATATCTTTGTGGTCATATCCCATTGCAAGATTAGATATGAACGGACATCATGATCATCATGACAAATCTTGCAAGTTTGTTTTATGACTGCATGGATGTTCTTGAGCAGGCAATTATTCCTTATGTGTCCTTTAATCTCATAGTCAGTACACTAAACACCACTACATGTTTCATGTCCATTATTCACCATTAATTTTTCCAAATATGAAGTCATGGATGTCATTTTCACCTCTATGAAAGGACTAATCCTAATATCCATACTTCCAACCACTTCAATGCATAGGGTAGCTTCTAGAGCCTCACACACATTGGTGAAGGTTCTTTGTGATAGTGTCCTTATAAAAGTTAATAACAAGCCTCCCAAAAACCACTATGCATGTTGAGCAAAATATATTTCAAATTATAATTTTTAAATTAGGGTTTTGAATTGTGCATCATACTCCCACACATTTTTAGTAAGTCCATTCAATAAATGTAGCATCATTTCATAGTAGACTATCATAGGTTGTAGCGTGTGAGTGTGTGGTTACTGGGATGATCCAACTCCTATTCCATGAGGGGGTCTGCTACCTCCAATGCCTCTTAATCCTCATCCAGCACCTCTAATAGTAATTCCCATGGGAAGAGGCATGGTAGAGGGTTGATTTTCCAAGTTTGGTCTTATATTTTAGCCTTAAGGCCCAGATCCTCTAGGCATTCCAAGTTGTGCCATAGAATTCACATGTAGAGGGAAAGATGTTGACTCTAGATTATTACCTAATTGCCTAGTTTCAATCTCCCTTACCTATTTAATTTTAGAGTCTATATTGACTCAAAGGCATTATTTCACACTATGGTAGGGGAATTTTGTTGATTAATACTTGGTTCTTCATCTCTAGCATTCCCGCTCATTTCTCCTTCATAAGATAAAAATAAAAAATGACATGGCTCAAAGTGATGGGTTCCTCACATGCATTTGACTCCCTAAAACTCTTCACATTGCTCCTTGAGTTTTCTCAATCTCTTCCCATGCCACTAAGTCCCAGGATCTTCTACCAAGCTTCATCATACTTTCATTTTTGTAATGCCCATTAGCTTGCTACCATGTTGAACCCAAGATCAAATCATAAGTCTTCCCTCCAAATGTGCAGCTCATGCATAGGAAATTTTATTCTTCCATGGGTAGTGTTTACAACCCAAAATCAATAATTAGCTTTTTAATCTCAAAGGAAAATAATGAAAGACAACATCCCCTTCATTCTCATATAAAATGAAACTTCACTTCCTTAAGGCATGAATAGGTGGTTATGACATGTATTCCAAAATGTAACTATTCTAAATGCCTTTCTACTACCAAAAATTCACTATTTGTGTCTAGGGAACTTCAAGTCATGTTAATCTCCTTTGTCGTTCTAGTGGCCAAGACTGCCCTCTTTTGAGATTTTTGGAATGTCCTTGAGTGAATGTTAGGATCTAAGAATGAAAGAGAACTAGGACCTCAAAAAATAAAGTCTCATATAATGAGCTATAAAGATTCTGCTTTTCCCATTATCATGCAAAAATTCATGGTTCAAGATATGGAACCACAAAGTTGTCTTTGACATTGGTAACCCATTCTTCAATATTCTTTAACATAAGGCACTCAAACATTTTCCATATTTATGCTCCAATTGCTTCAGTTCCTAGAAACAAAACCAAAATGTTGGGGTTCATTTAGTCAGTTATACTATGGCATTAGAGCTTATCCCCAATAGGTTGGCATGTTATCCTTATCATGCGAGAGGTAAGTCTCATGCACTCACCCAAAGCATGCAATGAAAGGTCAGTTCTCGAAGGCTTCAAAACATAATGTTGTATGTTTCTTCATGTTTATTCAATACCATAAATATACCACTACTATTCTCATCATCCTAGACTTAACTATTATGATAACTAGGATCACTTTCATTATTCAACAATAGCAATAAAAAGGTAAAGATACCCATAACTTAGAAAGAAAACATATTCATTGATTGATTAACAGAGTACAAGATAAAATGATCTTTATTCTCCCAAAATTCCACACACCCATAAATTATTACAATAGGTGTTTTTATACTTTTTTTACCTAACCAAGTGTCAAGATTATAAATTTTATGGACAAATGGCACATGAACTCCCAACAGGCTAAGAGTTGTGTCTTTTACAACTACTTGTTA
The DNA here is from genome assembly GCA_037957365.1 of Torreya grandis. NCBI lineage: Eukaryota > Viridiplantae > Streptophyta > Pinopsida > Cupressales > Taxaceae > Torreya > Torreya grandis. Next base: position 2,620,127 of record JARHVA010001834.1, on the reverse strand, counting down.
CTATAGAATTGGGCTTTTGTGCCCCTAGATCCTTGCTCTATGCCATATATGTGTCCAAGTGTTTTTTTCCTTGAAATTTGGTACAAAACCTTTGATTAATGGGGTTTAAATCTCTTACTTGATTTATTCTTCTAACTACTTATATATTCTTCATGCTTCACTTCCCTCGTGCTCCCCTAGTCTTCCACTTTTATTCTAAGTCCTCTGGTCTCATGTCCCTCGTGCCACATTTTCTCTTGACTGGGTCCTCCCACATTGGGTCTCCCACATCATTATCCATCCATGACCATCAAATCTTTCACTACTAGTTCTATTCCATGGTCCTCCTGCACTATATTGGTACTTGCATAAAAATGGACAATGGTCCTTCCATGTTATGTACCAAAATTGGAACAAATGCTTAGTCAAAATTGAGGGGCCAATACCAATCAAGAATTGAAACCATCACACCAAAGCAAAACCATTATAATTTTACCAATAAATAATTAAAACCATCACACCAAAGTAACATCATTAAAATATTACTTAAACCTAATCAGGGTTGGATACCCGATTAACACAGATACAAGCCACTGAGCATAACATAGATGTGATCGAGATTCCCATTCTGCACACCACTACATAAAATTCTCACTTATCATCAACACATAATCATCAATAAAAGTTTAATTAGCTTTACAAACATCAAATAGTTATTCCCAAGTTCTAATTAGATTTTTTTATCCATTTAGCACTACATTACATTATTGAACCTATCATAGACCTAATTAAAATTCAAACCCCAATTAACACTAAAATATTCCACTAAGCACACCAAAGACATAATAAAAAATAAAAAAAATATTAATAAAGGACTCCCAAATGAAGAATATCCAAGATCTATTAAAAATGTGAAAGTTGATTAGATTTATAAATGTTACACAATGTCTATGAAGACCTAATCCGTGATTGAAGTCCCGATTACAATAGAAAAGTGTTCTTCAAAATTTCCAAGACCAAATCACATTTACAATTTGGATTACCATATGAAATTTTCATGCATTTCATGAAAACCAAAATGATACATAAAAATTTATGATTACAAATTTGAACAAGCATGAATTTCCCTAAGACCAAATTGGGAGTGGAAAACCCAATTACAACTACAAGGTAGAACAAATCTCTCCGAGTTACTAAATCATAGTTTATTCTAACTTTATTTTGAAGCACCTATATTGGAACCAAAAGAATAACCTAAAACCAACACATCAAAAAAAATGGAAAAGAAATCAATATAAAAAACACTTTATTTTTGGTGACATAAGATAGCATGTCTGCCATTGGTTCTCCTGCATCAAACTCCCATAGTAAAATAAAATGACTTTGAGATCCCACTCATTACCCTATAGTGATATTCTCTACATTTTTATCATGTTATTAATATTGAATGCATTCATCCATGTTGCATCTTCACTACTCTATCCTTCCACTTAACTAGGTACTGATTATACTCATGACCTTGTGTCTTCTTACCAAATTGAATATATATAATGGATTTCATATCTTATTTAGTTACTCAAGGAAACTAATCCTTTCAATTCTCAATTGAAAAATCAATGGTGCCATTTGTTTCCCATTCCACATATTGGTATAAATCAACCACATTGAAGATAGGTGAAATAACTACTCCATTTGGTAATGAAATCTCATACACATTAGCTAAGAACTTCCTCAAAATATTGCAAGATCCAATATTTTTACACTTGAGTTTGTTTCATTCACCTTTATAAAACCCCACCTTGTGTAAATTTTCCAAAACCAAGTCCCCAACTTCAAAATTCACTTCTCTCCTTTGCATATTAGCATGTTTCTTGTATTTTCCATCACTCTCTTCAAGTCTTCTCTTGAATTGTTGATGCACATCATGCATAGCCTGAGCATAGTGTTCACCTTCTACACTTCTTATACTCATCTCAGTTTCGCTTCCCAATTCACATATGCCTCTAGGGTTGCTCCCATACACTATCAAAAAGGGACTAGTTTTCATACTTTGGTTGATTAAATAATTATAAGCAAATTCATCTTGTGCCAGAATAAATTCCCATTATTTGGGATTTTCACCAACCAAACATCTTAATAGATTACCAATAATCCAATTCACCACCTCCATTTATCCATTTTTTTAAGGGTGATAGGTTGAATAAAAGTTTAATTTGGTACCTAAATTCTTCCATAGCATCCTTCATAAGTGTCCAACAAAATTTATATCTTTAGCTTAGATAATACATTGAGGCAATACATGCAACCTAATAATTTATTAAAATAACTGTTTGTAATGTGTATGACATCTCTAGTTTTCTTGCATGCTATAAAGTGAGCCATCTTCAAAAATATAATCACAATATTATATATGAAATCCTTACCTTAATGCATTATCATAAAACTAAGAATAAAATACATGCTCAACACATCCCATGGACTATCCAAAATGGGCAATGGCCGATACAAAGCATCATTCAAACTCTTGCCGTTACATGTTGGTAAACTCTGCATTGTTTCATAAACCTCTTCACATCTGTATTTATCTATGGTCAATAGTATATTTCATTAAGTTGTGCCAAATTATTGTCATATCCAAAATTACTAGTAAAACTTACGTTATGCTTCTTATTCAACAATTTCTCTCTCATATAACCTTTTGGTATACATAAATTTTGTCCTTTGAATAAAAATCCATATTATAACATGTAATCTAACCATATAGTTATGTCCACATCCATTGGATTCCTACATACTTGTCATGCATCTCCTAAATCCAAGTTGTCTTCATACAAATCCTTTATGGATGCAAATCCAATGACCTTCACTCTCAACTCATTCACTACAAAAGCTCACATACTCAAGGTATTTACCACCTTATTGGACTTTCCACTCCTATGCTTCAAGACAAACACATATCTATAAATAAATCATACCTATTTCATATGTCTTTGATTTAGTTTACCTTCACTATTTATGAGTTGTAAATCATGATTATCCTTGTACAAAAAGGACTCCTTCAATAATAATAAATAGGCAATGGGATTACCATCTTGACTTAACACCACTCATATGGCTATTCCACTTTCATCACAATCAAATTGCAACACTTTACCAAAATTCATTAAGGTGAGCACTGGTTGTGGCATAAATTTTCTCTTTAAAACCTAAAAACTAGTCTTTGATACAACAATCCATTAAAATTTATTATTATCTCCCTTCATAGCCTCTATGATGGGTGCACATATGTTGCTGAATTTTTTGATAAAATTTCTATAGAAACTCACCAACCCATGGAAGCCCATTACTTCAAACATACTTTTTAGTGAAGGCCATTCCAAAATTTCCCTCACCTTCTCAAGGTCCATATTCAACCCATATCTTTAGATTACAAATCCAAAATATACCATCTCCTCTTGTATGAAGATGCACTTATTCAAGTTCACTAGTAATTTCCCTTTCTTCAGCTTATCTAAAACCAACTTCAAATGTTTTAAATGTTCCTCCTTGAAATGACTAAAAATCAAAATGTCATCCAAATAAAGTATTGCAACTTTACCCATGAAATTTTTCATCACTTAGTTCATGAGTCTCATGAACATACTTGGAGCATTTGTCAAATTGAATGGCATGACCAACCACTCATATAACTCATCATTCATCTTGAATGTGCTCTTCCATTAATCTACTTCTCTTATAAATATTTGATGATACCCACTCTTCCAATTGATCTTAGTGAAGTACCTTTCTCCAATTAAACAATCCATTAAGTCATCCAATCTTAGAAATAAAAACATGTATTTAATGGTGATCTTGTTTATTACACATGAATCTATACACATTCTCCATTCCCCACCTTTCTTCAATACCAACAAATATAGAATTTCACATGGGCTCAAACTCTTATAGATTAAACATTTTCTCAACAACTCCTGCATTTACTTATGTATTCATTATCGATTACATTCAACCTATAGGTTGCTTTGTTAGGTGAAATTTCTCTTGACACTAAATCCATGTGATGAATAATGATACTTATAGGTGGTAGTCAAACTAGAAAATCACTTGTCACAATATCACATTATCTTTCAACATATTATGAATTTTAACAAGAATATCACTTACTGTAGTGCTATCATAACTTGCACAAGGTTAGTAATTAATGAAAAACATAGTTTTTTCTCCTTAGCCACATTTAATAAATATTTATTAGATAGAAAAATTACTTTTTAACTATTGTCCACTTCATCTCTATTGTCATTCAAAGGACTCAATGTGAATCTATTACCATCTTTTGTAATAATGTAAGTGTTTACTCGTCTATCATGCAAAACTCTCATATTAAACTACCATGGCCTTCCCAAGAACACGTGACACATGTCCATGGGAATCATATCACATAAAACTTCATCCTTGTATAAACCAATGTAAAAACTTAACACACACTACTCATTCACTATCACATGATGCCCCTTAAGCAACCAAAAATCCTTGCATGGTGTAGGACGTGTCAAGCATTTTAGACTAAGCTTTTCTACCATTTCTTGAGAAACCAAGTTATTTTTGTTGATTCTATTAATCAAAACTCTATAAAACTTATCTCTAGACTTTAAAATAGTTCATAGTAATCTCTTTCATTGTGTTATTTTATTCACCCCCTTGGCTGGTTTTAATGACATTTTTTATCAATATAACCTCTCCTTGTTCTAGCTCTTTGGTATGATTGGGAGACCCAAAACTCTCCTCATCTCAAAAAACTATATGGTTTATATATTCATCTTCCTTACCATTATTCTGAGATTTTTTGGACAATCTTTATCCTTATGACCAACATACTTATTGCAACCTAAATAATTACCATGAAAACCTCCATGTATACCTCATCCATAAAAGCCTCTTCCTGTAGAAGAGTATCCTTATCTTTGGTTTGAATTTGGGTTATTTTAACTACTCACCTACCCACCATTATTTTTTTACCTGTTCCAATTATTTTTATCATCTTCCTCTTGAAGACCTTAATCTACCTCTAGAGTCTACTTTTTGCTTCCTTTTCAGCTTCTCCCCCACCTTCAATGCATATTTACAGGCTTCCTCTACAGTTCTTAGGTTTAACAAACTATTTTCATTTAATATGGAAAAATGTAGTCCATTCACATAATTTGAAAAAAAATGAATCTTCCTTAACATGTCAAGCTTGTATGGTGAGTTTATAAATTCTTCAGTGTAGTATTTCACATTCCTATCCTTAGGTCTTAATTTTTTTAATTTTCTAAAAAACATTAATTGAAGGGTAAATTTTTTGCCTTAAATGTTACTATCATTCAATCCCATGATCTTATTTTATCCTTATTATTTATTCATCTCTCAACCTACACACTATCCGACCATAAGGAGGTAGACCCTTCAACTTCATGCCCACAAATTTCACCTTCTTGTGTTCCTCGATAGACTAATAGTAAAAATAATTTTCCATTTCAGCTATCTAATCCATGAGTTATTTGGGATTCAAAATATTGTTATAACAAGGCGCATCTAGTTTTGGCTTACTTCTAAGCCTCACTATAGTTGTGATAAATATTGATTTAGCTTCATTTTCCATATCTTACATCCTAGTGAGTTCATTATTCCTCATCTTTTCCTGCATCTCCACCATGATCCACTCTCCTTTGATAAAATTCCATTCCATCAAAACTTACCTACATACCTCTCATCATCTCAGCTAAATCTCCAACTTGAGTTCCTCTTAGTCTTTCCCCTCTCCAAACAAAATTTATTCAGTGTGTCATCTCTCCCATGATGTAAAATTATATTTCATAGCTTGCCAATAGATTCTTATTGATTCAAATCTATGCACAAGATCTTAATGATAAATATGTAACTTTGATACAAATTAGTGCACACAGAGATTAGGGTTCCAAGTAAGGACAAGGGTTTCATCTATAATACTTAGTTTGGGGAAACACATTCATTCTTAAGAACCTAATTTAGAAAATAAATTATAGAATTCAATACGCAAAACCATTCATTTTATTCATCTTGAAGGAAATAAAGAAAAGAATAAAATAAGTTTCAATGACAAATTTCAAATGTAAATTTCAATAGTATAAGGATTTGTTGATGTCTATAAGAGAGAATAAAAATAACATATTCAATTATAATATTCAGTGGAAGAACCCCCCAAAACTAGATCCATTCTTCCCTTATAGGTAGGAATGGTTTGTCCCCAGAGATCCCCAATCATTCCATGGTGTTTCAACTTCACACAATTATAAACAACCAAGAGGAAGACCAAAAGTCATAAAAATAGTTATGTCTACCTATAGGTGAACCTAATAGGATTTTCATGGATAGTTAAAGCATTAAAAAATGAACTTTTACCTTTGGCAGACATATGTGGCCTTTTCTTAGAACTTGATATTTTATAAATCATATCATATACTTAATTGGGCCTTCACCCCCTAATTGGTATTGTGTTCAATCACTTTACATCATACTGACCTAATTTGGATAGCAATTCTTACATAGCACAAAGGACAATCATTGAGCCATGGTTAGTCTTAAAGACCCAATCAAGAATTAGAATATCCACACCAAAACAACACCATTTAAATGTTACTTTAACCCAATCAAGGTTGTATACCCAACTAACATGGAGACAAGCCACTGAACATAACATATATATGATTAGGATTCCATTCTACACAACACAAAAGAGGGGGTTTATTTTGGTATGTATACCACTCACTTGTCATCAGGAAATAATTGATAATAAAACTCTAATTGGTTCCTCCTGAGTTCTAATCATAGTTTTTGATCCAATTAACACTACATTAAATTATAAAACATATCATAAAATTAATTTTAAATTGGATACTAAACCTTGATTAACATTGAAAAGTTCCACTGAACACACTAAGTAATTAGTTTGAGATAAAAAAATTATTAATAAAGGACACACCCAAACAAAGAATATCCAAAACCTAATAAAAAATGTGAATCTTGATTAGATTTATAAATGTGACACATTGATGACGAAGATAGCTTTCGAAGGTGCAATATGTATGAAGACCTAATTGTTCATTTAAGTACCATTTACAATAGATAATTGCTCTTAAATTTTGTCAAGACCAAATAATAATTTAGAATCTAGATTACCATAATAAATTTACACACATTTCATAAAGACCAAAAGGAAAAATAATAATTTATTAATACATAAAAAGTTTTGATTACAATTGTGATCAAACATGAATTTCACCAAGACCAAATCAGGAGTAGAAAACTTGATTACAAATACAAGTGAGAACAAATCTCTTCAAGATGAAACTTAGACCAAATCAAAGTTTGGTCTAACCTAATTTTGAATTTCCCAAGATAGGAAACAAAATAATAACCTACAACCAAACACACCAAAACAAAAAAACAAAATAAGAAATAGAAAAAACACTTTATTTTTAGTTGACATAAATATCCTATTTGCCATGGATGCTCCTACATTAAACATCAATGGTAAAATAAAATGACCTAAGCTCCCACTCATGAGACTATAGTGAAATGCTCTATAGTTTTACCATGTATGGAAACTATGGATGAATTCATCCAAGTTGTGTCTTTAGTTTCTCTATCTTTCTACTTAACTAGGTACTCATAGTACTTGTGACCTCATGTCTTCTTTCTAAATTGAATATCTAAAATGGCTTCCATATATTCTTTATATAGTCATGACAACTACTACTTACAATCCTCAACTAAAAAATACTTTTTTTCACTTGTTTCCCCTTCCACCTATGGGTATAAATCAACCACATTGAAGATATGCAAAATACCTACTCCATCTAGTAAAAAAACCTCATATGCATTAGTTGATAAATTTTAGAGTATGTATTTCTCATGTTTACTAGTTTATTAACTAGGTATTTCATCATTTTCATAGTTTGTCTTATGTGATTATTTATCTCACATTACTTAGTTAGGCTAGTTATTTGTTTTGCCTTGCCTACTTATACAAGGGCTTCCTATTGTAATAACATCTCATTTATGAATAATCATTTGACTTACTTTGTTTTGCATCTCATTTGTTTGTAACTTCATGTATGATGTTCTTGTTTATAACTCTTCAGATCTTGGCTTCTTGGATTTGTGATCATAGGAATTTGACATACAGAGGAGGTTAATATTGTTTAGAACATAAAATAATGAAATGAACACACTAACGTTCTAACATATCTAGCCTAGATCATAGGGGGAGCATAATAAACAAAAACTAATGAAAAACACAACTAAAATGTAAATAAAAACAAGATCCTTACCTTCTTTGAATTCTCTAAATGATTTGTCATGTGGCTTGCTCAGCTTGTGCTCAAAGAGTCTTTGGTAATGGAGCTTGGCTATCTCCTTCTCTCCTTGGCACCATGGCTTATGGCTTGGCTTATGCTTATGGCTTATGATTTTGGAATTATAACACTATAAATTTGAATCATGCACCAAAACCTACATTATAACTTTACTCTATCCAATCTCTTATTAAATTTAATAGGCAATGGCTTGTATTTATAGGTTTAGAGACTAACCCCAACTCGAGGTGAGTTAGAGTGTAGTTTAAACATTGAATGGGTTCAAACCTAATCTAGATGAGTTAATTAAAATGAGTAGAGTTAAAAGGTGTCAAACCTCATGATTTTCAATGAATAGGCATGGGTGATATATTTTTATATATTTTCAAAGGCTTGACAACTCACAAAAGGTAATCATGAAAATCTAGGATATTCTTGATTTTTGAATTTCATTTTTTAGATTTCCACTTTTTCTCATGGATAATTTAACTAGGCATTTAATTAGGTTTAGAATTTTAATTAATTATGATTAGGAATTTTAGCATTTTCAATATTTGATTTTATGTCTATGTGCCCTTGCCCCACTTAATAGGTATGTATTTTGAATTGCATGTTGTGATGCCACAAGATGCTTAGAGATGAATCTATGAGAGTTTTTTTGCTTACAGTAGGATACCCCAATTAGGGATGTCTCAATGTGATTATGAGATTTGACAAATGATGCACAAGCAAATTTGAGACATTTAATGATTCTTAGGCTTAATTTTTAATGGTTGATAAGAATTGGTCTGAAGATTGGTTGAAGCCATTGGTGGCCAATTTTAGGTGCCTACAATTTTCCCCTATTTGCAAATATGTTACAAGTTGTAAGCACAATAACATCTTCTCAAAGAACAAAACATACTTGTATGCTTGAAAGATGATGATTAAAGAAGAAGCTCCAAAAAATGTTTGAGAAACCTATAATGATGCCCCTCAAGGGAGTGACCATCACATACATTTGATGGACAATCCCTCAAAAAGAAGTAAGAATAAGAATTAAATTAACCGAAAGGTGAGATCAATATAATAGAGAAAATGCTTGCATTCATTGATTAAAAAATACTAATTTACCCAAAGGTGGTTATAATCAGTAAAAAGGGTTAAGATAGTTATTTACCCATAAGCAGGCATAATTAGTGGCAATGACATATGCCCCAATTAGGGCTGATGAATTAAAATAATTATTTTCTCAAAGGTGGTTATAATCGTTAAGATGACTTAAATTTTAAAAATAATGTTTTTTTTTTGCCCCATTAGGGCAGATTTGCAAGCATATCTCAAGGATATAACCTATTGTACAAATTAAAGATGAGTAGACACAAACATAGATGTGATGGTCTAATGACTAAAGAATCCATAAACAACCAAGCATACAAGTATGTGCAAATGGATGAAAGATATGAATAGAAGAATAATAATTTATTAATAGAAAGATTGGATTATACCTACTAATGTGGAGATTACCTCCTTATTAACATTGATACAATCAAAATGGTCAATGGGTTGATTTGATCCAGAAGGGTGGGAGGATTTACCAAGGGTACCAAGGAGAAACTTTTGTGGCTTCATTGCTTGTAAGACTTCTCGAGCTGATTTTTACTTTAGCATGTGATGGTATGCATCATGATAAAACACCATGATAGCTTGACTAAAATATACATAAGGATTGACACGTGATCCAATAAATAATTAAAAATAATACACCAATGATAAAAACCATGATGACAATGTTGATGTATGAATATGGATGGACTCAATAATAATGTGCAATGAATCACCCAATGAATGCACATAGATTGAATAAAGGCACAACATGAAATAAAAAAACATGCAAAATAATAAATAAAACAAATAAAACTCTAAAAAAAGAAAAAGAAAACAAAACAAAAGAAAGATAAACACCAAACAAACAATGGTTAATCACAATGTTAGTATGAAAAACATGACACAAAAGAGGTGATGAACATTGCCCCTAGAAAATAAGAGACAACATAAAAAATAAACAAAATGAGGGAATAGAAGAAAAGGAAGGGGGTGGCTGAGCTATCTCCAGATGCACTAGGAAAGTGGACATTGCCTACATAGTTCCATGGACCTAATATCCAAAAAAAACATAAGGCCAAATGTAGTTCTCCTAAGAAATGGGATAAAATAAAATGATGAGAAGAGAACATGATGAATCTTATATAAGAATATGGTAATGAGCTCGTAAAATGATGAGAGCATGGGATGCAAGGCCAAAAAGGATGGGAAAACTAAATGACAAGTGGTTTCTTGTCACTTAGTGAGGGTTCCTAGAATCCTTAAGGCAAAGAAATGGTCAATGTTTTTTGGATTTTTTAAATCAATTTTACAAAAAAAATTTGGAATTTTTTGAGCATCTCAAATCAATTGAGAATGATGATACACTAAACAGTCTAAGATTCCAAAATGGTGAGAGAATTCAAACATAACATCACTCACAAAATGGTGAGAGCATGGAAAAGGGGTGACTGAGATGACCTCAACATAAATTGAGTGTTGTCTACATAGTCCTAAGATGAGACCTCAAGTCACTATATTTTCAACTTACAACAGAGGAATCCGACTAGTGTAGCAACCAATTCAAACAAAATAGGAAAAGTTGGTAAATGGTAGAGTACATCATAAGCATGACAAGGTTGTAATTCAAGGAATGATAAATATGTGTTTTTATTAGTTTAACCATAGGTGGTTATAACTAGGAAATAATAGCATAAGTTAATGACACTAATTTTCCTATAGGTGGTTATAATTAGTATCAAGATGGTGGGACACTGATTTGCCCAAAGATAGTTATAATCTAGCATACTTGTTATAAAATAGAACAAGAAATGAAGGATGCAACTGTGGAACCACTATTATACTACTCTAAACTATGGCCTCTATCTAGAATAATTGAAACAACTATTGAAATTGATCTAAAAATCCATGATGGAAGCAGTGGTGGAACCAAGGTCAAATAGGCTTGGGAGGGTGGGATGAAAACAATTTGGTAAATAAAAAAGGTATGGTAGAATGGTATGGTGGAACAACAAAGTGATATAATGGTATGTTATAAAGAATAAAGTCAATATTATTGTGCAATTTAAAATGGGCCTCATAGAATATACACCAAGTCACTCAAGTGAATTAACGCTTGAGGTGTATAATGTTCATCAATGCATCAAGTTCATCATCATCTAATGTATCGAGCTTGTATGATCCATCACCATAGTTTGTGATGATGATGAAAGGACCTACCTAGTTGGGTTTGAACTTTCTTTTATGTTTCTTATCGACCGTGGTATTCTTTTAGTTTTCTTTAAGAACAAGATCACCAAGCTCAAATTCTCTATATTTCATACACTCATTGTAGTGGCCATGGAATCAGTTCTGGTATGCTTATAGGTTTTACTATAGCCAAGAATTTTTCATAAAGTAACTCTAGCTCTTATAGCCAAGCTACTCGATATTCTTCATCATCTAGGACATGCTTCAAAGAGATGTGTAAAGAAGGTAACTCAACCTCAATGAGAAGAATGGATTTAATGCTAGAAATAAGTGAATATGGAGTGGATCATATTGGAGTATGATAATTGGTATGGTATGCCCAGAGGGAATAGAATATTTGAAGGTGTCAATCATGGTTGGCATCATTGACAATATTTTTAAGGATGTTGACAATGGTTCTGTTATATGCTTTGGCTTGGTCATTACCTTGAGGGTAATATTTCATGGAAAATGTTTTTTAAAATTGTACTTGACACATAACAATTTGACATCCTTGTTCTTGAATAATAATTATAATGTTGAAGGGGATACCACAGCAGCAAATGAGTTGGTTAAATATGAATTTCGAAATTTGTTTCTACTCATGTAATTAAGGGCTATATCTTCAACCTACTTAGTGAAATATTATGTGGCGATAAGAATATGTTTATGGCCATTAGATGAGGTGGGGTTTATCTTCCCAATGACATCAAGTCCCCATATATCAAATGGCTATGGTATAAGCATTGGTTTCAGATTCTTGGCCAAGGCATGAATTAGATTGGCATGTTTTTGACATTTATTGCATCTTTTCACATATGTAATTGCATCTATATCCATTATTGGCCAATATTACTTGGTACATAAGATTTTGTTGGATAGGATGACCATATTGGTGTGGGCTCACATACTCCTTTGTGAACTTTTAATAATGACTAATGTAGATTCTATCAAATTTAAACAACAAAGAAAAATTCTATCAAAATAATGGTGGTATAAGGTTGGTCTGAGTAAGGTATAACATGTAGCATGGTGGACAAAGGCTTTGGATTATTTTATGAGATAGTTTTGTTGGCATAATTTGATCATGGAGGTAGGTGTATGGGTATAAATACAAAATAAATCTAGACCAAAAATATCATAGATCATTACAATGGTTGATGGTTCATGAACTGGTACTAGCATATTTTCAATGAGAAACTAGTACTCTTTGGTCATATCTGTATGTCAAATAAAACACCCAATGGTGTCCATGGCATCTATTATTTTATTAATAGCCCTTGGTATATGTTCAAATTGTACATTGGTAAGATATTGTTTGAGAGTGTTAACCATGGCCTTGTATGGTACTAGCTTGTCATCCTTGGTCTAAAAATGGTCTATAACCTGATTGATGATTAACTAAGAATTACCATAAACCTTTAGATGTTGTATGTTCCATTATATTACCTATTGAAGTCCTATGATGAGTGCTTCATATTTATCCATGTTGTTGGTACAAGGAAAGTTAATCTTGAATGACTTAAGGATTAAATCCCCCTATGGAATAATGAACAAAAGGCCTACCCATGATCCATGTGTAGTGAATGATCCATCAAAGTATAGCTTCCAATGTTGATCCTCAAGAAATGTTTCAATGATGGTCATAATGGATACATCTAGGAATTGTAATGTTAATGGTACTATATTTATAAAGGGTGTTTCAACAAGATAATTTATAAGGACTTGCCCCTTGATGACCTTCTGGTTGACATATTCTATCTCAAACTCACTTAGAAGCATGATCCATTTGGCCATAAGACCTTAGAAATTTGTTTTGGATAATAGATACTTGAGAAAATATACTTTGGAAATGACCATGGTCTTATTGTTCAATATGTAATGTCATAGTTTCTAAGTTGTAAAGACCATAGCTAAATAGGCTTTTTTAATGGGCGTATAATTGTGCCCATACATGTATAGTGTATAGATTAGATAGTACCTAACATGCTCCTTTCCATTATCATCATTTTGAGCTATAAGTGCCCCCAAGGATTTGTCAGTAGCAAAAAGGTACAAGAGGAATAGTTTTCTTGACATAGGAGGCAATAGAATAGGTGGATTTGTATGATAGTCTTTAAAATGTTGAAAATCTGTTTGGAATTCATCATCCCAATGAAATGTGACCCCTTTATTTAGGAAGTTGTGTAAATGGGTGTCACCTTTTTGACAATTGAGATATGAAGCATATAATAGACTATATTTTCCCTGTAAACTATGAGGTTGCTTCATAGTGGTTGGTGGTGGCATGTTTGTTATGGCTAGTACTTTGGTTGGATTAACTTCAATGCCCCTATGAGACATAATGAATCCTATAGATTTGCCTAAAGTAACTCTAAAAACACATTTATTAAGGTTGAGCTTGACTTTGTATTCATGTAGTCACTCAAATATCCTCTTTAGTACTACTAGATGATTGGCCCTAGTCTTTGATTTACCTAGTATATCATCGATGTAGTCTTCAACAATGTCATGCATCATATTGTGAAATATGATGTTCATGGTTCTTTGGTAGGTGGACCCAATGTTTTTGAGACTAAATGGAATAACTTGATTAAAAAATGTTCCATAAAGAGTGGTGAGCATTATATTATATTGGTCTTCTGGGTGTTATTTGGATTTGGTTAACCCTAAAAATATGTCCATTAGTGAAAGCATTTCATAACCCACTATGGAGTCAACAATCATATCAATGTTTACCAGAGGAAAGTCATCCTTGGGGTAGGATTTGTGTATGTCCCTAAAATTAGTGTAGATCTTGATTCCTTTAGGCTTTTTGTTGACTATCAAAACATTAGAGATCCATTTAAAATAGTTGATTGGCCTAATACATCTCACTTCCAAGAGATTTTCCAACTCTTTTTTGACTAATACAATAGTGTGAGGATACGTCTTGCATGCAATTTATGTTTCACAAGTTTGGCATCAAAATGTACCATGAGGTGGTGTAAAACCAAGGTGGGGTCTAAACAAGGCATGTTAGAGTATGCCCATGCAAATATATAAACAAGTTCCCTCAATGGGGTTGTAAAGACTTCATTCTCCTCCTCAATGAGGGATGCACTTAATTTTATCCACTTCAAGTCATTTGGAGTCTTGATGTTAACTTCCATCATGTCCTCTACTAGAAGGGTCAAACCATCATCTATAATGGTTGATAAAGATTTTAAACTATCCTACAATGGCAGAGTCATCTATTAGGACTAGCTCTTCAAGTTATCTTAGGCATGATGAATCAGATTCCTCCAATGGAGGGATGGCCATGTGACAAATATAGTTGGAAACTCTTGAATGATTCAATCAAAAGCCTATTGTTCTTCAAGACTAAACTCAAACCCATAAGCAAGTTCATCATTGGTAGTCTCCTAAGTTATGTTTGAGGAAGGTTGAACACCCCCATCTAAAGGCACCTAGAATAGGTTTTCACCACTAGACTAGCATTTCTATGTACTATTTCCCTGGTCAAAAAGTGCCTCAAAGAGTTTTTCACTTTGGGACCTCAATGTTTTATTTAATTTTTTATTGTTAAGGGTGTTCACCTACTCTCCAAAATAGGATACAAGATCTAATTTGATTAATAACCCTTGTTTGTGGTCTCCCAATGGAACATTGTTCCTAAAGCCTATAAAATCATAGAAGACCTCATCATTTTTAAACTCATTAACTAGCACATTGGATTCTTGTTGGTCCCATTTTATCAGTAGAGGGTAATATAATGGAAGTGTGTTATGGTGAATAACTAGTTAAAGGGTACAAATGGCATTAGTTTCAAATAAATTGGTATTGGCTAAGTCATCAAAAAGGTTATGATCGGACTTTACTTCACTGTTGACATCATTGTCACTAGTCATTAGTGATGAAACTTGAGTAAGATATATGGGGTCCCCCCCTAGGTAGTTTAAATCCAAGACCATATGTTCCTTTGTACCAAGTGGCATAATTTGGCTCAATTGGACCTTGTTAATTAAGTCCAAGGCCTCCACCTTTATAAGCATGCCTCTCCATGATTCTATTTAAAATGTGATATTTGACATTTATATAACAGTCAACCAATTTGTCATTATATAACCATGATTCATCACCTTCAAGCAAGTCCTTTTCTTGGCTAGAGGCCAATATAAAAGTGATAAGTGTTGGAAAATGCAAGTGGCTTTTGTCCTTTTGTTTCCATTCTATGTAAGGTGATTTGGCTATTGGTATTCTAAAGGACTTGGAGTTTTGTGAAAGCTTAGTAATGTGGAAGGTATCATGGGTCAAATATTCTCATAGGCCATTAGCCAAGATGGTATAATGATTGGATATTTTAGTAGGTGGCATGTGTGAAAGTGAATTAAGGGTGTTAAGGTTAATGTAGTTGGTCTCTGGTAAATAAAGAAGTATTTCTTCACGTTTATCCTTCTTGGCAACCAAATTGAGGCCAAAATGATAGTTATAGCTTTGGTACTTGGCTTCTAAATGCTTGTAATTTTTTTATGATGATAAATATCCATGAATGGTGACCTCCATACCTGAATAGGGGAACTTGATACACTGGCACAATGTTGAATGGATTGCATGAATTTCATGTATCTAAGATCTACCCAAAAGCATATTATATGAAGACTTGAGGTCTAACACATGACATATTGTATCATGGGTCAAGGGCCCAATGATAACTATAAAAATTATGGTGCCTTGTGATTCTCAATCTTCATTATCATAGGCTTTGATTTTGATCATTTTTGGTTATAAGTCAACTACCATGTACCTAAAAATCTTGATGAACTATAGAGACATGATATTTGGACCTGATCCATTATCTATGAGGACACGTTTCAATTTGTGTCTTATTATGAAAAATTTAATATATGATGGATTATTATGTAATGGGCCAAAGGATGAAAAATCACTTTGGTCAAAGTTTAATTTTTGGCCTGGAGCTAGATGTCCAACCAAAGCTTGGAATTTATCTAGAGATATGTCATTTGGAACTTGGGATTGGCTAAGGAATTATGTTAATATGTTATTTTTGATTGTAGGTGTATGTAACAAATAAAAAATGGATATTTGTGCAAATGTATTTTAAAATTATTCCATAATATCAAATGCCTTTTCTTGGACACCAGGAAATATCTTGTTCCTAGACATAACAATTGGTTGGATGGGTGAAGTAGTAGATGGATGTGGGCTTGATATGTTAATATTTTACCATCCAGTTATGATTTTAAAATCAAGATTAGATATAAGACCATTGTTTCTAAAAAATTAAGGTGGTGGGGGACTAGATAGGAAAAGTCTCAATTACTAGTACACGTATGCATGGTCATAGTCTAATGATGTGTTATCAATATAAGTTCTAATAGTGGGAATCCCTACTTATTGGTACACCTGTATGTGATCCTAGGTTAAGGAAGGATCATTGGCATGGTTTGGTTGATTAGGAATGATAAGCAATGGTCTTGTTTTATTGGTACTTGGTCTCAAATTAATAGAGATGGTATTAATGCAACCTCCTACAAGATGGCCTACAACCATCTTGTAGTCATGTGTAACTACATGGTAGGTATATTGGTTGTTGGCATCATTATGGCCTTAGTTATATCCATTCATTTGATGATGTTAGTTTTGATATTGATTTTATTGGTTCTACCTTGGATGTTGATACTATTATTATTGTCCTAGCCATTGTTATTGTTGATGTTTATTATGTTGTGGAAAGGGGTTATGATATATACCAAAGGTTCTGATTAGATGTGGAAGCTACATGATCCAATGTGATCTCACCATTTTCAAACATATTCTTAGTTAAATGTTTAATTTACACACAATGATACAAATTATGACCATTAACTTGATGATACTCATAGAATTCATTTTGCTTGTATTAGTTTAGATAGTCAATCCCCTCAAGATAGTGTTTTATAATAGACTAGTTAATTAGATTAACAGTCACTAGCTTATAAAATATGGATTCAATGGGTTCTCCAAGGTCACTAAAGATAAGATGAATAAGCATAGTTCTCCTTGGAGGAGGGTTTTGCAAAGGTATAGGTTGTTGCATTGCTCGAGGTTGTTATGCTTGTTATATTTTTTGAAGAGGTTGTTAGGTAAGAGTAATTTGCATATGCAATGTAGGCTAAGAAGACAGTATTTGCACCATTTGGACATGTCTCAAATCTATTGTACTTGAAAAATGTTATTCATTTTTGGGACAACATTTATGCTATTTTGGTCCTGCAAGACAAAATTATCTCTTCCCATTTCAAAAAATTATTCTAAACTTTCAAAATCAAGAATTATTCAAGCTTTTTCAGTCAAAGGAATAAGAAGTTCAATAGGTTCAAAGGCTTATACAGGTGAGTTCAATAAAAATAACTAGTTTCTAACACTTAGTCATTTTCAGGACTGGTTCAACACCTTGGTTCAACCAAAATAATCTATTAGAAAGCTTTTATGCAATGTGTGAACCATTGAACCATTGAACCATTTTTAGTTCAAAGGTTCAACGATGTTAGCAAGTTTCAAGAATTAAGCACTTTTATCACAGGTTCAAAGTTCAATCACTTCAAGTTTAATGGCTTCAAGACACTTATCAAAGATAAGAAGGCTTGAACCATTGAACCATTGAACCACTTAGGTTCAAAATTTTAATGGGTTCAAAGGTTCAAAAGGTTTAATGGTAGTTGGTTCAACATGGTTTGTTTCAAAGAGCTTAGTTCAAGTAGTCAATTGAACAAATAGAAGCAAAAGAATGAACCATTAAACCATTGAACCAAAGTTGGTTCAATTGGTTGGTTCAAGTGATAGGTTCAAGGAGTGCCCCAAAAGTTGAAGAGACAAGTGCCCTTATAGAGGGAAATTCTATGGCAAAAGTGACTAAGGAAAGAAAAGCCCAAAATAAAAGCCTGACAGAGCCCAACGGATGTTGCCAAGTGTCATCTGTCGAGTCCCACTTAAGAGAAGCAAAATGTGACAAATGTCTACATCCACATGAATTTAAAATGAGTCCCAAGTATATCTACAATAATTCTAAAGCATAGAAGAAGCCACCAAGTGTCATCTTCTATGGGACACTCAAAAGGCCTCCAAAGCCTCTACAAGTTAAGTGGATGCAGCCATGTGTGCTCATCTATTTCACACTGGATGATGCCAAGTGTCACATGTTGAGATCGGTAGAAAATTGACTAAGGCAAAGCCAAAGGACAAACAACCCTTTTACAGGGCACTTAGAAACCAAAGTGGACCATTGCAAAAATCTAAAAGGTCATTTTAGAGCCCAAACAGTCCTTGTGGAGGGTAGGTGAGGGGCAAACGAACCAATTCAAAGGTTGAATGAGCAAAGGCAAATACAAAGAATTCCTTTCAAAAAGTTCCCATGGCAAAGTTGTAAAGAAATAATTCCTTTGGATAAATTGTCCGAAAGAATTCCTTTGGACTTTCATCCAAAGGAAAAAGTCCCCCAAAACATAAAACCCACCAAGTTGCCACGTGTCCCTTATCAAAATGCAGTAGAAGCTGACACGTGTCATCTACCGAGACACAGTTTCAAAGTAGTGGAATGTGCCATGCATCATCTTCAAAACTCTATAGAGATCTCCACGTGTCATCCTCCATAGGAAACTAATATGAGTCTCGAAGACTTTCAAAAGAGAAGCTAAAGCTCGATGGAAGCTACCACGTGTCAACACCCACAGTTTCTCCCTTTGATTTCTTTATTTAGTAAGGATTGTGGTAGACCCCAATAAGCTACTAAAGTAAGTGGAGTGCACCAACTATCATCCTCTGTAGGACTCTCAAAAGATAAGCGAAAGCTGCCACATGTCCCATTGTAACTACACAGAGCGTGACAAGTATCTGTATCCATATCTTGAGTTTCTTACAGGTTTCAAAGCTTATTTCAAATAAGCATCTCTCAAGATCCCATGGATGCTACCAAGTGTCCTTGCCCATTTCCCAGTGGACCTGCCACATGTCAATTATTGAAACCAGTGGAAAGCGATCAAAGAACAGAGGATCGAATTGAATCAAAGACCTGATTTAACAACTAGAAAAGGAGGAATAATGAAGAAGGACCA
The DNA here is from genome assembly GCA_037957365.1 of Torreya grandis. Taxonomy (NCBI): domain Eukaryota; kingdom Viridiplantae; phylum Streptophyta; class Pinopsida; order Cupressales; family Taxaceae; genus Torreya; species Torreya grandis. The sequence continues at coordinate 2,600,371 of JARHVA010001834.1, read as the reverse complement.
AAAACACTCACGCATAAGATATGTTTCTAGAAGTAGACCACCAGGTAGACATTGGAAGATACAAACATTCAATGGTGTGACCTATTTCTCTGCATTGAGAAAAGTAAATGGGCAAATATCCCTGATTCCAGCATATCTTCTTGACAGAATTTAATGCAGCATGATGTGTTACTACTCCCAAGTCTTTCTTGGAGGGCTATATATTGGACTCTCTCTTATTGTTTTATAGATATCTCTCTCTGAGTTACCAAAAATAAAACTCTGTCTAAATTGAAAATCATTAATGAGACTTTGAGCTCAGATTGTTTATCATATTTCTTTGTTTGAATCAAAAAGTAAGTTAATTTAGGACTATGTGTTGTTGTAGCTTGTATCATTCTAGGAGATTATTATTATTATGATTATTTCCTAAATGTGTTCTTGCTTATGCAATTTAACAAGCAGAACTAGTGGAGGTGACAAAGAAGGTGTCCTGAAGCCAGTTACTTTTAGACTTTGTGCAATCATAATTGTCTTTAGTGTGTGTTTATTTTTGATTTCTATGTAAATAACATTGGGACAACTTTTTCCCCTCATTATTCTTCATATTTCACTCTTTGGCAATTGAGGTGGAGACTTTGTGCCTCATTTTATCCTGCTGTGTTACTATACCCTGTTACAGTTACTTGTCTTCACCAAAAAGATTCCTTTTGTCTGTTAAACAACACTTCTAAAAGAAGAGGAGTGTCTTATGTCATTTCATCAGGATTTCTCCTTTGATTCATGCACATCATCTCTGAAAAAAGAGAGATGGATGGTTTATCCTACCCTTGAGTGTTATTTTCTATTTATATATATTATATAGTACTTGTATATCTATATGGAACCTCCCCTTGATGAGAGGAGAGATTAGTCCCCTTTTGATGTGGTAAGCCTACACATTTGGCTGACCAAGTGGTTGATCAGACCTATTTTATTTATCAGTATGCTGATTGACAAAATATTCACCCAACAATTTTTGGTGACTCTGATGGGGATCTTATGTGCATTCTAAACCTCAAGTTTCAGATTGAATTAGTCCCTACCCTTATCTATTATAGACTCTAGTGAATCCACTCCATTTATGTGTCTTACCCATTATCATTATAGCCTTACCATCTCCCTCCACCTTCAAACCAATTGAGAAAGAAAGTGCAGTTTAAAGCCTCAAGCTTTAAGCTGAAGCAAGGTCAATTCTTTTCCAATTTTTGTTTCACAACCTAGCAGATTCAAGGTATACACAAAGCCAAAGGGTGAAAGGTATTATTAACCCTGTATTTGAGTTAGTATAGCAAAGTAATTTTGATTTCTCTCCTTCACCATCTCATCTCCAATGAACTAAGAGCTTTGCTCCTACTAAAGTCAAGTCTCCATCACCAAGTGAAGCATCCATTTCTACTATTAATAAAGCTTTGCCAATAATTACCCCCTAAGATTTATTATTCCTCTTTTTCATAGTCATACAATGAACTAGCCCTTAGGGTAATTATTTTGGCCCTCTCAATCTTACTCCACCTCTACATGAGCTCCCACATAGTTTGAGGAAGAATTTCCCCAAATTCTATGGTGATGGGAGAGTTCATCTCGATGAACACATTATAGCCTTCAGCATAGCCTGTGGTGTAATTAGAGTGGAATTTGAGGATGTGGTAGTCAGGCTATTTCTAGAAACATTACAAGATGTTGTTTCAGATTGGTTTTACCATCTACAGGCTCAGTCAATAACTGACTGGAACACCCTCAAAGCTAAGTTTGAAGCCATATTCAAGCCTATAAAAGATGCACATGCCCTTCTGGCTCAGCTTACACAGATGAAGAAAGAGCCTCATGAACCAATGAGGAAATTCATAGCCAAGTTTGACAAACTAAGAAATAGGATTCTTGTAATTGCCTGACCTATAGCTGAGAATCTCAAATGTTTCTTCATTAATTTTCAATTACCTAAAGTGAGTTTCCTTTTAAGACATGCTGGTTAAATAGACCTTGCTACAGCTCAAGATTTGGCCACTGAGGTAAAAGATGATTTCATCTTGGTAGGGAAGATAAGAAGAGATCCAAATAGAAATAGATCCTCATCATCTTTTGAATATTCATCTATAGGCACCACCGATCCAATGGTGTAGAAATTGGAAAATGAGTTGCTTGCTATCAAAAAACAAATGGTGCAAGGAATGTCTTATGCTCCTTCATATAGAGATATGCCAAGGAGGACATTTCCAAATCAGTCGTACCAGGGTAATGCTATCAAGAATCAAGGGAAACTTGTTATTGAAGCACCCCCAACCAATTCAGTAATGGGATATCTTGAAGCAAAATTAGATTTCTCTTTCTAGCCTAAATTGAGTCAAGAATATGACACTGATCTCCTTGTAGAAAACCAAGAAGAATCAGCTGGCGAATCCAACATTAGTTTCTTGAACTACTAGGATGAACCTAGAAGTAAGGGAGAAGATTTTGATGGATCATACATAGTGTTTACCAGGTCTAAGAACCAATCAGCCCAACAAGCTAATAAATGGAAAATAGAAGAGCAACCTCAACCAGCAATTTCAATTGTTAAACGTGGAACCTCTTTATTTTCCTAGTCCAATTCAGTCATTTGACATAATTGATCATGTCAAGAAAACCAAAATTCAAATGACTGAGTTTGAATATTTACGATCTAATCTTGAGCAGTTGGATAGGTTAGTTAAGTGTTTGAAGAACAAAGCTGTCCCTACAAGATAAGAGGCTAAGAAGGTAACTCCTAATTTTTCAAAGAACACTCCCATCCCAAACAATCTTGTCATTACTCCTTTAGCTACCCTTGGGAAAATAGAACCTTTCTATGTTTCCCTATTGATAAATGGTCATAAGCTGAGTAACTGCATCATAGACTCAGGTGCATCTGACAATGTCATGCCTACCAAAGTAGCTGAATCTCTTGATCTCACACTTACCAAAATATTTGGTAAATGTTTCTCCATGGAAAAAAAATAAGTACCTCTACTGGGGCAAATCAAAGATGCCCAATTTATATTTTCAACCTTTCCAGACAAAAGAATCAAGATGATAGTTTTGGTGGCCGATGTTCCAACCTCATACGGCATTCTACTAGGGTAGAATTTCTACAAAGATGTTGGTGGAGAATTGAGCATGGACCTATTTGAAGTAAGAATTACTATCAAAGGCATCATGTAGAGGTTACTTCTAGAAAAGGAATCAAAATATATTGTCACCTAGACATCAGCCCCTGAAGCTCAAATTCTATTTGAATCTTCAGGCATGGGTAACTATTTTCTATCTATAGGAAAAGTTCATGAAACATCTAATAAATTTATTCAAAGTGTCAATCCATAAATTAGTTTAGTTAGAACAGTAGAAGAATTGGTAGGTTGCAATACAGATGGAGAAGGATATTCCCTCTCTAATGAAGGAAAATCTAAATAAAAATTAGTGTGTGATGAGGTATGGACTCTGGAATTCAATGGTAGCTGCTCCTCTACTAGTTCAGGAATTGGAATTGTGTTGATATCTCCTCAAGGAGATATTTTTCCTTACTCCTATAAGTTAAAATTTAGCAACACCAATAACACAGCTGAATATGAATCTATGTTGCTTGGATTGAAGGCTACTCAAGACAAAGGCATCAAACTCTTTCATGCTAAAGGAGATGTTGAACTAGTGGTTTGTCAGGTGAAAAACCTATACCAAACCAAGACTGAAATATTGTGCCACTACCAAAACTTATTATGAGACCAAATTAAAAGCTTTGATGCTTTTAACATCTCTACCATACCCAAGGAATCTAATGACCGAGCTGATGCACTTGTTGTTTCAGCAACTCTCTTAATTCCTCACTTAGACTTCACATGAAACAAGTACACCATTGAGCTAGTCTTTAAACCAAGTGTTCCTAAAAATGCTGATCATTGGCAAGTATTCAATGATGATCACCAAATCATTGCCTTCCTAGAATGAAAAGATAGCTTTAAACAACTACATTTTGAAGGCAGTGAACCCCAAAAGTGTGAACCAGCCCCTGATTTAAGTCTAGATGCAAAGGAAGAATTCTTAAAACTCAAAGGAAATAAAATTCCTAAAATCTTAGTTTCCCTTGAGAAACTATTTGACAAGCATGATAGATTCATCAAACAGTAGCAAATAGATTCAAACTCCTCTCAGGGATTTGATCAAATAAATCCGACTACTGAAGAAAATTTCAAGATGGTTAACATTAGTAAGTGCTGCACTCAGGAAGAAAATTTCAAGTTCACCACTATACTCAACCAATACATGGACGTCTTAGCATACTCCTATGATGACCTAAAGTCTCTCAGGCCTGATGAAATCTGCCATCACATTCCTCTCAAGGCTGATTCAGTGCCTTATAAGCAAAAACATAAATAGTACAATCTGAAGATATCAGGTACTATTCTTTATAAGATACAAAAAATGTTAAGTGTTAGAATCATTTTCTCAATCCATCATTCCACATGGATTAAAAACATAGTCCCTATGAGAAAGAAGAATGGCGAGATTCAATATGTGTGGATTTAAGGAATCTAAATCAGTCATCCTTGAAGGATAACTATCCTTTTCCAATCATGGATCAAGTGCTTCAAATAGTAACAGATTCAGAGATGTTATCAATGCTAAATGGCTTCTCAGGGTACAATCTAGTTGAAGTTAGTGAAGCAGACCAACACAAGACTACCTTCACCACACCTTGGGGCACGTTTGCATATAGAAGGATGCCTTTTGGATTTATAAATGCTGGCACCACCTTTTAGAGATCAATGGACCTTGATTTCAAGGATGAGATAGGTAAGTTCATTGTGGTATACCTTAATTACTTGACCATCTTTTCAAAGCATCATTCTGATCATATACGCCACTTACAACAAGTGTTGGAGCACTACCGCTAGAATGGTATTTCCTTGAACCCCAAGAAGTCTATTTTTGGAGTAAAAGAGGGGAAGCTTCTTGGACACATTGTGTCTAAAGAAGGCATAAAGATTGACTCAGACAGAGTCAAGTCTATACAAGATCTTACCTTACCTACAAGTAAAAATGATGTTCACTCTTTCTTTGAAAAGGTGAATTTCTTATGAAGTTCCATCCCTGAAGTTGCTGAGAAGACTTGACACATTGTAAACATGATGAAAGAAATCCACCTTCAACTAGACTAAAGAAGGTAAGTCAACATTTGAGGATATGAAGACTGTCATTGCCCATGCCCCAACTCTGGTTTGTCCAAACTAAACAAAGAGTTCATCATATATAGTTATGCTTCTAAACACACGCTTTCAGCAATTTTGATTCAACAAGATAAAGAAGGTATTGAATCTCCCATTTATTTTATGAGTTTCCCTATCAAAGCTCATGAACTAAAGTATTTGAACATGGAGAAGCATGCTTATGTAGTGGTGAAATCAGTCAGGCATTTTTGCTTCTATATCTTGAATTCACACACTACTGTCTTGGTTCCTAACACTATAGTCAAATCCATATTAACTCATCAAGAGTTTGGGAAAAAAAGAGGCAATTAGATTGCAAAGATCTAAGAATTTGATCTAGACATCAAGCCAATAAAGTTGGTACAGGGAAAAGGCCTATGTCAATTAATTGCTAATAATAAGCCAGAAGAAATAGAGCATGAAGAAGTAGAGATAGAAGACACACCTATAGTTCTCTTTGTCTCCACCACAAATGAGTGGTATTCAGGTATTACTCATTTCCTTACTTATGGTGAATGTCCTACTCACTTATCTTATAAAAAAAGGAGGACTATCAAGTTGAAAGTTGCCAATTTTTTCCTTTGGGACAACGGCCTGTACAAGAGAAGCCTAGATGGAGTATCTCTTCGCTGTGTAGACAAAGAGCAGCAAAACCAACTTTTGAAATCCTTCCACAATCTAGCCTATGGAGGACATTTTTTTCTCCTATGACTGCCCACAAGATTTTATGAGTCAGGTATTACTGGCCAACTCTTTTCCAAGATCCATATAAGTGGGTGAGAAAATGTGAACTCTATCAGCAATTTGTTGGAAGACCCAAGTTAGCCACCTTACCTCTCAAACTAGTGATCATAGATGAACCATTCCAGCAATGGGGAATTGATTTTATTGGAGTTATAAACCCATATTCAAGTGTTAGAAATTATTATGTTCTTACAGCAACTAACTAATTCACCAAGTGGGTAGAAGATATCCCAACAAAACATGCCACTTTAGAAGTTATGTGCAATTTCCTTAAGAAAAATATCATTTCCAAGTCTGGAGTCCTAACCAAGATTGTTACTAACAATGCAACTTGTTTCACTTCCTAGGAGATTACACAATTCTATTTCTATTATGGGATTACACTCTCCCATTCTTCTGATTACTTTTCAGAAGGGAATTTACAAGTTGAATCAAACAACAAGAACCTGGTGACTATCATCAAAAAGCTGATAGATGACAATCAAAGGACATGGCATAAAGCATTAGTTGATGCTCTATGGGCAAATAGAATCACAACAAAGAGGGCAATTGGTATGTCTCCTTTCCAACTTATTTATGGTATCAATGTTGAGATACCAATCACCTTAAAATTGCCAGCCTTCAAATTGGTTAAGGCAATCAAAGATCAGACATATGAAAGTCCCCTTGATAAGAGAATCATGTGCCTGACTGAGCTGGATGAACAAAGAACTATAGTGGTAGACTGAATTGCTACCCATCAAAGCCTGGTAAATAAATTCTTTGACCAAAAGGAAAAAAACCATGATTTCCAAGTTGGAGATCAAGTCTTGTTGTGGGACAAAAGGAGAGAACCAAAAGGGATGCATGGAAAGTTTGACTCCCTTTGGAAAGGCCCATTTATTATCCATCAGCACAATGGTGAAAATAGCTTCCTACTGAAGTATCAAGATGGCACACTCTTTTCTTTGCCTCACAGTGGATAGCATCTAAAACACTTCAATTCTTGAAGTATCAGATCATTTTCATATGTACATATGTATATTTGTATAGTTTTTAGTTTCATTTTATTTTGTTTTTTTTCATTTTTGACACCTTTCATTTCTAGGTAACATGACTCCATAGCCCAATGGTACACATGAAGACACTAGAGATTCTGAATTCTACTCCCTTTAATTCTTTTTACAATTGATAAAAGTTCCCCAACTGGAGCTAGCTGTTGTACCCAAAAAATGTTATTCATTTTTGGGACAACATTTAAGCTATTTTGGTCCTGCAAGATAAAATTATCTCTTCCCATTTCAAAAAATTGTTCTAAACTTTCAAAATTAGGAATTATTCAAGCTTTTTCAATCAAAGGACTAACAGGTTTTAAAGGTTTCTATGAGCGAGTTCAATCAAAAGAACCAGTTTCTAACACTTAGTCATTTTCAGGACTGGTTCAACACCTTAGTTCAACCAAAAGAATCTATCGGCAAGCTTCTATGCAATGTTTGAACCATTGAACCATTTTTAGTTCAAAGTTTTAACAGGTTCAAAGGTTCAATGGCATCAACAAGTTTCAAGAATTAAGCACTTTTGTCACAGGTTCGAAGTTCAATCACTTCAGGTTCAACGGCTTCAAGACACTTATCAAAGAGAAGAAGGCTTGAACCATTGAACCATTGAACCACTCAGGTTCAAAGGTTCAACAGGTTCAAAGGTTTAAAAGGTTCAATGGTAGTTGGTTTAACATGGTTTGTTTCAAAGAGCTTGGTTCAAGTGGTCAATTGAATAAATAGAAGCGAAAAAATGAACCATTGAACCAAAGTTGGTTCAATTGATCGGTTCAAGTGGTAGGTTCAAAGGAGTGCCCCAAAATTCAAAGAGACAAGTGCCCTTACAGAGGGAATTTTTGTGGCAAAAGTGACTAAGGCAAGAAAAGCCTAAAACAAAAGCCTGATAGAGCCTAACGGATGTTGCCAAGTGTCATCTACCGAGTCCCACTTTACTTTATTTCTAAGAGCTATGAAAGTTGCCACCTATCCCTTCTAAGAGAAGCAGAATGTGACAAATGTCTGTGACCACATGAATCTAAAATGAGTCCCAAGTATATCTACAATGTTTCTAAAGCATAGTGGAAGCCACCAAGTGTCATCTTCTGTAGGACACTCAAAAGGCCTCCAAAGCCTCTACAAGTTAAGCGGATGTAGCCACGTGTCCTCGTCTGTTTCACACTGGATGCTACCACGTGTCACATGTTGAGATCAATAGAAAATTGACTAAGGCAAAGCCAAAGGACAAATAGCCCTTTCAGAGGGCACTTAGAAACCAAATTGGACCATTGTAAAAATTTGAAAGGTCATTTTAGAGCCCAAATAGCCCTTGCAGAGGGCAGGCAAGGGGAAAATAAACTGATTCAAAGGCCAAACAAGCAAAGGCAGCTACAAAGAATTCCTTCAAAAAATTTCCCATGGAAAAGTTGTAAAGAAAAAATTCCTTAAGACAATTTTTCTGAAATAATTCCTTCAGACTTTTTGTTTGAAGGAAAAAGTCCCCTAAAACATAAAACCTACCAAGTTGCCACATGTCCCTTGTCAAAATATAGTGGAAGTTGACATGTGTCATCTGCTGAAACATAGTTTCAAAGAAGCAAAATGTGCCACACTTCATCTTCAAAACTTTTTGGATATCACCACATGTCATCCTCTATAGGAAACTAATATGAGTCCCAAAGAATTTCAAAAGAGAAGCTAAAGCTCGGTGAAAGCTGGAACGTGTTGACACCCGCAGTTTCTCCCTTTAGTTTCTTTATTTAGTAAGGATTGTGGTAGACCCCTAATAAGCTAATGAATTAAGTGGATCGCACCAAGTGTCATCCTCTGCAGGACTCTCAAAGGACAAGTGGAAGCTGCCATATGTCTCGTTGTAACTCCACAGAGCGTGACAAGTATTTGTATCCGCATATTGAGTTTCTTACAAGTTTCAAAGCTTCTTTCAAATAAGCATCTCTCAAGGTTCCACAGATGCTACCAAGTGTCGTCTCCCATTTTGTAGTGGAACTTGCCACGTGTCAATTATTAAAACTAGCGGAAAGCCATCAAAGAACAGAGGATTGAATTGAATCAAAGACCCAATTCAATAACTAGAAAAGGAGGAATGATGAAGAAGGACCAGAAAAACTCATGAATAAGATATGTTTCTAAAAGTAGACTACTAGGTAGACATTGGAAGATACAAACATTCAATGGCGTGACCCATTTCTCTGCATTGAGAAAAGCAAATGGGCAAATACGCCTAATTTCAGCATATCTTCTTGACAGAATTTAATGTAACATGATGTGTTAAAGCTCCCAAGTCTTTCTTAGAGGGCTATATATTGGACTCTCTCTTATTTTTTTAGAGATATTTCTCTTTGAGTTACTAGAAATAAAACTCTATCCAAATCGAAAAGTATTATTGAGACTTTGAGCTTAGATTGTTTATCATATTTTTTTAGCTAAATCAGAAAGCAAGTTACTTTCAGACTATGTGCTATTATAACTTGTATCATTCTAGGAGATTGTTCTTATGACTATTTCCTAAATGTGTTCTTGTTTATGCAATTTAACAAGAAAAACTAGTGGAGGTGACAAAGAAGGTGTCTTGAAGCCAGTTACTTTTCGACTTTGTGCAATCATAATTGTCTTCAGTGTATGTTTATTTTATGTTTCTATGTAAAGAACCTTGGGACAACTTTTTGCCCTCATTGTTCTTTGTATTTCACTCTTTGGAAATTGAGGTGGAGACTTTGTGCCTCATTTCATCCTACTATGTTACTATACCTTGTTACAGTTACTTGTCTTCACCAAAAAGATTCCTTTTGTCTACTGAACAACACATGAAAGAAGAGGAGTGTCTTCTATCATTTCATCAAGATTTCTAATTTTATTCATGCACATCGTCTCTGAAAAAAAGATGGATGGTTTATCCTACCCTTGAGTGTTATTATTATTATTATTATTATTATTATTATTATTATTATTATTATTATTATTATTATTATTATTATATATAGTACTTGCATATCTATAGGGTACCTCCCCTTGATGAGATGAGAGATTAGTCCCCTTTTGATGTGGTAAACCTACACATTTGGCTGACCAATCTTCGTACTGTGGTTGATCATACCTATTTTGTTTATCAGTACACTAATTGAAAAGATATTCACCCAACAAAATCAATTACTCAATTCCCCACAACATTATTATTTTGATTGAACTGCTTGGGTTTATCATAATTATTGGCCTAGGCTAGCTACGATGCTTGAGCTTGGACTGATTTTGGCCATTATTTTGGTTTGGGTTTTGGCTATAATTTAAAGAGGTAAGTTTAATGATCCCTTTATTAATAAGGGATATTTTGATCAACAAACATTTTTCAATGATCTTTTTAAAAGTGTGTGCATATTACTATTGACCATTTTGGTCCTACAGGCCAAAATTGGTCTCCTTCTTCCCCTATTATTCTGAGCCAGTTCAAATTTGATTTGCACAAGTCTTTCGGCATAAAGATGAACTAGTTCAAAGAATGAAAGGCTTTTATAAATCTTCTTTAGACTTTTGGTAGAAGAAACTCAAAAGGAAAGAGATCGAAAATGTTCAAGACACTTTTCCTTAAGGATGAAAAAATGATTCAATGTCAGGGTTCAATGACATGATCTTTCTAAAGAGCTTAGAGATTTGAACTTTGAACCTTTAACTTTGAACTTTGAACCATTGTTGGTTTAATTAGTTGGTTCAATTGGAAGGTTCAATAATTTAGTTTAATCAAACGATTCAATCAGTTGGCTCAAGCAATTCGTTCAATCTTTGGTTCAAAGTGTTTGGTTCAACGATTTGGTTCAACAGGTTGGTTCAAGCAGTCATTTCAACAACTCCTTGCAGAACACAAAGTGTTGAACCATTGATCTATTGAACCATTGAACTCTAAAAATGGTTCAAGTTCAACCAGAAGGTTCAATGACAAAGACCTAAACAAATAAAAGGCCTAAGGAAGGAAAGTCGAAGGAATTGAATAAATGGTGACGAGCGCATGAATGTTAACTTTATGATAATGAAATAGCTATTTATATTTAAATGCTTAAGCATAATCTTGATGTAATTCAAAGGCATTTAGGCTAAAGGTCTTAGATTTCCAAAAAGAGCCAAGGGATGACAAAGGATAAAGCTAGGAAGAGACAAAATAATGAGATATGGATAAAAAAGACCAAGTGGCAAAAGGGAGGCACTGGCAGGGGAGTTATGCCAGTAGTTGAAATAGTCTCCACCAAGTGGTCATCAAAAAGCATGAACAGTGAATTTGTGCCTATTTTTTCCCATTTTGCATTGATGAGCAGACAAACCACATTAATGTCTTGAAGGAGCAGTCTTATTTGCAGACAAAGAGGCACAGCCCATGCTTTCACAATAATGTTTGAATGCCAAAGTCAAAATTGGATTTGACAAAGCATGTTCTTTTAGTGGCTTCCTCTTCCTAATATTTTCAACACAACATGGGCCACTTGTAAAAAAGGAGTGCCATTGCTTCCTCTTCCTCTATATATATTTTAAACTCTCATAGAAGAGGGGATCTCTTAGCTTGTATGGCATAGCCCTACAAGAAATTTGCCTTGAATAAAAAATAAGCATTTTTACCTCCATTTTGAGCTTGCACTTTCGTATATGTCTATGGCTTTGTCCTATGTTAAGTCATTTTCCTTTATGCTTTCATAGAATGATTCTAGCATGTCTAGTGTATTGTGAGTTCTTCCTTTACAGGTTAGCTAGAAGTATCCCTAGTAGAGTATAGGTGCATGTGAATAGGCTGCCATAGTGTGTCTTAGAATGCCTCTGATAGTTCTGCCTCCTTGTATCTCCATGGACCCCTAGCTCACCGATGCAAAAGAATTTCTCATATCAAATGAAGTGTATGTCAGCTTGTTCTTGGTGGAAAGTGTATGTCAAAGCTGAGTAGATCAACCATTTTTGTTGCATCACCATTTAGTTTAGGTTCTATTTTCAATAAGCCTTCTCTATTTCCCTCACCCATTGCTAGTAGTAGAAAATACAAGACCTCAGAGATGCATCAAAGAGAGCTAACCCTTATCTAGAGATTATCCCCTCAATTTTGCCAGACCAATAGCAAGAGGGGAGTCTCAATTGTGTCGTATGGAATATAGAAGCCCAACCTTTTGTCAAGGGTGCAAATCCATAGCGTCAATAGTTTTTGGCACGCTTGGTGGGACAAGTTTTTATTCCAAAGAGTTGAAGAATTTTGGTGTATTCTTCAACCAGCCAACCTTTGGAGGCTTTTCATCAACACCAATGGTGACTCTGAGTTAAATCAACTGGTTAAGCAGTCTTGGTGCCATCAAGAAATCACATTTTTTGTATGTATAATTCCATTGCTCAAAATCATGGACCTTGTTTTCCTTCATATAACTTTGATCAAGCTCAATTTGTTCATGGAATCACCTCAAGAATCTCTCCTAGTTGTCCTTCAACAATAAGAGAAGTAACTCTAGAATTTGAGAAGCAAATGATGGAGATAGATAGATTGGATGAGTAGTATAGATATCAGCAAGAGCTTCTATATAAAGAGGAGTGTTTTTTCAAGTAGGGTCAGGCCTTATAATCCATGGAGGAGGTGGAAAAATGGAAGAATCCATCTATTTAAGACAATCATCCTTGTGTGCCTTCTCCCATTCCAACCCAACCCCTTCTTATTCTAAAGAAAGCCCCCTCTTGTGCACCAAGTCCTTTCTACTAGTTAGCATGTGCTCACTCTAGCTCATTTGATGCAATAACCAATCTTACTCTTAATCCATTGCACCTAAATTTAAAACATCAAAGGGATTAGAGAAACCTCTCATGGAGACTAACCTTCTCAATTCTTTAGATTGTGGACCCTCTTTTGAAGAGAATACCATAAACTAGCACATCTCTCTTCTAAAAACTCTTCCTATACATTAACAGTCTCTTCTTGGTCTTCCTCAACCAACTCAAGTCTTTTAGCATGATGTCAAGATTCCAAGTTGGAAGAGGGAATACCATGAACCAGCTTAGGACCTTAAAGAGGATAAAGTTGCTACTTGTTCACAAGGGAAAAGTTTCAATCCCAAGGTCATGAGTTGGAAGCAAATAATGGAATCATGGGGCAGAAAGGAGGAGGACAAAGGTTTTGATCAAAACCTTGAAGAAGATGAAGCCGATCCTACTCATCATGATGATGCTTGTAACCTCCAAGAAAGACTCTTTCAAGAGAATATATCCAAGTGAATTTCAAAATTGGAGTCCAAAATGAGGTTCCTCAACCAAAGTGTGATGGATGGTTCAAGCCAAGTAGAAGATCCTACGTATGAACACACCCCATCTACACTCCTCCAAGAGAGATATCAAGACACATATAATATAGATGAAGTGTTGGCCAAATGGAAGGAGGAGAGTCATTCGATTCTAGCTCAAGGACTACCTCCTCTTCCACATGAATTTAATCATCAGCCTTCCACTTCATTCTTTCTCAAGGAGGAACCTATTTTGTAAGAGGCAAGTGAAGAAGAGAGGATCCAATTTGTAGCTACCCAAGAGGCTATCATGAGTAAAGATGAAGATGAAATCATCATAGATCCTCCCTTTAAAGACATCATCAACAATGGAAAAGACACAGGTCATGCATACATGCAGATGTTCCAACAATATGAAGAGGAAAGCAAGCATGGTGAGATCTCTTCCCATTGTTTGATGAACTTATTTGTCAATTTTATGAATAAAATGACCATGCTAAGGAACTTGAGTTGGAGGAAAATAAGGAGGATGTCTTTAAATAGCTAGAGACTTTGGTCTTTGAGCATGAAAAGGAGAGGCCTATCTATCTTGAGGAAAGCTTTGAAGAAGAGAGCCTTAAACAAGAAGGTGATGTTCTTTGGGATGAACACTCAGTCTATGATCTCATTTTAGACATCACAATAGCCACCCTTCTTCAATAAATCCATGATTAAGTAGAAGATGAGTTTGACAGCATCTTCAATAAGGTAGAAGGAGACAACGCAATTCATGATGCATATCAAAGGGCTTATGGTGATGAGCCATCATCCATTGATTTCTTGATGAAACACACCAGCATGAAGAACTAGTAGGAGGTAATCTTCCAAGAACAAGATGAATACATATATGTTGAAAGCATGTTTTCCCTTGATTCACTTAGATACGAGCCAATCAAGGTGGTAGGTAAGAAGAGCAAGTCACCATATCTCCATTCTATTCAACCACTTATCTGGCACCATAAGTTTTCTTGCCATGAAGGAGACTTAAGGAATTTTTCCCTTTGATCCAGGAGGGATGCAAATATACCTAGTTAGCTATACATATTAGTTTTCTTTCAATTTTTCTTTCCTTGTTTTCCTTGAGTGTTGTTTGCATAAGTAGTGTTTTTTAGTCTTGTGTGTTTTCCTTTATGTTTGGGGTAAAAGCTTCATGATTGATTCTTAGATATTTTGAGGTTGTTGATAATTTTTCAAGATGCATTCTGACTCCATGCCCAATGGACTTTGAGGCTAATAGTTTCTAATCATAACAGGCATGCTTCCCCTAGGAATTGTTAATTTATTGACCATTTTGGTCCTACAAGCCAAAATTGGTCTCCTTCTTCCCCTACTATTCTGAGCCAGTTCAAATTTGATTTTCAGAAGTCTTTTAACATAAATATGAACCAATTCAAAGAATGCAAGGCTTTTACAAAGCTTATTCAAACTTTTGGTGGAAGAAATTCACAAGGAAAGAGACCGAAAATGTTCAAGACACTTTTCCTTAACGATGGGAAAAGTGGTTTAATGTCAGGGTTCAACAACATGATCTTTCCAAAGAGCTTAGAGCTTTGAACTTTGAACCTTGAAATTTGAACTTTGAACCATTGTTGGTTCAATTAAAAGGTTCAATCAATTATTTCAATCAAAATTTTCAATTAGTTAGTTTAATCAAAAGGTTCAATCATAAGGTTCAATCAGTTGGTTTAATCGATTGGGTCAAGAAATTGGTTTAATATTTGGTTCAAAGTGTTTGGTTTAATGAGTTGGTTTAATGGGTTGGTTTAAGCGGTCATTTCAATGACTCCTTATAGAACACAAAGTGTTAAACCATTGAATCGTTGAACCATTAAACTCCAAAAATGGTTTAGGTTCAACCAAAAGGTTCAATGATAGAGACCCGAACAAAGAAAAGGCCGAAGGAAGGAAAGCCAAAGGAATTGACAAAATGGAAATAGGTGTGTGAACATCAACTTTATGGCAATAAAATAGCTATTGATCTTTAAATGCTTAAGAATGAACTTGATGGAATTCAAAGGCCTTCAGGCCAAAGGGCTTAGATTGCTAGAAAGAGCCAAGGGATGACAAAGGATAAAGCTAGGAAGAGACAAAATAATGAGATATGGATAAAATAGCCCAAGTGGCAAAAGGGAGGTGCCAATAGGGGAGTTATGCCAATAGTTTAAATAGTCTCCATCAAATTGTCATCAAAGAGCACAAACAGTGAAGACGTGCCTATTTTTCCCCATTTTGCATTGATGAGTAGACAAACCACGTGAATGTCTTGAAGGAGTGGTCTTGTTTGCAGAGAAAGAGACATGACCCATGCTTTCACAATAATGTTTGAATGCCAAAGTCAAAACTGGAGCTGACACATCATGTTCTTTTAGTGGCTTCCTCTTCCCAAAAATTTTCAACATAGCATGGGCCACTTGTAAAAAAGGGGTGTCATTGCTTCATATTCCTCTATGTATATTGTAAACTCTCATAGAAGAGGGGATCTCTGAGTTTGTATGGCGTATCCCTATAGAAAATTTACCTTGAATAAAAAAGAATCATTTTTACCTCCATTTTGAGCTTGCATTTTGGTATATGTCTATGGCTTTATCCTGTGTTAAGTCATTTTCCTTTATGCTTTCATAGAACAATTCTAGCATGTCTAGTGTATTATGAGTTCTTCCTTTGCAATTTAGCTAGAGATGCCCCTAGCAGAGTATAGGTGCATGTGAACAGGCTGCCATAGTGTGTCTTAGAGCGCATCTGGTAGTTCTTCCTCCCTATATCTCCACGGACCCCTAGCTCACTGATGTAGAAGAATTTCTCATATCAAATGAAGTGTATGTCAGCTTATTATTGGTGAAAAGTGTATGTCAAAGATGAGTAGATCAACCATTTTTGGTGCATCTCTATTTAGTTTAGGTTCTATTTTTAGTAAGCCTTCTCTCTTTTTTCCCCCATTATTAGTAGTAGAAAATTTAGGACCTTAAAGATGCATCAAAGGGAGCTAGCCCTTATCTAGAGATTCTCCCCTCAGTTTTCCCAGACCCATAGCAAGAAGGGATTCTCCATTATGTCACGTGGAAGATAGAAACCCAACATTATGTCAAAGGCACAAATCCACAACATCAACAATTACAACTCCAAATGGTAAGATATCTCTTTGTGCAAATTTTTGGTAAACACAATGGCTAGTTGCTTATGTGGTAGATTGTAGGTGAATCAACTTGTAAGGGCTCTCCATCATTGCAGATAACTTGTGAATATTTCTTCAACATTTTTTTTTGATTTCATAAAATCTAATAATAAAATCTCACGTTTCAATATTGTTAGTGAAGTTTTGTACGAACTTGTCCAAAAGATCATCAAACTCAAAAACTGAATTCTTTGGTAATTTCAAGAACCACTCCAATCATTGTCCTATTAGGATTATAGGAAACAATAGTAAGATTATATGTCTATATAAGCCTTGGGGTCATTAGATGGTAGGCAAAAAAATAATTCCATAAAATGGGACTTAGGGTATTACAACTCTTGTGTGAGGAAACTAGTGGGAACTTTAGCTTGAGGTAGAGGCTGGGTGGTCAAAATGGATTACTTTGACCAGGGTATAGTGGAGGAATTTGTTAGGGAATGTTGGTTTGGTTTGGGAATGGACTAGGAATATTCATATGTAGATTAGGGTGTGATTATTGAAATTACATGCATTACTATGCAATATTCTATTTGGGATTATGTATATGGGCCTAGCTTTGGAGAAATTACAACTAAAATAGAGGGAAATGGTTGTATTATGCCTACTAAGGTGAATGGGGACTTGATACTAACTACTCATACTTTGATGATTGGGGGGGACGTATGAACCAAGGCCATATCATTGAGCTTGTGGCACATTTGACACAAAAGGTAATTATTACCTAATTGGTATTTGTGGAACATTAAAACATCTTGCTTGCATAAATACCCATTGGGAAGTAGATGGATGTTAAATATTTGGATTTCATCATTGACCAATACTTGTACACTATCGGTTAGACATCATTTGGTTTTATATAGGTATGTTGGTGTATGCCTAAAGAGGTATGTTTGTCACTACTTGGTGAGGTGGAACATTGGTTGTGCTTTGATGAGGTGGAAAGATGTTTTGCATCTAATGTGTGGGTACATTCGATGATGTATGATTTTCTATAATGTTACTCATCACCTATTATGGTTGAGTAACATTCATCACATTTTGTTGATACATGGCATTGGTCATTGCTTAGCTACTTAATCCTTGAGGTTAGCTGCTAGAAGAAGTAGTTGGTTGAGTATTAGAGTTAGTTGGTTGAGGTTAGGAAGTAAAAACTCCTACCCCCTAAGTTTTTGAACCAATCATGGTTTTAATTAAAGGCACATTTTGTTTTGGACTATGTGTTTATGCATTTACACAACTTTGGTCTAGATTGGAAGTTACTTGTGCATTGTCCACTATGTTTGGGTTAGTGTTCTACATAGAAGCAAAAGATACTTTTTTGATAGTTGGGGTATTAAACATGTTTTCTACTAAAGTGATTTGTATAAATGGTTCTATACCCTAATTTCCTTGGCCTGTCAACTCAATTAGAACTCATGTTAAAGGAGCTAGCTCAATAAGAGAAGCATTTTACATGGTCATACTGTTAAAGTTGCATGTTAGGTTGAGGTATGTTTGGTATATTTTCTACATCAAAATGAAAGTATCATCAATGATGCCCTTCTCTATGAAAAATATATAAGGATCTTGATACGACATCAACACAATAACATGAGGATTACTAGAAGAGGCCTATTCAATGTTTTGAGTATAAGGCATGTTATAAGGCCCTCTTACTAAACTTGGAAAGTTTTCATGGGGAAATTCTATCAAAAAATTAGCCCCTACCTTTGTGGCTCTAACTAAAACTTCATCCTTGTTTACAAGCAAGTGATGATCAAATAGATAAGGATCATAAGCCAATGGCATTGTAATGTAGTAAGGTTACTATTGAAATTGTTCTATAACCATAGGTACGTTAGTGAGGTATTATGCCATCTGTGTTTGGTTATGCTCCAAGTATGGAGGTGTGTTGACCAAATAATGGTCCAAAGGGTCTTGACTATGTTCCCCCATTTGAGTGTTGTAAGATGGATAAGAATGTATCTCACAAACTACATCATCTCCATAGAGTTCTTGAACAAAGTCTTCTTATGTGACAATATTTACATACCCTAGATTGTACATGACACCACTATGTATAATGAGACATGGTCAAATCAATGGCTAATGTTTTCACATATACAATTCTGTAATGTTCAACATTCTACAATACAATAAGCTAAGAATATCTATCCTATTATATAATAATTAGGAAACATCTAAAAATAATGTCTAAAAATATAAATGGTTCAAACTAGGTCTAACTTGGCCAAAAGGGATGGATATGTATCTCCAAAATAATTTATGACAAAATCTGGTACAAACCTTAATAGATAGATTAATACAAAATCTAAAAATAATGTCTAAAAATACAAATGGTTCAAACTAGGTCTAACTTGGCCAAAAGGGATGGAGATGTATTTCCAAAATAATTTGTGACTAAACTTGGTAAAAAATAGTATAACATCAAATGTCTAACATTAAATGTCTCACACAAATAAGTTCAAGTGGATGAAATAAAAACAAAATGCCAAAAACTAGGGCCTAAAGTGTTCCAAATAGGTCTAAACTAGGAAAAAAGAAGTTGTTAGGTCTTTTGGCCAAATGTGACATCAAAATCTAGGCTCAAACAAGGCATGTGCTAGGACTCTTGGCCATGCATCATCAAAATTTAGACTTAAAACAAAGGGGTATTTAATCTAAAAATTTGGAACACTTTGGCATAAACTAGGCACTTGATTTTAGACATGAACTTTAGTCAAAATGGTATGAGTCATAAAATGAAAGGCACTTGGAGATATACTATTTTCTCCCAAATGATGGTACAAATGAGTATTTTTCAAATTTGGATAAATAATTAACCTAAGTTTCACAACCCAAAAGAAATCAGACAAGGCCTAAACAAAAATCAATCAATGTTTGAATATGAACTTGTCAAAGTTAATTAAAAACACAACTTAGGAAAACTTAGTCTTTTTGACAAAACAAGCAAGAAAAAATTGATTGGCATAAATTTACTAAACGAAGACCATAAATACACACATGGTTCAAAATGTGAAATTTGGACACAAGACAAGACAAGTCTATGAAATAATTTGAGTAGCATAACAGTGTTATCACTCTCAAAATATGTAAATAATGGTTTGTTTCAAATACTTAAGGCAAAAAAATTGAATTTATTTGGGCAGCATAACATTACCCATTTCAATCAAGTGAAACACAATGTTTTTGACATAAAGGTATAAGATAAATCAAGGTGTTAAATAGATAGCATGAGACTTCCTCAAATATCAGAGTAGTGTGGATAAACAACTCAATTTTGATGTGATATAAATAAACAAATTTTTAGACTCAAAGACCAAACAATAAAGGAAAAATAGCAATTACAAATAGGTAAATCATCCTAATCCCTAAACTAACAAGGTTGGTCAAATAGGGTTGACTAAAACTATAGTTTTCAGACATCTAGATTGATCCCAAGTGTGATTAACACTAGAGAAGAATCACATCAATTGAGTTCATACTAATTAACCTACTATACAGTGGTTTATTCCTTTGCATAGTGATTTAAACCATGGACTACTTAGTAGAATCCCCTAGTTAACCAGACCTGACTCAAGCCTTCATTACGATAGGAGAGGTTAACCACTCAACCCCCTGGTTCTCATAGTATGTGTCCCTTGATTTATATACCCCACCATGGAGAGGGGTCAAAACACTATTGGTAGATGAATCCCCACGTCAATTATTCCCTAAATAACTCATGAATAAGCTATAAACTCCCCTTCACAAGACAAATTGCATTAAATAAATGACCAAATGAAAAGACTTTAGGGGTTATTTTTAGATCACCCAAACCATGTAGGTTTTAGGTGGAGCCTAGACAACATTATTTCCATGCCTTATACTTGGCATAAATTGTAAGTGAAAAGGCACTTTTGTTCACCCAAGTTCCCTATATGGGATGGGGGGAGATCATACATGTACTCTTCATTTTGCACAAACAAACATGGCATAAAAATGAATGATTTCTAAAGCACAAACTAAGTGATTTAAAGTTAATTTTAAGGCACCAAAAATGAAATGTGTTGTGAAGTTTTTGGCCCCCTTGGAATTAGTTAAAACTTGTAAAAACTTTGAAAACATCTAAGGCATAAAAAATGAACTATGTTCTTTTTAAACACCAAAATATGAAGTCATCAAGATCAAAACACATTCAAATTTGATCTTTTCCTGCTTTTATGTACCAAATGAAATGTTTGGTTAAGTTCCTTGGCCCTTTAGCTTACTTTAAAAACTTGTAAGAGCTTTGAAATTCATAATCTAAGAAAAAAAAACACCCATGTTCATTTTAAGCCCTTAAAACCAAATGTTCAAGATTTAGCTAAATTTATTTTAAACACCAAAAATGAAATAGTCATTGGTATAAACTTACAAATTCATGATTTATTCACACTTTGGACCTAGAAGGGTTAGAGAGTTTCTTCTTACTTTGAAGCACTTTCAATGATGAGCAAATAATGTTTGTATAGATCTCGAATTTCATGTTTTAAAAACATAGAGACCTATATCAATCACCTCTGACTGATATCGGTTACCAAGGAGCCGATGTCGGTTTTTAATAACTGATACATATCGACAAGGACCAAGATCAGATATCTGTGACCCGAAGGCAAAAAAAACATGAGG
This sequence comes from Torreya grandis, assembly GCA_037957365.1. Classification (NCBI taxonomy): domain Eukaryota; kingdom Viridiplantae; phylum Streptophyta; class Pinopsida; order Cupressales; family Taxaceae; genus Torreya; species Torreya grandis. The sequence goes on along the minus strand of JARHVA010001834.1, from coordinate 2,579,268 downwards.
TAAAAATTTTATTTAGCTCAAGGTTAGCATAAAAACTCCTCAAAAACTTGCAATTAGATGATTAGATAAGGAAAACACAATTCAATGAAACTAGGAATCAATAATTATGAGTGCTAAAAATATATAAAATGCAAGTTTTATAAGATGTTTGTCACCCTGCATCTTGACTAATGGTGGTCACACAGAACCAAGGTTAGTTAGGTAGAATCAATTATGGTTAGGCATAACTAATGACGGTTAGGGAGAACCAATGCCGATTATGATTGATCGATGTCGATCTCTGTGTAGATCTGAGTTAGCATAAAAATTAAAAATGTAAAAAAAATAAAGGTAAAACTCCAATTTTGATGATATTCAAGCATTCATTTTAAAAAATTAGTTATATCCTGGTCTCCTTGGTACATGGGATGTGTTTTTGTCCCATCAAGTGTGTTATTTATGATCATAGGCATTTGACATAAAGAGGAGGTTAGTATTATGTTAGAACATAAAACAATGAAATGATCACACTAACATGCTAAGATATCTAGCCTAGATCATAGGGTGAGAATAATAAACAAAAATAAATAAAATCACAACTAAAATTTTAATAACAATAAGATCCTTACCTTCGTTAAATTCTCTAAATGATTTGTCATGTGGTTTGCTCAGCTTATGCTCAAAGAGTATTTGGCAATGGAGCTTAGCTATCTCCTTCTCTCCTTGGCAGCATGGCTTGTGGCTTGGCTTATGTTTATAGATTATGATTTTGAAATTATAACACTATAGATTTGAATCATGCACTAAAACCTACATTATAAATTTAATCTATCCAATCTCTTATTAAATTCAATAGGGAATGGCTTGTATTTATAGGTTTAGAGACTAACCCTAATTAAAGGTGAGTTAGAGTGTAGTTTAAACATGGAATAAGTTCAAACCTAACCTAAATGAGTTAATTAACCCCATTTAAGTTAAAATGTGTCAAAACCTCATGATTTTTAATGAATAGGCATGGGTGAGATATTTTTAGATATTTTTAAAGGCTTGACATCTCAAAAAGGCAATCATGAAAACCTAAGATATTCTTGATTTTTGAATTTATTTTTTTATAATTTCATTAAATGCTCATGGATAATTCAAATAGGCATTTAATTATGTTTAGCATTTTAATTAATTTTTGATTAGGTTTTTTAGTATTTTCAAGATTTGATTCAATGTGCCCTTGTCCCACTTAATAAGTCTATAGGTCAAATTGCATGTTGTGATGATGAAGGATGCTTAGATATGAATCTATGAAAAGTTTTTGTTCTTTATGGTAGGATACCCCAATTAGGGATGTCTCAATGTGATTATGAGATTTGATGAATGATGCACAAGCAAATTTGGGACATTCAGTGATTCTTAGGCTTAATTTGCAATGGTTGGTAAGAATCGGTCTAAAGCCTGGTTGAAGTCATTGGTGGCCAATGTTAGGTGTCTACAGGAATGTTTTTAGGTTTATAACATGGTACCATAGCTTTGATGGTTGAAACCATCCGCATTGCTGAAATTTTTTAAATAATTTTACTTTTACTTCCCTTATCGGAGCTACTACTTCCTCTTCCATATCTATAATGATGCTTTCATTGAAGTTTTGAATTAATTGAGTTGATTAAAGTTTTAAGATAAAGCATTTATTCACACTTGCATTCTACCTCAGCATTTGGCAGGGCCATTGGAAGTGGTGTCCTTTATTTTTTTGATTTTTCTATTCTCTAAGCACACTTATCTTAGAGCTCACATATATGGCCTATGTTGGGTCTCTTGGTGTTGAGTTTTTTGGTGAGGCATTGCAAGTCTCCAAGTTACATTGAATAGTAGTAGTGGTGGACTATGCATTTTTTCTTCCTCAGGCATATGAGAGTGGTGTTTATTTTTAGCTGAAGGTTGACTCTATTTGATAGTCTATGTGGAGCATGTGTTCTTCCTCTAGGTGTTGCATTCCTTCTCTAGGTGCTATGTTGGAGAATGGAAAAGCCACTAGGTTTGGAGAGAATAGAAATGCAAGTTGAAGCATTTATAGTTTGGAAGTAAGATTGTGTAGTTCTTTTTGTTCTTTTCCACATTTTCTTAAAGACATTAGACTATGCATTGGACACCACCATGGAGGCATTGGAAATTTTATTTCAAGGAGGCATTGGAGCATTAAAAGTGTTTCCAATTCTACCGTCTTTGGTAAATCATTGGAAAGCTACACCCATATGTAGAGGAAGGTTGTTTCAAGGCATAAAGTAGTAGTTGGGCATTGAACTTTTTGGACTGCATTAGAGGAGAGATCTATGCTGAAATAAAGTTTCTCTTGTTTGATTGCTTTATTCTATCAAGATTGCACTTTCAGGGAATAGATCCAAGTTTTGTGTGGAATACAACTGATTGACAAGGAAAGCATAAAGTTTAGATGATTTCCAAAGTGAAAATAATAGTAATCCTCCTTCTTCTCTTCTTATGACAATGTTTTATTCATTTTTAATACTTAATAGTTGTATCTTTTACCTCAAGAGGAAGTATAGTTTACTTATGCAATCATAAAGGTCACTAGCAAGATATTTTTTCACACTAGTTGGTTTATTTAAATTTATGGTTCAATTTTGGTTACAAGAGTGGTTGGATGCCTACCTTCAATTCCATTTTGGTCACTAAAATCTAATTCTAGTGTCTTTTTTATTATTTTTGACCCATTTACAAACATTCTTAAAGCCTATAACTTTTGAACCATTACTTGAATTTGAGTTCTATTTTTTTTTAAAGTATATAGTTTTCAATTATCTATTTATTGGTGTTATTATTATGTAAAAAATCACTACTTTTATAAAGTGCCAAATTGGGGGTTCCTTAATATAATCTTTTGGGGGTTGTCTCAGTGCTAATTTATGCACCCTTTTTGCATTATTTCTTCTCTTTGGTGATTCACTAGAATGGATTCTACTTATGGTATTAATCATTTTGATCTTTTGACTACACATAATTACCATACATGGAGATCTAGAATGGAAACAATCACAAAGAATAAAATATTACAGTCCCTAATGAATAAAACTCAACCATAGTTCACAAGAGAGTTTTAAAAAATTTAGTACCAATGCAAGTTTGAAGAGTGTATGGGTTTGATATGGACTTATGTGAGTCATAATTTGTTGTTTCATTTGGATGGATGTGATAATCCATTCAAAATATGGGCTAAGCTGAAGGGTTTATTTGTAAATTAGATCACATGAGAGCCATGTAGCTTAAAGTGGAGCTTACTTCACTCAATCAAAATAACTTTGCCTATATTTTAGACTACCTCACTAAGTTTAAGCATTTGTTAACATAGTTGAAGGGGAGTGGATGAGATAATAAAGATGAAGAGTTTGTGTCCTTGATTTTGTCTAAGTTAAGTGGTCCATTCCAAATATTTGATTCTACCTTTTTTATAACATGGATGCCTTAGGTGCCACATTAAAAATGCTAAATTTAGAGTTTTTTTGTAAGAGACTTACTAGGGAGGAATCCAAATTGTCTCACCTTAAGTCTTCCACCTCTCAAAAATCATTAGTAGCATCACATCCTAGGAATAAGGTTAAAAAAAGAGTAAGAAGAAGAACACTCCTCCATCTCAAAATGCACTTAAACCTAACATCGACACATCTAAACCCAAATCTAGGAATAAGTCTAAATTATATTGCTTTTATTATGGGGTAAATGGTCATGAAGAGTCTACATGTTTTAAGAGAATGCAATCCCTAAATAATGCCATTAGGAAACACAATATTTTTATCTCCACTCCTCCATCTCATGAGCATGGGAAATCACTTAATGTTGTTGGGAGATCATAGTCACCTATTTTAGATAGTTGGTTTCTAGCTTATGGTACTTCAAACCATATGGCTTCTTTCATGGAGTCCTTTGTATCTCTTGGTTTGATTTCTACTTCCAACATTGAGTTTGGATACTCTTCTTTTATTTATTTTAAGGGAAAGGGTGACATATAACTAGATGGTGGCCACATCAATGATGCATAATTTGTTCCAAACACCACCACCAAATTGATTTTAGTTTATCATAATATCCATTCTATTCAAGGTAAGACAGTGACTTTCACACCACAAGGTGCTAAAGTTCAAGTCTTGTTAGAGCCACATATACTTATTACACAGGGTGTTATTGATCATAGTTCTCAACTCTATTATTTTGAAGTTTTTTATGATAATCCTTATCTAAGGATGTGTTTGGTTTCTCATGCATATTTTGAGAGTGGGATTTAGCATGAGATATTTGGACATCTCAATTGCAAATATTTGAAGGAGTTGAGCACTCATGGTATGGTAGAGGGTCTTCTTATAATTTCATGTCTTGGTGTAGTTTGCCCTCATTTTGCATTAGGGAAACAACACCAAGATCCATTTTCTAAGGGTATGTCCATGAATGATTATTCACCACTTGAGCTTGTGCATAGTGATTTGATGGTCTTTCTTACTCCTTTCAATGGAACTAAGTGTGCCTTAATTTCATTGATAATTTCTTGAAGCATACTTGTGTTTATTTTCTAAAGTACAAGAGTGATGTCTTTGATCACTTCAAAGACTTTAAGGCTTTGGTCAAGAAAAAAGTCTTATGGTTACATCAAGAAGCTTCATACAGATAATGAGGGGGGAGTAATTCAATCGAGACTTTTCTAATTTTTTGGTAGCTCATAGTATTGTTCATCAACATGATTTTGTTCATACTTCATAGTATAATGGCTTATCATAATAGAAGAACTAAAATTTGAAGGATATGGCTAACTACATTATGCATTCATAGGATTTACCTCATATCTATTTGGCAAAGGCAATTAATTATGTGAACTAAATTTAGAGCCACACACCACATACAACACATGAGCATTTAAATTTGAAGGACGCTTGGTCTGGAACCAATCCTGATGTCTCATTTTTTAGAGTCTTTGAGAGCCTTGCTTGGGAATTTATACCAAAAAAGAAAAGGAAAGCATAGGATAATAAGTGTAAACCTTTGATTTTTTTAGGGCATTACAAGGACATGAGAGCTTATCATCTTTTAGATCTTGATACTCATAATGTTCATTTTTGAACACATGTACAATTTGATGAGCAATTCACATCTCATGACTCATCTTTTTATATGCCTTATTCTTCTTTTTTTGATGATTCATCACCTCCTATTAAGGATTAATTCTTTGAGGATCCATTTCAATAAATTCTTGAGGAGGTTGTAGAGGTTGAGGATCCTACTCACACTGATGTTGCCACTATGCCTAGGTGGGATCATACTAAAGTTTATAAGGCAACACCTTTCATATAGGATATTTCACCCACTTGACATAATCATACACATTCTATAAGTACTATAATTTGTCAAAATTTCTCTAGGGATCCATAGTGTTTTGCATAGGATCATGGGATATAAGAGTGAGATGATGTGATGAAAAATAAGCATTCTGGTTTGATGCAAAATCATACTTTGGATTTTATATCTCTTCCTAAGGGAATAAATTTGGTTAGGTGAAAGTGGATTTACTGCACCAACTATGTAATTTATGGGTCCATTGATAAGTATAAATCACATCTTGTTGCAAAGGGGATATTATAGGTTAAAGGTATTGACTATTCTAAGACTTTTGTGTCCATTGCCAAGATGGATTTTATTCTCCTTGTAATTTATCTTGCTACATCACAAGGTTATCTAGTGTATCAAATGGATGTTAAGAGTGCCTTCTTACATGGATACTTTCATGAGTAAATCTATATGGAGCAGCCTACAGGGTTTATTCATGGTTATTCTATTCTTTGTCAAATTAGGAGGTCTCTTTATGATCTCAAATAGGCCCCTCAAGCTTGGTATGATAAGATGGATTCATTTCTTCTCTCCAATGACTTTGTTCACTACCATTATGATCTAATAGTGCATTTTCAATGTATTGTGGAGGACATTATTGTATTGGTCTCGTATTTTGATGATCTAATTCTCACAAGTAACTCCTCTTCTCAAATTTAGGCTATTTAATAGGCACTTTTAGCATAGTTTGATATAACAAATCTTGGTTTTTTGTACTTCTTCCTTAGTTTACAGATTTCACTATTAGATACAGGAATTTATTTGAGTTAGCAGAAGTACACCCTTAATATTTTTTAGCATTTTATCATGGATAATTGCAATCCAAGCCATTCTCTTTTTAAGTCTAAAGTGACTCTCACTACCACTTGTACTACTCCACTTTGTGATCCTACATTGTATAGGCAAATGGTTGGGAGTATTATGTATTTGAATCATACTCACCCTAATAGTTCATTTACATTTGGGCTTGTATCTAGGTTTGCACATGCTCCTCATGACAATATTGGTAGGATATCAAGAGGATTTTATAATATTTATGAGGCACTACACATTTTGAATTATATTACACTAGGGTTTATACTCAGTTGGATATAGTGATTCATATTGGGAAATTTTTTTTGATGTTAGGCATTCCAACTTCTGAATAAATATTTATCCTTATTCTTCACCTATTGCTTGATTGTGTAAGAAGTAGCATGCTATTGCACTCTCATCTATAGAGGTTGAGTATAGGTAAGTAGTTTCAATGAGTCAGCATAGGTTCATTGGCTTCATTAGTTATTGATAGAGTTTGGTTTCATGCATAGATTCACCTATTATAAATTAATGTGACAAAAAGAGTATAATTCACATATCTCGCAGCCCAGTTGAACACCAATGGACCAAGCATATTGAGGTACATATGCACTTCATTCATCAACACATTCAAGATGGATTTATTAGCTTGGATTACATTCTGACTTAGTAGTATGTTACAAACATATTCACAAAGCCTTTTTCATCACCTTATTTCCTTGAGTTATGTGGCATGCTTGGGGTTTCATAATTTTTCCTTGGGGGTGTTCATGAGGACATTTTCCTTATTTGTTTCATAGATACATATTGTACATGAGTACCTTATTAGGCCTAGTTGTTAGGACTCATACTATGGATGTGTCACTATTTATTTCTTGGCTACATATAGCCCCTAACTTCAATTGAGGGGAGTGTTAGAGTATGTATTTCTCATGTTTGCTTGTCTATTAGCTAGGTTTTTCATCTTTTTCCTAGTTTGTCCTATGTGAGGATTTATCCACATATTTCTTAGTTAGGCTAGTTTTTTGCTTTACCTTGCCTACTTATATAAGGATTTCTTATTGTACTAGCATCTCATTTCTAAATAATCATTTGACTTACTTTATTTTGCATCTCATTTGTTTACAAATTCATGTGTGATGTTTTTTTTGCCAACTCTTTAGATCTTGGATTTTGGAATATTTATACCATTCCTAATAATAAATTCTTCAATATCTTAAAAGGCCTAATATTTTTGTAATAGATTTTTTTGTATTCACCTTTTAAAACCCTCTCCTTGTGCAAATGTGCCATCACCAAGTCTTCAACTTCAAAATTTACTCCTCTCCTTCGCATATCATCATGTTACTTGTATTTTTTAGCACTCTCTTCAAGTTTGATCTTGAATTATGATTCACAAAGTGCATATCCTAAGCATAGTCTTCACCTTATGCAACTCATTAATTAACATATGCCTATATGGATGCTTCCATACACTATCTAAAAATGACTCATTATCATACTTCAATTGATTGAATCATTGTAAATAAATTCAAGTTGTGCCAACATCTAGTCCCAATATTTGGGTTTGTCACCAACCAAACATCTCAATAAATTACCAACACTATGATTCATTACCTCCATTTTTTCATCTATCTAAGGGTGATAGGATGAACTAAAGTCTAATTTGCTACCCAAATTATTCCATAGCATCCTCCAAAAGTTTCTAACAAACTTATATCTTTATATGAGATAATACTCCCAGTATATCAATACAAAAAAAAGATAAAGGAAATTATGTATAATTAAATTTTAATAATGAAAATATGTACAAGTAATAGGGGAACATACTAACCGATGAGCCTTGTAATAGACTCACTATTAAGGTGGCATGTATTAAGTAAAGGAAGAGTGATCGTGTGTGATGTGCAAGGAGGTATTTGATATTTAGGAATTGAATCTATTGAATAATCTATAGCTAAAACTAACTTTAGAGTGTGGCTATGAATTTGAGGAGATGATTAAATTGGCATATGAATTATATGTATCCTGAGGACCCATCTAGTAGAATAAGTTATACCTAGCATGGATGTTCTATGTGGAGTTCTTTGGGGACTTAGTACCACCGATCTAGGTGGGAATGGAGTAGAGAGAGGTTCTCTATCATCCAAAACATGTCTCTAACACAAGGGTCTCTCTAATAAAGGTCTCTATGAGAGAGAGTTTATATATGTGGCAATGTTGTAGAAGTATACCTCACCTGCACTAGTGGCTCAACTGATATCTTAGGTGTGATAATGGAATATATGTTTGGATCTGTTAATGGTGATTACTATGTAACTAGATATGGATTAGGTAAAGGATACTCATATGTAAATCCCTCAACTATAACAATGTAATTATCATGTATATACTTAAGACATATGTGTACGGTGGAGGAAATGTAACAAAGCTAATGTATCTAAGGCCTAACCAATAATGTATCAAATGTTTTGACACTAGGTAAAACTATGAATTAGGTGGCCACATGTGCAGGCCTAACCTATAATGGGAGTATAATATCCCCAATGGAGCTCTAGACATGGATACTAAATCCATGAATAATTATATATATTAGAGGAATATCTTAATCTTAATAGCCCAAGTGATGTATAAGTGTAATAGATTGGTGTTTGACCCATTATCAGCCATGACACTCTAGATAGGATGATGATCAATGTAAGCTCATACAAAGAGTGTATATAAATCTAAGTCATCATCAACAATATCCTATTCTGAGAAAGTGATAAGAAGTATAGATGGCATGTATTATGATACACACTAATGATATTATGTAGAAGGTGTGTCCATTGTATGAGTATGATAAGATATTGGTGGTGGATGTGCCTGATAAGTATAATGAATAGTTGAAGTGTCTTTGCCTCATTAGCTATATGTTTTGGAAATGGATAAAAAAATATTTTCACTATGCTTTATTTTTTTGCTTTGGGTGTTTATGTAGGGGTGCTCACATCAATGATATTATCATCCACCAAATCTTAGATCTTATGTCTTAAGCTGATACATATGTTTGTAGTAGAGATGAAATCCTTGTGATAATCACAAAATGCATTGGAATCATAATTATTTAGAAGAGGCCTAGTTGTATCAACCTCTTTGATGGGAGGGAGAGATATGACATTGCATTCCAAAAGTTGTTGGATAACATGAGATGGTGATTCAGGAAGATTCATAAAATTTCTCCTTGGAAGAGGTAATAAAACCACATGAGGAGTTGGCTTTGAGGCTATGCTAACTATTTTTTTTTATCATTATTATTTTCATTGGGCCTCACCTTGTATGGCAACTTATTTTAACTCTTATTAGTGGAATCCAATGTAGTTGTGTACTTTAACTTGCCTATGGAGATAAGTTTGACTTCTTATTCCTTCATTGTATGGCAAAGATCTATAAATGATGGAAATTTTTTGAATAATATAGATTCGTGTAATGTTGGTAATAATATTTGTTTGAATATGTTGTGGAGTTATCTATCCCTACTGGGGATAGTTTTCTTTGCTAATATTGATTTATATCATAAGACATATTCAACTATTGATTCATTATATTTTTGCTTTAGTTGAGTGACTTGAGCATAGGAAAAATTTTCATTGATGTTGATTGAAAAATGTGCCAAAAACATATCTCTGAATGGATTAAACGTTGTAATGGATTGATTAAGGAGATCATAGAACCATTGTAATTCATAGACCTTAAACCATTATGAAACAACTTAGTCGGTTTCACCAAATTATTTATCAATTTTTAGATTATGGAATATAACCCTAAGTTGATAAAGAAAAATGTAATAAATCAGGGAATAAAATACTATAGTATCAATAGCCACTAAATTGCATAATAATTTATTTATTTGAATATTTTATAAATGGCAATGAATTAGAAAATGTGTACTTATCTATAAAATATGACTAATATGGATGAGTGGTGAGTTGGGAAGTGATGCAGGAATAGGGTAGAGTGTCATCAGTGAAGAATAGGTGTCAAAACCCTCTTCAAAAATTAGTGTGGCACCCTTTGCCAATAGTGTAATGCACTATAGACCTTATATGCATCTCTAATGACCCTGTGTAATTAAAACTATGAAATTCTAGGTAAACCTTCACTCTATTTTAAGAAGCATTTGCTTGTATGATCAAGACCTAGATCATCTTCTATTATAAACTTTGAATAATTTCACTATGAAAACCTAAGCCTCCATGCTAGGGTTTTGATAAACACAAATGGAATGAGAGTGGCCTTATTATGGTAGGATTGGCATGAACTCAACACCCCATGTATTGAGCATTACCTACATACCAATACCTTGAATTGGGATCAATCATGATGTATTTTTCCCAATCTAAGTTCTAGCACAAATAAGAGTGATTCTAGTATGCCGAAGTATGAATGCCAATTTGAATGATTTGCGTGTGAATTGAGACTAGAAACCTAAATAAAGTTAAGATCTAGGATGATAAAGATGGATGTATGTAGAAACAGGGGTAAATAAGTATCAATAACCTTAATTTGCACAATATTTTTAAATCTTATTAATGATAATTTTAATCTTTCTGATAATGAATGAGATTGATCTTTATATAGTGTTCTAATGATTTTTGAAACATGGAATGAGTCTAGGCCAACCCTGGGACACTTTGCGAAGTGGAAATATATTTGTTAGGGGAAAGGAAGCTAAGGGTAAATAACACTACCCCCCTTTCTAATAGTGCATTATGTTATATACTAATGGGGTTATGATATTGTCTAGGTGGCTAGCACATGTGAAAAAGGATTGGGGATGCCTAGGTGATGTCTCAATGTGGATCTTAGTATATTTGAGCATGGGCTAGATGTGCATAAAAGCTAAAAAAGGATCAAAAGAGACCCTAAGACAGGTCTAGGGCTAAGTTAAGGATAGGGTGGTCTCAATTGATACTCATTGCATTAAAATGACATTTTACATGACTACAATAATAAAGTGTGTAGGTATGTTTAATATTTTTTTATTTTAAAAAAAGTAGATAAATTGTAAAATAAAAAGTTTTACATGGCAAAATATAGTAAATTATTAATAAAATTACCGTATCATGTCAATTTTTATTTCTAAATTACATTGTTATTCATGTGCATGGCCAGGCAAAGAATTTCATGATCACTGTAGTAGTAATCTAGTTTTAAAATGTGATATTCTTGTAGTTTTATCTTTGACCATATGTGATCAATAATTGGTGTTGATAATGCATTTTTCCTTGGCACTAAAAAATGCATATTGTGATTTTTCATGTGGTTTTCAAGTGTTTGTGCATTTTTATTCTGTTTGTTAATGTCATTGTTGAAATCCCGTAGTATATAAGTATTGTGTATTTCATTTGTGTCTACTAATGCATCATTAGTGATAGATATGATGTCCAAAATAATAGAATTTGGTGTTTTGTATAACTTCTCTATTGTAATTTTATGGTTATTGCTAATAATTATCACCAATATTTCTTCGGTGTTGCTTCTCTTGTATTGCATTATTTTGGAAGTTGATGTCTCTTTTTATGCAAATAATAATTCCATGTGCATAAAACATTAAAAGACATTTAAAATATTACAGTAATTTTTTTGATGTCATAGTTGCAATATGTGTTTCTTGAAAACATAATATATCAGAGTGCATCATGTCATGGTCATTGAACATATCTTCCATATGGGCTCGTAAGTTTCTTGTATGCAAGGATGAGATAAGAGTATGATCATTTACATTGATATTGTTTATATTTTTTTCTAGTTTCCATTTTGCATCTATTTGTAGGTGTAACATATCACTTGTTATCTTTTTTTTTACCTTTAAATTTTTCATTGTTAATGGAGCCAATAAGTACAATGACTCAATGTGTCATACGAATGAAAATGTTATGTATATTAATCCTTGATGTGCCACTCTAAAAGGGACAAATGTAAGGTTATCTATTATCAAGCCTTGTGATATATGTATTTTTAGTGCACTTTCAATTTGTATTGAAAATTATTTTCAAATTGTTTGAGATTGTTTGTTGCATCTCTTTGTTATAGGCTTAGCAACACATAAAATTGGTGCCCAATAATGTTCAATATACTTATGATGTAAGTGAGCTAATTTTCGAAATTTATGTTATCTAATGTGTAGATCATTGAATTTGATCGAAAAAATTTCTATATCATTTGAAATAGTGTGTGATTTGAATATTCCATTTGATCCATTGACCAGTCCATCTTTAACATCATAATTTATAGCATATTTCAACCAATATCTCAAGTTTTAATATAATAGTAGTGTTGGTAATTTGTCTTGTCAAGGCCAAATACAAGCATGAAAAGTCCCATAGAAGAAATTTAAGGCATAAATATTCAAGACAAGCACAAAACCATTCAACTGTAATCACCTTGCTTCTTTGCACATAGAGATAGACCTTTAGGTTTATAACTTCTACGATTAGCAGAGAGAATATTTAGGCCTATAATTTTTTCTAGAGAATATAGACTTATAGAGATTCATTTTTGAGTAAGTGGTTCTCAAATGGGTTATTTATCCTTCATGGATCATATATTTGAAGTCAAGTCATACATTTGTAGTCTTTAATCCAAGAAAGTAGTTAGTTTTTTGCATTTTTTCTTCACTAGGGCATCATTACAAGAAAATTCAAGTTTGTAGGGATCCTCAAGGACATGCAATTAATTTACATGGCATAAGTTAGTCGTTTTAAAAATGTGTGAAGATCATAAAAATATCAATAAGACAAGGAGTACAATCTACAATTTGGTAAGCCTGTAAAGAAGAATTGTATGGTTTATGAGAGATAGATGGGTTTCAATATTTCTTTTTTTCTTGCATGACATGGATCTCCTTCATGTTTTAATATGTTCCTCATGAAAATTTTCCATGAGATTATTCAAAATATTCATAGAAAATCCATATTTATGTTATCAAGCATCTCAAATTACTTGCTTATCAAAAAATAAGGTTTCTTGGCATATTTTTAGGAACTTAGCAGAATCTTATGTTTCATTTTAACACCATATTCTTCCTCCAATGATGTTCAAAGTGGTTTAGAAACTTGGTCAATATGTATGTGCTTCCTCCATGGTCTTCAATATTTCTTGGTGATGGGTTTCATGTTATTTTCACCTCCTTTGTGTTTCATTCCAACACACTATTTTCTCATTGTGTAAAACATCATTATCACCTTCTTTCGGCTTTCCCATCCTCCATTCATGGTCATCACCCCCTTAATTCACCTCCATCCCATCATACATCACATAAGGAGGCAAGAACAAATAAGATTTTATCATGGTCATTGAAGATAGGGGTTATACACACCAAGAAAGCATCTAAATAGTCAAGAAATGATGACCTATATAAGTAAAAAGTATAGCTAAGAAGTATTTTAAGAGAATGTTATCTTGAGGACACTAGGAAGCATGTTGGTCAAATGAAGGAAGTAAAACCATCTCATCAAGTTGCATAAATTTAATGATAAGGACCATATCATGCTTTGTGACCTTTTTTAAGGACAAATCCACACATAGTCCATACACATATAGTCAACTACAATTGATGAAGGACATAATCCTTATGATGTTTTGACATGACATCAAGACATGAGTGTTAGTTGGAAATTATAGAGGTTTAAGGGTTATTAATCCCTCTTATGTTTTAAATCATGACTTAACATATTAAGGATTCATGCATCAAAGGATAAAATGTATTTTAAGACACCTACAGGTCTCAGTAAAGTCAAAATCACCTACAATAGGCATATGTCTTGGTAGTCTACAGGTATCTAATGTTTGGTGCCTAGTTGGGTCAATAAAATTCATGACTAAACAACAAAAATGTTATAGCTGAAATAGAAGAGATCAAGAACAACATATGCCTAAGGTTCATATTATCAAAGGATGACACACCTAAAATCAACTTCTAAGGATAATCAATAGCTATAACCAAGAGAGAAGTTTTGAAATCATAAGGATACTTAAAGATAAACCTTCAAGGAGGTTATTTAGACTAATAATTATCACACCATTTCAACCTTAAAAAAATCATGGACACCCTATTATTTTTCAATTTCTCCAAACACCCTCAAGCATGGTCATAGTTTGTACAATAGTCAGGTACAACCAAGTGGTTCTCATGAAGCATAATGAAAAGGAAGGGCTAAAAGGTATATTTTAAATGTTATTTATTCAAAATCCCTTAAAGTTGACATGAATAAATGTCAAGCTCACCAAGACTAATGTGATATTCTCAAGGTCATTTTACCTCAGTCCATGCAATCATATAGTCAATATATACCTATAATAGAGTTTGACTTTCTTAATGACTGAGTGTTGAAATGAATCTCAAGTTCTTGGTATGAAGGAAAGGTAAAAAAATGAAGGTATTCAAAATGAATGTTAGATATTAAATTGAACTTGGCACCAAATCACACTATACCTCGATGCATATTATTATCCTATTGAAAGTCACACCTCTATCCACAGATCTTTTTTGATTCAGACAATGTTACACTCAGTCTATGAACTCAAGATGGTTGGTGACTGATATGAGAATCAAGATGCAACCAAGTGATATTTTGAAGTGAATTAAGAGAGAGATATGGTAAAGTATCATAGTGATTGACTTAAGGTAAATTGGTCTTATTTCAAGGTTTGAAACTTTTACTCAATCCATATAAGGACCAAGTAGATCATACATAGTCAATAAGATGAAGACGTCTATGCTCAAGAGTTAAGAATGATAAATATGGTATATTCAAGAGTAATTATAATACTTATATAAAATACAGCCATAAAAATTGTTTTAACTCATGTTTAGGATATGTTTCATACTAATCACCAACTACAGTTGGGTAAAGGTCTCTTGGAGTATGAAGTTTAAGTCACCAAGGTCTAAATAGTGAAAGTCATGTTGTTTTGATAGTTTGAAGGTATCTTGAGGCAAGTGATATGGAATGATTCAAGGATAATAATAATTAAATCTCATCAAAGATCATGTATAAGGTTTTCAAAAAAATGGTACATTTAATATCAAGTTGTGAAATACCCACTTACAGTCTTCTAAACATAGGTCTATTTTCAAGCAAAGGAGTATGATGAAGGTATGGTCTACAAAGGAGTTTCACGTTTAAGAAAGTGTTTTTAAGATAAAAAAATGAGATGACATAATCATCATTAATCATATGAAGAGAGACTACAATACATAATCTTTAGTCAGGTCAACTGCTAAGTGAGCACCTACAACCATATAAGATGTTTTCCTCTCACATAGTCATACACTCATTTACACTAAGGAAACAATGCAAGATACCATTAAAATAAAAAGTGAACATATAAAAATATTTATACCATTAAAGTGAATATTTTTAATCTTCAATACATTTTTCATGATCTAAAATAATGCCAACTCAGGAAAATGATAGTACATAGGTTGTACAAAATATGATAGTGTTTGAAGCCTAAAGCAATTTAAGAAGCTATAGAGAGAATGAGAGGAGGGTTATAAGTATTATTTGAGGTATATAAGATGATAAATTAGGTTTAATGGATATAAAATACCCATTTATTCCAAAATACTACCTATAGTAGCATTGGCAGGGTTAAACACAATCAAACACAAGGTCAATGCATAAGAGGATAATTTGAGAGGAATTTATGTGTTTAAGGAATATAAAAGTGGAATTAGGTCCTCAAATTTTGTGAATATAATAATTATAACCTAAAAATAATTTAATTCCATTGTGAGGGTTAGAATAGGTCAATAGATACTCATTATTTTGGCACAGTCCCCTTCATGTCTCAATCACAGTCAAAATGTAAGCAGGAGGTGTTCTTGAGAGGTTTAAGGTATGGAAAAGCTTTTAAAGATAATGTAATTTATTTTACAGAATAATAGGGTGATTTTTCATATGAAAATAACCTTTTTAGAGGTTATTACACTCCAAAATCCATACAAACACACAGGCAATCTAGAAACCCTACAGGCAGTCCTAATAGACAACAAGGCAAAATGAGGTTTAGTTAGTAAAGAGAAGCCATACAAGGTGAAATTGGATGGTTAAAAATTATTTTAAAACCATAATAATAATTCATAGCTTCCTCCATCATAAAAACTTATATTTGGCTAAATGAGGCCTAGAAGCTAGTTTTAGGCCTAGAAGACCTATAGCACCAAAAGGCATTTTTAGACCTATTAAGCAAGATGACACCTATAGAATGATATGATGAGATGTTAAAGGTAAAATTAATATGTATTAAATAAAATAATATAATTTTAATATTTATTTTTGGCCCATAAAGATAAAATTCAAATTCTATAGTCCAGGCACCTTTTCAAACCACCTGATCAAGTGCTCGTATCTTTCATCACGTGAAGAGTTTGGCCAAATGCTCTTATAATTATTTTAGGATCCATATTAAATTATAATTAATGAATATTTTATGTTTTTTTATGGGATTTAATTTATTAAAAATCACTAAGAGCATAAGCATGTCTAGAATGCTTGCAAACCTTATAGGCAAATTTCTTTACGTAGGTATCTTTTCATACCTTTTACATGGGAATCCAATATTATCAATGAATTTTAGGGAGTATATAAAATAAATATTCATGATAATAAGATTGGTTTTGGATTAATATACTTTATGAACCATCATTAATAAGTTTCATCTCTAAAACCCTCCCAAACCCTCATAATGACCAATTTTGAGAAAACTCAATTTTATTGGAATAAAAACCTCAAGAATCAACATGATACCTCTTAAAACGTAAATTAACTTAAAAATGGTCCAAAAAATTGTAATTTATTGTATTAAATTATACATATCATGGCATAAAATAGGTTTTTTGGAGAAAAAAGTTCAAAAAATGATGTACAAGGAAGTTTACATGAAATCCAATCCATGAAGATCAAATTTTGGAACTTTTTATTCATCCTCAAATCATCAGATGATAAAAAATATGATTTTAAGTGTCCTTATAATCTCATCCAAAATAGCCACTCTATATAAAATTTAATTAGTTTCAACAAGTCAACTAGTTTAACTAAGTTGCAAGTGTTTCTTCATCAAAAGGAGATTTTTCATGATATGAGTAGTTGTTCCAGGCAAAAATGTAATTTTATTTTCAAGATTCGTGGTTTTAATGTATACTTAAAAATCCATCAAGTACAAAAGATTATGCTACTAAGCCTTTTTGGCCTAGTGGGCCTATTTGAGCAATCAAGCAAAGAGGAAATGACATTGAAAGGCTATAAAATGAGTTCATGTTGAGTTTACATGCTTCATTTATGCTCTTAAAATGGAATTTCCATGCATAAATTAGTCTACAAGTGCCAATTCATTCAAAGAAAGGGATTAAGTAGAATTAACTAGTCCTAAATTGCTAATCACTCTAGTTGACTGATCCTTGACTAATCATCATGCATATTCCATAATTTTCATGCAAGGATAATTCTTTGACATATCTTAAGCTCAATTAAAGTGGATTTTTTACCATATTTTTGGCATAGAAAGCATGAAAAAGGAGTTGAATAAATCAAATGGGCCCACCATCCCTTTTTAATGCCAAAAAGGACCACATGTAAGAATATTAGACAAGAAAAAGACTTTGAAGGACTATTGTTATCAAATTGTAATGAAAATTGACTAAAGTTGAGGATTATATGACTCTCTCTTATATCTTCAATGCCAATCTCTTGGCTTTTTCTCTTCTAACTTCTATATATTCAGCCTTTCAAGCCATTCTTTAGGATCCCTCTCTTGGGCATGATTAAATTATACCAATATTGAGCTTTCTAACCTTTTGAGATGAATAAATTTACTATTTTTAGATTCCAATATCATGATATAGTGTTTTATATTAGTTTGATTTGAACATATGGTAGTATCTTCTCCCTTGGCAGGTCTTGATCTCACCTGGTTACTAGTATGACATCTTATGAAGGTCATAATTAGTGTTTAATATTTATTGATTAAGATAACAGTGGATATATTGACTAGTTAGTGCCTTGAATCAGGCTTGTTTTATCATTTCTCTCATACTTTGGTCATTTGATGAAACCTTTATGTGAATTATTATTACATAAGAGTCATTTAAAGTTGTAGATTTAGTTATTTACTTGTCTTGTAAATGTTTTAAAAGCTCAAATAGAGTGGATGAACCAAAAATATAGGTGTATCACCAACAGAAGTATAGGATTTACCTTTGATTTTCCTTATAACCCTTTTCATCCCAAAAAGCACAATAAGTTTTAGTAAGCAGAGCATAAATGATACATCAGAGGAGATAGGCTCATCAAAACTAGAGGTCTAGTCTGAGTATAAATGTCCCACACCTCAGATCATTCCAATGTTAGTCCAAGCATGAAGGAAGATCTTGAGCAATCAACCTTTAAATAGTGTGTTATCTAGGTTGCTAACAATCCTGGAATACCTGGTGGGATGCAGATCTAGCCATTGGAGTACATAGTTTACAACATATTGGTCTTGAAAATCAAGTACTCTTATGATCCTTATCTCATAGGTAAAAGGCAAATTTTGTTCATAATTCAATTGATTTTCATGTGTTTTATAGGCTATGGCAGCCTATAGAGAAGAATTCTATCATTCATCTCATTATCATTAGTTCTAGTATGATCCATATACATCTTTCCATAAACCCTATCAGTCCTTCCATGGCCCATATCAACAGTATGGTGACTCATACTAGCCCTATAAGACTCCTCATGAACCTTATTACCCCCAATATGAGCTAGATCAATACCAAGATCAACCACCCTTCCCAAACTCACTAAATGTTCATGATAAGATTGAGGAGATAAAGAGGGTGAACCAAATTATTGATGAATAAATATTAACCTAAAATCAAGAAAAATCAAGTAACCAATCTCAATCTCAAAATTCACTACCTCTTACTGCCCCATATCAATATCCATGGATTGCACTCCATATTAGCAAGAAGTTTTCCCAATCATGCCTCAAGTTGTAATACCTTCAATACCAATGGATCCTAAACCCAATTTTCCAACTTGGAATCAAATGCAATAGTTAAGCATAAGTCCAAATGTTGAAATTAGGGACAACCCTGAATTTATTATCATTCAGCTCCCATCCCTTCCTCCTCAAGAGCCCAAGGCCTTTCTTTCATGGAAAGACATTCAAGAAAAAATTTAGTAGAAAGAGGAGGTGATGGTTGTTAAGGTTGAGATGCCTAAATGACAAAATCAATCATCAATGCTAACATTTATAGACCGTTCTCATCTTCTTGAGTATTTTCAGGGGTTTACCATGCCAATTCTTGAAAAAAAGTCTCTCCATTGTGAGGCAATTACAAAATTTACAACTGAGGTATATGAAGATAAAAGAGTATTACATGAATATGAATAAAAAATCACTATTGGCACACTCCTTGTTAAGGAAGAACATGATCCAATCTATCAGAGTGTAAAAAAAGATGAATTCAAAGAAAAAGTTGAGATAGATGATGTGTTACAAGTACAAGAACAAGCATATGAAGAATAGTTTATTGATATGTAAGATAAATATGTTATAGATGTTTTCCATGAGTTATTTGATCACATAGAAGCTATCGGTCATCATTAAAATCCACAAGTGCTTACAGAAGTGATAGAATTCAAGTACTAATCAACAAGATCAAAGGAAGAACAAGTTGATTTTGAGATCATGCCAAGTCATCAACTTGATGTTGAAGATGAATTAATTTTGAATTGACCAATATAAGATACAAAAGATTATTTACATCCTTATGATCATTATGAAGAAACTCCAATTGTACTTTAGCATGGTGAAAGCCAATCACTAGATTTGTTTGGCATATTACATTTAGGTTATTCTTTACTTGAATGTGATTCATTACAAGTTGATAGGAATGTTTTCTTCAAACAAGAAGCAATGAACCTTGCAAGAAATTAAATATAGTTTCCATTTGATCCTAGAGGAAAGCTTTTCATTTCATGTTAGTTATTTTAGGTTTGCCTTGTCTTAATAAGTGAATAACACAAGCAATAGTTTGCTTTACTTTTGTTGTGTTTGTATTATTTTCCTATTTCTTTAGTTTAGTTGTCTTTGCTTATTAATTTAGTTATTGTTTCCTTTCAATCTTATTTTTTCATAGTTAAAAATGTCTTGTTTGTCAAATCTCAAAAGAGTCTTTTTGATGTTCAAGAGAGTCATCAAGTCAAGTTGCTATGCTTTAGATTGTCATTATCTTATGAAAATTAGTAGGTTGTTT
This sequence comes from Torreya grandis, assembly GCA_037957365.1. Classification (NCBI taxonomy): domain Eukaryota; kingdom Viridiplantae; phylum Streptophyta; class Pinopsida; order Cupressales; family Taxaceae; genus Torreya; species Torreya grandis. The sequence continues at coordinate 2,558,828 of JARHVA010001834.1, read as the reverse complement.
TGACCATCAGGCTATTAAACCTGAGTTACCAAAAAATTTGGTAATTTGGATCATCGAGGCCAAATGCCAACCCATACAATCCAAAAAAATTCATAGTACTATTGAGCCCATTCAAGGTGGTCTAAAATTATGCATTTTGGCCTAAAAGGATAAGTTTTGGTCTTAAAATGTCAAAATTAGAATTAAATGGTGATTAAAATAGTCAAAGTACCTTTTAAAACATTTGCACATATTAATTTATATTAGTCATAAAGTTCTATTTGAAAAAGGTCACTTAAGGCATTATCAAGTGTGAAAAAGGCTTTTTTGATACTCCCTATAGACACTAGAAATCTGCACACTATGGTTCTAGATGTTTCACCAACCCATAAAAAACCCCTAGACCCCCTCAAGACCACTTCAAAACCTTTCAACCACAAAACTTAAGTCACCCTAACTAACTCTGACCATTCTACCTTTGACTTATTGATCACTGATAGTCAACCCCTAACTACTGATAGTTGTACTCGACCATCAATAGTTAACCTTTAACCACCTTAAAGGTTAACTCCACCTTGATTTTTTTTCTTATCCACTCCCATAATTATGTATGTTAAGACTAAAATTAGATGAACTATTGAGACTTTGTTTGAAATTATTTTTTCACCTCTCCCTTCTATAAAAAGAGAGGAGGAGGAGGTGAAAAGGGGAGCAAGAGTCATTAGAGAGAATCAACAATTATCATAGCTTCTTGTATAGAACTTATTTTATAGATCTTCTTATAATGAATCTATGAAATATTCTAATGAACATGATAGAGATAAAAATCACTAAAATTAATCAATCACAACTAAGACACTGACACTTTCCCAAAATGCTCTAGGCTCCACAATGAGTTTTCAACCACACACCTCAACATTCTTCAGATCAACAACAAAGGCTAAGTATCTACTTTTAGTAATTAGTTATTTTTTCTCTCCAAATCAAACCTCTAAACTAAATAGCCATGAATATTCCTCTATGTCTTGTAACCAACCTCCAACCTAAACCTACCTCCCAAAATCACTCATCTACCTTCCTAATTAGACCTACCCTTACCTAAGCCAAATCTAATAGTAACCATTAATGATCGCTTAACCACTAATAGTTTACCCCCAAACACTAATGGTCATGCAACCATCGATGGTTACCTAACCATAGATGTTCACCTAACCATTGATAGTCACTATGTGATAATTCTAATAACAAGTCAATTATACCTAATAGACCCCAACCAAATCCCACTTTCTAACTTTCTACTTGATCACAGAACATCACCCTATTTTTTAAATGATATTTTATTCATTTATCATTAATATCTAATCATTTATTACTATAATTATTTGAATTCATCTCTTTTAAATCACTTCTTGTACTTAGTTTCAATATATTTTATTATTTATGCAAGCAATTTATCTTTCATTTGTAGAGCATGATTGTTTAAAAAGTGTGGATTGATAGCCTCCAAGGAATCTTGTACTTCTTAGATCTATCTTGCTAAGTAGTCCACCCTATTATCTAACTAATCAACTATTTCTTTAGTTCTTTCTTATTTGCAAGTCATCCTCCCAAGACAAAGAGGAGTATCTAGATCATAAAGCACAAATCAAATCCAGGTTCTACTAACCTCACCCTTCTTTTAAGTTTTACATCTTTATTTTTAGAAATAAATCAAAATTTATGTGAAATGTTTTGGCATACCTGGTGGGACCTAGTTGTATCTAGGTGATTTTTCTTCTTGTTTTATTGTCATTTATAATAAAATCAAATTTTTTTTGGCTTAAAATTAACTTTCCATACATTATTTTCTTGCGTAATTAGCTCACATAACTTAATTAATCAAGTAAATCAACCATGGCCTCACTTATTTTCACACACAGACCAAACCACTTACACCAAATCAAACATCATAACACTAGACATAAGTCCCAACTAGGGTTTCATCTCCTAGTAGTAACCTTCACCCATTGTCTATCCCACTTAGATGTCATTAATAAGGGGAAAAACCAAAATTTATCTCTCCGGTTGAATATAATCTCTGGCAATTAGTATATCTTGGCTAAGCACCTAACACCCTTATCACTATGGTGTGTGCAGTTAGGGGGTAGGCCCCAATATCAAGCCACACATTGATTTCCAATATAGATCCCTTTGAGAGCCTAGACTACCTAAAACCATCCTTAGATTTCTTATCTAATACCTATTCTACAAACCAAAGTTGGGTCACATATTCTTTTTAACTTAAGGCATAAGCCACAAGAGAGACAAAAATAACCTTAGGATTTAACATGCTTTAGTGTGTGTTTTATTTCTTTGACTTTCTTATCTTCTCTTTTTTTGAGTTGTGAGGAATCTAACCCCCTTTGGCAACTTTTTTCCATCTTACCTTCATCCACCTCATACCAATTTCCTTGTTCAATGGCGAGCCCACCTATATTTTTTTACTGAAGATCCCAACTTTGTTAGATTCCTAGATGACTACCCTCTTATCTTAGAGTTTTACGTTGTATCATGAGCCACTTGTGCTCTTAACCTTACCCATAACCAATCCAACTCAATTATGATCAACCCAATCTCACCCACAATTAACCCAACCTTAACTACTAGCAACTCAAAATCAACCCAACCTTACCTACCATCATCTCAATATTAATTATGAGTAACCCAACCTCACCTACAATCAACCCGACCTTACCTACCATCAATCCAATCTCACCTATAACCAACCTAATCTCACCTACAACTAACCCAACCTTGTCTACAATCAATTCAACCTCAACTACAACTAATTAACAACCTTTCAACAACCATTTGATCATCACCTCAACCAATCAATAACCTTTCAACCCTTACTTGACCCTTGTCATAACCCACCTCAACTATCTCAACCTCACCAATCTTTGGGTTACCTATCCCAACCATCATATCAATTACCTCAACCACATCAAAATTTTGCTTACCTACCTCAACTATCATATCAATCACCTATACCCTCTTTGTGGCAACCTTATTTTTCTCAAAAACAAGACTTGGTCTATCCCCTAGTCATACCACCCATAACTATTAACCCAACAGCTATCAAACCAACCACTATCAACCTAATTTATCAATCTCATCAAATCAACCAACAACTATCAAACAAAATTTTCTAACCAATCAATCTTATTCCCCTTACTAATATTATCAAACCTATTAATCCAACCTACCTTACCTACCTTTTCAATGTTATGAACCCCATCAAATCCAACCAATAACTATCAACCTACCCTATTGAACCAACCAAAAATTTTAAACCACCCAACCATATCAAACCTACCCACCATATCAACCATGTAAAAACTATCAAATACCTCAACCTTACCTAACCTCTTAAACAAACCTACCTTATCTACCTTATCAAACTAACCAAAATTTTCAAACCCACCAATCTTATCAAACCAACCAACCTCATCAAATCAAACCAATAATTATTAACCAAATTTTTCCAACCCACCAACCTTATCAAGCATACCCAACCCATCAAATCATTCAAACTTGTCAAATCAACCAAACTTATTTAATCAAACAACTTCATCAAACAAACCAATTAGCTTGAAACCTCAAGATCCATTGGTGCACCCTCTTCTTAGGTAGTATACCCTATTGGGGGAATCATATGTCTCAATCCTTAACAAATTCTTGAAGGATTCTATCATTAGACTTCCTCCAATCAAACCCATCAATCATTCTCTTTCAAATCCCATTTTTTTATAGAGAATGAGTTTTGTATGTATCATCATAAAAATGGTCATGTGGTAGAGATATTTTAGTCGTTTAAGATGATCATCTAAAACCTTATTTACCAAAAGGACGTCCCAAAGTATATCCTCTTAATTCTTCCCAACTTAGCCTTGAATGTCTTCAAATAATCAATAATTGAACCTCTTTTTGCACCCATTATTGTACAAACTAATAACCAAATCCATCAAATCAATTAAGCTCATCCATTATATTTGGTCCTTAGCAAACATATTATTGAAGAAACTATAATCAAAACTCTAACCAATTTACCTATTGACCAAGTGCAACCCACCCAACTTCCTTTAGCAACCATCTTCACTAAAAAAGAATCAACCTTAACCAATCCACTTTTTTACCAAGTGGGCCCTTCTCAACTTTATTTTGAAACCAAATTTAAGGAAACCAACCTACCTCTTCTACTTCACCTTTTAGTGGATCAACCTCCAACCAACTTACTTATTTTACTTCATCAAAAGGTGGAATCACCCCCAACAACCATACCTATTCCACCTACCCTTTTGGTGGAACTAATCAAAGATACCTTACCTCTTCCACCTACACTTTTAGTGGATCCAAAACAAGCTCAAAATGCCTTGCCTATAACTAATCCAACCTCACCTCAAAGCAACCCAACCCTAACCTCAACTAAAACCAAACCCATTCAATTCCTCTAAAATCTTCTCATTTTCATCTATTTAATGACATTGTCTTTGGTTCTATTCCATTTTGAAAAGGTTAAAATCTTTATCACCTTATCTTACCAAACAAATAAACAAACCCAAAAAATAATCCAAATCAACCACCCATCCTACCTCCCTCAACCAATCAAACCAACCTCTAAACTAAATCAATCAACCATGATTACCCAACTTTTGATCCAACCATAAGAAACTTATCTATCAACCCAAACCAACATCAATCCTTCATTACAAGATTTATTAAATATTGGATACCCTTTCATCCAAGCTACCCACACCTCACATAAGATCCCTCATTGGGACAATATGGCACTCTTGTCTAATCCACCTTTATTTCAAGATGACATTCCCAACCTCATTTTTAGACCCCAACCCTACCCAAATCTAACCCAACAATGTTTCCCTCAATATAGCACCATAAGGGAGATCCCACCTAAACCACCACCAATAACTTGAACTCCACACCAACTAACAACCCTTGGGAGGTGGATGAATCCATATTCATCCCTCTTAAACCCTCTTTAATAAATAGCATCCTCATCGCACATGGAAAAAGTAACTAGGGGAACTCTGCTTCCAAAATGCTTTGACCATTTGTCATTTTACTCTTAACCTTCACCCATAAATTCAGATCTCACGTATGATCAACCCAACCTCACCTATGATCAACCCAACCTCACTTATGACTAAACAAACCTTTGGCACCTATGATCAACTCAACCTTTTCTATAACCAAACCAACCTAACCTATAACCAATCAAATCTCAATTACCACCAAACCAACCTTAAACTTAAACTAAACCCAACCTTTAACCTCAAACTTAAGCAAGTATTCAATGTTAATCACACTTTTTAGACCTATTTTTCTCAAAACCTCAATCAATGGTGGTATTTGTTGAACTGTCACCAATCTTCCCTTAGACTTCTTTTACCTTTCAAATCTTGACCATCACTAATCTTTGGTGAACCATCACTAGTCAAAGACTAACTTTTAGTGGAAACTGTCATAACCAGAACCTTACCCAAAACCTTGCCTTCACTACCTTACCTACACCTACCTAGAAAACTAACCCAAAATAATACCTAAACCTACCTAACCAAACCAAAAACCAACCAACATTGCCACTAACCAAAGTCTAGCCACTATTACCTAACCAGCCTTACCTTTTTACTTTATCCATCCAAAATATTTTACATGCTTAATCAAGTGTCAAAAAGTAGTTAGGGGACCTCTTCACTCCTAATTGGATCAAACCATTTTCATTTAAGTATGGATCTAGGGCATATTAGAACCTAAACCCCTTAATGCTTTACTTTTTTTACCATTCTTTTATTAAACCACATTCTTAGTCATCTTGTGTCTAACTTAATGTCATCCCTTATTTTCAACCACCTTCATCTTTTTATTTTAAGGATAACCAATTAAAATAGGATCATGTGATTATTTTTCAAAACCTTAGCCTAATCCTAAATATGGGTACCATGGCTCTATCTATGGCATGATTCTCATGGACACATTCCATCCCTTATATGATGAATCCACGTGGTCGTTGTCACTTACACCTCTTTCTCCCATCATTAACCTTCTTGTGTTATGGTTTTACCTTCATAAATGAAAGCTTTTCAACCTATATAGACTAGTCCATGTCTAAACAAGCATAACAATAAAATTTAGGATACCAAATATCACTTGGATTAAAAATATCTAGCATTTTAGATTGTTCCCTTGAAGGATAGCTACTTAAAACTACCAAAATTTTCTTTAAAAAGTAGATTTCTCCCTCGAATGACAACTATCACACAAATAAATCCAAAGCTTAGACCACTCCCTTGAAGGAGAGTTGAACCAAACATTTATCAAGCAAGTAATCGCTTGGAAGCTTCCCACATAGATCAGCTTCCCAAACCCATCAAATAAAATCATCAAAAAACCTCAAAGTTAAAAGTCAAAAACAAAGAAATCCCAAGAAAACTTCAACTTGCTTTCAAGCAGCATTTTTAGACTTCTCTCCTTGATCAATTTATAACAAAATTCTAACATGGACTTGTCTATAATTTCTCCAATGTCATCTAAAATAAGGGCAAGCCATCCCCATAAGAAGGTTACACTACCATTCGTCCACCTACCATTAATCTGCACCCATTACCCTCTACCAAATCAAGGGATTTTAAGCTTACTTAACACTACATGATTAGGCTACTTATTTTAACTAATGAACTAACACCAATACAATGCATGAAAGGGGATTTTATTCTTAAGTCCACCAATATTACCATCATAGTCTTTGTGAATTGAAGCCTTTCAATCTCCTACTTCCATGACCACTTGAAAAGATGTGTGTCTTCCATCTTTGAGTCATTGAACCCCCAACCACCTAATTTACACCCTTCCACCAAATGGGGCAACTAATTTGAACACCACCTAACCAAACCTTTTCCAAACACAACATTACCACAAGCATACACCTATCAAGGAACACTTTTTTCTCCACAGAGAGTACCTTATTCTCCACCATTAACCTCAACTTGGTTATTTTAGCCCATATTTCACACTTTTACAACCAAACCTTACTTTATTTATTTTGACTGCATACATACCTTGACATATTTTACAACTTTACACTACCTTTTATGCCTAACCATTCAGGTACCTTGGAACATGACCCTTTATGATCCTAACACCTGTGACCATTTTATCTTCTTAGTATCACATCTTACCTTAGATAGTTGAGAAGACATTGACCTTGTCTAGGAGACTTGCATTTACAAGTGCAACCATAACCACCATGCCTAAATGTAGTCACCTAGTCCACTTGTCACTTTTCCTTCTAGTACCTAACTTGCTATTACCACCTACCTCAACTATGGTAACTTAGTCTATGTGCGATCTATGATATCACATTTAGTCACATTTTGTGTGCCTATTTGTGCTTAAATTCCCAACCAACCAAACCAACCTTATTATCCACCTAGCCAAATTATCAAACCTATGACCTAATCCATATTCTTAGAGTCACCCATTTTTTTGACCCCTGATAACATGACAACCTTTTGCATGATGACTTGAGTTTATAAGTCCACCCATATTGAGCTATGCCTAACACTATGGCCTAGTTTCACTTGCCACTTGTCTTCCCTATAGTGATGTATTTTATCAATTCATCCATCCTAACCATTTATTCATCCACTTATCAAACCTAAACTTGAATTCATTTCACCTCATCGAATCCTAGTTTAAGGGTGAAACACCTCCTCCCATGCTTAGGGCAGCTTAACCTTCAAACCAACCTTTCATTTTTTTTTGCAACTTGTAGATACAAATTGCATAACAAAAAGGGGGGCGCAAAATGTAGACACTAGAAATCCACACACTACGATTCTAGATGTCACACTAACACCTAGAACACCCTTGGACCCCATTGAGACCACTTCATAACCTTTCAAATACCAAATATAAGTCACCCTGACTAAATCTGACCATTTTACCTTTGACCTATTGACTGCCAACAATCAACCCCTAACTATTGATGGTTATACTCAATCACCAATGGTCAGCCTTTAACCACCTTAAGGGTTAACTCCAACTCAACTCCACCTTGATTTTTTATTCATATCCACTCTTATAATTATGCATATTAAGACTAAAATTAGATGACCTATTGAGACCTTATTTGAACTTATTGTTTCACCTCTCCCTTCATTCTATAAAAAGAGAGGATGAGGAGGTGAAAAGGGGGCTAAGAATCAGTAATTATTAGAGCTTCTTATATTAGAGCTTATTTTCAAGGTATTTTTTTGATGAATCTAGGAAAGCTTCCAATGAGCATGATAGAGAGCAAAAGCATTACAATTCATCAATCATAGCCAAGACACCAACACTCTAACCAAAATTGATCTAGGCTCCATAATGATTTTTCAACCACACACCTCAAAATTCTTTAGATCAATAACAAAAAAGCTAATTATCTATTTTAGGTAATTAGTTATTTTATTTCTCTCCCAACCAAACTTATAAACTAGATATCCCTAAATATTCCTCTCTATCTCGCAACCAACCTCCATACTAAGCCCAACTTCTAAAATTACTCATCCACCTTCTCAACTCTGCCTACCCTTACCTAAGCCAAATCTAATAGTAACTATCGACCATCACTTAACCACTGATGGTTTGCCCTTGACCACTGATGGTCATGCAATTTATAATAGTTACCTAACTATCGATGGTTCACCCAATCATTGATGGTTACTATGTGATAATTCCAATATCAAGTTAATTCTACCTAGCAGACCTCAACCAAATCCCACTTTTTGAGTTTTTGCCTAATCATAAAACATCACCCTATTTTTTGAACATGTCTAATTAATTTAGCATTATTATCCAATGATTTATTTATATTATTAGTCAAATTCATCTATTTTCAAGTATTTATTTTACTTAGTTTCAATATCTTTTATTATTTATGTAAGCAATTTATCTTTCATTTTTAGAACTGGATTGTTTAAAAGTGTGGATTGACAGCCTCCAAGGAAGCTTGTGCTTCTTGGATCTAGCTTGCTAGGCAATCCACCCTACTATCTAACTAATGAAACATTTCTTTAGTGATTTATTATTTTAAGTTTATCCTCCCAATACAAAGAGGAGTATCTAAAAATGTATAGATCATGGAGTACAAACCAAATAAAGGATCTACTAACCTCACACTTTTTTCAAGTTTTACATCTTTCTTCTTAGAAATAAAGAAAAATTTATGTGAAACACTCCCATGTGCCAAATTTACCCATTTAAAGTTTTAAAAAAAATTATTATTTGTTATAACATGCCCCATGACTCATGTTATCCTTTGCATGTATTAATTTTGGCATTGGAAGCTTAAGTTATCAATAAAAGGCAAAAAAGAACCCTTTTTCATGCATATTTCAAGCTAAGGTATGTAATGTATAGCCATCCATATAACAGAGGCCTAAAGCAAGAGGAGGAAGGCATGAAAATTATCATACAATAAATTTAAGGCATAAAGATGCAAGATAGGCTTAAAACCAGTCCCCTACAGTCACCTTGCTTCTTTACACATAGAGATAGACCTTCAGGTTTTTTAGATATTAGAATTAGGAAATAGAAGATTTAGGTCTATAATTTTTTTTAGAGAATCTAGACTTAGATAGCTTCCTTCTAGAGTAAGTGGTTCTAAAATGGTTATATCTCCTTCATGAATCATCCATTTGAAGTCAGGGCATACATTTGTAGTCTTGCATCTAGGAAGGTTGTCAATTTTTTGCAATTTTTCCTCATCAGGGCATCATTTTTAAAAAATTCAAGTTTTCATGGATTCTCAGGGACATGTACTTAATTTACATGGAAGCCATTAGTTATTTTACACCTGTGTGAGGGTCATACAAAGCTCAAGAAGATAAGGAGAATAATCTATAGTTTGGTATGCCTCTCAAAAAGAATTGTACATACTAAGAGAGAGAGATGGGTTTCAAGATTTCTTGCTTTCCTCCATGACATGGATCTCTTTCATGTTTTCATATTTCGTCATGTGAATTTTCCATGATATTATTCAAAAGATTCATATCAAATTCATATTTGTGTTCTGAAGCATCTCAAATTCTTTATTTAACAAAAGATAAGGTTTCTTAGCATATTTTAAGGAAATTAGCAAAATCCTATGTTTCATTGTAACACCATATTCTTCCTCCAATGACCTTCAAAGTGGTTTGACAACTTGGCCCCTATGTATGTGCTTCCAACATGGTCTTCAATATTTATTGGTGATGGGTTTCATGTTCTTTTCATCTCTTTTGTGTTTCATTACAACACACTATTTTCTCACTACCTTTCTCACTGTGTAAGACCTCATTTTCACCTTCTTTCAAGTTGCCCATCCTCCATTCATGGTCATCACCCCCTCCATTTACTTCCATCCCATAATCCATCACATAAGGAGACAATAAATAGTAAGAAGTTGTCATGGTCATTGAATATAGGGGTTATACACACCAAGAAATCATCTAAATAGTCAAGAAATGATGACCTACAATAGTAAAAAGTATAGTTAAGAAGTGTTTTAAGGTAATGTTATCTTGAGGACACTAGGAAACATTTTGGTCAAATTAAGGAAGAATAAACATCTCATAAAATTGCATAAATTAAAGGAAAATGAACATATCATTATTTATAACCGCTTTTAAGGATAAATCCACACACAATTTGTACACATATAGTTAGTTAAAGTTGATAAATGACATAATCCTTATGATGTTTTGACATGGCATCACTTGACATGAGTGTTAGTTGGAAATTGTGGAGGTTTAAAGGGTTCTTAATCCCTCTTATGGTTTCAATAATGAATCAACATATGAAAGAGGTAACCATCAAAGGCTCAAGTGTCTTTTAAGACACCTATAGTTCTAAGTAAAGTCAAAATCACCTCCAACAGGCATATTTCTTGGTAGTCTATAGGTATCTAATGTATGGTGCCTAGTTGGGTCAATAAAATACATGACTAAAAAACATGAATTTGATATCCTAATGAAAAGAGATCAAGAACAACATATGCCTAAGGTTCATATTCTCAAAGGAAGACACACCTACAATCAACTTCCAAGGATAATCAATAACTCAGCCAAAAGGAGGTTTTGAACTCATCAGGAGACCTAAAGGATAGAAATTCAAGGAGTTTATTGATACTAATAATTATCATACCATTTAAACCTTGAATAAGTCATGGCCACCTTATTATTTTTAAATCTCTCCAAACACCCTCAAGCATGGTCATAGTTCATAGAATAGTCAGGTACAACCAAGTGGTTCTCATGAAGTATAATGAAAACGAAGGGCTAAAAGGTATATTATAAATGGTATTTATTCAAACTCCCTTCAAGTTGACATGAATAAATGTCAAGCTCAATAAGACTAATGTGATCTTCTCAAGGTCATTTCACCTTAGTCCATGTAATCATATAGTCAATATACACCTATAACAGAGTTTAATTTTCTTAATGACTGAGTATTGAAGTGAATCTCAAGTTCTTAGTATGAAGGACAGGCAAAATAGTGAAGGTATTCAGAGTGAATGTTAGATATTAAATTGAAGTTGACACCAACTCACCCTATACCTATATTCATATTACTATCCTATTCAAGGTCAAACCTCCATCTACAGACCTTTTTTGATTCAAACAATGTTACACTTAGTCTATGAACTCAAGATGGTTGGTGATTGATATGAGATGAAGATGTAACCAAGTGAGATTTTGAATTTAATGAGAAGAGAGTTAGGGTAAAGTATTAGAGTGATTTAATTAAGGTCAATTGGTCTTATTTCAATGTCTGATACTTGTACTCAATCCATACAAGGACCAAGTAGCTCACACATAGTCAATGAGATGAAGAGGTATATGTTCAAGTGTTAAGAATGATGATTATGGTATAGTCAATAATGATCATAATACATAGATAAAATTCAGACATAAAAAGTGTTTTATATCATGTTTAGGCCATGTTTCATACTAATCACCACCTATAGTTGGGTAAGGGTCTCTTGGAGTATGAAGTTTAAGTCACCAAGGTCTAAATAGTGAAAGTGGTGTTATTTTGGCAGTTTGAAGTTCTCTTGTGGAAATTAATATGGAATGATTCAAGTAAAATCATCATTTAATCTCATCATATATCATGTATAAGGTTTTAAAAACAATTCTATAGTCAATACCAAGTTTTGAAATCCCCATTTATAGTCTTCTAAACACAGGTCTATTTCCAAGCAAAAGAGTTTGATGAGGGTATGGTCTACAAAGGAGTTTCATGTTCAAAAAAATATTTTTAAAATAAAAAGGAGATTAAATAATTGTCAATAATCATAATAAGAGAGACTACATGACATAATATTTAGTTATGTTAACTTCCAAGTGAGCACCTACAACCATACAATGTCTTTTCCTCTCACATAGTCATACACTCATTTACCATAAGGATGCAATGAAAGATACCATTCCAATAAAAAATGAACATATAAACATCTTCATGACATTAAATTTAATATTTGGCATCTTCAATACCTTTTTCATGATCTAAAACAATGTCAACTTAATGAAATGATAATACATAGGTTGTTGTATAAAATATGACAGTGTTTGAAGCCTAAAACAAGTCAAGAAGCTAGAGAGGAATGAGAGGAGGGTTATAAGTATTATTTGAGGTATGAAATATGATAAATTATGGTTAATTCATATCAAATACCCAATTTATTCCAAAATACTACCTATAATAGTATTGGTAGAGTTGAACACAGTCAAGCACACAGTCAACGCATAAGAGGATAGTTTGAGAGGAATTTATGTCTTTAAGGCATCTATAATTGGAAGTAGGTCATAAAAATTGTTTAATATCATAATTATAAACTAATAAATATTCAAATGACATTGTGAGGCTCATAATAGGTATAAAGATACTCACTATTTTGACACAATCCCCTTCATGTCTCAATCACAATCAAAATATAAGCAGGTAGTGTTCTTGAGAGATTTAACGTGTGGAAAAGGGTTTCAAGTTCATGGAAGTGTTTTTTAAATATAATATGGTGATTTTAAATCTGAAAATAACCCTTTTATAGGTGACTACACTCCAAACTCCATACAAACACACAGGCAAGCTATAAAACCTATAGGGAATCCTAACAAACATCAAAACAAAATGAGGTTTAGTCAACAAAGAGAATCCATAGAATGTTAAATTTTATGGGGAAAAAATATTTTTTTATGATAATAATTCCTCACATTTTATTCAATCATCAAAACTTAGATTTGGCCAAATGAGGCTTAGAAGCTAGTTTTAGGCCTCGAAGACCTATGGCACTAAAAGGCATTTTTAGACCTATCAAGTAAGATAATACCTAAAAAATACTATAATGATATGTTAAAAGTCCCATGAATGTGTATTAAATCAAATAATATAGGTATTAAAGTTATTTTTTTGTCCATAAAGAGCAAATTTGAATTTTGCAGTCAAGGCACCGATTCAAGCAACCTGATCAAGTGCTTGTATATTTCACCAGATGAAGATTTTGGACAAATGATCTTAGAAATATTTGAAGAACCATATTAATTAATAATTTATTTTGGTTTAGGGTATATAATTTATTAACATTCATGAAGATCATAAGTAAGTCCAGAATGCTTACAAACCCTATAGGGAAATTTATTTACATAGGCATATTTTAATACATTTTGCATGGGAATACAATATTATTAGGGAATTTTAGGGATTATATACATTAAATTTTAATGTTAATAATTTTGGGTTTGGAGGACTGTAATTTATGAACCATCATTAAGAAGTTTCACCTTCAAAACCCTCCCAAATCCTCATAATGACTAGTTTTGAGAAAATTCAATTTTATTGCAAACAAAACCTCATGAATCAACCTAAAACCTCTTTTAAAAAAATTAAACTTAGATTGGGTCCCATAAATGGTAATTTTTTGAATAGAATTAGATGGATCATGGCAAAAACAAGTTTTTAGAGAAAAAACTGCAAAAGATGAGGTACAAGGAAGTTTAAATGAAATCCAATCCATGGATATAAAAGTTTGAAACTTGTTATTAATCCTAAAATAATAATATGATAAAAAATATACCTAGAATTTTCCTTATTATCTCATCCAAAATAGCCACTCTACAGGAAATTAAGGCAGTTTAACTTAGTCAACTAGTTTGACTAAGTTACAAGTGTTTCTTCATCAAAAGGAGATTTTTAATGATATGAGGAGTTTTTCCAAGCCAAAATAAAATTTTATTTTCAATTTTAATGGTTTTCATTTAGGTTTCAAAAGCCATCAAGTACAAAAGGTTAGGCTACTAGGCCTTTTTGGCCTAGTTGGCCTATTTGAGCAATCAAGCAAAGAGGAAATGACATTAAAAGGCTATAAAATGAGTTAATGTTGAGATTTAATGCTTCATATCTGATCTTAAAATGGATTTTCTATGCACAAATTAGTTTACAAGTGCCAACATGTAGGGAAAGGGCTTAAGTGGAGTTAACTAGTCCTAAAGTACCAATCGCTCTAGTTGACTGATCCTTAACTAATCATTGTGCATATTCCATAGTTTTCATACAAGGATAAGTATTTAAAATATCTTAATCTCACTTCAAGTGGATTTTTTATCAATATTTTGGTGTAGAAAGCATGCAAAAGGAGTTGAATAAGTCATATGGGTCCACCATCCCTTTCTAATGCCAAAAAGGATCTCATACAAGAGCATTAGACAAGAAGAAGAATTTGATGGAATATTGTTATAAAATTTCAATATAAATTGACTAAAGTTGAGGATTATATGACTCTCTCTTCTCTCTTCAACACGCAATCTCTTGGCTAATTCTCTTCTAACTTCTATATATTCATGCTTCCAAGCCATTTTTTAGGATCCCTCTCTCAGGCATAATTAAACTTTGCCAAGATTGAGCTTTGAAACCTTTTGAGATGAATAAATTGATTGTTTTTTAGATTATAATATTCTAGTATAGTATTTTATATTGGTTTGATGTACACATGTGGTATATCTTCTCCCTTAACAGTTCATGATCTCACTTAGTTACTAGTATGCCACCTTATGCAGGTCATATTCAATGTTTGATGTTGACTAATTGAGATAAAAGTGGATATATTGACTAGTTAGTGCCTTGAATCAGGTTTATTCCATCATGTCCCTCATGCTTTGGTCACTTGATGAAACCTCTATGTCAAATATTGTTGCATAAGAGTCATTTGAAGTCTTAGATTCAATTATTTTCTTATCTTATCAGTGTTTTAGGATCTCAAATAAGGTGGATGAACCAATAACTTAGGTTTATCACTAAAAATAGAATAGTATTTACCTTTTAGTTTCCTTTTAACCCTTTTCATCCATAAAGCATAGTAGGCTTTAGTAAGTAGAGCATAAGTGATACATCATAGGAGCTAGCCTCATCAAAACTAGAGGTCTAGTCTGAGTAAAAGTGTCCCACACCTCAGATCATTCTAATATTAGGGCAAGTGTGAAGGAAGATCCTAAGCAATCAGCCTTCAAACAGGGTATTATCTGGGTTGTTGACAAGTAGGAGGAAGTGTGCATGAATTATGGTATGATTTTGTTTCTCCATATACATTTTCTTGTTCCTTAATTACATGAATAATGATATAATTTCCTGGAACAACATTATATTTTTTGTAAAAGAGATATGGAAACGTTGGATTATTTGGTCTTGGGTGCAAATAATTTTTATTAATATAATCTAAGTCATCATCTGTTTGAGATGTTGTGCAGAAAAGGTTGAGAACTTCTACAATTTTATTTTCTTTTATCATATTGTTTTTTATAGTTGGTAAATTCTTACATTATTTTTTCAAAAGTCATATGGAATGATTTCATTGTTTATTTTTTGATATTCAAATGTTAGAAAATCATTTACAGGTTTCACTTAATAAAAGTCTCTAAAAATAACCATATCTACATTTCCAAAATAGGTTGTAAGAATGTGCATTGTATCTCATACTATTTTATATGTTGAATACAAGAATCGTGATCCTATTAATAATATTTCATCTATAAAAAGGACTCATAGTTGATTTTCATGCTTTGATAGTGTGTCAAGTATTTTAGAGGTAAGTGGAATAAGTTTTAATTTGTTAAAATGTAGAAGGAATGTAGAGTGCAGAGTTACTCCACCAGCATTGTATGTTATTTGTATAGTATATGCTAGTACTATTCCTTTTTACATAAGTGGATAACTATCTATGAAGTTTTCATATAAACGGACTAATGTTTCATGTATGAATTTTTTTGTAAATGTTTCCCCTGTGCCAACACCTCTTGTTAAAAATAAATATATTGGTTTTGATGGATCAATTTATTTTTTCATTGCTACATCTTCTTCAATTTATTGTCGTTCTTTATTCAATGATCTCCTTATTTTGTAATAGTCATCATTATCAGATATAAATGGGTACCCACCTATTTAAAAGGATTTCACATTGTATTTTTCTATTTATGTCTTGAAGAAAGTGTAAATCAGATTTCAAATCATAATTTCCATGAGTACTTTCATTATTTATTGGGTTTAAATTTGTTGTGTTAATGATGTTATTTTCAAGTTCATTATTGTCAATAACTTCATCTATCTTTCCCCAAGAGTTTATGTAGTAGGTGAATTTCACTTCATTTTGTTTGCAAGATTTTTCATGAAATGTGTATGCAGATCTCCATGTTTGGAAGTCATATTTTAGACTATTTTCATTTTCCATGAAAGGAATATATAACAATATCATTTATCTAGAATGGTTTTCAATGTAAAGTTGTTTATTGTATTTGATGTATCGAAAAACATGAGATTTATTTTTCCTTTGGATTTTATTTCCTTTTTTTGGTACTCAAAAACAAAATTTACAAGGCGAATGTTTTCTAGTGATTGTGGTCATTGAGTATAATAGTCTATTATATATTTTCACATTACATCCTCTAATTGATCAGGTTCATGGGTAAACAATGATGGAGGTTTTAGAATTAAAGTGCATTGTTTTGATGGACTTATCTTTATGAATATGCATTTCCTTGAACAATTATTCAATGGAAATGACAAAATTATGTTCATAGTATATTGAGTAGACATTTATCATCTATTAATTAAGAAATTCCCAAGGTTGTGTATCATTTGAATAGCATATGGATTTGTGGCTTGATGTTGTTTACAAATTATTTCAAATGACTTTATCATTTATGTATCAAGTTTTTTCATATAAAAGGTACAATAAGATGTTGTAGCATAAGCATTAAGTACAAATTGTACATCTATATTTGTTTTCCATAGATGTGGCATTTTTATTGAAAAACTATTAGTTCATGCTTGTGATGGTTTTGTTTTAATAAAATTGCTCGTTGTTTAAGTGTGCTTTGTATTGCTTCTACGTATTCATTTTCATTCATTTCTAATTCTACCAAAAACATGTTGGATGTGACAAAGGTTTCATACTATTTGCTTCATAAATTAATATAAATATGTATTGAATTTTTTATCATTGAATTGTTGTTATTTTCACATGGCTTAAGGATAATTATTCTACTCATTGGGGGGACTGGGAAATTGTATTTACATCATGATTTTGGATTTTTTTTTTACATCTCTTTGTGTCATGGTGTTTTGTGGTTTGGTTATGTTTGAACCGAGGGTGCTTTTGTCACAAGTTATATAGTTATCTATAAACCTTGTAATCTTAGAATTATTATTCTTTCCATAGATTGGTGAAAAATTTATTCATAATATGAAATGTGCATGTTGATTCCTTGATTTTGGAATTTTGTAATGAATAGATGATCTTGGATTGTTCCAAAGAAAGAATCATATTTGTATTTCATTTTTAACATTAACTTGATTTTATGTACATAGTATCAAGTACATGTGATAGGATCTTTTGCGACCAAGTAACTATGATCAACTTCATTAAATATATTAGTTCTTGTTGCACTTTTTTTTTGTTCATGTCTATCATGAAATTTAATTAATACATTTTTAAGTGGTTCCCAATGGTGTTTATCACTTGAAAATGTAACAAAAAACGTTGGCAATCCCAATTAGTGATTCATTGCAAATGTGTTTTTATTAGTTGTTGTAAGTAATCCGGTGATATTCATATTTTTTAAAAATCAATATATCCAATATCTGATTTCAATAAATTTTTTAAATTTCATCTATACTTAACATATTTTACTAAAATATTTCTTCCTTTTAATGCATTTTTATAACTCTTATCCACATTGTTGCAGTTACTTGGTCTATAATAATTTTTATTGCTTTGAAAAATAGATTTGTAATATGATATGAAAAATACACGATTCCCATTGTGTAATTTGGGTGTATGAAAATGTCTTTGATACATTCTCATTTAGAGGCTCACCATAAAAAAAGTGTTGGAAAATTCATTTCCTAAGCATACTTATCTTTAAAAATTCCAAGTGGTTGTTAACATTATAATGGTACAACTTGGATCAGTTTATCTTATAAATCATGAATGAATGTTGATTCTATAAATCCATGTACCATGGTGAAATTGGGAATCTTTTATTCATCTTCATTGCTTGTTTCACTAATTTCTAATAATTCACTAATATGTTGATTCTCTTTTTCATTAGTATGTAATAGTTGTTTCTGATCTTTGGTTATTCTAACAATTTGAGACTAATACAATATCCTCTAACACAATTTGTTTAGAGCATGCATGATGATGTTTGGGCATACCTTTCCTTTTTTATATGCATTTTTATAGGTAATTTTTTTTAGTTCAATAAAAATTGCTGATTTTTCCTCTAATGAGCATGGCAATTTTTTTTTTGTATTATGTCGATGTTAGATGGTACATTGATAATTACACCTGTTAATATAATTTGTGGGTTTTTATATCCTAAATGTCTAATTTTTGAAAATGCAATTCATAGTGAAAAAAGGCACTCTTCAATATCTATGAGAATATGCACATATGCCAAAGGTTTATTTAACCAAACTGTTGAGGTGTTGCAAATTTTGGAATAGCTCCATTTCACAATGCATTATTACATCTAGTGCATATTTTCTTTGCAACTAATTAATTGTTATTTGTCAAGTTTGCATATGTTTTTATTTATGATTGATTTAAACCTATCATGTTATACTTAAAGTGTATTTGATTGCAAAATAGGAACACATGGTTGGTGTGTTTTGAGTGTCTTCTATGAATTTATTTGTTGCATTATTTGTTTGATTCCATGAAATATGTTTAAAAATGTGAAATGCTGTTTTATATGTCTTATTAAATGTTGTCTCTTTTGTATTTCAATCATTAACATGTTTTAGTGTGTCTCGAATATCTTATTTGAATTTATTTATTTCATTTTTTTTATGATTTCATGAAAAATGTTTTAAAATGTGAAAGGATGTTCTAGGTGTCTTATTGAGTCATAATCCTTTTGTATTAGAATTAATAACAACAACCTCATTTTGATGATTTTGTATTAATGGTTCATAGTAAATGTGACTTCAAAAAATATACTGTCTTAACTATTTTTAGGTTGTAAATAATTGCAATATGTTTTTACTATACTTGTAGTAGTACTTGAGCAAAGCTGAATTTTCTCATTTATTAATATCAACATCCACTTCAAGAAAAATTCACCTCCTTCAATTTCACCTTGATTGAATGGCATTTCCAAGCTTACAATAAATGCTTGTCAATTTACAATTTTACTTGTGTTTTATATTAAATTGTCTCCTAACTTTTTTTGTAGATAACATAATGCATTTTTATTTTGACACAATATTGCAATAAAAAATGATTGTGTAAGATAAAAACATAGACATTGTATATCAAATTCAAAATTTGTTAATTGATAAATATAATTGAATAAGCTTTCACCAAAATCATAAGTGTTCAAGTTAAGCCTACAAAATCCATTAACTTTCATTTGTTCTGAAATATTTGTCCAATACGACTCAAGATTTGTGCACATATTAGATAGTTGAATATGTGTTGATGGCATAGTGTATTCACTATTAGTTTTTAATATAGTGGTTTGTAATGTCCACAAATAGTAGTTGTGTCATGAAAAAGATCAAGTATGGGATATTTTGACATTATTCATTGAATTGAAGTTAATTATTTTATATTGTGAATGACCAAATACATATTTGTATATTTAGTTATTTAGCTAGCCAATGTATACAAAAGTTATCTCCCCATAGTTCAATTTCATTTCCAATAGAGGTATGTGCCGTAGATAATCGCATCCTATGAAAATATTTTTGAGTGTCATGTATTCCATGCAATATATATATATATATATATATATATATATATATATGTATATATATATATATATATATAGGATGTAAATCTAGTTTTTATGATTTAATTGTAATAGGATCATCAGTATGTAGACAATTTAAGAAATGATCAATAATGTCATTTCTCAATTTTGAAGGTGTCTATTGAAAATTTAATAGCATGTGAAATGTGTCAAAGAGTCAATCTCCAACATTGTACTTAAATTCTTGACCTAAAAAAATATAGTGTTTAACCAAAGCGTCACCAATGTTACTATATTGTGGTTCTATGTTTTTTTTCATATTTCTCTACAACTATTGATTTCTTCAATGCTTCATTGTATTTTCTTTTATGTTTTGTAAGATTTGAATCTATTTCTTTTATGAACCAAAAAAACTAAAAAAATATTTTAATGTACATATGTTTTCTTAGCAACATAGTAAATTGATTTGTAGTGAAATACAAAACTTGTGAATCCCTACAAAGAAAAAAATATAAATTAGTTCATATAATTTAATTGCAATAGTATCACTACTATATAAAAAATTTAAGAAATGATGAATAATGTAATTTCTCAATTTTGAAGGTGTATATTCAAAATGTAATAGTACATTTTATGAACAAAAATAAATTTGGTTAGTGATGTACTACCTTGATTTGTAGTGAAATTTAAAACTTGTAAAGCTTTGTAAAATATATATATAATTTTAAAAAAAAGGTTAAAATTTCAAATAATTTAATTTTTAACCTAGTTTTAGAGAATCTATTCTAGTAAAAATGAGGATAAATAATTGTGTTCATTGGTGAACATAAGTTTTCTTATGGAAGTAGTTTGCATTAAAATGCAAATTTGAAGCTAACATCTTATTTTAGTTTTAGAGAATCAATTCCAATAAAAATGAGGATAAAGAATTATGTTCATTGGTGAACAGAGGTTTACTTATGGAATTAGTTTACATTTAAATTCAAATCTGAAGCTAACATCCTATTTTAGTTTTTGAGAATTAATTCCATTAAAAAGGAGGATAAAAAAATGTGTTCATTGATGAACAGATGTTTAATTATGGAAGCAGTTTACATTTAAAGAAAAATCTGAAGCTAACATTCTATTTTTTTAGGTGAATATCATACCAAGATATGTACCACCTAACATAGAATGTCACTTGCACTCTAGAGCTTGCAAATACAAAGTTCCCTTAGCTACAGTACATGAGGAGATAATAGAATCAGTACCAAAAAGTTCATTACAACATATTTTGATTTTTTAAAGTTTTTTTTAAGTCTTCTACATCTTATTAGAGTGGTACCCTAGTTGTAAGTAACAAAGTGAGTTAAACTTGGTACATTCAGAAAGCTCTATAAATTGTAGTAGTCTTCTGTTAGTATACATTACTTTTGGTACATTTATAAAGTTGCACATAGTCAAGCAGAACCCTATGCATTTATATCTATTAAGAGAATAAGTTTAAATAATCACTAAGAGCTTCATACATTTTTTAAAATCATTATAACTCCAAAAATTATTATGGTGTTTTATCATCAATGAGTCTCTATAGGTATGGCCATAGGCAAATGCTAACAAAAGAAAACACCAGCTTAGGTTGAATTTAACTTGTTAATTGGCAGGCAATAATGTTATTTGATCTTTTATTACAGTGACATCCATGTAAACATAAACTATGAATTTTTAATATTAAATTGGATTATAGCATGCATCCTTTAATTATTCTTGGCATATTTCTATTATTGGATGTTTGGTTAATTACATATGGTATTATATCATGTTGGGTCATTTTATGATCCAATGTTGTGTTTTGTTTACTTAATTATTTTACTTATTAGGTTAGTTTGTTTAGTTAGTTGAAACCCATTAGTTGGATTTTTATAACCAACTCCGTAAGATTTTTAAAACTTAGCTATGTACAAAAATAAAATATAAGCTTTTCATTGAATATAATTTAGTCATTATTCCTCCATTCTTATTGATATGAACATTGGTATGAGAGCCACATTTTGAAGGAGGATAGTGTTAAGATCAAGCCCAGGGAAAACAAATATATTTGGGGCATAGTTCCTTTTAATAAAAATTTACGTGGTTACAAAGGATTAAAATCTAGACAGTTAAAATAAATGTAGAAGTCAAAGGTCATTTTGATAAATTTTTGTGGGACAATATGATTTCTAGAAATTCCTATTCTAATGGATATTATAAAAATCGGTGTACAACACTTAAAGGTGGTTTTTGATGTAGACAAACATAACATAAAAGTTAATAAATGTTGATCTTACAGCTAAGAGATTAAGCAATATTCTATAGTAATACATACAGTGCTTGATTGGTGTGGAAGTTAAAATTAAAAAATATATCAAAATTGAATGGTTCCTGACATCCAAGATTAGCATAGCAGTTCATATCAAAAATATATATAAAAGACACAAGACATGACTGAGGTAATTTTTTTTGTTTATTATTTCGATCAAATCCTTCATAAAGACCAATACAACATTCCCTATAAAGAAAACATCATTTTATAGGCAATATGGTGTAGACATTATAAAGATTCAAAAGTAATTTCATTTGATTTTGTGGGTTCCACCAAAAGTGCAAAAGTGTCATTTTTACATGCAAGTACATACGTAATAATAGATTGTGGTGAATGTAATTTTTTATTTTTTTCATCTAGACAAATCAAAGTCATATAAAATATATTACCTTTTTATATTTAACTTTGTTAAAAGGCATGTTGGATATAAAAAATGTTGTTAGTTCTTTTTACTAGAAGAGTCCAACGTTCAAAACTCTTGGTGGCATTTTTTTGATTAAATTTTCTTTTGATCTCAATTAAATTTGTAAAGGAGTTATAAGTAGTGGTTGGAAAAGTTAATTTTTGATGCAATAAGGGTGTAATTATTTTATAATTTTATAAGTCTCATAATATTTTTAATCAAAATTTATTGTGTGGGTCAAGGCCAAACCCTGATAACTTTTCTTGATTATCTTTTTTGATAGAATCATAGAAAAAATTGTAAGTTTGATCTCTAAAAATGTTATATTGTCACCAAAAAATTAAAAGGAATGGAGTATAAATATGGAGAACACCCTCATTTTTAATTAGTTATGGGAAATTATAGAGAAAGAGACCACACCACTAGTTGAAGCTAGAAAATTGGTTGAGTACAAGAAATGTGATAAGCATGCACTCGCACTATTAAAATCATCATGCACTGAATAGATTAACATTTATATATAAGAGATTAAAATTGGTGCATGTAAAACATGAAAATCATTAAAATCATTAAAGTATCTATGTGACAAACAACCTACATATAAGAAGATTTATATCTTAATATAGTTGTTTAATAACAAGCTTAGTATTGACGAAGATGTATCTGAATATCTATCCCACATGAAAACATTGAAATAATAATACTATACAACCAATGGAAATATAGATGATGACATGTTGATTTCCATCACATTGAATGGCTTTAGTTATATATACACCATTTTTTTAAAAATGGTATAGCTTTATGATAATCTTAATGGTGCCAAATTTGACTCTCTTTATGAGTTATTGACTCAGAATGAGTGATAATTTGTAAATAAGAAGAGCATGCATACTAAAGAGGCTCATTATACAAATAACAAGTTCCATCATAGAGATCATCACCATGTACAATGATATTTTTAGAATCATTCCTTGAAACACTCCCTAAGCCATTCTTCGAGACATTCTCCAAACCATTCTAGATGATCTCCAAAGCATTCTCATCGACACTCTCTAGGATATTCAAAACACAAACATCATCATAGTAATTCTTCTAACTCCTATGGTATTTACAGTGATTTAGCTTCTTTTGTATCTTTTTAGCACAAAAAAGAGCCTAGATGTTTCAAATGTGGTAGTATTGGACATCTTATAGATGTATGTCTTTATCGATGACCCTGCTCTCCACATAAAAAGAAATCTGAGTCAAATTATGTGGATCATTGTAGCAATAGATATTCTAGTTACTCTAGCTATTCAGATTATTCTGACACTTATTATGATTAGGAGGCATCTTATATGGTTGAGGTCTATGGTCTCGATGGACCTGATAGTTTGTTCTGAATGATCATTAATTCACCTGTCTTGTACAAGCTACTAGGCTCAAGACTGGGATCTATTATACTAGTATCCTTTTGGCTTGTGTTATTACTTTTAGTTCCATTTTTGGCTTTCTATACCTAATATTTATGACATGAAGTATAAAAAATTATTAGATTTTATTTGTCTTATTACACAGATTCTCACCTCTTACCCAATAATGGGAAAAGATATAGCATTTGGTTTGTATTCAATCAATCGTCAGTGATAATAAAGTTGATAGGGGTTGATATCACCTTTAATGTTGAGAAAAGGTCATCAACATTTTTTGGACATCAGGAAAATATACCATACATGTAACATCCCCACTAGGACCAACTTAGAATAACATGATTTTTTTTAATTTAATCAACATATTCTTTCATTAAAATTCATCACGAGAATCTAATTAGTGATCCAGTTAAAACACACTTAGTATCTTAATTATAAAATAAGCATGTAACAACTACCTATTACTGATCACCAGCATCATATGAAATAAAACATAACTAAATATATAAAGTAATTATAGATTTCCAACCACAACTGATACAAACATGTAGCCACTGCTATCATGGTAAAATAAGTAAATAATTACATCTCATCAAATATATTTTTTAATAATAATAGTTACAATACAAAATACAAGATACATGGATCCACAGATCATGAGTTCTCAAACTCTAGTATCTATGGCAAATTCAAGTGTAGTTCTAAATAAGTACTATTGTGGGAGGGAGAGCATCATCCAAGAATCTTTCCACACCAATCATGGACCATTGATCCCCCACACAATCCCTCATCAGGGAATGGCCCTCCCTTCACAAATGAGTAAATAGTGATGGTACAAGAATCCAGATAGACAAGGTAGTACCCATGCATTATATGATTTCTAAGAACATGAAGTGTACCATAAAGAAATTTGTTCTAACATGATATTTCATAAACATGTAAATCACACATATGAAATAACAATGTCTAACTAACATTACTTCGATAAAGGTTTCAATATTTTTTTATCTCTAGGATCAATCAATTTCATACACACCACTTGATTAGATTACCTTCATTTGGAATTAGTGATGCTAGTAAGATAGTGAATTTTGTCTCACTACTTAGTACCAACAATGCAAGATTTGGTTAACATGAATATAACTAATAGATTCATATAGATTAATTCCTACTAAAAAGCATAAAACATGCTAACCATAGGAATAATAAAAAATGCATACATTTAGTCCATCAAACGTTTGAATTAATCTACACTATATCATTTATCCCATAAATAATAAGCATAACAATTATAGTTTATATCATTCGGGTATAATATATATTTAGACTACATTTTTCTAATTTATATAAGTAGTTTCAAATATATTACACTTTATGACAAACTATAACATCATAAACCATTATTCATGAGCACCACTACTCAACTAAAAATAACCAGTCATAACAATTTTAAGAATCAAATGTTTCATAATTCTAGTTATATTTCATATGAACATGATCTTTCATTTATACGTCTTGTTATGTTTTAGGAGTTTGTATTCATGTAGATATAGCTTCCTAACTCAAAATCCTATGACTTATTTTTTTAACAGTCAATAAAACTATAAGCACATGACCCAATACACCAATATATGTTATATTCTTATAAGAATACCTAAATCTTCAGATAGATATATTTTTTGTATATATGTACTCAAAAATATATAAATATGGTATATAAATGTCACCAATCCTCTATAATTCTAATCATAGACTCCATATGATTCCAACAATCATTATAACCTTTCTATTCATTGACAATCTATTATAACATATTAATATTCCT
The DNA here is from genome assembly GCA_037957365.1 of Torreya grandis. NCBI lineage: Eukaryota > Viridiplantae > Streptophyta > Pinopsida > Cupressales > Taxaceae > Torreya > Torreya grandis. The sequence goes on along the minus strand of JARHVA010001834.1, from coordinate 2,532,544 downwards.
AGATTATTAATAAACAAAGTAATATAGTTAATAGGTTATTTATATCCATATCAAATCACCATCTAGTTATAACATACGAAACTCACACTTTATTATAATAGTTTAAACATAAAGATCCCCATTTTTGACAATTAATCAAAATCATCTCGATATTCTGATTATGTGTATACAACACGATATATAAATCACTCTTAACATCCTATAATAAAGGCTCATTAACAGTTATACGTCATTAACATAATCATGGAATACGCCATCCTTGTAAATGATATTGGTGATCTAAAATATAAATGGTCTAAAATATCAAATGGTTATATGTTGTTAAATAAAGTAGCCAATCATTAACAGTTTATATGTCATTGGGATGCTAAAATATAGCCATTATATGTGAATACATCATCAGTTGTATTTCTTATAAAGGCTCATGTTTTAAAACAAGATGAACTCAGACTTTTTGTAGATGTATGTAAACAACTTCAATTTGTAACATAGTTCTATCAATCCATTCATTTGATGAAGTTATGATTTTAGTTCACTATTTTTGGATACACACACAGTTCTCATATGTATATGATAGTCTTAAGAGACTTCACGCTATTAATAAAAAAATATTTATTGTAAAATTATTTCATTCATGAAATTGACCCAACATCATATTTATTTAAATTAAACATAAGGTCTACTTAATATAGATATCTACTCAAAATTTTAGACAATCATCTGATCATGGATATATATTATAGTTTCAAATTTTGATCTCTATGTAAATCACACCATCTACCAAGGTTCTATCAAAACATAGTTCATTGCCTGTACAAGAAGCTCGTTATGTTGATTAAAATAGTCTCAGTTTCCTATTTATACCTACTATATATTCTTTACATGTATTCACCATATATATTATACTTTATTTACTATATAAATACACCTACAAGTCACCCTATTTTATCTAGACTACTATATATATATCTATATATATATATATATATATATATATATATATATAGTAGTCTAGATAAAATTGGGTATATATATATATATATATATATATATATATATATGTTGTAGATGTATTGAATATAAACATGCAGATCACATATATACAGATCATTTCATTGAATAAAACTTATGTCTTTATTTTTTAGGTGTTTGTATATATATTTAAATTATTGTATTATATATTACTAATTTGATTTACAAACACCTTTGTACCGATCTATGTTTCATCACTGGTTTGGAATGACAAAGTTCACAATCCATAAAATATATAAATACTAATTCCTATTCAAACTTTCTAATTAAAAATACTCAAATTCCATGAACTTTACAATGGAATTGAAGATGCCACCTATTTGTTCCCAGTTATACACCTCTTTGATCTGGCCTTGAGCATTTGAAGAAAATGACAAACAAAAATGAAGAACCCACTAAAATGTTGTTGCAACTAGGGAAGGGTTCAACATCAAGAATGGACCAGACTTGAGAAAATGATTGGGAGACACCTAAAAAGGGTATGGTTATTTCCCTACTACTTCTGGATCTACCTGAACCAAGGTTAGAGGACCTATGGGGTAGCTCGCTCATATGGAGATATTTTATAGTTCCATGGGAATTATTAATGTAATGACACACAAACTTGAATAGATCATAACCAAGCTTGCTCAATCCACCCAGGAAGGGTTGTCACATAGAATGAGCAAATGTCTTGAACCAAAAAATAAGCTACTAAAGACAGATAAATATGTGACTACAACCTTCACTTTGATAATAACTTTGGACATCAATGAATAAGTGACATATTACAACACTAAGGTTTAAAGCACATAGAGCAAACACATTTCATATATGCAAAGCTTCATGCATCTACAAGGCAAACAATACTTGTGATATACAAATGGTGTACTATCTGTAGGTTAGGACAGGGTAAAACCAAGCTAATTTGAATTATGGATAAGGGTGTGGATAGCTTATAAAATGAGTATGGATACATTCACATAGTGGCTATGTTAACTATATTTAACAAATGCTTTTCAGTTCAAAATAGATAAGATGAAATCATTCACAAATTACCCTCAAAAGTTTACCTGCAACACTGTAAATAACCATTCAAGAATTCCTACCAGTTGAATTCATAAACCCAAGACTACCCTTAAGAAGGATATCAATTCCCTATCCTCACATATCAAAATGGAAAGAATTTTACACTCTAGATTTGAACCCTAAATGACTACCATAAAAAAGCACACATCAAATAACCAATCCACCAGGCATGTAAAATAGAGCATTGTATTTCAACAATAAGAAGAAACAACGAATCATGAATAGATTCCATATATTATCTAAATCAAAGTTGAATGCTATGTGTCTTGAAAATTGCATATTAGAACACCATGTAAAACATTTCTATAACAAGGGAAACATTTTGAATGCTCTCAAAGCTTGCCAATGATTTTACAAGAAGAATCAGTTTGGCATTAGAAAATTACATAGGTAGAACTATCCTAACCTATAGCTTTGTACTCAATAATTAACCAACCCTTTTAAAGGTAGAAACCCCCTTTACCTATAGAATTTTAGTTAAACTCAGCACACTCTTAAAGATGCTCCAACTAGAAAATTCTATCTTGATCCTGGAATCTATTATAAAAAACTTGATTCTTTGGACTTGTGCTCATGCTTTCATGATGTTAACAAACATGATACTCCATCATGGTAGAACATTTTCAGTTAGATACATGGGGAATAACCCTACAAAGGACAAAACAACCTTTATCTCTTTATGCAACAAAAAAAATGTGTCCCTTTATTATACACATGATTATTCAAATTGACTTTGAAAAGGACATGCCACTAATGGGCAAAGTACAATGGTTTATAGGTGGGAAACAAGAATAAAGAGTAAGAGAGAGAGAAAGAGAAAGAAGAAGAGGAAAGAATATTATTAGCCAAGAAGAAATCAAAATGATTGGTTATGCTCTAGAATCAATATTGATAATTGAATCCTTTGCCAACTTGTTCTTGTAGTTGGTATACCTATCAATCATGGAGGGGATATCCTTTTGATCTAGGTCAGCTTAGTATATGAATTTGACATTAGATTCCTCCATCCAAGTGGCTATATTTTTAATTGTGGCCTATTTTCACCCAATGAGCACCTTGAGTAGGTCACAATCTTTCTCAAGTGCTACTATCTTATTTTGTGGGAATCAAAAGCTCTTTGAGGCACATCAATGAGGTTTTTCAAAGCATTGTGTATTTCCCCTTCCATCAAATCACCTGCCCAATCAAGGTTCACCATTTTTATAAGGGTGGCATTATTTCTTTTGTAGTGGTTGTGAGAGACTAATCTTCTCATTTTAAATCAAAGATGCCTCCTTGAACACCATCAACTGATGCTTTGTTGCTAATTAATATTCTCTAGGCTTCTTGTGATCATCTGAAGAGATAATTTTCTCCATCGTTAAAACATCACTTCCTATATATCACATTTCATCTACCTTAAGCTAGATCTTCTACTAGTCTTTTATGTCGGCATCATAAATAGACATCTGGGTTTCACAATCTTTCCCCTTATCTATTATGTCATCCAAGCATTCTAATGTTGAATGGATGATCTCTTTGGCTTAGGGCCTCAGATCTTCTTGTCATTCTTCTATAGCCCACCCTCTATATTTTAACTCATCACCTCATCCAAAATCTAGTGACCCCATGGGGAAAAGAGGAAGGTCTAGAGTCTTAATGGCAGTTGAAGCTACTGCCTTTGGCTTACTTAATAACTTTTGCAAGTATTAGATCATTGCCTAGTTTTATTCTTTCAACTCTTCCACGGTGGCTTTATCTTTTTCCATCCTTTGTGCCACCATGTTATTTAGAACCTATGAACTATGCTTCAACTCCTTTTGTGATGGCTCCCTAAGATTATAACTATAAATGGAATAACTCTCTAGGAGAGCATCTTTCTTCAATGCATCAGGGGGGGAACAACTACCTCAACATTTCTTTCCCCCTTATCTATGTAAGTTGTTATAGAGTAAGTTTTAGCCTTCTTAAGGGTCTTAGCCTTATGATTTTTAATGATCTCTATTACATCAATGTACCCAATTTTTATCATGACATATTCCTTTGTTTTCACTTGCTCCATGACCTAGAGAAGGGGCTTAGTTTGGAAACCCACTAATATTGGAGACATTGTGGAAAGCCTTCACTCAACATAGGGTGGTACCAATGAAAATATAGCTATGTGGAGTGTCATGGGCTTGCATGGTGTGCTCAACATGAATTTTTCAATGTCATCATCATTGTCATGTTAATTTCCATCCCTTTTATTCCATTATTTTTTCCAATGCTAGCTCTACTTACTTCAAAATCTGACCCTTGTTGGTGGGACTCTGTGAGCAATTTATTGATGGAGCTCCCCTGTGCTATGGTCTAATTAGAAGGCTTGACAACCACCTTACCTTATTTATTTATTTAAACCCCTTGGTCAAAAAAGGCTATGGTGACCTCATTGCATTCAGGTAATTTGTCACTGATCATGGCCTCAAGGACTTTATTGTGGATTGAATCATGAACTTTGATGAGAGGAAAGAGACCTCAAGGTACTTCAATGGAGGTATCACTTCCTAATAAATCCTCCTCAGCATATTTATTTATTGGATCCAACTCTTTAATTACCTCTAAAAGGGTGGGGGTGCCCTTTTGTAGGTTTGATCCCCCATCTCCCTCTACCTCTACACTATCAGTGGGGACCTGGTTGCCACATTCTGGATCTTTCCCAACTCCCTAATTAGGTCTTTGACTGTCCTGACCAGTCCTGACCAAGTTGGGAAATGACATTTTCAACAAATGCATCTATATTCTAGGAGGCTACCTCTTTCTCAAGAGGGACTTGGGTTTAGGTGGCTACCTTTGCTCTAACCTATACAACTTCATCAAAGGACAAAGGGTCAACTGAGGTTAAGACACCCTCCTCATCACCTTGGCTTTCTCTTGTTGTCAAGACCTCTTCTTCTGTGGGTCAGTCCTATGTTAGGGCCTTCACTGGGGTGTTTGGCCTCTCCCTATGAGTCATTTGCCTAGTTTTTACTTGGGGAGGGGTGAAGGCACATTGTTTCTTCATTACTTCAACTATTGGTCTACCTTCATCTGAATCGTCCTCCTCACTCATGTCCCTCACTCTTTGGGTATTTGAGGCTTGGTCTTCTCTTATCTTCACAGGGATTTCCTTAGAGAGTAGGTCTTTGAATGCAACCTCCCTTTTCTTCATAGGTGATTTACTTAGGGGTCATAGACTCTTTTTTACTCTTTTTGGCCTTAGTTTCTCCTCTTGGTATTCCCCTCCTCTTTTTCTTGCATATGTCACCAAGGGAGGATGGAATGTTGCTTTTTGTGTGTGGGTGGATGTGTAGGACCATAGCTAAATTAATTATAGGAGCAACCACTAGAAAGGTTGGAATTGCTAGGGCTCCCTTTCTTGAAATGTAGATGGGGGTAATTCTAGCCATCATGACCTGCCCTAGAATAATCTTGTCCCAATTCTCTACCAAGCTTGTTATTTTTGAAAAGGATAGACTAGCCTTGGATTGTACTACTATTATCTTTTCCACCTCCACCAGTTGATGAAATTAGTATCCCCAAGCTTGCATTTGCCTTTACTAATTGTTAAAGATGGAGTCCCAGAGTCACCACTATATCCTAGGAGAAAATCCTTCAACTTCTTAACCTACCTTAATTCTTGAGGAGTAGATGTTGAGGTTGACCCCATGCTCCATAAGCCATCTGAAGGTTCTCTTCATAATTCACATTGATCTCATAGGGATGGAATCATCCTCTTGAGTACTAAAATTTGGTTGAGTTTTTGGTTGGGCTTCAATGTTATTGGTGTTGTATACTGAAGACAATGTTAATTTATCATCCGTCATGTCTTTGGGGATGGGAACAATGTTGTAGGCTATGACTTCCTACCTAGTCAGTCTCATAAATTCTAATTTTTAGACATCTTCCTCCATGGTGAAGTCAGACCAAATGTCCTCATAGTGATACTTATGCAACATTACATTAGTGGCCATGTTTATCAACAATCTAATGTCAAAATCAGGTCATAGTGGCATTTTATCAAGTTCATATGAACTCATCTCCTATTCCAATCCCTTTGCCTTAGCAATAGAAGGACATGAATAAAACCCTATTACCACAGGAAACTTGAAAGAATTTTTGATCTTTTTTTTTATAATCATTTCATGTGGTGGCACTATTTTTCACCTTAGCTCCATCACTACCAACTTCTCCTTGAGGTACCTGGGCAATTTGAGTGGGCATCTAATATAGCCACTCACCCTGATGTATGTGAACATCCTAAACTATATGTAATTGGCACCATATTTCTCAATCACCTGCTTGGGTGTTGTGGGTATTCTATTGAGGCTTCTTAATTGGAAGAAGACACTCATCATTCCATTGAAAAAGTCATTATAAACTTTACAAAAATTATTCTTGAATCCTTCCAAGGTAACCTCTAAATATACCTCATATATTTTAATTCTTGAAAGATTCTTGGTGAGCTCTTGGAATGTCCTATTGTGCACAAGGTTGTACATCAAATAAGAAGACATATAGAAGGTACCTACAAATGCTTCTTTAGAAAGAATTGTAGCTTAGATCTGCATCATTTGTACATGTAGGCTATCACTAAGTATGGAGGCCCAGTCTAGCTTTTTTTTTCCCTCCAACATGTAGATCATAATTAAAAACATCCATGGATTGAAATTTTCAATGGTAGACATCCCATAAATCCTGGTGGCCATGGAAATGATGCATTAGGGAAACTCATTAAACTCTATTATCTTCAAGCTCTTGGACATCTGGGAGACCTTTTGTCTCCTCTTGGCTAACCAAAAAATATTGACAATATCCCAGATATCTTTGTCCTTCTTTTCTACATATTTTTGGCATTCCTCCAAGGAGAGTGAAATGCCTTCTAGCTAGGGAGGAATTCTTAACATGGTGTTAAGGGCTGAAGGGGTGGAGGATATAATAGAATGACCACATCAACAATATTCCTTGTGTCTGGTTGGTATGTTCGAGCACATGCAATAATGAGTACATCAAATAATAATTGAATATTTTTAATGAGCCCTTGGAAAGTCCTATTGTGTACAAGGTTGTACATCAAATAGGAAGACATATAAAAGGGACGTGTAAATGCTTCTTTAGAAATAATTGCAGCTTAGAGCTACATTATTTGTACATGTAGGTTGTCACTGAGTATGGAGGCCTAGTCTAACTTTTTCTTTCCCTCTAACATGCAGATCAGAATTAAAAACATCCATGGCTCAAACTTTTTGGTGATAGGCATGCCATAAATCCTGATGGCCATGGTAATGACATATCGGGGCAACTCATTAAAATCTATTATCTTTAGGCTCTTGAACATTTGGGAGACCTTTTGTCTCCTCTTGGATAACTAACAAGTATTGACAATATCTCATATATCTTTATCCTTATTTTTTTCATATTTTTAGCATTCCTCCAAGGAGAGTGAAATGCCTTCTAGATGGGGAGGAATTCCTAACATGGCACTAAGGGCTGAAGGGGTGAAGGAGCATACAACAAAATAACCACCATCAACAGTAGTCCTTATGTTTAGTTGGTATGCTTGAGCACATGCAATAATGAGTTCTAGGTATGGGGTAGCCAAAGGGAATGTTGTTGTAGGTGTGATGTAACTAGTGCTGGCATTGGTAATTAATTGGGGGGTTAGGTGGTTTTAAAAACTTCATTAGGGCCCAAAAATATAACCCCATAACATCAGTATCCTTAATTGAATCCAAAATTGAAACAACATTGCCTTTTATTATGGTAGAAGATGATGTCAATTTTCCAATTCTTAAATGCAATGTTTCTATACCAGATAAACTCTTCACTTGAATAATCCTTAGCTACCTCTTAACTCTCTTAAAATAACACAATATAAAGAGAAAATGTCAAACTTATTTTTTTAATTTGGATGGATACGCACACTATAATTTGAAAGTCTGTGAATAATTTGCTTCAATCACATTCTCACACTACACTTAGCTCAGGCACATATAACTCAAAAGCATGGACACAAGCTCTGGATGCAAAAGGGTAATTTTAGAATGAAGACAAATACCTAAGTTATAGTCCCTTGCATCTCATAATTAGGGCTACCATTAATTCACCAAAGCTTAATAACTAATCACCATCTACTTCTCATTAATTGCTTGAGCCTTATTTAAAAAAGAGAGGGAAAACACAAATGCTCCCCTATTATACCAATGGTCCTCCTTGTAGGGTGTGGAGTGACATGAGTGGGACATGCATTTATGACATATTTTTAGAGCTTTGGGGATGTTTACACCTTTTCACTTGTTATTTTTTGGAGGTATAGAAGTGCAATAAACTTTGAACCCTCTTAGGGACCAAGAACAACACATGTCATAATTTTATCTTATAAGTTTGGGTGTTTGGGCCTTCAGGTTTTTCTTGAATTATTCCCACCAAAAAGTAAGTGAGGTGATCCTCAAAAAGTGGCCAAAACTAAAAAAAATTGAGGAGCTACCATGTGGCATCACTTGTTCTTAAAATTTTAGATATTCATGCGTTGGGGACTTTAAACACCTTGCCCTAAACATAGTAAGAGGGGCAACTTTCAGAACAAGCCCAAAACATTTAAAGCCCTAAGAATCTACCACATGTCTAATTTAGATGTGAGTTTGAAATTCTCAACCACTTTTACCATTTTTCACTAGTTATCCTTACTCAGGGAAAGGTGCAAGATTTCCCTGACCTCGACAATACTTATGAAACATTTCTTAAGATAAATACATGTCTCTCATTCAATTCATTAGGCTATTTCATACCTTAATCATCAAAATGCATCAATTTGAAATTAGTAATTTCATCTGAAGTCCCAAAAACCTCTCTCTTGAGCATAAAACATCTAATCCAAGCTAAGAGAAAATCTTGGTCATACCCTCACCTTCTCACCATGAATTTTCCTACCATGGGACTTTTAATCAATATTTCATTATTCCTTTGGAGCTATCAAGAGTAACTTCCATATTCAGAAAGTACCCCTTAGAAATTTGGCATGGAGTGAGAGAACACTTACCATTTAGTGAAATGATGTAGGAGCATCTCAAAACATATCCATGAAGACATGGTCAAAGATGAAAACCATCAAGCATGCAAAGTCTAAATCAAAACTATTGTCTTAGTATGAATTTAAATTCAAATTATTTTAGTTTCCCTCTAAAATGTTGTTCAAGATGGAGTAAATGTAATTATCAAAGTGAAAGAGTGGAGAAGGTAAAGACAACGTAAAATTTTGTTAGAGAGGAATCCCCACATTTGAGGCTTGTTTATAAAATAAGGGGGAGGTAGTTGAAATCTTTCAACCATAGAATTTTTTTTAGAAAATCCTTTATTATTAGCATATTAGTTTTATAAAATCATCTTAGTTTGTCATTAAGCCCAAGTTGGCATAGGAGATTCTTTCAAAGAGTACTATATGGAAGGGAAGGAAAAAGAGGTATGTAGATGTAGAGATGAAGGAGAGAGAGGATCTCTCATTCAAGGAGGAAGAGAGAATGATTAGAAGGAGGTAAGAAAGCAAGGGAAGGTGAAGACTGCATATGTGAAGAAAGAAGTATGAAAGTGTCAATAAGGCTTTGAAATCCATTGATTATGGATCATGCAACATTGATAAATATTTTAAGTAAATTTATTTTATCAATAAAGAATTATATTATAATATCATGATTATATCATGCAAATAATGATCTTGAGTATAGAATTTTGGTTATACAGTGTATAGGTCTGCCTATGCATGTATTTTACTTAAGAATAAAGAATAATGATCACCTCATGGTATAATATATGCATGATAAACCTTTAGGTGTATGATAAGGAAAAATTTTAACATGGTATTATGTGATCAAGAGACCTAAAGAACATTAAATGATATAAGGGTTATAAACAAGATTTTGAACAGGGCAGTTTAACATAAACACAATCCACTATTGTTTAGTAAATAAACATGAGGAGGGATGCATGGAATTGTTAGAACATGGGAATATATTTGTAAAATAATTAATAACCATAAGGACAATAAATTAAGTTTTGAAAACCCAATAAAAGTTTGGAAATCCCCAAAATTTGACTCTCGGGCTTGTAGGTGATTGAAACAAGGAAGTATACTAAGTTTTGTAAGTTTTGAAAGGAATTGGATTGATTTTTGTATGGTATAAAGAGTATTATAAAGATTTTATATTTCCTAAGGTTATTAATGTCCTTCATTTTTGGAGTTTTTGGATAGTCTATTAACCACAATAATATGTAAAAAACATTGAAACCCTATTGACTGTCAAGAAAAACACATTCTAGACAAGTTGAGATCCATGTGCTTAGAATTGATAGATGTTCTTTGTAATTTTATTTATGAATTGAAAAGGTGTAATACACTTATATAGACCTCAAAAAATAATATATATTCCTTGAAACATCTTAAAGCACTCCCAACTCCATTATTTGTGCTCTCGGCCTTTTGTAAGCTTAGAAAAGAACTAAACTAGGGTTTAGAGGCTAATATGATTTTCAACCCTTGAGAATTATTGAATTTTTTTAATCTAACCATTTATGATGTTTTAAAACTTTTTGTAATTGGTTTTAGTTTGGTACAATATGAACAAGTATGGAAAAGTTCAATTGTAAAGTGAGTCCTATGTACATGCAAAGAGAAAGGAGTAGGCCAATATGAGAAAAAGTGGTTTTCTCCAAAGAAGTACACTAAAAAACATTTTATTCACATTTCAGGAGATAAAAGGTATCTAAAAATAGTTTAAATGTTTTAATAAACTTTGAATTTTACACTTTATGGCCAAATTTTAGTCTAGACTGTGAAAATCATGTAAATGCAGTTTTAGTACATCAAGGATATTTTTTTCACAAAGTCTCCAATTGGCATAAAGTTTTTAATATATAATTATAATAACTATTTTATAGATGGGTTTTAACCATTTATCTTGAAGGCATGCAATAATTATTTTACGGATAAAATTCAGTTTAGTTGTCATAGAGGTTTAAAGGAAATATAAGTGAAACTTGTTTGTGGTAAAGGTTGGGTAAATGGTGAATGGGAAAGAAAATTGTATGAATGATTTGATATTATCTTTTTTATTATTACATTTATAACCTATATATAGAGGAAAATTTTATCAATAATGTATGTTTGCTATGGGTTGTGAATGACAATGCTTGCAGGGAGATTAGGCTCATTTAGAATAGAAAAGATTGTGTTGCAATGTGAGGAGGGATATGGGTCTTGTTAAGGAATTAATTTTTATTTGTAAACAATAAGTGTGAATTATTGTGTAACCTCTATTTTTTAATTTATATGTTGTCTATGGGCATACATGTGGAGTTTTATTTATATGGTTGTGGGTAGACATGAACAGTTTTGGTTTTATGCTACGAGCCACAAGAATGCATACCTATTGCATATGTTATTCTAACCTCTCAATCCAAAAATAAGTTTTCAATAAAAAATATAAATTATAATATGTTATACACAAAATAAAAACAATTCTAAGGTGTGTATGCACTAATCTAAGTCCATGGTGTATTTGTAACCACTACTCCATTGCACCTTGAAAGTAAATACATGTACATGGCTAATCATGAATACATATTATGATATTTTGATGGGATGAGACAAGTGATTAAAACATTGAAACTCATCTAGTTTTTACATGGTAATTTTATTGATAGGGGCCCAATTGGTCTAGTACAAATTTGGGTACCAACATAGGCTCTTGCTTGAATATGGGATAGGTACCCTCTAGTGGGTACACGAAGAACATTAGACTGGTTGCCTATCCAATTGGCCATGGAGTCCAAGGATTTCAACACAAAGTTACAATAGGGCATCCTAAAATTAATAAAAAATAAAAAGGGAAGGCAAAAACTATACAAACATGGACAACAGCTAGATTGTAAAGATGAGAAAGGAAAACACATTATGTACATATTTACAAAGGCAACCATGGACTCAATCTAGGAAAAGCTTGAGGTGTCTATCATTAAATGAAAATTCTAAAATTTATACTTCAATATCTATAAGATAAAATGTATGGTTCCCTATCTGATAATCAATAGTGTAAGGGCCCATCCATAGAGAATCAAACTTACCATTGTTTCCTTTGTCCTCATGCTTGCTATCCTATAATAAAACTAGATAGCTGACCTGAAAGGTCCTTGGGGTGACTTTCTTGTCAAAGATATTTTGAGGTACTCCTTAAAATTTTCATTCTTTTCATGAGCTTGTCATTGAGATTCATTGATCTCAATGATTTGATCAATTTTATCTTTATAGTGGTTTGTTTCCTCTTCATTCTCAACTATTTGTTGTATGAATTAATAAGTGGGTAACTGTACATTTAGGGGTAAGATAATCTTGAGTTCCATAAACAAGTTAAAAATAGATATTCTCAGTAGATCTCTTTAGAGTTAGCCTACCCACCTAGAAATCAAACTTCAACTTCTCACCCGATTTTATTTTGTTATCATCCAATGTCCTGTTGATGATTTTTAATAATTTTTTATTACTAGACTCAGCCTACCCATTTCCTTGTAGATTATGATTGGAGGTGTATGATAAATCAATCCCATATTATTCACATAATGCAATTAATTTTTTGGCTCTAAATCACATAGCATTGTCAGAAATGACCTTGATTGGCACTCTAAATTGACAAATTACATTATTCAATAGGAAATCAATAACCACCTGGTGAGTTCAATCTTTTGGTGAGGATTGCTTCAACCCATTTTGTGAAGTAGTTAGTAGCCACTAAAATCCATTTGTGACCAACACTTGAGGCATCTGATATTTCACCTATGAAAATCCATCCCCCATTCCCTGAAAGGTCCCTCAACAGAGACCGAGCTCTAGGGGAAGTGATCCAAATGCCTTCATTATTCCAGAAAATCACTGACATTCCTCATATCTTTATTACCATGGCATTAACATCCTAAAATAAGGTGGGCCACCAATATCCAACCCTTAGAATCTTGTGTGAAGTGACTTTAGGAGCAAAGTAACCACCACACACACCATTATGGAACTCTATAATCACTAAAGAAATCTCATTTTCCACCAGACATCTCATGAGGAGACCATTTGGCTTTCTCCACACTAGATCATCTTGCAATATAAGATATTTTTGAGATACTAACTTTAGTGTCCTTTTATTTTTGTCTAAATGGGATGGGAAATTCACATTCTTTAGATAATAGACTATATCTTTTAACCATGGAGATTGGTTGTATTTAGACTAAGGGTTTTCAACCACTCTTTCTACATTATTTACTTCCACATCCTATAAATTTTCTTCAATCATCAGCTTAGCCAAACCCATACCCCTAACCAAATTAGTAGTCTATATCTTCAGGTCATATTCTTGAAGCTTGTTGACCCATCACCATCTTTTGTTAGTAGATTCATTTTCAATCAATATGTCCTTCACCATAGTATGAGGAACATAAGCCACAATATTTGAACTCAAAATGTAAGGTCTAAATTGCTTAACAACTTTCGAAAGGGTGAAGGCTTGTTTTTCCATTATGGTATATCTCAGCTTATATCCTTGTAGTGCCTTGCTAAAAAATTCAATTGGTTGGTCATGTCCTTCATCATTCTTTTGCAATAGCACTGTGGTAATAGTATGCATGGAGGTGAATGAAAAGATTTAGAAATCTTTCCTATAATTTGGGCTAGCAAGCACTAGGGTAGTTTTCAAGGCTGCCTTGATATCTTGAAAAGACTAGGTAGCCTTCTCCTCCCACTTTATAATTTTCTCTTTTTCTTAGCACAAAAGTGATACGTAGAGTAATCTTTGCAAAGTTAGAAATAAATCTTCTAAATAAATTTATCTAGCCAAAGAAAGATTGAATACATTTCTTAGTCTGTGGGATGGGCACTTTGTCAATGGCCTCCACCCTTTAAGGATCCATCATAACACCTTGTTGGGACACAATATGTCCTAGCAACTTCACCTTTTATACCCCAAAGTGGCATTTTTTGGGATTGAGGTAAATCCCAAATTCTCTGCACCTGACCAACATTTATTCTAAATACACCAAGTGGTCATTTCTTCTTCTATAGTAAACTATATCATCATCCTAGTACACAATAATGAATTAGTTGATTAATCAAGTGAAGGCTACATCCATAGCTCTCTAAAAAGTGGCACCTACATTCATTAAACCAAATGACATTCAAATATACATGTAGGTACCCCATGGGGTGGCGAAAGCAGTCTTTGACCTTTCAGACTCCTTTACTACCACCTAGTTGTAACTATAAAAGTCATCCAGAGTAGACATTAGCTCAAATATGGTGGCATCTTGGAGCATGTTATCAATGTTAGGAAATGGATAATTATCCTTTAGATAAGCCTTGTTTAAATTTTTGAAATCAACACAAAGTTGGATGTCTCCATTTTTTTTCTGATAGGGACCAAGTTTACCACCCAAGATAAATATCTAATGGGTTGAATGATCCCACCATCTCTTAATTTATTCAACTCCTCTTGCATCTTAGTGGCCAAGATGGGGTTGATGGGTCCTTGCTTTTGGTAGAATGGTTTTGCATCAGGGTGAAGAGGAATAACATATTGGAACAGATCCTCTCGATAAGCTTTCAACTCTAAATATGACCACGCTAGGCAATCTTAGTAATTCTTTAATAACATAATAAATTATCCCTATTCTTTTTCACTTAAATGAGTGCCTAGCCAAATCTTCCTTGGCTTTTCTATTGTCCCAATGTTAATCTTATTTACGTCTTTTGATATGGGAATGTTCTTGGATTTGACTCTGTCAACTCCATCAAAGGTTGCTTCTAGGCTAACCAATCCTCTTGGGATAGTATTAGTCTTCAACTAGATTATTTATTTTCCATATAAGGTTTCTTTTCCTTCATAGACTTGTACCATGGAGTCCCACTCTATGATATTTCATTCAAATTAGTTCATGCAACATAGAAACCTCTTTATTTGCTCATCATTTTCAAAGACTTACTAATGATCGATGTTATCTAGGATAAAGGGCCTTACCAATATTTCAACCTCATATTCATAAGGAAATCCCTCATGTTTAACTATAAATTATGTAGCTCTCTTTTCTAGCATATCTGCCAAGTGATTAAACTCTTAGGCATGGTACAAAATATTGAAAGCTTTGAACCATTCCAAGCAGTCCCATATATTATCCTAGTACTGCTTCAACCTCTTATTCTTTGTGTTGTAAACACTTTAGAATTGTTTCACCACTAGTTATAAATCATCCTTGACCAAAAAATTCTTCAATCCACATTCTCTAGTGATTTGAAGGCCAATCAAGAGTGCTTCATATTCTATAATATTGTTAGTACACTCAAAAGCTAATTGAAAAGAGTACTTATAAACTTACCATTAGGGGTATAAAAAACAACTCTGGCAACATTTATAAACTTGAACATGCTCCATCAAAATGCATGATCCAAATTAATTATTCATTAGTGATACTAGAGTTGGGAGGCATTTCTATGTATTCAACATTTCCCACAAAACTACCAATGTATGTATCCAGATATAACACTTCGTTCAATTGATACTTGGGATCCTCTAAAACATGGATCATTTGTGGCTCATGGTTCAAATGAACCATTTTCCCATCTATTTGGATATTTACATAAGACAAATCCATCTAAACACTACATCTAATACTAGCTACCCATTTTATAAATAGCATCATACCCCATTTTGGTGGACAATCCACAATAATAACATCCATGCTCAAAAAAATTTGGGGTACTATGCGAGTTTCACCACCAATCCTTTGACTATGCCAATAACAGGGAATTCTCTAGAATCCATAGTAAGGCATCATCCATATGTTTTAGTTATCCTTATATAAAGCTCATTCAACATCACCAGTGGCATGATGTTACAAGATGCACCGAAGTCAAACATGTAATTGTGGACAACTAGCCCATTAATTATCAAGGTGGTTTAGAAAGGATCAACATCCATTTGACTTGCTACCAATTTTGTTCCAAAGTATACCTCCAAGTGGTTCTTATGAGGCCTTGACATGCTCTCCCCTCCCTTAGAGAGAGTAAGAGGAAGCTTGAATTCAACAACTTCATTGGCAGTGATCTTCTTAGTCAATCCCAAATATTCAAAATCTCTCTTCCTATGCTTAAGGATTCTAAGCAATTCCACAAATGGTATGGTGACCTTCAAATGACTCAATACTTGAGCCACATCACAAATACTATACTTAGGCAATGGATTATTAGTAGGTAGACTTGTAACTTTCTCATTTAGGATATATCCTTTAAGAGTCATGGGAACAGAAGCAAGGGGACCAACACTCTTAACTTCACTTTTCAAGGGAGGCTTCTTAGGTTCATCCTTCCTTAGGATAGTAGAAAATAAAGGAATTTATCTTTTGGCCTAGATATTTCTTAGTTTGGTACTATAAGGTATAGAGCTAGGCCTAGTGGAACTCTGGGTCTCTTTACTCCTCATGGTCCCCTTTTCTTTTGTCTTTACTCTAGGGGGAGCAAAATCATTTTCATTTGGAGGGGCACCTTGGTCCTTAATCCTCAAATTGTATTCATTCTTTTCTTGGGTAATTATATCATTGGTCATTAATTACCGATCCTCAATCAATGGAGGGGAGTCTCCATACATTTATTTCATCATTGACCTTAAGAACTCAAAATCATGAGCTGGAAACTCATACTCGTGCATCATATTTCTTTCACAAATAAAATATAGAGGAGGTATCCTTACCTTTTCATATACTATCCAAAATGCATGAGTAGTGTTGGCACTCATCAAATTTGTTGATGGAGAAGTTACCACTATGACTAGTTCATCAACTTGGAACATAATCTGCCCATATGTTGGGATATTGTTAGAACTAGAGACATTTGAGACATTCACAACATCTTCCTCAAAAGTGTAGCTTTCCATATCCTAGAAATTGACCATGTAAATGACATCTTCATCATATGAAGTTTTAAATTCATTTACATCTTGACCACCATCATCAATTATGTGACAAGAAGGATGAGGAAGGAAGCACTTATCACACCAGTCAATGTCACAATTGATTGTGTTAGTATTTATAGCTAAAGGATCTGGTACTTCCCTTCCACCTCCCCTATTCTGATTTCTTTCATGCTTATCATCCCTCAAAAGGCCTTTTCCCCTATCATTATTTCTAGCTAGGAACTATGGCCTATCTTGACCCTGATCTTGGGGATGACTCTTTTCATCTCTCTTAATGCCCCTTTTGTCATCATGGTTACTAAGTCCCTGAGATAGTCCCTTTTTAGCTCTAGCCAATTTGTAAGAAATTTATTTTACTATAGTGGCTAGAGTCTTTACCATATCCTCTAAGTATGCACTCTTGTGAGATGACTGAAGCTTCTTTATATTTACCAATTTGACATCATCCCTTTTGGTCAAAGGCTTACCCATGATTTTTATATTATGTTCTATCTAGACAACTAGATTGAAAGCCATCTTTAAATTTGTGGGAGCCTTGTATCAAAGATAATAGGCTACCTTTTTGTTGAATGTATCATAATAATTAATCAAATAAGTATCACCACTAGACCTAATATAATTTGGTAGTCTCCTTAATACCTTATTAAATATAGAATTGAAGTCCTTCACACACTGATTTGGATTCTTCTTTAGGTTCCCAAACTTGGCAAGAAGGAATCAAGGATCTATGTTATCACCATATTGCATCTTAAAATCATCAATCATAGCTTGCCACATGTTTGTGGATCCATTAGGGAGGGATTTCAACCATTCCCAAGCCTCATCCTCAAGTGTGTTCATAAAGACTTTAATACATACATCTTCAGGATCTATCTCATAATCCTCAATGATATTTAAGAAGGCTTTCAAATTTTGTTCCCTAGATATTGCATTATTCCATTGGAACTTAGGTAGTATATTTCTAACCTTTATAGGGACCTCATTAGGGAAACCAATCATACCATTAAAGTTAATAGGTTGAAACCTTGGGATTAGAAAAGGTCTACATCTATTAGCCAAGCCTTGATCATCCTCTCCATCATTATCATCATTAGTATTAAACATTCTTCTCCTCCAAGTCATGGTCCCCCATCTCTAAATTTGAAGATGAAGACAAAATAGGGGATGGTTGGGGATAAACACTATGTGAAGGACTTGAATGAGGGGAAATAGAGTGAATCTTTAATGGCCTGACATGAGGAGAAAAACTCCTTTGTGGAGAAGGAGCTTGACTCAAGGGAATTTAGATTTGTTAGAGGTGCTCTAGTATCCCTCCACTAAAGGGATATTGGAGAAAAAGGGGGAAATATAATGGGGAACAAATTGATCAGATCTTACGTGATTGCCTGAGAGTTGGCCCATAATAGGCTTCCACACTTGTCTTCTTTTGGATGGGATTTTTAATTCTAGGATAAGTTCTTTTGATGGATTCCTTTGAAAGGAAGATCTAATACCCTCCAGCTTTATAGATCTAAAGAGAATTATTCAAAGTAGAGAAGGGAACATACAACAGGCACTAATCTTAAAACCTTGATACAATGGAGTTGCCACTAGAAGTAGGACTTTTAGACTATATAACAAAGCTACACAACAATTTGATGAAATATCACCCCTAAATATTGAAAACAACATCAAGAAAATAGAATATTTCAATAAAATAGGGGTGAATATATTTAGCATATTCATCCAGAAAACTATAAGTATGTTAATGAACTTAACACAAATAACCCATTATAGTGACAACATAAAGCACTTACAACTCTTTGCAAGAGTTCTCAACAACACAAGTGACAAGATGGTCCCTGACAATGGTGCCAAAAAAGTGTTGGTTCCCATTTGTACACCTTTTTGATCTAGCTTTACACATTTGAAGTAAATGACAAACAAAAATGAAAAACTCGCTAAAATGTCAATGCAACTCAAAAAGGGTTTAGCATCAAGAATGGACCAGATTTGAGAAAATGACTGGGAGGCACCTACAAAGCGTATGGTTATTTCCCTATTACTTTTGGCTCTACCTGAAACAAGGTGAAAGGACCTATGGGGTAACTTGCTTATATGGAGATATTCTATAGTTTACCCTCCATGGGAATTATTAATTCAAAGACACATAAATTTTACTAGAACATAACCAAGCTTGCTCCATCCACCCAGGAAGGGTTGTCACATAGAATGAGCAAATGTCTTGAACCCAAAAAAAAAGATACTAAAGATAGATAAATATGTGACTTTAACCTTCACTTTGACAATAACTTCAGACATCAATGAATAAGTTGGAGATTAAAAGACTAAGGTTTAAAGCACATAGAGAAAATGCCTTTCAAATATGTAAAGCTTCAATCATCTGAGGGGCAAATAGTACTTGTGATATACAAATGGTGTACTATCTATAGAGCAAGATAGGGTAAAACCAAGTTAATTTGAATTATGGATAAGGGTGTTGATGGCTTAGAAAATGAGTATGGAGACATTCACATAACATTTATGTTACCTTCATTTAACAAATGCTTTTTAGTTTTAAATAGATAAGATGAAATCATGCATAAATGACCCTAAAAATTTTACCTATAACACTGCAAATAACCATTCAAGAATTCCTACCAGTTTAATTCATAAACCCAGGACTACCCTTAAGAAGGCTATCAATTTCCTATTGTCACATATCAAAATGGAAAGGATTTTACACTATACATTTAAACCCTAAATGACTACCATAAATAATCACACATCAAATAACCAATCCACTAATCATGTAAAATAGAGCATTGTATTTCAACAATAGGAAGAAATAATGAATCATGAATAGATTCCATATATTATCTAATTCAAAGTTGAATGCTATGTGTCTTGAAAATTACATATCAGAACACCATGCAAAACATTTTTGTAACAAGGGAGACATTTTGAATGCTCTCAAATCTTGCCAATGATTTTACAAGAGAAATCAGTTTGGCATCAACATCTTTATTTGATGGATCCAACTCTTTATTTACCATTAAAAGGGTGGGGGTGCCCTTTTGCAATTTTAATTCCTTTTTTAAACCATCTCCCTCTAGCTCTACAATATTAGTGGGGACTTGGAGAGAGAGAGAGAGAGAGAGAGAGAGAGAGAGAGAGAGAGAGAGAGAGAGAGAGAGAGAGAGAGAGAGAGAGAGAGAGAGAGAGAGAGAGAGAAAGAAATCACAATGTTCTAGCTCTTTTTCAAATCCCCCATCAGGTCCTTGACTATCCTCATCATATTCCTCCAACCAAGTGGATATCTTTTGAATCCCTTTGAATAGGTGACTCCTTCTCAAGTGCTACTAACTCTTATTTTTTGCTCAAAATCTCTTTGAGGTGCATCAATGAGGCTTTTTAGGGCACTGTGTATTGCCCCTTAAATCACCTACCCCATCAAGGTTCACCATTTTTATAAGGTGACTAGGAGATGACATTTTAAATAAATGTCTCTATATGTGGGGACACTGCCTCTTTCTCAAGAGGGACTTGGGCCTGGGTGGCTGGCTCTGCTCTAACATGTACAACTTCATCATGATAAAGGGTCATCTAGGGTTAAGCATCCTCTTCATCATCCAAAATATAGTGACCCCATGGGGAAAAGAGGAAGGTCTAGAGTCTTAATGGCAATAAAAGCTACTACCTTTGGCTTAATAACTTTTGCAAGTATTAGATCATAGCCTTTATGGTGGCTTTATCTTTGTCCATCCTTTGTGCATAAATACCTCTTCTTCTATGGGAGAGTCCCATGTCAGGGCCTTTATTGGGGTTTGTGGCCTCTCCATATGAGTCTTTTGGCCAATCTTTACTTTGGGAGGGGTGAGAGCATGATAACATGGGGTTGCCAATGAAAAGTTAGCTTCATTACTTTAGTTATTAGTCTACCTTCATCTGAATCTTCATCCTTGCTCATGTCCCTCACTCTTTAGGCATATGAGGTCTAGTCATCTCTTCTCTTCACAGGAATTTCCTTAGAGAGCAGGTCTTTGAATGTAACCTCCCTTTTTTTCATAACTCTTTATTTTCCTTTGAAAGGGTGACCCTGCACATTTTCTTCCCCATTTACTTAGGGGTTGCAGACTTTTCTTGACTCTTTTTGGCCTTGGTTTCTCCTCTTGGTCTTCCCCTCTTCTTTTTCTTACATATGTCGCTAGGGACGGATGGACTGCTACTTGTTTGCAGGTATTATTCATTCATCTGAATGTCCCTCAGGCATATGAGGTCTAGTCATGAATTTCCTTAGAGAGCAGGTCTTTGAATGTAACCTCCCTTTTTTTCATAAGCTAGGGGTTGCAGACTTATAGAAGTAACTGCTAGAAAGGTTGGAATTTTTAGGACTCCTTTTTCTAAAATGGAGATGGGGGTAGCACAAGCCATCATGACCTCCCATATAAGAATCTTGTCCCAGTTCTCTTCCAATCTTATTATTTTTGAAAAGGATAACCCAAACTTGGATCATGCTACTATTATCTTCTCTACATCCACTAGTTTGATGACCTTGGTATCCCCAAGCTTGCATTTACCTTTACTAATTATTGCTAAAGATAGAACCATAGATTCACCATTGTATCTCGGGAGAAAGGCCTTCAACTCCTTAACCTACCTTAATTATTGAAGAGGAGTATCATATGTGTTGAGGTTGACCCCATGCTCCTTAAGCTATCTGAAGGTTCTCTTCATAATTCTCATTAATCTCCTAGGGATGGAATAATCCTCTTGAGTACTAAAATCTAGCTAAACAATGGGCTAGGCTTCAATATTATTGGTGTTGTACAATGAAGACAATGTTAATTTATCATCCACCATGTCTTTGGGGATTGGAACAATGTTGTAGGTTATGACTTCATGCATAGTCAGCCTCATAAATTCCAATTATCAGACATCATCATGCGTGGTATAGTCAAACCAAATTTCCTCATAGTGATACTTATGCAACATTACATTAGTGGTCATGTTTATCAACCACATGATGTGAAAATTGGGTCGGGTGGCATTTTATCAAGTGCATATGAATTCATCTCCTATTCCAACCCCTTTGCCTTATAAATAGAAGGACATGAATAAAACCCTATTACCATAAGAAACTTGAACGGATTATTGATATTTTTTGCTGCAATCATTTCATGTGGTGGCACCATCTGTCGGCTTAGCTCCATCACTGCCAACTTATCATCTAGGTACCTTAGCAATTTGAGTGGACATCTAATATAGCCACTCACCTTGATGTATGTGAATGTCCTAAATTGTATGTAAGTGTCACCATATTTCTCAATCACCTGCTTTGTTGTTGCAAATATTCTATTGAGGCTTTTTAATGGGAAGAAGACACTCATCATTACATTGAAAAAGGAGTTATAAACTTTACAAAAAAAATTCTTGAATCTTTCCAGGGTAACCTCTAGATATACCTCATATATTTTAATTCCTAAAAGATTCTTGGTGAGCACTTGGAAATTCCTATTGTGCACAAGGTTGTACATCAAATAGGAAGACATATAGAAGGTACCTACAAATTCTTCTTTATAAAGAATTGTAACTTGGAGCTACATCATTTGTACATGTAGGTTATCACTAAGTATGGAGGCCTAATCCAGCTTTTTCTTTCTCTCTAACATGCATATCATAATTAAAAACATCCATGGCTTGACCTTTTTAATGGTAGGCATCCCATAAATCTTGGCAAACATGGAAATGATGCATTGGGTAAACTCATTAAACTCTATTATCTTTAGGATCTTGGACATTTAAGAGACCTTTTGTCTCCTCTTAGCCAACTAACAAGTATTGACAATATCCTAGATATCTTTATCCTTTTTTTTGCATATTTTTGGCATTCCTCCAAGGAGAGTGAATGCCTTCTATCTAGGGAAGAATTCCTAACATGGTGTTCAGGGATAAAGGGATGAAGGATGATATAACAAAATGACCACCATCAATAATAGTCCTTATGTCTAGTTGGTATGTTTGAGCACATGCAATAATGAGTTTTGGGTATGGGGCAACCAAAGGGAATGCTACTATAGGTGGGATGTAACTAGTGCTAACATTAGAAATTACTTGGGGGGTTAGGTTATTATAGAACATTAATTAGGGCCCCAAAATCCAACCCCATAACATCAGTATCCTTGATTGAATCCAAAATTGAAACAACATTGCCTTTTATTGTAGTAGAAGATGTTGCCATTTTTCCAATTCTTAAATGCAATGTTTCTATACCAGACAAACTCTTCACTTGAATAACCCTCATCAACCTCTTAAATATCTTAAAATAACACAACATGAGGATCAAATGGGAAACTTATTATTTAATCTAGATGGATACGTACACTAGAATTTGAAATTTTGTGAAGAATTCACTGTAATCATGTTCTCGCACTACACTTAGCTCATGCACATATAAATCAAAGGCACAGATGTAAGCTCTAGATGAAAAAGGGTAATGTTATAATGAAGACAAATACCTAAGTTATAGTCCCTTGCATCTCATAATTAGGGCTACCATTAATGTGTCAAATCCCAACATCTAATCACCACCTACTTCTCATTAATTGCTTGAATCTTATTCAAAAGAGAGAGGGAAAACACAAATGTTCCCCTATTATGCCAAATGGTCCTCCTTGTAGGGTGCAGAGTGACATGAGTGGGACATGCATTTATGACATCTTTTTAGGCCTTTGGGGATGTTTGCACCTTTTCACTTGTTATTTTTTGGAGGTGCAAAAGTGTAATAAGTTTCGAACCCTCTCAGCGACCAAGAACAACATGTTTCATAATTTTATCTCACAAGTCTATGTTTTTGGGCCTTTAGGGTTTTTTTTGGATTATTCCCACCAAAAATTAAGTGGGTCAATCTTCAAAAAGTGGCCAAATTAAAAAAATTCCAAAGAGCTACCATGTGGCATCACTTTTTCTTACAAGTTCAGATATTCAGGGCTTGGGGACTTTAAACACCTTACCTCAAACACAGTACGAGGGGAAACTTTCAAAACAATCCCAAAACATCTAAAGCCCCAATAATTTGCCACATGTCTAATTTAGATGTGAGTTTGGATTTCTCAGCCACTTTTACCACTTTGCACTAGTTCTCCTTACTCAAAGAAAGGTGCAAGATTTCCCTGACCTTGAAAATACTTATGAAAAGTTTATTAAGATAAATACATGCCTTTCATTAAATTAATTAGGCTATTTCACACCTTAATCATAAAAATACATTAATTGTAAATCAGCAATTTCATCACAAGTCCCAAAAACCTCTCTCTTGAGCATAAAACATCCAATCCAAGCACAAAGAGAAGCTTGGTCATACCCTTGACTTCTCACCATGAATTCTCCTACCATGGGACTTTTAATCAATATTTTATTATTCCTTCAAAGTTATTGAGAGTAACTTCCATCTTCAAAAAGTACCCCTCAAGAATTTGGCATGAAGTGAGAGAATACTTACCATTTGGTGAAAGCAAATACATGCACCTGGCTAATCATGAATACATATTTTGATCTTTTGATGGGCTAAGGAAAGTGATTATAATATTGACACTCATCCAATTTGGACATGGTAATTTTACTGACAGGGGCCCAATTTCTCCAGTGCAAATTTGGGTACCAACACCACCTCTTTGTAAAAGTGTTTAAGCTGGAATAGTGCAATCTAGAATTCCTTTGCTCAACTGGTATTTATCTCCTCCTCAATGATCTACTCTTTATTATTATATATCCATGCTCCACTTATATTTTTATATTCTCTTATTATTTTATGTCATGCCCTTCCTTCTCTTCTCCTATCCCCTCTTATCCTATGCCATGCCTCTTGTTTTTCCTTTTTTCCCTATTTTTATAAAAAAAACTTCTAAGTGTCTAGCTTCCTTTTTTTGAATAAATGAATTTTCTATCTTTTTTTAAAATTATTTTGTTTAAAATCTTCATCTCACTCTTTACTATCATTGTTTTCTTCTAATTCGCCCCCAAATCATTTTTAAATATTTATTTTATTTCCTTTTATGTTTTCTTTCAGTTTTCTTATTTTTATATTTTTTAAATAACTTAATAATAATATGTCTTAATATAAATAAATAATCACAATGACTTGACTAATATAAAATAAATAATATTCTTTTAAATCAAACATGGTAAATTATGCATTATTCTTCAAATCTGAATTTAACAATGTAATCATTGTTATTACTATGTTATATAGTTTATATGTGTCCTTATATTATATTTATATAAATGTTAAGGCATTTAAACCATATAATAATATTCCATAATATCATACAAATAACTAACCAATGTTCTATAACATTCCAAAGTCATGAGGGTTAGTCTACATATGGTAGTACTAGATACTCATTCATGCAAATTTACATTCTCATAAAAACATTAATGATCATGACATAAACACATAGTACCGCAACTCAATCACATGAAATTAATTTCACATGAGAATTAAAATGAGATAACACACAACTAATCATGACTAAAAAATTATCTAGATACAAATAACATCAAAAACATACTAACTCTAACCATTCAAACTATGCATATAATGAGTGCCATTAATGTGGTGTATGCATGTGTTCTAGTTGTTCCTTTGTCATGCCCAAACACCTCCATCTATGTCTCCCTCTTTGATGATGCTCTAAGGGATGAATATCTCATGCGTCAAACTCACTACAAGAACCTATAGTGCATCTAAGGATATGTGTGGCTGATTTATGGCTTACACACATTCATGTTATCTTGTTGCATTTCTTGATGTTCTTAGTATGGTCGACCTATGGAATAACCATGTATAAGTAGAGTATATATATGAGGTAGTTGTTAGTCTTTTATCATCATATTGTTAATTCTATTCTTATTACATTATTGTGGAGGTTTCCCCCTCGAAGTGGCTCAGTCATAATATTCAAGTATTTTGCTCTTTCACCAATTATTATTATGAATCTACTTATTGTGATTTTAATTTTTCAATATATAATTCTACTATTGTGAATGATCTACATAATTTCCTTACAATTGTTATCAAATCTTTGATTTGGGCAAGTTTTTTTTACTTTGTGTAAATTATCAATCATTGGATTCATCTCCACCAGATGATCACAATGATATATTCTATTAGTAAACTTTTTAGGTCAAAAATTTTCACCCTTGTGCACAATAGTTGTTGTTGTATTCATCTCAATGATATGATCATAATGATGTATTCCACTGGTACATTTTTTAGGGATAAAACCCTCCTAGGGTTTGTGCATGGCTGGTCCAAACACTCACAAATGTATGAAAGGGAAAAAAAATCCAAAAACTCTTTACAAGGATGACATTAAATCTAAAAGTTTTGATCCATCTATTTTGGAGGTAGTTCAGTAACTTAAGTTAGAGTTACAAGGCATGGTGAAAAAAATGATTTTGATATGGTTTAAAGGGACATTATAGGTTTGAGAGGGGACTTGGATGGTATGAAGGATCAATTACAACAAATATCTGGGCAATTGGCCAACTTGTCAACTCAGCAACTAAAGAATAATCTTCTACCACTTTGGTTTGGTTCTTTTCCTCAAAATAATACCAACACCAATTTTGTCCCTAAGTTGATGTTTCTAAAAGTGGACTTGCACAAGTTTGATGGTAATGGTCCACTCACTTGGCTCACTCAAATTGAAAATTTATTTAATCTACATCATGTTGAGATGTTGTCAATGATGTCTCAAATATGTCCAATATTGTCCATGAGGTGGCAAAGATTATTCATGAGGTGTCTTATATTTTATAAGGTCAATGACAAAGTATGCCTTATTACTCATGCATGTAGCTTACAATATTTGCCATGTTAGGCAAGTTGATGGATGATGTTGATAATGTGATCATGTTACAGAGGCCCTATGGGGTGTTAAGAGTGCTTGGAGTGAGTATGGAAGTTCTGAGTTTCCATTTAGTTCATCCTTGTGGTCATTTAGGCCTAGTTGTTCTTTTGACAAATCAAACTAAGTGGGTAGATTGATGACATCAACATTCACACGTGTGTAAGTGTCAGAAGGAGTTGGTCACATGGATTTGATTAGTTTTGTGCCAATATCATATGATCTAATTTTAAGGTCATAACTATGTGTCTATAGAAATATATAATGTTTCAAAGTTGGCTTTCGAGGCATATTTTTCTATTTTCCATACTTAGCCAAATTTGCATTAAAAAGTGACCATTAGAATTCAAAAATTTGAATTTACAAAGGAAAACCAATCCTCATTGTTTCAATTATAACTTTTGATGGAGGATGAATTTAATGGTGGTATAAAAAATAAAGTGGTATATAACTTCAATGGAAATCAAGGAAAAATAATTTAGAGGTTTGACTAATAGTACATTTATATTTATTGTGGTCCAAAGTTGATTAAGGGTTTGACCATCTTTTTCAAGTAACCCGTGAAAGATGTTTGAGTTTTTATTAATGGTGTTTGGATGTTTCAAGGTGAATTATATCTTAGAAAGTGTTTTAGAATCCTTGATAATCATATTTATGTATTTTTGAGGTTTGACCAACCATATTTAGTATGAAAAATAGCTTACAAGTTAAATTTTGATTTGTTCATGGTGTTTTAGTTTACAAGGCAAATTTTTGATAGGTTTTACATATGTAAAAGTGAGTAGGGATGAATTTAAGCACTTAATTTTGTATTATGGGTCATATGGTGTGGACCTATATTCTTTTAATGGGTCGTTTTTTTCTTAGTTTTGCTTGGTGATGTGCTAAAGGGGTGAATAGGTCTCCATGAGACCTAAAAGGCCTACTAAGGCCTAACTGAAAAGTGTAGCTACTTAAGGGTGATCTATAGATGTTATGGTTGACATATGAAGGTTATATAGAGATATGAATTAGTTGGAAATATTCCTTAAGAGTTAATTAAATTTTTATGTCTGAACAAGAAGGTGATGAACAAGTATACTCTATTAAGAGAAAAATCAAAGGTGATGATTTCTAGAGTTGATATCTGAAGAATAGTGAAGTGTGAGTGTGCTTTGTGGATGGATTGAAGTGTAGAGTATATTAAGGAATTATTACATGACATATAGGTCATATTTATGATTTTATAATAATTTTATTATAGGGTTGAATATTTAAGATGAGTGAAGAAGTATAGAGTGATCCAAAAGGGTGATTTTGATGCATTGACTATGTGTGAAAGCTTGAGAGAGTGTGAAGGATTTAAGAGATATTTTATACATTATTTATTCATTATATTGAAAGGAAATAAAAGTTTTGGAGCTATTGATATCAGATGTTTTTGTGTTTTTGGTCAACATCTAGGACAAGTTTGTGCTTGTTCATGCTTAAGGGTGGGTGCTCATTGTAAATTAGGTGCTTCACTAAAGGTCTCTTGTTTGTGATTTCTTATAGGAAAAGGATTCCATGTGTTTGTATTATTGAGAGTGTATTTTATTCCCCATTAAGTTTTCCCACATAATTCATGTGTTGTGTGTTTGATCTTACATTATCCTCCTTTTTCATTGTAGTGAGAAGTTTGTATGATTCATAAATGTGTGTGTTGAATAGTTAAGAATTAAAGGAATTAGAATTGAAGTTGGATTATCTTGCATCACTGATTTATCCCCCACTCTTAGTGATTATACCTCTAACAATAAGTATAATATCCATACCTTTTTTGAAATTTTAACCACTTTAAGGTGATCCAAGGTATAATATGGTAAGTCAACATATGCAGGGTTTCTCTACAAAGCAAGCACTATTGATCAATGGTTCTAATTATGATTTTTGGAGTGCAAGGATGAGAACATGCATCATGTCTCTAGGGTTTGATATTTTTAAATCAATTATGAATGGTTATACTACACCAAATACTCCTGCAACTAATGTTGATTACAAGAAGTTGAGTGAGAACAATTCCAAATCTATGAATGTTATTATTTGTGTCCTATCAAAGGTTGAGTTCACCAAGGTGATCCATTGTAAGTTTACCAAGGAATTTTGGGTTAAATTGTAAACTATCTATGAAGGGGATTAAAAGGTTAAGTTAGCTAAATCACAGACTTACTAAAGGAAGAAGATATTGTGGCATCTTATCTTCTAAGGTTTGATGAGGTAGTAAACATGATCATAGGTCTTGGAGAGGAGATTGAATAAGCTACTATAGTACAAAAGGTATTAAGGTCTCCCATATTCAAATTTGATTCAAAAGTATCTAATATAGAATAAATTCATGATCTCACCTAGTTGAAGATGGATGGATTCTATGTCATCCTTACTAACTATGAGATGAGATTCAATGAGGATAGACCTCCTAAGAAGGAATCAACCTTCAAAGTGATCAAGGAGATAAAAGCCAAGAAGAGTAAGTTTAGTCTTGAAGACTTTGATCTTAATAAAGATCAACTTGAGGCCATGATTACAAAGAAATTGAATTCAGGATCAGGTAAGTATGAAGGAAAGCTTCCTTTTAAAAAAAATTCATGTGGTAAAGTTGGCCATTTTGTAGTTAAGTATCCAAATAGAGGCAAGTTTGAACACAAGGAACATCATAAGGAACATCATAAGGATGAGTAAAAGAAATTTGAGGGTCCTAAAAAGTATATAAAGTTATTCAATAGGATAAATGGTAAGAAGGAGTAATAAAAAATTAGTAAGAGTCTTTACCATGAAGAAGATAGTAACTCATCTATCGAAGAAGGAAATACATCAGATAGTGATGAGTCATCTCATGATGAAGACAAGGAGACACTATTTATGGCTCTTGGGGATGATGAAGGTGAATGTTATTTAGGTAGATATCTCTTTAATGGAGATAGCTTAGAGGAATAAGATGAGAAAGTCACTCTTGAAGATAAATATCTAAATACCATGAAAGAGTTGAAGATTCTACAAGGCAAGAATAGAAAACAAGCATCCTTCATCAAGACCTATGAGTTGCAAATTGGGTTATTTAAAGAAGGTTGAGAAATGAAGTCAAGGAGCATGACGATATCATTGAGCATCTTGAAACTTAGGTTTATACCCTTGTTGAAGAGGTAAAGAGTAAAGATTAAGAATGTGTCAAATACAAATTAGAGATAGAGTCTTTATACGAGAAATTAGATCAAGTTCTGAGCAAACTTGAGACATATCATAAATTTGAGAAAAGTATAGTTGACTTTGATGACTTATTAAGCAGTCAAAAGGCCTCAAATGATATTGTAGGCTTGGGGTTCCATGAAGATACTTAGAAAGATAAGAAGATTGAGAAGATAGTGATGTTGGATCAAAATACTAATCATGCTAAGGAGAATCTACTAAAGATAAATAAAATTATAATATGAATAAGAAGAATCAAAATTTAAAGGTCAATGATTAATCAATCAATAATGGTTTTGGTAGATTGAAAACTAATCCTATTAAATAATCAAATGTCATGAGGTATGTTAATTTCAATGATCATTGTTACTCTTGCAATCAGTTTGGTCATAGTTCAAGAGAGTGTAGAAGACCCTCAAGGAATGAATTTGCTTGGAACTATGATTTGAATCATTAATCAAGTGGTGTGAATGGAGTTGAGTGCTACAGCTATTATGACATAGGGCACATTGTAGATTTTGTCCTAATAAAGTAAGAAACAATGAGTTTTTCTTAAGAAGTATAGTTTGTTACAAGTGTCGAGAGAGAGGTCACATAGCAAGGTTTTGTAGGAATGGTGAACATTTTACTTAAGAGAAAGTCAAACCTAACATGAATAAAAATAACTATAATGAATGGATACCTAAGAAGGTTAATGAAAAATGGGCTCAAAATGGATTATTTGTCGTGACAGAAAAAGGAAGAAGTTCACTTGTCAAATAACAACCCTTATCTTCCCAAATGGATAAGAAAATCAAGCATTATTTTGAGTCAAAAAGAAATAATGAAGCTAAAAAATCAATCAAAGCCAAGTTGATGATGAGGCAGGAATCTAAGTCAAGTGAGAGCATGGAGATGTGGGAGTATCCTATGTTTTGGGACATTTAGTCCCTTTATGATAGATGGGTGTCTCTACCTATGCTTCTTAAGAGACATCTTTTATTTGTGGAAGCAAGCTTGTATGATCTAAATGATGTACAAGATGTCAATCGATAAAGAGGTATGTAGAATTATTGATTTGTCTTTAAGACTAATACCATTTTAATATAAAATTAATGATATTTTATTTTCAAGAATTGTGTTGATCATATAAGGTCATTAGTTAAGGGTGAGTAACATGTTCGTGAGATTTCTCCATAGGTTTGTGGTGATAAGCTTCAAGAGTTATGTTCAGGGACATTGGTCCTAAATCCAATTTTTAGTCAATTTTTTATGCTTGGTTTAGAAGGATAAAACATGAAGCATGAATGCAAGGTTGATATGGAGTATGAAGAGGATGTGTACAAGTGTATTCCAAGTGGTTTCATGTGCTAGTTTGGTCAAAGGAGTTAGTTATGGCCATTTGTTCCATTTGACCATTTTGGTCAATGTTCACTACCTAATGTGTACTCTTCTTTCAAATTTGATGCTTCTGAGGCACAATAAGCCAACCAAGGATGGAGGCCAGTTGGATTTGGTATGACCATGTGCAAAAGGTGTTGAATAAATGTCATAATTCCTCAATGATCATTCTAAGGTGTTTTGTCATAGTGATTATTATGTATATAGGGTTTGCATACATAATTTGACTAGTTCTAAGTGTCAAATGAAGATTTGTGACTTGTTGAGGTGAATTTGAATCATAAAAACGTGTTTTGACCCCATACAGGTGTGCTCTAGGTGGTTTTAGGTTTTGAAGCTTTCTTGAAGACAAGATAAATATTTTTGATGCCTCTCGAGAATCATAATCTATGCATAAGGGCTAGATGGCTATTACTCATTTCATGGTTCTATGGGTTACCATAGGATTCAAACCTAAAAATTTCATCCAAAAGTGTGCATTGATGACCTCTAGGTGTGAGAGAAATTTTAGGAGCCGGTGTTGATTGTAAGGTGGTAAGCTGACCAGATTTCTTTATGATGTCCTAGTTTTTACACCATGTGAGTTGGTGACATTCCCAATGGAGTTAATACTTCAGGATACTTAATAAATTGAAATTTCCAAAAGGGTTTTCAAAAAGTGTTTTTCATTCATTCTTAAATATATGATTTGTCCTATGATTGAGGATTTA
Source organism: Torreya grandis (assembly GCA_037957365.1). NCBI lineage: Eukaryota > Viridiplantae > Streptophyta > Pinopsida > Cupressales > Taxaceae > Torreya > Torreya grandis. Next base: position 2,500,279 of record JARHVA010001834.1, on the reverse strand, counting down.
TGCAAATGGAGGGCTAATTAATAGGTTAGTTTATGAAGAAGCGATGGTACAAAGGAAGAGTTGGATGATCATTATTGTCACACATGAGGGGTAATATGAGTGTAATATAGATATGAAATTTTAATCCATGAAAGTGCATACACATAAAGTCATGGGATCTACAAGGTTTAGGTAGGGCTACTAAGCCTCTAGGCCAGGCTAGTATGAAGAAATGAAATTTTTGGTCATTTTATCCAAAATACCAGGGTATTATTATTATCATATGAGTTTTTTAGTATATTTTGAACATATTTCATGTTTTTAATATGGCTTTAAACATTTTTTGATGATCACGGAGTTGGCTTATGAGAGAACATTTGAAGAACAACTATGAGGTTTCATCATGGTTGGAGATGGTTTAAAGGTACTCAAGGGGAGTGTAAGGTTAGGAGACTTAGGGGGAGTCCCTCTCAATTTTATTAAGTTTTGATCACTTCTATTTTCCTAATATTGTGTGTTTCTTCTTCATATAGTAGGGCATGATCGATGGTGTGTTGTCAATGAGCAAGACTATGAAGATCTAGTAAGAAATGGTATGCACAGTGATAGGGGGAGTTTTTATCATCTCTCAAAGAAGTTACATTCTAGATGTTAGATTTTAAAACATTTGAAAAAAAATTGTGTCCTTAGTATCAGTAGGTAACCCCACTTTTTCATTGTGTCAAAGGGGGAGAAAGTGTTTGCAGAAGGAGTATGTGCATAATTTTATTTTGGTGTTGACATTAATGACAAAGGGGGATATTATTGAGGTGTTTTCAGTGATTTATATAAGATTTAAAATATTTTCCATGAGGTGTCAAATATTATTCATGAGGTGCCTTGTGTGTTATAAGGTCAATGACAATGTGTGCCTTATTACTCATGTATGGAGCTTGCAGTATTTGCTTGGTTAGGTAGGTTAATGGATGATGTTGATAATGTGATCATGTTTCAGAGGCCATATGGGGTGTCAAGAGTTATTGGAGGGAGTATAGAAGTGATATTTTTCCATTTGGTTCATCTTTTTGGTCATTTAGGCCTAGTTGGTCTTTTGGCAAATTAGGCTATGTGAGTAAATTGATGACATTAGCATTCACATGTGTTGAAGTGTTAGAAGGATTTGGTCACATAGATATAATCAATTTTGTGTCAAGATCATATGGTCCAAGTTTTGGGTCATAACTCTATGTGTATAAAAAGATATAATGTTTCAAATTTGGCTTCCTAGACATATTTCTTTGTTTTCCATACTTTGCCAAATTTGCATTAAAAAGTGATTGTTGGAATTCAAATATTTGAATTTACAAAGGAAAACTAGTATTCATTATTTTAGATATAAATTTTGATGGAGGATGAATTTTATGGTGGCATAAAAATAAAAGTGTTATATGACTTCAAGGTAAATCCATTAAAAATAATTTGGAGGTTTGACTGATAGTATATTTACATTTATTGCCATCCAAAGTTGACTGAGGGTTTGACCATCTTCTACAAGTAACCCATGAAGGATGTTTAGATTTTTTATTGATGGTGTTTGGATGTTTCAAGGTGAATTATTTATTATATAGTTTTTTATACTCTTTAAGAATCATCTAAATGGACTTTGAAGGTTTGAACAATCCATCTTCAGTATGAATAATTGCTTACAAGTTGACTTTTAATTCGTTCATGGTGTTTTAGTATACAAGAAAAATGTTTGATAGGTTTCACATATGCAAAGGTGATTAGGGATGACTTTAATCACTTTATGATGTCTTAAGGGTCATTTGACATGGACCTATATGATTTGAATGGGTCTTGTATTCCTAGTTTTGCTCGGTGAAGTGCTAAAGTGGTGAATAGGTCTCTATGAGACCTAAAAGGCCTACTAAGGCCTAATGAAAGGTGTAGTTGCTTAAGGGTGATCTATGGATTCTATGGTATAAATATGAAGGTGTTATTAATCTATTTATTAGTGGTATATAATCCTTAAGAGTTAATTAAAGTCTTATGGCCAACCAGAAAGGTGATGATCAAGTATACTTTATAAAGAGCAAAATCAAAGGTGATGGTTTTTAGAGTTGATATGCAAAGAATAGTGAAGTTTGAGGGTTCTTGGTCAATGGATTTAAGTGTAGATTATATTTAGGAATGTGTAAAGACCTATAGGTCATATTTTTGATGTTATATCAGTGTTAAAGATTAAATATGAGTGAACAAGTATAAAGCGATCTAAAAGAGTTTTTTGGATGCATTACTTGTGTGTGAAAGCTTGAGAGAGTGTGAAGGATTGAAGAGATGTGTTATACATTATTTATCCATTATATTTAAAGGAAATCAAAGTTATGTAGTTGTTGATATCAGATATGTTGTGTTGGTGCTCAACATCTATGACATGTTGGTGTTTGTTCATGCTTAGTCATGGGTGCTCCTTATGATGTAGGTGCTTCAATAAAGGTATATTATTTGTGATATATTATAGGAAAATTAGTCCATGTTTTTATAGACTTGAGACTGGGTTTTATCTCCTATGAGTGTTTCCCACATAATTCATGTGTTATGTGTTTGATCTTGCATTATCTTCCTTATTTATTGTAGTGATTAGTTTGTATGATTCATAAATGTATGTGTTGAATGGTTAAGAACTAAAACAATTGGAATTAAATTTGGATTATCTTGCATCACTAATTCATCCGCCTCTTATTGATTATACCTCTAATACATCGGACTCCATGTTCACAAAAATTGGTTATGGCCTCTCTATATTTGAAACCTGAGCCATTCATTTGGTATCATTAGTTGTGTGCTCAAAAGAAAAATAAGGGTATCCCATTTTCATGGTCGGTATTTTCTGAGGAGTTGTAGCTCCATTATTGAAACAATGTCTCTAAAAATTACTTCAATCAACTAACCAAGTTATGCCAAATTAGGACTATCAAGGACTACATTCACCAATTTTATAATCTCTCCTTACATGTGGTTGACATCACTGAGGAAAATTTGACTAACCTATTTTTAATTGGCCTCATAGATAGAATCCAATTAGAGGTTCACATGTTTCATCCCAATTCTATATCTGAGGCCATACTAAAATCATGCATGGTTGAGGAAAATAATTTGATCAGATGAAGACCGTTCACTAATGTTCATGAGTGCATCTTCCCAACACCATCATTTCATTAGCCTAACAAATTAACATCTCAATAATTGGAATAAAAGTGTGAAAAAGGTTATTATTTTGGTTTTGATAGCAAATGGAGCAAAGGGCATTGATGTGCTAAAAATAAGTTATTTTATATTGATGGTGCCAATGAGGAGGAAGAATATGAAGAGGCTTCAAGGGAAGGGTTAGAAGAACCTAAGGATGAGTCTAAAGATTCTCAACCTATTATTTCCTATAATACACTTTCAAGAATTAATACTCCTCAAACTCTTAAGGTATGGCATTCTTAAAGAAATAGAAGGTGACTATGTTAATTGACTCTAGGAGTACACATAACTTCATTAATAGTAATTTGACAGCATGTTTAGAATATTTCATTTACCTAGCTCCAAACTTTTAGGTCATGATTACAGATGGTGGTATGATCAAATGTTCTATAAAATTCCATAGTATTAATCTTGCTATAGGAGACTATTTGTTATATTCCCCTATGTTTTCTATTCCCATGAGAGAAGTTGGAATTATTTTGGGAGTGAAATGACTCACTACTCTGGGCATTATTGAGATGAAGTTTTAGGAATTATTCATCAGGTTCTATTCAGAAGGAAGGAATTTTGAACTACATGGATATATGGGCTAAATCTCCATAACTATTTTTTTTTCACCAAATAATGAAGATTCTCAAAAAGGTGTAGAAGGTTTTGTGGCACACTTATTTTCCATGATTCAACCAACCAAGGAGTCTACATATCTTGATTTGTAAAAGGTGTTGGATGACCATTTTATTATTTTTTATGACATGCCAAAAATACTTTATCCAAGTCATGTACATGATCATGCCATCAAACTCATTCCAAGAAGCACACCACTCAATATCAGACCCTACAGGTATCCCTATGCCCAAAAGAATGAAATTGAAAATATGGTACAAGAGATGTTGGAGGAAGGAATCATTTGACATGGTCAAAGTGAATATTCCTCCCTAGTGGTCATGGTATAGAAGAACAATTATAATTGGAGGATGTGCCCTAACTATAGAGAACTTAAAAAATACACCATCAAAGACAAGTTTCTTATTCTAGTAATTGATGATTTGCGCGATGAATTGCATGGTGATATTTATTTTACCAAGTTAGATCTTCACTCTGGATATCATCATATTTGCATCCATAATGAGGACATACCTAAAACAAATATCAAAACTCATAAAGGCCATTATGAATTTATGGTCATGCCTTTTGGCCTCATAAATGCACCATGTACATTTTAGAGTTTGATGAATACTATTTTTATGTCATTTTTGATAAATTTTTTATTACTATTTTTTGATGATATCCTCATCTACAATAAAAATTGGGAAGTTAATTTGAAGCATGTGGAATGCATGATTTTAGTTCTAGAACAACATAAGCTTTATGCCAAACCTTCTAAATTTTCTTTTGGTGTCTAACAGGTGGAGTACTTAGGTCATATTGTTTCACATGAAGAAGTGAAATTTGATCCTAAGAAAATCCAAGAAATGATGGAGAGGCAGGTTCCCAAGACCCTCAAAAACCTCCATGGATTTCTAGGTCTAAATGGTTACTATCATGGGTTTGTCAAAAATTATGGTAGCATTGTAGCCCCATTCACCTCTTTGTTGAAGAAAGACTCTTTCTAGTAGACTAATTCAGCTACCAAGGCATTTGAATAGTTGAAAATGGTTATGTGTATAACTCCAATTTTGGCTACTCCTGATTTAAACATTTTTTGTGGAGTGTGATGCATTAAAATATAACATGGGGGTTGTACTCATGCAATAAGGTAAACCACTAACATTTGAAAGTTTCCAATTGAAAGGAAAAAATAGGTTCAAACCAATATATGAGAAAGAGATTATCGCTATTTTTACATGCAGTGAAGCAATGGAGACCTTATATGATGGGTCATCACTTTCAGGTAAAGACTAATTATGATAACCTCAAATATTTTTTAGAATAATGAATTTCATCTGAAGAACAACAAAAATGGGTGACTAAAATTTTAGGCTATGATTTTGAATAGTGTATAATAAAGGAATATAGAATGTGGTGGTAGATGCCCTCTCTCGATGGGATGAATCAGTTGAGGCATTGTTATATGCCATGACCATGTGGCAGGCATATTGGCTAGAAGAAGTAAGATCAGAATGAGAGAATGATAATGCTACTAAGGATTTGATTCACAATCTTTAGCATGTTTCTAATGAATCTAAAAAATTTACCTGGAAGGGAAACATATTATGGTATAAAGATAGATTATACCTTTGTAAACATTTTCTCCTCAAATATAAAATTATTTAGGAACTTCATGCCTCTCCACTTGGAGGTCACTCAAGATTTTTGAAAACATATCATAGAATTAATCAAGATTTATTTTTAGGAAGGACTCAAAGGGGATATTCAGAAATATGTGGTTGAATGCATGGTATGCTAAAAAAAATAAACGTGAAACCTTTAAGACTCTAGGTCTTTTGTAGCCTTTATCCATTCCTAGTCAGCATTGGGAAGAGGTTTCCATGGATTTCATTACGGTGTTACCTTGGTTTGAGGGTAAAAATGATATCATGGTAGTTATGGATTGACTCACCAAGTATGCTCATTTTTTCTTCTTAGTATAGCCATTTGTTGCTAGTACACTAGTTTTTACTTTTCTCAATACAATTCAAAAATTACATGGCACTCCAAAGATCATTACAAGTGACCAAGATCCCATATTTACTAGTAATTTTTGAGATAAATTATTTGCATGTTTGGGTACCTAGTTGGGTCATAACTCATCCTATCATCCTCAATCTGATGCACAAATAGAGATAGTCAACAAATGTCTCAAAGGGTATCTTCATTGTTTTATTTCTGACAAATGGGACAAATAGGTTAATTGGTTGCCACTTGTTGAATGGTGGTATAACACTTATTTTCACACTTCTTTCGAGATGTCTCCCTTTTTGGAATTGTATGGGTATCAACCCCCATCTATCACTTCAATTTTGTCATCATATCTTAAGGTTTGAGCTGTTGAGGAACATATTCACCATCAATAGGAGGTATTAGTTAGTTTGTGAGAGAATTTAGCAATGGCACAAAATTAAATGAAGTAGAAAACATATCAACACCATAATGAGAAGTATTTTGATGTAGATGATTAGGTATTTGTGCATTTTCATTAATATAATAATATGTCTCTGAAGTAATAGAAAAGGGATAAAATGTATCACCTAAGTATTTTGGCCCTTGCCAAATCTTGAAAAAAATTGGTAGTATGGCTTACAAGCTAGAATTACCCCTAGCCACTTACACTCATCCAATATTCCATGTATCTTTCCTAAATAAAGTAATTAGACATAGAGTTTCCACTTAGATTGAGTTACCTAAATTAGATTAATAAGTTTATTTCATTCTATAGAATGAGGAGATACTTCACATGCACACTAAATAACTATGGACCAGATACATTAAGCAGTATTTGATCAAATGGAAGAACCTACATTTTGAATATGCAACATGGGAGGATGAAGCATTCCTCTAGCAAAATTTTGGTTTAATTCAACATTGAGGATAATGTTGTTTTGAAAGGAAGGGTCATGTTATGCCCTTAACATATATTACATCTAGTGATATGTGTGGCTGACTTGTGGCTTACACATCTTCATATTATCTTGTTCAATTTTTTGATGTTCTTAGTATGGTCAGCCTATGGAATAAAAATTTCTAAGTAGAGTATATATAGGAGGTAGTGGTTATTCTTTTATCATCATATTTTAAATTTCATTCTTATTGTATTATTGTGAAGGTTTCCCCTTCGAAGTGCTTCAGTCAATTCAAGTATTATGCTCTTTCACCAAATGTTATTGTGTATTTCCTTATTCTTCTCTTAATTCTACCACATATAATTCTATTATTTCAAATCATCTAAGTAATTTCCTTATAGAATATACCATAGATAAATTCATAGCAATACAATCATGAAACCAAAGAAACATATATATGTCCCATAACATCATATGACTTACATCTTAGTTAATAATAATCAAATCAAATTACCAACCATAAAAATCCATGAATAATCAAGTAAATTTACGTAGCAAGGAATCAAAATGTAACATCCTTCCCCCCTAAATTGGTCATTATCTCAATGACACTTATTCAAACATTAGTTTTGAATTAAAAACATTATTCAATATAAAAAGTAACATAATATGAAGCATCAAATAAAGTAAATAAATGTGGAAATTGCCTAATAGAACTCATCATAGTCCTCCCAAGTAGCACAATCCTCAGATTATTGGTCCCACAAGACCTTTCACTATGACATCTCTTTATTATGAAAATGAATTTTGTGAGTGTCAATTACTTTGATTGGTTCTAATATGACTATCTCGAGATCTAGAACCTACAAAGCATTCCAATCCAAAACATGTGAAGGATCATCTATATACTTTTTAAGATAAAAAAACATTCAAAACATTATGCAATAAAGTGAAGGCTGGTGGAAATGCAAGCCTATACGTTGAAAGATTGACTATGTATAAAACCTCAAAAGGTCCCACATAGCTCGATGAAAGTTTTACTAACTTTCTAAATTTAATAGAGCTCTTCTATAGCTTAACCAATAAGAACACTTTATCACCTACTAAGCACCACCTATCTATTCTCTTTATATCAGCATAACTCTTTTGCCTATCATTGGCCTTAGCTAATGTCTGCCTGATTAATTTAACTTGATCTTATATTTTTGAAAGCATCTCAGGTTCAAATATTACCCTATCTTCTAACCTATCTCAACTGATTGATGCCATGCACCTTCTTCTATATAATGCTTTCAATCATGCCATATTCAAAGTTTATTAGTATGAGTTATTGTAATCAAAATCAACTAATAGAATATAATCTTTCCACTTGTATATATGGTCCATGCAATAAATATGAATAAGATCTAACCCCTGATTAACTCATTCAGTTTGACTGTCAGTCTCTAAGTGATATGCAGTGTTGAATTTTAATTGCATACCCAAAGTTGAATTCAAATTTACTCAAAATCTAGAGGTCATCTTTAGATCATGATCCAAAATGATCTTCTTTGGAAATCCATGCAACTAATACACTTCCTTTATGAGCCTCTTCTCAAGAGTAGGTACATCATCTATAAAATTACATAGTATAAAATGAACCACCTTAGTTAGTTTTTCAACTACAACTAAGATCATGTCATGCCTATTTCACGACAATGATAAATCTTGGACAAATTCCAACTAATCACCTACCACTTCCATTCTAGTATGTCATGTGGATATACAAATATAACTGAATACACATGTTCAGCTTTCACTCATTGACATTCCAGACAATGTGACACAAAGTCCACTACATCTTTCTTGATTCCCTTACACAAATAAAGTGGTATAAGCTCTACCATAAGCTTGGTATGTCCTAAATATAGAGCATTATGTAGTTCCTTTAGCACTATTCTCCTTAGATTATCTTGATCTGGTATATACATCCTTCCATTATTTTGAAAAATACCATTATTCTCTAATATTAATCCTTTATACTTAGGATTCTAAGAATTCTCAAATTAATGCTTCCTAACTTAATCATAGAATTCTTCTTCTAGCAATAATTCAATCATTTGATCCTTGAAAGTACTCCTGATAGTAGACATGACTGTTATGTACCTCTTATGACTAAGGGCATTAACTACTTTATTTTCCTTTCCTTTGATATAATTGATATCAAAATCATAATAAGATAATAAATCTAGCTAACATCTCTGATGAGCATTCAGATTTGGATGGGTAAAGATGTACTTGAGTCCCAAGTTGTCAGTCTTGAGCTCAATTAGTTTTTCTAACAAGTAATACCTCCAAACTTGTAAATCATGCATAATTACTATAATTTATAGATCATGAGGGGCATAATTCACCTCATAAGACTTTATATTTCTTGATTCATAAGCTACTCTACAACATCCTACATAACAAATCCTATTACTCCATCGTTAGATGTATCTATGATCATGAATAATTGACCATTGAGGTCAGGAACTCTTAACACTAGTGTTGAAGTAAGCCTTCTTTTCAATTCCTAAAAATATACTTCACACTTATCTAACCAAATAAAACTTTAGTTCTTCCATTGTAGATAAGTAATCGAACTAGCTATCTTAGAAAAAATCAAAATGAACTCCTAGTAATAACCTGCTAACCCCATGAAACTTCTTATCTTATGGACATTCTTTGGTGTTGGCCACTCCATAATGGCTCTTATCTTTGCTAGATCTACTTAAATATCATCCATAGAGATAATATGTCTTAGATATTTTACTCTCTCCTAAAAAATGTGTACTTAGATAACTTTCCATACAACTTGTGCTTTTGAAACTATTGCAAAACTAGTTCTAGATGTTGAAGATATTCTTCCTCATTAATAGAGCATACAATAATGTCATCAAGAAAGACCAAAACAAAATGATCTAAATAATATTTAAACACACTGTTCATGAGATTCATGATTGTTGTTGGAGCATTTTTCAACCCAAATGGTAACACTATGAACTCAGTTCCCATATTGAGTTCTAAATGTTATCTTCAAAATATCTTCATCCCTTATTCTCAGTTGATGGTATCCTAATCTAAGATCAATCTTAGAAAAGATCATTTCCCCTTGCATCTGATCAAAAATATAATCTATACTAGGCAGTGGATACCTATTTTTAATATTTATCTTATTCAACATTCTATAGTATATGCAAAGCCAAAGAGTACCATCCTTCTTTTTGACAAGGACAAGTGGTGCACCTCATGGTGACACACTTGGACTGATCAACCCCTTTGACAATAATTCTTTTATTTGAGTCTTCAACTCAACCGATTTAGTGGTTGTCACCATGTATGGTGCCTTAGACTGAGGTTTTAATCTAGGTATGATATTGATAGAGAAATCAAACTCATGTTTCGAAAGGAAATCTTAGCAATTCCTTCGAAAACACATCATGAAAATGCCTAAGGAATGGATAATCTTTAAGGGATGATTCCTTAGATTTCTTCATTTCATTTATCTTGACAATAAATGCTTGGCATCCTTTTTTTGAGCCTTTTTTAGTTGCATTACAACTGCTAGTAGGACATGAATCTCACAGAGAAATGTGATATGAGTGGAAGAGGATGCTATGTCAAAGCAAATAAAGCACAAAAGGGTGGGCCTATAAATCTCAAACCTTTCCAAAGATCTCTCTTATTCAAGTGATAATACTTTCAACACTCAGTCACATCCCAATGATAGCAATTTTAAAGTTTACAGATCATGAGATTTGGGTACCCTCACTAAAATGCATAATTTAGACTTATGTTTGATCTGCAAAATAGTATGCATAATTTAGACCTATGATTGATTTACAAATAGGTTTTAGATTGTGGTTGGGATTACATTTAGAAAATAAGCTATAACTAAAATGATTTAACATTATAAGGTGCATAGAGTGACTTCATGTGGAGGCATAAAGTGTTTCAGTTGGTAAACTCATAAGGGAGTCATTGGAGGATGTAGAGCATTTCTAAAATATCTAAAAGTTCAATTTTATGTTTTAGTATAAGCCTCAACTCTCTCATTTTACATTGAATTTGTGTTTGATTTCCAAAATCATTCAGACACTTAACGTACTCTAGGGACTAGTTAACCTTGGCTTTATGATTCACAATCTAGTTGACTCCTATAAGCACATCATATGACCCTAGATATGCTACATAAAGATCCACTAATATTGTGAATTTAGAAAATATAATCTCTTCTTCAATTAAACACTTGTCAACTTTGAATTTTGAATCATTCCCATATTATACCAACCATACATTTGTCATTACTCTAGCTCTTCTAGATAACTTATTTAGAATTTTAGGAGCTATAAAACATTATGTATCCCCTGTATCTATCAAAATATAAATTGGATGTTCAAACAAAATACTTGATAGCTCTATGGTTGAAGCTTGGAATTTAGCTTATTGATTATCAACTGCCACATGAATACATTGCTAAAAAGTTACTTGTTGAGGAGTAAAACCTTTGTTCTTCAACTTATCTTGGGTACACTCACAATCATAATGGTCACCTATGAAACTAAATTAGCCTCCAAGTGTTCCTTTCCTATCATCTTATTAGTTTCCCTTGAAACTACCTTTGAAACCATTGCCCAGTTTCTTATTGCCTACACCATTATTGAATCTAGCATTTTTTAACTAACTCTTGGAGTCTCCACTCCTCTACTTCTATTTCTTATTTTTGAAGTTGGTTTAGAACTTCTAAAAAAATTATTAAACTTATCCCTAGCCTAAGAAAGAGACTTTAACTTGTGTTTTTGCTTGACTACCTTCTCAAGGACTTGGTCTATGGTAGAAGGCCCATAGATGTTAACCTTTCCACCAATATGGGGTTTGAATCCCATGATGAACTTCCTAATTATAAACCTCTCATCAACTTGGTACTAAGGTATATACTTCAAAAGTTTATTGAACTATTCCTAATACTCATTCATCAATAGGTATCCTTGATTTAGATTCTATAAATTTGTAAGCTTATGGTAAAATTATAACTATGAAAGCCATCATGATCTAAATAATATCACAAATTGCTCCCATATAGTGGTGGTCAAGTTGAGATTCATTTCCAAATTTTTTTTTGGACCACCATGTAGTTACTTCACCAACCAACTATTAAGCTCCCCAAACTAATTTAGTGACCTCAGAGTAGTTATGAGTCTCAAAATATTTATCCATCTCAGTCAACCATGATTCAGCTCCATTCTACAAAATAGTTCCATTGAAATTAGGTGGATTCACATTTTTCATATCTCTTGCCAACTCCGTAGATACATGTGCTTTTATATCCTGAGGGTTTTCCAACTTATTAGGTTTATTTTTATGTACATCTTAGTGTACTTCCTCTTCATGTCCATGAACTTCCTTCTTCAGGGATGAAATTCATTCCCTAGTTTCATTCATGGCTATGAGAATCTGGTCCAACTTTGTTGCTTGCTCAGTGGTAAATTGATTAGGTTATAATAGAGGGTTATTGTCATTGACATTTTAAGGACCCTCTCCAAATACTCTAGATTTCACTATTATATTTTATATTATATATAAGGACACAAAAATATTAGTCGAACTCATTAGGTCCTAGAGTTCAAATCATAGCTTTAATACCACATGTAACATCAACATTGGGCCCAACTTAGAATAACATGACTTTTTTATATTATTTAATCAACATATTTTATCAGTTAGTATTTACCATGAGAATATAATTAGTGATCCAAATAAAACACATTAAGTTATATTAAATTTAAAATACAGCATTTAACAACTATTACTGATCATCAGCATCATATAAAATAAAACATAACTGAATATAGAAAGTAAATATAGATTTCCAACTATGGCTGGTACAAACATGTAGCCACTGCTATCATTGTAAAATAAGTAAATAATTACATCTCATCAGATATAATGTTTCAATAATAATTATTATAATATAAAATACAGGATACATGACTTCACAGAGCATGAGTTCTCGAACTCCAATATCTGTGGCAATCTCAAGTGTATTCTCCAAATAAGTAATATTATGGGGAGGGAGAGCATCATTCAAGTGCTTTTCCACACCAATCATAGACCATTGATCCCTCACACAATCTATCATCAGGGAATGGCCCTCTCTTCATATATTAGTAGATAGTGATGGTATGGGAATCTAGAGAGGCAAGTTAGTACCCATGTGTTATATGATTTCTATGAACATGAAGTGTACCATACAGAAATTTATTCTAATATGATATCATAAAAACATGTAAATTATACACATGAAATGACAATGTCTAACTAGAATTACTTTGGCAAAAAATATTAATAGTCATTTATCTCTAGGATCAATCAATTTCATACACACCACTTGATCAGATTACCTTCATCTGGCATTGGTAATGCTAGTAATCTAGTGAAGTTCATCTCACTACTTACATAGTACTATCAATGTAAGATTTGGTTAACATGAATATAACTAACATATTCATAAATATTAATTCCTACTATCAATCATAAAACATGCTAACCACAAGAAAAATAAAAACTACATACATTTAATCCATTAAATGTATGAATGCATCTCCACTAAATCATATATCCCATAAATAATAAGAATAAAAGTTATAGTTTATACCATCAAGATATAATATATATTTAGATTGCATTTTTCTAATTGCTATAAGTAGTTTCAAATATAATGAATTCTATGATAAATGATAACATCATAGTCCATTATACATGAGCACAAATACTCAATTACAAATAACTAATCACAATAATTTCAAGAATAAAATGTCTCATAATCTTAGTTATATTTCGTATGAAAATGATCTTTCATTTATATGTCTTGTTATGGTTTAGGATATTTTTTTCATGTAGATATAGTTTCTTGACTCACGTAATCCTATGATTTATTTTTTAATAGTCAATAAAAATATAGGCACATGACCCAATACACTAATATATGTTATATTCTTATATGAATAACTAAATCTTTAGATAAATATATTCTCTATATATATGTAATTAACAATATATAGATACGGTATATAAATGTCAACATTCATCTATAATTAAAATCATAGACTCCATATGATTCCATCAACCATTATAACCTTCTTATAAATTGGTGATCTATTATAACATATTAATATTCCCAGATTATTAATAAACAAAAGTAATTTAGTTAATAGGTTATTTATATCCATATCAAATCTCCATCTATTTATAACACATGACACTCTCATAGTTTCTTATAATAGTTTAAACATAAAAATCCCCATTTTTGGTAATTGATCAAAATCATCTCAATATTCTAATTATGTGTATACAACATGATATATAAATCACTCTTAACATCCTAGAATCAAGGCTCATTAATAGGTTATACATGATTAACATAATCAAGGAATATGCCATCCTTGTAAATGATAATGGTGATCTAAAATATCAAATGGCTATATGTCGTTAAATAAAATGGTCAATCATTAATGGTTTATATGCCATTGGGATGTTAAAATACATTTTTTATGTGTGAATATTTCATCCTTGATTTCTTATAAAGGCTAAGGTTTTAAAACAAGATGAACTTAGACTTCCTATAGATGTATGTAATTGACTTCAATGCTAAAAGTGTGCAATCCAAGTAATTTGTAACATACTTCCAACAATCCATTCATTTGATGAAGTTATGATTTTAGTTTACTATTTTTGGATACACACGTAGTTCTCATATGTATATGATAGGCTTAAGTGACTTCAAACTATCCATACACAATATTTCTTGTAAAATTATTTCATTCATGAAACCGACCCATCATCATATTTATTTAAACTAAACATAAGGCCTACTTAATATAAATATCTACTCAGAATTTTAGATAATCATTTGACCATGGATATACATTATAGTTTCAAATTTTGATCTATGTACAAATTATGCCATCTACTAAGGTTCCATCAAAACATAGTTTGGTGTCTATATATGAAGCTCACTATGTTGAATAAAATAGTCTCAACTTCCTATTTATACTTTTATATATTATTTACATGTATTATCCATATATATTATACTTTCTTTACTCTATAAATACACCTACAGATCACCCTATTTTATCTAGACCTACTATATATATATATCATTTATGTTTATAGATGTATTGATATATAGACATGCATATATATATATATATGTATAGACATATATATATATATATATATATATATATTATATATATATATATATATATATATATATATATATATATATATATATATCCTTGTATATATATTTTTAGATGTATTGAATATAGACATGCAAATCAAATATATACAGATTATGTTTCACTAAATAGAACTTATATCATTATTTTGTTTAGGTGTTTTTATATATATTTAAATCCTTGTGCTATATATTATTGATTTGATTTATAAACACCTTTGTATCGATCTATGTTTCATCACTAGTTTGGAATGACAAATATTACTGTCCATAATGAAATATTAAGATGCCACCTACCTTGAAAAAATATCTAAGCTAGAATGGTGCAATCCAGAAGTCATTTTCTTGGCTGGTGTTTATCTCCTCCTTAACGCTCTACTCTTTATTCTTCTCTATCCATGTTCCACTTCCTTTTTATATTCTCCTCTTATTCTTTTATGTTGTGCCCTTCCTTCTCTTCTCCAATCCCTTCTTATCTTACACCATGCCTCTTCTTTTTCCTTTTTTCCTGATTTTTATAAAAAACTTCAAGTTACCAACTTACTTTCTTGTATTAAATGACTTTTCTATCTTTTTTTTAAAAAGCTTTTGTTTTAAAGCTTCTTCATACTCTTTATTATCATTGTTTTCTTCTAATTCTCCCCAAAATCATTTTTAAATATTTGTTTTATTTGTTTTATTTCCTTTTGTGTTTTCTTCCTCTTTTCCTCTTTTTATATTTTTCAAATAAATTAATAATAATATGTCAAAATATAAATAAATAATCATAATGACTTGACTAATATAAAGTTAATAATATTCTTTTAAATCAAAAATGGTAAATCACACATTATTATTTAAATCTAAATTTAACAATGTAATCATTGTTATTACTATGTTATATAGGTTATATGTGTCTTTCTATTATCTTTATATAAATGTTAAGGCATTTAAAACCATATAATGATATTCCTGAATATCATATAAATAACTAGCCAATTTTCTAAAACATTCCAAAGTCATGAGGGTTAGTCCACATATGGTAGTACCATATACTTGTTCATGCACATGCAAATTTACATTTTCAAAAAAATATTAATGATCATGACATAAACATATAGTACCATAATGCAATCACACAAAATTAATTTCTACATAAGCATTAAACTGAACAAACACACAACTAATCATGCCTAAATAATTATCTAGATGCAAACAACATCAAAAATAAACTAACTCTAACCATTCAAACTATGCATATAATGAGTTCCATTAACGTGATGTGTTCATGGGTTTGATATCTTCATAAAAAATTTCATCTTCTAAGGTTCCATCAAAACACAATTCATTTCATATATAAGAAGTTTGCTATGTTGAATACAATAGTCTTAGCTTACTATTTATACCTATTGTATATTCTTTACATGTATTCACCATATATATTATACTTTCTTTACTACATAAATACATCTATAGATCACCCTATTTTGTCGAAACCACTATATATATATATATATATATATATATATATATATATATATATATATATATATATATATATATATATATATATGGTTTTAAATGTATTCAATATATTTTTGGTTTTAGATATATAATCATTTATGTTTTAGATGTATTGAATATAGACATGCAGATCAAATATATATAGATCAATTCACTGAATATAACTTATATCACTATTTTTTTAGGTGTTTGTATATATATTTAAATTGTTGTACTATATATTACTGATTTGATTTACAAACACCTTTTTATCGATTTAGGTGTTTGTATATATATTTAAAATGTTGTACTATATGTTACTAATTTGATTTACAAACACCTTTGTACCTATCTATGTTTCATTATTGGTTTGGAATGACAAATTTTATAGTCCACAAATTATATAAATACTAATTCCTATTCAAACTTTATAGTTAAAAATAATCAGATTTCATGAACTTTAAAATAGAATTTAAGACACCAACTACCTTGTAAAAACATCTAAACTAGAATGGCACAATCTAGAAGTCTTTTGCTCAACTGGTATTTCTCTCCTCCTCAATTCTCTACTCTTTATTCTTCTCTACTTGTGTTCCACTTCCCCTTTTCTGTTATCCTCTTATTCTTTTATGCCGCACCCTTCCTTCTCTTCTCCAATACCCTCTTATACTATGCCATGCCTCTTTGTTTTCCTTTTTTTTCTATTTTTGTAAAAAACTTCTAAGTCGCCAACTTCTTTTCTTTTATTAAATGACTTTATTATCTTTTTTTAAAGCTTCTATTTTAAAGCTTCGTTGTACTCTTTACTATCATTGTTTTCTTCTAATTCACCCCCAAATCATTTTTAAATCTATTTATTATTTTATTTCCTTTTGTTTTCTTCCACTTTTCCTATTTTTATATTTTTCAAATAAGTTAATAATAATATGTCTTGATATAAATAAACAATCATAATTACTTGACTAATATAAATTCAATACTATTCTTTTAGATCAAAAATGGTAAATCTCACATTATTATTCAAATCCCAATTTAACAATGTAATCATTGTTATTACTACGTTATACAGGTTATTTGTGTCCTGTTATCTTTATATAGATGTTAAGGCATTTAAACTATATAATTATATTATTGAATATCATACAGTTAACTAGCCAATGTTCTAAAACATTTCAAAGTCATGAGGGTTAGTCTAAATACGATAGTATCATTTATTTGTTCACATAAATTTACATTCTCACAAAAACATTAATGATCATGACATAAACACATAGTACCACAATACAATCACACAAAATTAATTCCACATAAGCATTAAACTAAGCTAACACACAACTAATCATACCTAAACAATAATATATATATATATATATATATATATATAGATATCAAAAATGTACTAATTCTAACCATTCAAACTATGTTATAATGAGTGCCATTAATGTGGTGTGTGAATGGGTTCTAGTTGTTCCTCTATCCTCTCTCAACACATCCATCTACGTCACCCTATATGATGATGTTCTCCCTATGTAATTCTTTGAGGTATGAATCTCTCCTACATCAAACTCATGATAAGAAGGTACTTATCTTGTAACATCTTTATATATATATATATATATATATATATATATATATATATATATATATATATATATATATATATATATATATATATATATATATATATATATATATATATATATATATATATATATATATATATATATCATAAAATACTGTTGAAATAACAAATCAACATGATCATAATATAAGAATATATCATATAGTTAGACTCATGGCAGTTCAATCATGAAACCAAAGTAACATACATTTGTACCATAATAGCATATGACTTACAACTCAGTTAATAATAATCAAATCAAATTACCAACCATAAAAATCTATGGATAATTAGGTTAAAAAAATTAGCAAGGAATTGGTATGTAACAATACATAATAGGGGTTAGTCACTTTAATGTTCCAAAGAGTGGAGCCTTAAGCATATTGAAAAGAATACGAGATCATGGAAATAATTCCTTAAACTAACTAAGAGAGTAAAATATGTAAAAAATTTGATACTTATTACACAATTAAAAGAAACACATAACTAAAAGCAATAGCATATCATAACACGTGATTTACGTGGGGATAAACCCTTTCATGAAAAGAAATTCACATGCCAAAGTAGATCAATTTATTATTCAAATCAATAAGATTAAAATACACTTGCAAAGCAAGATTTCATAAGAGCACCACTAGTATACTACACATAAGAGAAGAACTAGTTTCATAGATCTTCAGTGCCTTTGCACAACTCTCAAGCTTACAAAGCCTAACTACAAGCTTCTCACAAGATTCCTACTTCATACAATTACAAAGGAGAATGTCTCTACTTATAAAATTTAAAAATAAGAATGCATAATGAATAAACTTAATGGGCAAGGCAAGAAATGTGCCACCCTTTAGTGGTAACACTATTTACGAATAGTGTCATGCATGTTGTCTTCTACATTGGTCAAAAATGGATCCTCCACTTTTCATATGCTTCCAAAAATTGTCTTCCACTCACACATGTGACTCCGCATGCTTCCAAAATATTTTCCACCATATTTTTAACTTCTCCTCCACTCAATATCATGAGCCCAACTTAGATATGTGCCCCATATCCATTATTTGTCATTTTGCACCTAAATCAAAATTGTGTGCATCTCAAAAGACAACAACTTGTCTCTATAGTGGAGTGGTACACCACACCTACACTCACATACACTTACATCATGTAGATTTATCTTTGGGATATACCAACTCATCACAAACCACATCAACACCTACATCACCTGTTGCATCACCTACACAATCATTGCCAACTCACCATTGTGACCTCATCACATGATTAGTGACTATGAATAATAGCTCATGAATAGTGTCATAATTTGTCAAGGTTGAGAAACCTCAATTACCAACATTATTACATTTTTTTAATACCTTTCAAGACCTAGAGGAACTGTACCAACATGAACTTAATAGCTAGGGGCCAAGAGGCCCATAGACAAACACCATATGAACTTATTTGTGCTCACATGCTTAGTCAATGAATCTACAACATTCATCAAAATCTATACCTTATTAAGTTTCACCCTACCATCCTTGATCATGTCTCTCACAAAATGATATTATACATCAATATGTTTGGTCTTGACATAAAAATTCAGGTTCTTTGCTAGGCAAATAACACTCTGACTAGCACAATAAACTATCATTGCACCCTATTTCAACCCAATATCTGAATGCAATATCTTAAGCAAAATGGATTATTTACAGGAACGAGTAGTTTCCATATTCTCTACCTCTATAGTAGACAAAGTGACCACATCATGTTGCTTACTCATTCAACATATTGTACCACCAAATAAAGTAAGCACATAAGCACTGGTGGATCTTCTTCTATCAACATCACCTACCCAATCTAAATCTAGATAGCCAAGAATGTCAAGAGGATGTTTGTCTCCAATTATGTCACCATAATAACATAAGGAATACTCTGAGCTACCCCACAAATATCTAAATACCCTTTTAACTACATCCCAATGAAATCTACCAATATTAGACATATAACGGGAAAGAACCCCCATAACATGGGCAATGTATGGTCTAATATAGACCATAACATACATTAAACTTCCAACTGCACTCTGGTAAGTCACCCTACTCATATCTTCCATATCTGAAGGGGATTTAGGACATTATGCAGTAGATAACTTCATTCCAACATAAAAAGGAACACACACTGGTCTATAATCCTGCATGTTAAAAATCTATAATATTGAATTCACATACTTACTTTGGCTAAGCCGTATCTTTTTGTTCTATCTATCTCTTCTAATCTCCATCCCATGAATGTGTCTTACAGCACCAAGATCTTTCATCTCAAATTTTTCTAAGAGTTGAGATTTAAGCTCTGAAATCAAAACTTTCCCATTGTCAACAAATAACATATCATCAAAGTATAAGGCAATAACCAAGAAATGATCACCATCATTTTTATAATAAACACAATGATCAGATTTAGATCACTCAAAACCCAATCTCAATACATATGTATCAAATTTTTGGTAACACATTGTAAGACTCTGCTAGAGACCATACAAAGATTTCTTTAACTTTCAAACCAAATTTATTTTACCTTTCACCATGTAGTGCTCTAGATGTGTCATATAAATATTCTCCTCCAAATCACCATGAAGGAAAGTAGTCTTCACATCCATTTAATCAATCTCTAAATCATAAGTAGTTGCAATAGAAAGAAAGAATCTAATGGATGTAATTATATCAATAGGAGAAAATATCTCACCATAATCAACACCCTCAACCTAAGAGTAACATTTTGCAAACAACTGAGCCTTGTACTTTTAAACACTACAATCTAAACCAATATTTTTTTGAACACCCATTTACAACCAACAGACTTATGTCCTTCAAGTAATGGTACACGGTCCCATTTATAATTCTTTTTCAAGCTTCCATTTCTTATTCTATATCAACCTTATAGGACTCTACATCATTCATACCCAAAGCTTCTTCTACAGATCTCAATTCATCAATGTTAACACTCAAAGCAAATATACATCTCCAATCATTACGAGACTACCTTTTTAGTGGTTGTTTATGCCTTGTATACCTTCAAACAAGTTGAGGTGGAGGTTTTTATTCATCTATCTCCTCTTCAAAATATCCAGATCTTGATGATCTCTCAACTTCTTGTCTTTGTCATGGCCACGACTCAACTTTCTCAGGCATAGGAGGAATTTGAATCACTTCTTTATTTTTGTTTCCTCTAGCTATTGTAGAATAGAAGGCTTAGTTTCTCTAAAAATAACGCTTCTATAATATATTACCTTTTGTGCTAGCAAATCCCAAATCTTGTATCCTTTCATAACATAGCTATAACTAATGAAGATACATTTCACAACCTTATTTTTCAACTTTGTCTGCTTCTCCTTTGACACATGTGCATATTATGCCTTGCAACCAAAAACTCTAAGATGTCTCAATTAAGGCTTAAATCAAGACCATGCCTATATAGGTGCTTTATCAATAAGTTTTGATGTAGGAGACCTATTGATCAAGTAGTAAGCAGTGGTTACAGCTTCAGCCCAAAACCTTTATTCTAATAGTCTAGCACCACTAAGCATACTCCTAACATTTTCCATTAGTGTCCTATTCATTATTTCTACAACTAAATTCTATTGAGGTGAATATGGATTTGTCTTTTGTCTTTTTACACCACAATATTTACATAATTTTTAAAAATCATTAGAGAAAAATTCACCACCATTTTCAGTCCTCAAACACTTAATTTTTTTTCCAGTATGTTATTTGACCATTACTTTAAACTCTTTAAAATGATAAAAAAATTTAGATTTACTCTTTAGAAAAAAAACCCATGTCTTTCTACTATAATAATAAATAAATGAAATACAATATGTGAATTTGAAATTGAAGGAACATTAACAGGACCAAAAACATCATAATGAATAAGATCTAATACACCTAAAGATTTATGAGAACTCAAATAAAACTAAATGCAATTTTATTTACCATAAACACAATGCTCATAGAAATGAAATTCAAGATTACAATCTATCAAAACTTTTTTTTTAAAAAAATTCTTTAAGGCCCTAAGACCTTTTTCTCCAATGTGGCCAAGTCTCTAGTGTTATAACATAGTCTTCTCTGTAAGCAATGTTGACTCTATAGAATGAGCACCTTTAGATACCCAAAAACCATGACAATCCAAAAACATAGTAATTATCTCTTTATCCAATAGAGTAGTCTCGGATTTAGTCTTCATAGAATTACTATTGCACTCAATTATGCATGCATCAAGATTATACAAAGAGCCAATCCTGACACCTTTAACTATCACTATAGCACCTCTGACCATATTACAACCTACTTCAAAAAAGATAACCTACACACTTGCATCTATTATTTTTCTCATAGATAATAAGTTACAAGCTAGCCCAAGGATATGTAACACACCATCAAACCATTTAATCCTTTCATATGGAAATTTGATTTTAACTCTACCACGGCCAACAATGGTTAGAAAATAATCATCATCTAAGTACACCTTACCTCCATAAAATTCTTCATACTTCTAAAACCAATTTCTATTAGAGGTCATATAATAAGATGCACCTGAATAAATTAACCATGCGTCATTACCTGTATAGGTTTCCAAGGTTGACATGAATGCATGACTATCTTCTTTCTTGGATTCAAAATTAGAATCATGCTTCTTCTTTTCTTATCTACAATCCATTCAGAAGTGACCAAGTTTTTCACAATTCTAGCATTTCACCTTTGACTTTATAAGAGATTCAAATCTCCCCTAGGACTTGGTTCCTAAAAATGTTTCAACCTCCATTCTCCCTGATGTTCTTGCCATCTTAAAATTCTTGCAACAAATAACTAAAAATATCTCTTACACAAGCTCTCACTCAAAACTAGATTAGTTATAAAAATCCAACAAACCCACAACTAGAACCAAAATTAGCTAGGCTCTAATACCACTTGAAATGAGTATGAGATCATGAAAAAAATTCCTTACACTAACCAAAAATATAAAAATAATTTGATACTTGTTACACAATTAAAATAAACACATAAAACTAAATGTAATTGCATACCATAACACGTGATTTACGTGGGGGAAACCCTTTTAGGAGAAGAAACCTCACACTCTAAAGTAGCTCAATATATTATTCAAATCAAGAAGATTACAACACACTTGAAAATCAAGCCTTCATAGGGGGATCACTAGTATACTACACACAGGAGAAGAACTAGTTCCATAGAGCTTCAGTGCCTTTACACAACTCTCAAGCTTACAAAGCTTAACTTCAAGTTTCTCATAAGCTTCCTGCTTCATACAATTATAAAGGATAATGTATCTACTTATTTAAATTACAAAGAATAATGCATAATTAAAAAACTTAATGGGTAAGGCAAAAAATGTGCCAACCTTTAGTGGCAAAAATATTTAGGAATAGTGTCATGCTTGTTGTATTCTACATTGGTCAAAAGTGGATCCTCCACTTTTCATATGCTTCTAAAACTTGTCCTCCACTCACACATGTGACTCCACATGATTCCAAGAGATTCTTCATCATATTTTTGACTTCTCCTCCACTCAATATCATGATTCAAATTTATAAATGCACCCCATATCCATTTTTTGTCATTCTCACCTAAAACAAAAACACGTGCATCACAAAAGACAATAACTTGTCTCCTTAGTGGAGTGGTACACTCCACCTCCTCTCACATGATCTTACATCATGTAGATTCCTATGTGGGACATGCAAACTCATTAAAAGCCACATCAACACCTACATCACCTTCATAATCATTTCTTACTCACATCTACCACATCATCACATGAATAGTGATTATGAATAGTGACTGTGAATAATGTCTTGTAAATAGTGTCATGACTTGTCAAGGTTGAGACACCTCAATTCTTAGCACAAATAAATGTAGTTGTAAAATATTTGATAGTGTTATACTATATTATGGTTTGATGATCATAGGAGATGAGCAAGCCTTGATCATGTTTATCAACCTTTTATATGTCAACTCATAGGGTGGGATTCTATATGGCATGACATCAGTTTTGATCAGTAATAGGATATATAGTGTGCCATTTGTAGTTGATTCAAAGTTTATTTGATGAATTTAGATTCATTTATTTATTTATTTTCTTATATATCCCTTTGGGTCAAGGGGGAGTTTATTAGGTCATTTTATGATCTAAGGTTATGGTTTGTTTATTTAATTATTTTACTTATTAGGTTAGTTTATCGAGTTAGTTGAAACCCCTAAGTTAGTTTTTTATAACCAAATCCATAATATTTTTAAAGATTACCTATGTAAAAAAATAAAATATAAGCTTTTCATTGAATATAATTTAGTTATTATTCCTCCATTCTTCTTGATCTAAACATATCAATGGAGATTTTTTCTATAAATTAGGAATTAGTTTCCTGTTATGTTAGGAAAAAAATAATCTCTATTACAACACATTTTTTCTAAGTTCAAGTATTTGATTGGAGTCCTTACAAGGTAAATTCCATGTCATTTCTTAAAAGTGCTCATAATAACAAATCAGGGAGATATGACCAATGGATGATGACCTAGAATAGATATTTTTGTTGTCAAGACCTACATCTTGCCTTGTAGTGGACTTTTTCTTATCATAAAGGATCTGAATTTAGGTCCCACCTTCTTAGTTTTTAAATTTTGTTTTTTCCATTTATAAAAAGGGATCATAGTTGAAAATCTGAGTAGAGTTGAAGGAGTAATGACCTTGTGAAGTCTTTTAGAACACCATTTGATAAAAATTTCCAATTTATCATTTTTTACCCAAATAACTTTCTTCAACCTAAAACACTAAAAAAAAGGGATAATTTCATAACTTAAATCCAAGCCATAAAATAAAATGATGGATATTGAAATTTAAATAAAAATTATAGATCTAATGTCCTACAACTTTTCATGTTCAATTTTTTTTTAGAAAAGGAGATCCATTGAAAGAAAGTTCTCTTATAGCATAAAAGCCTAGTTTTTATTGAAAATTTAAAATATGTGAAATTCATAGAGATACCTAAGTTTTCCTCCAAAAGAAGTTAATATTGATAGTAGAGATTGGTGGCACAAATTTGAAATGAGTTTCACTAGTTATTGGAATATTTTTATACTGTTGTACCTTGAAGGAAAAGTTATAGATTGGTGGAATAAATAATAACCTTAAAATTAGTAGGCTCACTTTCACTTATAAATAAGTTTAGAAGCTCTTCCTAGATAGATGGGAATGAAAATCATAAGAAATTGGATCTACAATACAGATAAAGAGATTCAAGTTTTATGTTTCCAATAAAAGAAGCTTCAGTTTTCAAGGTTCATTAATCATTCAAAAAAAGGTCATTATCTCCATAAATCTTAGCAATAGATTTAAGTTCATAAGCATAGACTTGGTTAAGTGGCCACATGTTGAAGAAAGGAATATGAAAGAGAGACAAGTATCCAATGAGAAAGCTCAAGTCTTTGAAGATTCAAAGCCCACTTGCCTTCTAATTTTCATGCCTTAATTATGGATGACTTAAATATCATTCTTGGATATGAGTAGTTATGAACTTTGAGAAATATCAATCTTGATGTGCAAAAGTTCTCTTGAAGCTTTACTATAGGAAAAATAAAGTGTGCTTGTGCACTGAGTATTACATGGGAGATAAACCAATCAAGGTCATAAATACATTATCATGTATGAGTTGGACATAAATCCCTTACAATATCAAGAATATAAAGAAGAGAAAGATGAAGAATATAATATCACAAGGAAGAATTGAAGCACAACATAAGTTTGCTTATCCTATCTCCAATATTATTAGCTTCATTTATTATTACATTTCATTAGCATCATATGAGAAGATGTATTTTGTATGTATTTCATATTGGGAGATATCTTGGAGTGTATCCTTATTTAAAGATTGTTATACAGTCAAATATTAGTTTAAGGGTATTTTAGTGAGTATACTAAATATTTGGGTAAACTTGTACAATAGCTTGTGTGCTTTTTTATTATTTCAGCATAATTTTGTTATTGAATCTTTGGTTTATTACATTTAATGATATTCAATCAAGTTAAATTTACTAAGTACTTGATTTGAACTAAGTGTGTGGTATTTTCATACCTTTTAAGAGAATCAATTGGATAGTAAAAATACATCAATCAAACTGAAACATCAAATCTTGTAACTTAGTCAAATAGTTACCATAAAAATTTAATGTCAGTCAAGTCTTCATTATTTTGTTAAAATTTTCATTAGTAAGTTAGACACAATAGAAATTTTCCTCCAAGATGGTCAAGGTAGTAAAAAATACCAATGAAAGAGATAAATTCATTGAAACTCAATAGTTGGTCAGATTACTTCATACATTTTTTTAAAATTTGGATAGTTCCATGTTGTTTTGTCATCAATGATTCTATATAGTTATGGCATTACGAAAATGCTAATATGAACCCACAAAACCTTAGATTACTTAAATAAAAATATTCGTGTCATAGTTTAAGCTTGACCATTTTTAGGAAGACACTGACTGACATTACACCTCAACGCCACCCATGACAGCCACTAAAGGCTATATGGTTCTTGGAAATTATGAGAACATTTTTGAATAATTTTCTAACACATTATTATAAAAAATTCTAATTGTTGAAAGGTAACATATTACAGCCTGATTATTTCAACTGATTATGATCATAAAAGTGTTCAAAATAATGATAGAAGTTTAGCATGAAAAAATTGTATACTTAAGTAGTGAAAGTTTCAAGAAACTATTTTAAAATTAGATTTTATGTTCAAAAGGGATGATTTCTCAAGGGTTTAATCCATTAGTTTAAGCTTGTTTAAGATGGCATTGGTTCCTCAAGTTGAGATCTATTCAAATCTTAGTATGTGCCAAATTGTCTATGCTTAATTAGGAATGAGGTCATATGAAGCTAAGTTATGTACCTACACTCTAATTGGGTTACATTTTATGGATAAACATATTGCTTCTATGCAATATATTTATATAAAATAGATATAAGTATACAAGTATTCCAAATTCTAGCTTTGCGCAAAGAAATACATGCTATAAAATATTATGTGATATTTTTATGCCTATCTTTCTCTCTCCTAAAAATGCTCAACATGTTTGACATCAATACTCATGTCATGCAAATTGATAACATGAAATTAAAAATCCTGTACTTTTGTCAATGTGATAAAGAAAGGACCCTTACATGGACCTTGTATGTTTTGTTATGTTATTCATGATATTTCCATCTATGCTTGCATGGGTTTAAGTGATCGATAAAACTGTAAATACAATTTTTATGAAGAGAAGATTCTTTAAAGGCTAAAACAATAGCAAGAGCGATACCAATAACATCTTGTTTTAATAGTGTACTCCATTATAAAAAGGACTATTTCATATAATTTGGACTCAAACCCACTAAAGTGGAGTGGAGAAAAAATTCTCTAAAAAAATTTTCTTATGTTCTAAATAAAATGGACTATTTCAAACCATTTGGGCCATAGATCATTTTGAATGAATTGGACTATTTTGAATAATGTGGAATTATACCCCATAAAGTGGAGTGGAGAAAATTTTATCCAAAAAATAAATTTCATGTATTCTAAATAAATTTGAGTGTTTAAAATCATTTGGAAATAGATCATTTCGAATAAATTGGTCTATTTTAAATAAAATTGACTTATACCACTAAAGTGGAGTACAAAGAATTTTCTCCAAAAATAAATTTGTTATATTTGAAATAAATTGGACTGTTTCAAAGCATTTGGGCACAATCATTTTGAGTAAATAGGGCTATTTTGAATAATTTAGACCTATACCTATAAAATGGTCAATGATTCAGAAAAAGAATTTTTCCAAAAATAAATTTTTTTTTTCAAATAAATTAGACTGCTTCAAACCATTTGAGCATAGATAATTTCGATTAAATTGGGTCATAGATAATAAATAATTTGAATTTATACCAACTAAAGTGGAGTGGAGAATATTTTCTCCATAAATATGTAACTTTTCTATATTCTAACTAAATTGAATTATTTCAAACCATTTGGGATCAGATCATTTTTAATAGATTGGACTATTTCGAACTTGTGGCACCCTTCTAGGTCTTCATACCAATCATTGATCCTTTGAAGTAGCTTCCATAGCTCGGACACGTGGCACTATTTGATTGGCCAAATTATGGATGAAAAAATAATAAGCAATATAGTTCATCTACATAATAAAATATCTCAATGATAATAATTTGTTTGTTGTTCATTGGGAAAATCTTCTAAATGAGCAAGTGTCAATATACTAACTCAATAATTTAAGGTAATCTCCAACCATAAATCAAATTGCACTAATAACTAGAGCAAAGTAATTCTAAATTAGAATCAATTATTTTGAAATTAATTCAAAACTATTTTTGAAATAATTTTGAAATAATTTAGAATTGATTTGTATGAAATTGATGATAATGTTTATTACTAGAATTATAGTTTATAATCAGTAAATACACTTGAAAGAATCATGCGAAGTTACATTTCTCTAAACATTGGTTCACAACTGCTAGCATGAATTTTTTGCTTTCTCCCAAGAATGTGATGATTGACATCATTTTGATTCTCCAATCCTTTTCATATTTTTGACTTCCATTTCCATTATATCTACTTGATGTAACATAACCCATTTTTTATTTTTTATTTGTAACACAATTTTGAGAATTACAATCAATGAATAATTGTTGGAAATTGAAAAATCATCTTTGAAGGTCCCTTTAAAAATAAATTCATCCAATTTTTTTATGTTTATATTGAACAGCTTAGAATTTTTTCCCCCAAACAAACATGAAATTTGAATTTGTGTAACCCATGGCTTGAATGAGTATCCTCAAATGATTGTCCTCTATCATTGACCAAATGCCAACATGTGAAAAAGACAGCAGTGCTACCTTCAAAATTTCATTGGAATGATCTCGAATGTAGTATTACATATTTTCAATTTTATAATATTTTTTTTTCTCATATCTTTTGTTTTGTGCACAACAAATAATAAGTCATCCAACCCCAAAAATTAGTAGTTTTTTAGAAGTCTGTTTTAGCTCCTCCTTTGAAATGTCTACAATTTGTTAAAAAATAAATGAATCATTTATTAACAATATTATATTATAAGAGATATAACATGAAAAATTTTAAGAAAATGTTTTACATGTTACTAGACTAGTCATTGATACGATTTTGATTTGCATTTCTTATTGTAACATAAAAACATAATGCATTTCATTTTATTCTTTTTTTTTTTTGCATTTATTTAAATCTTATAAAGATTCATATAAAAATAAGTACATGCTCAGGCACTTTGTAAATATAATACTCATTATACATGGATGTACCATTTCTATTGCCAGTTTTGTAACACACATATGCATATAAAAGTTCATATTGAATCCTTATAACTTGACCATGAATGTATCATAATCTGAATCAGTCTAGTTTAGCCATAATTCATTTCTCATAGACATTGATAGGAATTTAACATTGATCAACCAACATCTATTAATATTTTTATAGTAATGAAAGTATCAGCTATAACTCTTATGCATACCAATACATATTTCTATGTTTATGCAGCCCATCACAGAAAACAAAATAGGATTTACTCTTCTAAGACATTACAGTTCACTATCACTAAATTCAAGTCAGAATATAATACACATTAATAGTTGAACCCCCTTCATATACTTCCAATAAGACACATCAGATTAAAAACTATTTGAATCAATAGCATATAATTGTTTCTAACATGTCAATATACTTTATTGTATTGAAGACATAGTATAGCACAAGTTGTGTTATTTTAAACTAGATAAATTAAACATGTAAACAACATTGTAATGGTTAAATTAAACTTGTAAACAACATTTTAATGGGTAAATACAACCACATTTAGTCTACACAACAATAAAATGAACCACACTTCCAAATCCCAAGCTGATGTAAGTCTATATTTTATTATCTTTTACAATCTCCTGTCCATAAAGAAAAATTTAATTGTAATGCATTTAAATGAATAAAGATAATTAATATATTCTAGATTTGTATGAAATTGTATAATTACACATTTATTGAAAAGGTTTTCACCTTTTTTTACTTTTTTGTAGTTTGTATGGGTCCACTCTTTCGTTGAAACTTTGGTTATTTATTCCCTGCAAATTATTATATAATATAGTAACTAAAATTTCTTGTTATAAATTGATTTGATATTTGTATTTTAAAAATGTGTCTTGTGGTAAATTTTTACCTTGTGTTTTTTTCGTGGAGGCACCACCCTGCAAAGCTGTGTCATGGGTAGTTGTGTTGTAGACACAAAGTGCTATAGCTATGTTGTGTACTATTTTAATTAAGATAAAAATAGATGAAAAAAAAATTATATCAATATTATGAATCCTTGATAAATAAAACATTATATAATTGAAAAATAGGCAAGATATTATGTTACCTTCTTCATATTGCGATGTGTCATGTTCATTGATATGATTTTCCATTTTATTGTTTCCTCACTTGTATGCAATGCCATTGGTGCTACACAATGAAAGATTGCTAAGTTGTTAGGTTTTAATAATAAAGAGTATACACTAAAATAGTGTTAAGATTTTATATTTGGAAAATGAAGCATGATTATAAAAAATTAAAAATGTTATGCACCTAGTACTGATTGAAGCAATTGTTCTTGTATTGGTTGCTTTGAATTTGTCAAAAAAAAATTGAAATTGAACATTAAAAATCATTTTTTATTCAGTTTATATAATGCAAGATAAATTTCTTTACAATTTTTTATAAACATGCACCAATCCATCTTCTATATATACCCCTAGGACATCACAGACATTTGAATCATTGAATCTAGAGATAAGTGTCTCCCAAAAGATTATATTTAAATAATTTGAGAATGACCTTCTTATTTTTTGTGATCTAATCATTTAAAATGCTGGTACATCTTTTTAGATGTCAAAACCATCCTCTAATCTACTTTTTTGAAAATGGAGGCACAAACCTGGAAGTTGAAAATGAGTTAGATCCTGACAAAACTTGATACCTGTAATATGTGTCCAATCGAATCCATAACTATCTAGACCCCATAGTATGACACCCATATCTTATGTGTAACAAAAATCACCAACATGCAAATTCTTGAGAGAGGTTTGAATGGTAGGATAATGTTTTATATCATGGACGACAAATACATTGAAGGCCCCGACAATAATTTTTTCAATCAATGCCTGAAGAAATAGGTGAAGATGTTCTTCCTTAAAAACTTTAGTGAGATTTATAAGATCAATAATTATCAAATTGGCTTTCACACCAAGAATGAACATTTCACTAAAATATTCTAAAATAGATGGCAAAAGACAAGGGGTGCCATAATGGCAGTTGAATTTGAATCTTTCTATATCTATCTCAAGAAGCTAACCTCCATCATTATATAGATAAATTTTCAATATGCTTAATGAATCTTGAGATAATGCTCCCAAACCTTTTTTTTTTTTGAAATACTTTCATTTATGACACACTAATTTCCAAACATTTTCATAAAAAATTTACAATGGTCCTTTACCTCTTCAAGTGTGATTATTTGGTCTGGTGGTAGTGTCGTATCATGGTTGCTAAAATAATCTACAATTTTTGATAATATGTTACTTTCCAACTTCACCTCTTTGCACCAATTATCCATGTTATTGTACCCAAGGGTTTTCAAGAAAGAAATAGACCCTTTTTCCAATAAATCTGCTAGTTCTACTTTTTATTTATTTGAAAGCCCTTGAATATTTCTAAGTATTATTTTGATAACTAGATTTAAATCTAGTTTATTTGAACTAGGTAAAGTATCACTTTCAAAAAAATCAAACACCTTATCAAAATAATCCCAAATGGGGTGTTCCATGAAAATAAGATATTTTCTCTCCTATAGTTATTGTGTTGAATAGTTCATTTGTGTGAACAAGTGTTTATCTTGTTCATGTATTTATTTCATCTTTTCCTTCCCCATTTCAAGATTCTTCCAACCTCTCAATTTGATAAGGTCACATGAAAATGAAACTATTTCTACAAATAAAGCCTTATAAATGGATTCATTGGCTTCATTATATTGATTGCATATTTTGTGCACAATATGGAATGGAGTACAAGTTTTCAAAAATTGTGCCCTTCTAAAAGAACATTTATTTCTCAATGATTGTGTATTATAGTCCTCCTCTGAAATAATTATCTATTGTGTTATAAATGTGTGTTGGCCATATATAATTTTGAACATTACAATTTTTTTCCATCATTTCTTCTAGGATGTCCTTTGATTTAATAAAATAGTCAGGGTTGATTAGATCAAAAGGAATTAACAAAGCATCCTTCATTGAAATATCATTATTTTTTACAAATGAATGAATTATATCATTCACCCCTATTTCATTGAGATTTATTAATTTTATATTTACATCCCCCAATTTACAGAGTTCTATAGGAATATTCAAGGTGTAAGTGATAGAGGAAATATACCATATAGAAAATTCATTGTGTGTCTCATCAGAAGTTTGTGTCAATAGAAGTGTTTCAACCTTTTGTTCAATTTTATTTTTCTCCACTGGTGTGAGTACTTGTATGGACTCTTTCAATTTTGCATACAAATATGTTGCCCTTGCTTGTCTTGTTTTCTTCAATGTTGATTCTCTCATGTCTATAGGGTATCTTTAATACATGTTTGCATAGTGGCAAGTAGAATAAGTTTTTTCCCCTTGTTCATGTTTTTCTTTCAACATGTTTTGTATTATAATAACCAAATTATCTTTGTCTATAAACCTAGACATTTAAAGGTTGTCATAGATACTCAAATGAAACCCAAATGTTTCATAAGAAGGAGAAATATTATTTTTTGTCAACTCCATTTTATTGGGTGTAAATTTAGTGAAATTAATTGTAGCTCAACGAAGAATTTCCTCTTCTCCATTCCATACTTCTAGTTGGAATTGAAGGGCATCTTCAAGTCCATCCTTATCATAGATTGGGATTATTCTAATGAATAAGATTCTTTTCCTAATGTAGTGATAAATAAGTATATATATGAATGCATGTTTGGTGGACTAAAAAATTTAAAATACTAATCAAGAAGAGGAATTTTATCGCCACCATTAAATGGTAGATGTTTGTGTGGATTTTATTTTAGTTTTGGTATTTTATACGGTACTTTATCCAAATTCTCATGGAGTGAGGCCTTCTTCTACCTTTTATCCAAATTCTCTTTGAGTGAGGCCACCTTCTACTTTTTAAGTGTGGTAATTCTTTTTTCACCCAAAGACATTCTGCAAAGCAATTGAAATGATTTAAATATTGATCTTTTGTAAAATATAAGTTACATCTTGCATCGATTCATGTAATTTTTTTGTGTTTAATTAGTTATTAAATGTATCAACAAATGTTGATTCTAAACTACAATACAAAATACATATTCAATCTTTGTAATATATACATAAACTCACACTTTAACTAATAAGGTATAACCAAATCAAAAATAAATTATGTGTACCAGTGAATATAATATTATGGGCAAAGGAATCCACAAACATTTTTTTCAAAGGAGAGAGATGAGTAAAATTATGTTTCTAGTATGTGTTAAAATGCCCATCAACAGGTACATTCAAAGTATCTCCTAGGAGACACATTTCAATCATTCATAAGAGTACATTGGTCCCAGATGATCATTCACACCTATTTTTGGTTATACATTACCAGGTGACATTTTCCAATTTGGAGATCACTCAAACCTATTTTGGTTGTGGTATCCCTAAAATTTGACACTTCAATATTTTGGGGAACCCCCTTTTTTTAATTTTTGCAATTTGGTCTTGTATGTGTCAGTTATATTGCTTGAAGCCAGTCTCTTGAATAAATAACTTGACTTCTATTAGTGTTGTTTTTCATTTTTTTTTTAATTTCCTCAATTATTCATAAATTAATCTAGAGAACTAAATTAATTTGCTTATAAACATCACTCAAATCCTTTTACTCATCCACTTCAGTACTTAAAGCAAGCTAAAATTAACTTATCTTATTTGCAGTGTAAATCAAGTTTTATAAGTTACTTTACTTCCTTGAAAATAATTTAAGTTATCCTAAGAACTTGATTCAATCCTCATAGGATAATTTTTGTTTCTTGAATTACTTTACTTACCAAACTAAATAAGTTAAGTAGTCCTGAAAACCTGACCAACACTCCCTAGTTCTAATCAGGTTTCCCAAGTTACCTTACTTGAAAAAGAAAAAGAGTTAAGTTGTCCCAAAAACTTGACTAACATTATATAGGCCAAATCAGGATTTAAAAAATTCTTTACTTATTTAAATTAATAATTAAAATTAATTCTAATTCATGAACCTAAATTACTCATGAACCTAGACCAAATCGAGATTCCAAAAGTGCTTTACTTCATTACTTAAAATAAGTAAAGTAATTCAAAGATCCTAATTAAAAAGGGAAGTAAAGGTTGATGTGGCTTTTCCATGATTGAAATAAATGTGTTGGCATTGATATAAATTTGAGAAATTCTACCTCATTTCCAAGTCATTGAAACAAGTAATAGCCCCTGTGAACCCCGAGCCATGCATTTTTATTCTCTGGAGCAATTTAGAGCAATTTTCTTCTTGACACATTTATAGTTGAGGTAAGTAATTTATTAATAAACCAATTTTAAATTATTTTTTACTTATTTTAGGTTTTTTATACCCATTTTCTTTTTCTCATGTGGCCATAGTTTTTTGACTATCAATGTTGTTTTGTTTTGTTTTGTTTTCTCTTTCAAATTCTTGGTAAAAGTTGTTTTAAATAAAAAATTGAAATCTAAAAATATATTATCACATTTTATTCATGTTACAAATTTTAAAATCAAAAATATTCATGCAAGCCCTAGTTTTCCAATTTCCCTACCTAATCGGGTTTACCAGTCCCTCTTTCTTACTTTGGGTTTTCAACACCTAGTAACTTGCACTAAAAAACCTAATTCAAAAAGGCCATAATCCTTTAGGTTTCCCATAACTCCTTACTTTTAATCCCTTATCCTAAATAACTAATGTAAGAAACCTTGAACTACATTAAAATCTTAGTCAATCAGGTTTCCCTTCCACTAGTACTTCTTCGAGTTTCTTAACCTTTATAACTTTGCATTTTTACTAGCAAATAGCATCCTACAAAAAGACTTGAATCTCAAGAGACTTCTTTAGGTTCCAAAAACCTTCTTAATTTAGGCGTTTGAACTGAATTAACTCACTTAAGTAAACCAAAGTCCTGACATCGAGCAAACCCATGAACGATTATCCAAGACCCACTCAGGTTTTCCTTGCCTCAGTACTTCATTGGGTTTCTTGAAATTACTTACTTCAAGATTTTGAACTAAAGTAATTTGTTGTTAAAAAATCAAAGTATTTATATCTCAAAATCCTAAACTTCTAAAAAAATTAAGGCTCATACTCTTATAAGATCTATTCAGGGTTTCTAAGCCCTATTACTTAAAGGCAAGATACTTAGTATTTCAAAAATTTCAAACTACTTAGAACCTGAAACTTGTTTAGAAATATTTCAAAGAATAAAGAGTTAACTCCTTTAAAATTTTATAAACTATTTGGATAATTTATTGAGTGTTTTAAAAACACTTATCAAGGTCATTAAAATTTTCTAAAAGCAAATGTCTGGATCAAAGAGTTTAGGAAGGTCAGAAGAAGTAGTGGAATTGGAAGCAAAAGGCAAGATCATTGAGGAGGCCCTAGAGTTAGCTCTTGAAGAGATTATATAAATAATCAAGAAGGGAAAAGAAAAATCAAATAAGGTTAGATTCTAAGAACTAAAAATGAAGTATGAATACAAAGGATACCCCATTGAGTCAAGTATTGTTTCTAAACTCACCGAAATAAGTGACACAGACATGGGGCATGTATCTATGACTGAGATTTTGGAAAGATCAAGGGGCCTTGAAAAGACTCCACTCTTACACTTCATGACCAATAGTGGGATTATTTAGGCCATAGCTTTCCCAATTTTATCTCAACTTCTTGAGTTTGTGTTAGCATGTGCAAAGCATTATGACTCTCTGACTAGGGTGGTAAGAGATGATGTTGGAAATGTGGTTGTGAGATTAGATGTTTAATACCTTAACTATTATTTAAAGATCTCAAAATCACCAAAAGTGATTAATATTTAAATTAAGATGATTTATAAGTAGTGGGAAACCAAAATAGTAGAGTGTATTAAGATTATGAATACATATTACTTGAAGAAAACAAAATAACTTTCAAGGTTCCCCAAGCACATTGTTAGATCAGATTTTGTTTAAGAAGTGGATGACATCATTCAAATTTTATGAAAAATTAATGGACAAAATAATGCCAAATTATTTTCACCCTAGATGTATGCCTATATTATAACCATTGATGTGATTCATAGTTTTGTTAAGACTGACTAGGCAATAATGATCGATGATAACACAGATCAATAGTTGAAGAATGTATTGTAGAGATTTGATTTTAGAATGAATTCATATATTGTATATATAGTAGCCTCTAATGGATCCTTCTCAAGGTTAAATACCAAGGGTACACTATCAATAGTACCAATATATGAATACTATCCTTAGCTAGTCCTTGAATAAAACTACAAGAATTACATTATAGTAAATGATGGTTTATTCTATGAGATTATTTACAAGTTGGTGACATCTTTGAAGCATAGAAGAGTATCAGATGAGGTATGGGATACATTCTCTCTATATGGCTTCATTTTCATTCAATTTCTTGATTTCTCATATCTTAGAGTAGGAGGTTTCTCAAGAACACCTGTCAAGCTGCCAAGGTATCCAATTGAAAAATGGATCCTTATGTAATTTTTTAGGGAATTAGTTGAGTTGCATGATTTAAAATCTAAGGCTCACAAGGTAGCCATTAATTTTCCTATTATAATTATCCATTATCATTGCCCCACTATTTACAAGGCAAGAAATGTGTAGAAAGAGATGTATCATTATTACACTCATACACATTTTGATGTTAGGGAAAATTTTGATTATAGAGGAGTGGCATAGAATATAGTTTCCCTCAAATATATGCATATCCCAACACTAGAATATTTTTGGATTGATTTCAAGGATGAGTTTGATGTAAGAAGAAGGGATAATAGCAAGATGACCATTGAAAAAAATCATACATTTGACTTGGCTATCATTCCTGAGGACATGGAAGATGATGGTATTGTTACTAGTGATGTTTTCCATATAGTAGGAGGAGACAATGCCCCACCTCTAGTGATTATTTTTGGAGATAATCATGACCAAAAAAAATTTATAAAGGACTTTAAATGTTTTGGTGATGACTTCTAATTGGCTACTTGATAAATTTTATTGCATGAAGGAGTTGACAAATGAGACTACTAGAGTGGGATAGAAGAGGAAAGAGATAATAAAAGGATAAAGTAGTCAGGTTCCTGTAAAGAAGTTAAAGCTAAAAAAAATGTTGATGATACATTCTTAGTGGTAAGAGATAAGAAGCTATCATAACCAGCTATTTGTATGTTGCCATTGGTTTTTACTACTCTTATTTCTTCTCCCATTCCTCCTATTCCCACCTCAACTCATTCCACTTCCACTACACCTCCCATGGATTCCTCCATATTAATCCCACCTCTAAAGGTGTATGTCACCAAAACCTCTAAGAAGTCTCTTAGGAAAGAGTCACCACCTCCTCCTTCATTTTTGACACCTGATTCACCACCATTGACTCCTTTGGTCGAGCCACCTACAGTTGAAAAATAACTTGAAGAAGTAAATTCATGGGAAATAATTTCTCAAGAAACTTCTCAAGAAAAGCTAGCATTTGAAATTGAAAAGGAGGTTGTGGGTGAATGAGAAAAAGACAAAGAATAAGAAATAGAGGCTAAGAAAAGAACAAAAATTGAAGAAGTGGAGCCTAAAAATCAAGTTGTTAAATCTATAGAGGAAGCTCAATGAGAGATGGCAACTTAGGAAGTTCCTTCTTAGGAACTAACAGTTCAAGATAGTCACCAAAAATAGGTAATCATTCATTCTAGCACTTCCATGTCAACTAATTTCTCATCTTGGTTGGCTGCACAAACTACTCCTAGTTCAAAGGAAGTGATCAATCTTGAGGAGATAGATTTGAAATTATTGAACAGTCTAGATAAAAGAGGTAAGAAACCAAAATCAGCTCAAGTACCTTCAAAGTTATTAATTGAATCTTTAGGCCAAAATTTTTTTGAGTTAGCAATTCCTCCCCAAGGAATGAGAAAATAAGATTTCACTAGGAGTGACTTAAATTTTACAATAATACCCCTTTGAGAAGTAACAACTGATATTTTGAATGAAGATACTCAAACTTTTATTGATTCTCTTTTTAAGAAGTTGGATGAAGAAAAGGTTGTCAAGGCAAAACTAAAGGAACATGATGCACATTTATGTAAAATAATTACTAAAGTAGCTAAATATTTTCCCTAATAATAAATTACCTCATGAGAACAAATTGAGCCATAATTAATATCTTAGGTAGAGAAAACAAGGGATAGGGCAATGGCTATATATAAATAGATAGATAAAATGAAGCAAAAATACCAAGAACTCTTCCCAATCATCCCAGATTTTCTTCAAGAAATTTTAGATAAGATAGTTGAAATAAAATATGCAAGAATTGAGTTTGAAAATACAAATGGTATTTCCAAACTCCAACATGAAATTATAGAAGTAATAGTGAATTTAAGTGAGAAAATCATGGTTGAAGAACAAATATCTCCTTCTGTAAAGAAGGCAAAACAAGAAGATTATCTCTTATCTTTCTATTTGAGCATCTTACTAGACATGGAAGAGGAGATAAAGAAATTAGAAGAAGATGCATGTAGTACAAAAGTTGATCTTCAAGATTCCTTTTTTGGTGTCACTGATATCTAGTCTAGCGATACATTCCAAGAACCATAAAGCAGTTAAATAAACAATTCAAGTAACATATAGACAAAGCTATAACTCCTTTCACAAACAAGTCAGTCAAAGCTTTGATCAACTATCAGGAGGAACCAAAAATACTTGGACCAAGGATTGAGAGAGTTAAATCTCAATGCATGAGGATAGAGAAAGAAATGTTGATATTGGAGATAAAAATACATTCCATTGCAAAACTAGATGATGTAGCAATCCAATAAATGATATCTCAACACATAAAGTACAAAGAAAAATGCAAAAGCCAGATTCATGAAGTAGACTCACTAGAGTCTAATTATTGAACAATTCTTCTTCTTCTTCTCTTTTTTCTTCTTTCTTCATACACACTATGAATAATCTTGTTATCAGTAATCATTATGTAAAAGTAATATCATTTATTGATTTATTTGTTAAAGTAAAATTACTTTTGTAAATTTCAATAACTTAAGTAATTTGGTCAAAAGTAGATGTTGGAATATCTTGAAGCTTTTACATCCAACCATATTTACCATGAAGGTAAAGGTGAGGTAGATTCTCTAGAAAAAAAAATAGCCAATGAAATTGAGGAGACCTTTATTATTGAGGGAGAAAAACTAATAGAGTCACTTGAAATGAATTTTAAATATTTGAGTGATGTTTCTCAATCAGAATGAATTAAGACCCCCAACCATTGGCATGCATAGACATATCTCCCAAAGCTTAGAATTCGAGCTCACTTGAGTGCTAGTAATGAATTATAGCTTGGTACAAAGGGAATAAATCTATTTAATAAAGCCCAGTAAGGATTTCTCACACTATAGATTGAAGCTAGCTAGCAACAAAAATGAATACACCTATCTACCTTCATAGTGCATGAGGGAAAATGGATTTTTGGGGATTTATCATAGACTCGAGGCTGAATTTGATTAAAAAACCCCATAGAATTTCTCACTTTCACTTTATGGAGTTGGAAGCAGTAAAAATGGTGTTTGGAAGGGATTTTTTAATAGATAGAAGAAGATACATAGTCAAT
Organism: Torreya grandis; assembly: GCA_037957365.1. Taxonomy (NCBI): domain Eukaryota; kingdom Viridiplantae; phylum Streptophyta; class Pinopsida; order Cupressales; family Taxaceae; genus Torreya; species Torreya grandis. The sequence goes on along the minus strand of JARHVA010001834.1, from coordinate 2,460,182 downwards.
TCAAACATAGATTCTTGGTTTTTTTCATCTCTAATGTATCTTGAAGGGGAGAAGGTAGACATTCTACTACTGTTGCATGAAATTTTCAAGTCAAAATATCAGGGAAATGATCTGGAGGTGGTGCTATGGGCAGAGTTGGGTGTGGGGATTCCATGGGCCTTAGATCTTTCTTTATTGATCTTTCCATATTTTAGGGATCTACAAATTTTATTTCTCCTTAATATGATATACATGCCTCTTTAAAATCACTACCACTAAGACACCATCAAAAAAAAATTCCTCAAGCACTCTTATGCACTTGACTCAGAGCTAAATGGGTAATGTGGTTCATAGAGTTGGTAGAAAATGGTGACTTATATGGGTTCCCTTTACTAATGATTTAATTTTACAATGTAATTTTTATGTAAATTCTAATGTATTAGAGAGAAATTTTTGGAACAAATATAAAACCCATGGGGTTTTTTGTAATAGAATGACTTTTAGGGGCAAGCTACTCCCCATTTGTAAGATTTTTTTGAATCAATACTAATAAAAATCCTGCTATGTAGTTTATCAATCAAAAAAATCCAATTTTAATTATCTTTTGTATAAGAGTAGGAATAATAGTATAATATAAAATCAAAAAAAATCTAATTCAAATCATATGCTAGTTTGGATAAGGGTGAATTGGATGATTCAATTGACAAAATTACATAAATCCCTTAATTTGCTCTGAAGTCACCAAAAAATTTGAGGAGTAATTAATCATTGGTGAATATAAGGTAACACCCTTTTGGGAAAATAATAACCTAAATTTTAGATAATCCCAACCACTTGGGTTGATTCTGTTAGTTAGCCAAATTGCTTGCATAACCTAAACATAAAGCTTGGCATCTTTTTAAGGTTTTGCATACTAGAAATTTGAGAACCAACAAAAGGCTTCAAAAAATTTAAGAAAGGAAACTCGCATAGATCCATGTGATGCCCATGCATTTCTCAAGATGGGTGAGTTATTAATATCATGAGACCCCAATGCAACCTTTAATTATTTTAAGACAACAAAGTATTTTCTAAATAACAATGAAGAAGAAGTACCCATTAAATTATTAAACAACATTGGTGTTCTTTATGTTGAGCATGATGAACTAGAGTTGGATCAACAAACTTTTATGGAGGCATTAGGAAATGGCATTTGGGTTGAATTCATAAACAAAATTCCCAATTCCAATTATGTAGTTTTTTCTATGTGCTTTAAGGATATGGAATTCTTCTAATGACTAGAATAAGGTGGTGTTTCACTTGAGTTACAAGTTCAATTCCCATATGCTCCAAATTTTGTAAAGAAACTAATGAAAAAATAAACATGCACAATAGTGGATTTCCAATTCAAGGTATCTCCTAATAGATACATTTCAAACATGCACAAGAGTGTATTTCCCCTTCAAGGTATCTCTTAGGAGATACATTTCAAATAGGCACAAGAGTGGATTTCTCCTACAAGGAACAAGTGGAATTTCCTTTACATATAAGGCACTATTGGGTGATATTTTTAAATCCCCTGTAATATCTTCAATTTATCTAGTAGGAGATACCTTTCAAACATGCACAAGAGTCTATTTCCCCTTCAAGGTATCTCATAGGAGATACATTTCAAATAGGGACAACAATTGATTTCTCCTTCAACAAAAAGTGAAATTTTTATTTACATGGAAAGGGGTGATATTTTGAAGGCCCTTATAATACCTTCAAGGTATCTCCTAAGATATACCTTTCAAGCATAAGAGTGGATTTCCACTTTATCTTCCTATCTTACATTAACCATTCCTAACATTGGTTTTACAGGGTCCTCTTTTATGTCTCCTAACCAAAATATTTTGATTAATATTTATCCTAAATCTAACAATAAGGCCCCTTCATGTTTATTAATACAAATGAGACCCTATAGTTAAAAACTTAGCCTAAGCACATGGCATACCTATATCAACAAACTTTTGGAGGAAGATGGAGATCTAATGAGTAGAATTGAAAAAATATTAGGGACCATGCTGATAAAAGCTTCACAACCCACTACCATTGGGTTAATATATGATTAATAATTCAAGATGAAAGCCACCTTATCCATCCAATAAATTATAAATATATGCTATTTTGTTAGCATATATGTTTTCTAGGTTGATCTAGTGTTGAAGGTCATATATATTCTAGAACTTTTCATGAAAGGATAGTTGTCCTTATTTCATACATATGTATCTTGAAAATTTATTGGTAAACCACCTATGATCTATATAAATAGGCAATTTTACCATTTTTAAAAACAAGCACAAGAGTGGATTTCTCCTATAAGGAACAAGTGGAATTTACTTTGCATAAGAGGCACTACTAGGTGATATTTTGAAGGCCCCTATAATACCTTCAATTTATCTTATAGGAGATACCTTTAAAATATGTACAAGATTTGATTTCCCCTTCAAGGTATCTCCTATGAGATACATTTCAAATAGGGACAAGAGTTGATTTCTCCTTCAACAAACAAGTGCAATTTTCCTTTATATGGAAAGCATTATTCGGTGATAGTTTGAAGGCCATTATAATAACTTAAAAGTATCTCCTAGGAGATACTTTTCAAGCACAAGATTGGATTTCCACTTCAAGGTATCTCATAATATATACCTTTCAATCACAAGAGAGGATATACCTTTTCACAGAAGGCACTACTAGTGATATTTTGAAGGCATATGTAATACCTTCAAGGTATCCCCTAGGAGATACGTTTTAAACATGCAAAATAGTGGATTTCCAATTTAAGGTATCTCCTAAGAGATACCTTTAAAACATGCACAAGAGTGGATTTCCCCTTCAAGGTATCTCTTAAGAGATACCTTTCAAACAGGCACAAGAGGGAACAAGTGGAATTTACTTTACATAGGAGGCACTACTAGGTGATATTTTGAAGGGCCCTATAATACCTTCAATGTATCTTGTATGATATACCTTTAAAACATTCACAAGATTTGATTTCCCCTTCAAGGTATCTCCTAGGAGATATATTTCAAATAGGGACAAGATTTGATTTCTCCTTCAACAAACAAGTGCAATTTTTCTTTACATGGAAAGCATTATTGGGTGATAGTTTGAAGGCCCTTATAATACCTTCAAAGTATCTCCTAGGAGATAATTTTTAATCACAATAGTGGATTTCTACTTCAAGTTATCTCATAAGAAATACCTTTCGAGCATAAGAGAGTAGATACCTTTTCACAAAAGGCACTAGTGGTGATATTTTGAAGGCATATGTAATACCTTCAAGGTATCTCCTAGGAGATGCCTTTCATACATGAACAATAGTGGATTTACAATTCAAGGTATCTCCTAAGAGATACCTTTAAAACATGCACAAGATTTTATTTCCCCTTCAAGGTATTTCTTAGGATATACCTTTCAAACAGGCACAAGAGTGGATTTCTCCTAAAAGGAATAAGTGGGATTTACTTTACATAGGCGGCACTACTAGGTGATATTTTGAAGGCCCATATAATACCTTAAATGTATCTTGTAGGAGATACCTTTAAAACATGCACAAGATTATATTTCCCCTTCAAGGTATCTCCTATGAGATACATTTCAAATAGGGACAAGAGTTTATTTTTCTTTCAACAAACAAGTGAAATTTTCCTTTACATGGAAAGCATTATTAGGTGATAGTTTGAATGCCCTTATAATACCTTCAAAGTATCTCCTAGGAGATACTTTTCAAGCATAAGAGTGGATTTCCACTTCAAGATATCTCATAATAAATGCCTTTCAATCACAAGAGAGGAGATACCTTTTCACAGAAGGCAATACTGGTGATATTTTGAACGCATATGTAATACCTTCAAGGTATCTCCTAGGAGATACCTTTAAAACATGCACAATAGTGGATTTTAAATTCAAGGTATATCCTAAGAGATACCTTAAAAACATGCACAAGAGTGATTTTCCCTTCAAGGTATCTCTTAGGAGATACCTTTCAAATAGGCACAAGAGTGGATTTCTCCTACAAAGAACAAGTGTAATTTACTTTACATAGGAGGCACTACTGGGTGATATTTTGAAGGCCCCTATAATACCTTCAATTTAGCTTGTAGGAGATACATTTAAAACATGCACAAGATTTTATTTCCCCTTCAAGGTATCTCATAAGAGATACATTTCAAATAGGGACAAGAGTTGATTTCACCTTCAATAAACAAGTGCAATTTTCCTTTACATGGAAAGCATTATTGGGTGATAGTTTGAAGGCCCTTATAATACCTTCAAATTATCTCCTAAGAGATAATTTTCAAGCACAATATTGGATTTCCACTTCAAGGTATCTCATAATATATACATTTCAAGAACAAGAGAGGAGATACCTTTTCACAGAAGGCACTACTAGTGATATTTTGAAGGCATATGTAATACCTTCAGGGTATCTCCTAGGAGATACCTTTCAAACATGAATAATAGTGGATTTCCAATTCAAGGTATATCCTAAGAGATACCTTTAAAACATGCAAAATATTGTATTTCCCCTTCAATTTATGTCTTAGGAGATACCTTTCAAACAGGCACAAGAGTGGATTTCTCCTACAAGGAACAAGTGGAATTTACTTTACATAAGAGGCACTACTAGGTGATATTTTGAAGGCCCCTATAATACCTTCAATATATCTTGTAGGAGATACCTTTAAAACATGCACAAGACTCAATTTCCCTTCAAGGTATCTCTTAGGAGATACATTTCAAATAGGGACAAGATTTGATTTCTCCTTCAACAAACAAGTGCAATTTTCCTTTACATGAAAATCATTATTGGGTGATATTTTGAAAGCCCTTATAGTACCTTCAAAGTATCTCCTAGGAGATACTTTTCAAACACAAGAGTGGATTTCCACTTCAAAGTATCTCATAAGAGCTAACTTTCAAGCATAAGAGAGGATATGCCTTTTCATAGAAGGCACTACTGGTGATATTTTGAAGGCATATGTAATACCTTCAAGGTATCTCCTAGGAGATACCTTTCAAACATGCACAATAGTGGATTTCCAATTCAAGGTATCTCCTAAGAGATACCTTTCAAACATTCATAAGAGTGTATTTCCCCTTCAAGGTATCTCTTAGGAGATAGCTTTCAAATAGGCACAAGAGTATATTTACCTTTAATTATTCAAGCACAAGAGAGGAGATAGCTTTTAAGCAAAAGAGTGGATTTCTTGTGCCCACTATTACTGATAAGGTTAAAGCACCCTTGATTGAATAATATCCATCTTATCCACATTTTATCAATGAAAAAAATAATTGTGGCATAGCATGGCTTTATCACACCATGAGGAAAAAATCATAGTGCAACGAACAAAGTTTGTTGCACTCCATTCAACTTTAGAAGGTAATGACTTGATGATTTCTAATTTGAAATAAAGTTGGGAAGAATTTGTTACTAGTTAGTGACCAAGAAATAATTCTTCAAGGAATACATGTTGAATAGACTATGGTCCATAATGTAATGTTTTCATAGACCCAAGAATTGAGTAATTTTCAAAATTCTCTTGCTATCGAGGACACTCAGATTACTGATTTTCAAAATTATCTTACTATCAATGACATGAAGATTAATTATTTTCAAAATGTCATGCAAAGATAAACATGAGAGATTGAAGTTCAGATAGAGGGTCCAATAAGATTTGTTCCCTCTTTCCTTGTTCCATTACATGAAATAATATCTTCCTGGCATATCACCCAAAATAAAATTCAAAAATTGAAGGATGAAAATGCCAAACTTAAGGAGGAATCTCATAAGTATTTGGCAAAATCCTAACTACAATTGCAAAAAGCACAAGCTTCTATCTAGCAAATTTGTGTTATTTTTGACAAACTATTAGCATGCAGGAAGCCTTCATTAGTTTATCTTCTTTCCTTACATGAAATTTTTTATAAATGGCATATTCAATTAATTTCCCTTAGTTTTACACATATCATTGAATATGAGCATGTATGTATGGATATTTTTCTAAAAAGCATTGAATAAAGGTAGGATGCCATTTTTGAGTTCTATAACTTCAATTTGTTGTTGGAGAGACACAATTACATTCCTTTTTTCTCCATTCTAAAGAAAAAAAATTCATGGAAATAGTTCAATAATAGATTTCTAAAATTACAAAGCACCACTGGGTTATGCATGAGACCACAATTTCAAGAAGCAAATAAACTTATTTCTTCTTTTCAACCACTATATTATATGCATATGAAGAACAAGTATCATGAGCTATTCATATCTAATATTGTTTCTTTTAGAGCTTTTCTAAACCTCCATTATGCCAATGGTTTCAATGCATGTCTTTCCAGGTGGGAGACATTACCTATTGAGTTGAAGCACAGGGAAGTCCTCAACCCCACAAATATTAAATGGAGTCTAAGAAGATCTAAAGTAGTTTTCCAAATAATCACTTGATACTTAGAGGAAAGAGGTTTATATGTCTACATTGGGATGAGGTTTATGCCTCTTATCATTTTTTATCCTCTATCTCCATGGTGGTGTTGCATTTTGTTGATGCTTAATTTTGTAACTAATCACCAAAGTTGTGGGAAGTTTCAAAGATGTGGGACTTGACCCTTGAAATGACCTCCATATTTTTAAGAAGCTAGATTTTCTCTTATTGGTTTGAGGTAAAGGGAAAAGAAACAATGCATAAAAAAGTATTTAAACTACTAAGGTGATATGCCAAGATTATATTCCTCTACCAAATAGCACAGTAACTAGTACTAACAGAATTCACTGAAAGGATTTAAAGAGAATAAATCATGATCAATAATTCTAGAAAAAACTATAGACTAATCAAAGTCTCATAACCAAAAGATAGCATGTATCATCATCTATCTCAATAGCACAATATTAATTTTAACAATATTGACTAAAAATAATTAAAGAGCATATAGCATGATTAACAATTTTAGTTTTTATGCAAAACTAACAAAATTATTATAACAAAAAATGAAAATCAAGAATTAAAAATAGATTATAATTACATATAACACCACTCTCTCTTCTTATTTTGATAGAATAATAAAGTACATAAGGAAAATTACACAGAATATCCAATTCAACCTCTCAGGGGAGGCATTTGTTAAGGTAGAAAATGATTCAAAAATTAGATCCTAAACTCTCCATTCTTCTACATGAATCTCTCTAGTCACCTTTTATGGCCATCACATCTGCTACTTATACCCAGAAATATCCATCATGGGTTGTAACCACTTGCATAGATTCTAACTACACCTCCACAAATTTTAAATCTAAAACATGCATGCCACTATAGCTAAACAACTTGGCATCTAATTTAATCATTTCAGCCAACTGTCTCTTTCATTCTGTTTCAACTATAGCTCCCACTTGTCTTTAACCTATAGTCCCTCAAAGCTTGGACACGTGGAAGATTTTATGGCTTTTAACTATTTGACTCTTCTTTCCTTTTTGTTTCACAAATCTTTTAGATTTCTTAGCTCTTTTGGTCTTCAGGGCCCACTATGTTGACACATGGTAGCTTCACACTTGAAAGAGTCCTTTTGATGATTAATTTCCCTTGAAAGAGTACCAAAGTGACAAGTGGAATCATCCACTTTATCTGAGTCTTGAAGATGTTCTCCTCTTTAATAAAAGAGACTCCTCCAAGGTTTAGTGCTCACCATTAGGTTTGCTATTGTGATCCACACTGTCAATTTACCGTTGACCCTTTGACTCTAAAAATAATCATTGTTTATACACGTGGTAGCTTTGTGCTTAATGGAGGCTCTTTGATATTTGATTCTCTTTGAAAGAGTGATAAAGTGACAAGTGGAAACATCCATTGTCATTAGAGTCTTAAATCCTTTATGAGGCTTTAACAAAAAGATTGATTTGAACTCGTGAATTACAATGACCTAAAATGTTATATAGCCACCTATACTTAGTTGAAAAAAATATATATGTGTGTCCCAAGTATAAAATAAAATTTATAATTTTAATTCTAAGTTGATGGTGACTAATGAAGGACTTTGTTCCTGCATGGAAGAACTTCCATAAAATTCTCAAATCAAAATTTCTTCCACTATAGGTCACTCAAAGATTCTACAATGTGGCCTACAAATTGGCCCACTCTACCTTTGATGGATATTGTAACTTATATAGAGCTTGAAAATCTCTATCTAGCTCTATCATCTCCTTATGAGAGAAAACTTGGAGGTTTTACATCACTAAAAGCAACTAAAATTCTAATTTTTCAATTAGAATCAAAACAATCTCTACCTCAGTGACTATTGAAGAATCAATGAGGGACTTGAAAACTGTTTGATCATTTTGTTTTATGACCAGTAGATTTTAAATCTAGTCTTCCATCAGCACCATGTTTTCATTTGGGAAAGGAGAAGGGAGTCCCAAATGGACTAATTCTTCAATGTGCCCTTTGATCTCATTTACGCCTTCCTTCAAAAGGTTGAGTAGATTCTTGCATTTGGATGTGGATTTGTTGTAGCTTAGAATCTCACTTACCTTTCCTACTACTACATGTCTATCTATGAGTCTAGTTACTTGTAGAGTTTCATCATATGTATCATATAAATTTTGAATTAGTAACTTTGATTTAGGTACCTTGGTAGCAAATGAAAGTAGGATATTCTCCATAAAGGAGTCTACTTTTACACATAGTCCAAACATCAAATCTAAATTTTAATTCAAGCTTCAAGTGGGTCACGTCTACTGATATTCTCTTCTAACAAGAGACATAGAGTTCCTTGACCATGGACACAAATCTAATTGATTGGGGTCATTGGGTTGACTCCTCTTTCAATTTTTCTACTTTTTCCTCAGAGTCCTTGAAGTTTTCTTGCCACTTACCCTTTTCTACCTTGGTAGCATTTATCTTATGATACACCTAAGTAAATTCCACTTCTTTGTCATTAACCCTCTTCTTAAGGAGATTATTTTCATGTTCTAATGAGATAATTGAGGCTTTAGCTGCATTGAGCTCCTACTGTAGAGACTTTACTTTATCTTCTAAAGTATTCATGACTTCCGTAGACACCACCTCCTTAAGATCCTTATTGATCTGGGTCATCTCCTTGTCCCTGGCCTTGAAATCTAAAGAAATGTAGCTCATATTTGCTTGTGCCTATAGCAAGCTTGATTCTGCCTTATGTAACTTGTTTTAGACTTTAAGATAGTCTATGGTAACCACAGACATAGTTTCATTCATGAGCTCCACTTTGTCTTAGGGTCTGAATTGATTAGATCCATGGTTATTGTAACCATTATGTAGTCTTTAAGTTAAATTTGCTCTAGTGGCTTATTGACATTTGGTACCATGTGAGAGATAGTGAGGGTGTTATTCATGGTCATACAGTGACCTCATTTGTTGTTACCATTGCTCTGACCTCTTTTTTCCTATGTTTCTCCATTCTTGCCTCTCTTTGCCTCTTAGTCATGTTTGACTAACTATGGAAGTTTGTCAAAGAGGTCACTACACCACTAATGAAGGGATACCCATGGGGTAAACCATAAGGCACAGTGATTGCCTATTGGGGTTGGTCTTGTGAAGAAGATAGGATTTTCAAGACCCTAGGGGAAAAGCTTGGTAAATTTAATGGTTGGGAAGTGAATGGGAATGAGGAACCTGATGGAATTAGTGTTTGACTCGACATAGCTAAGAAGGTGGAGAATGTTAAGGTGTATGAAGGAGGTGGTATTAATGTTTGAGTATAAAATTAGGGAGGAGTCATTTATGAGGTGGTAGCTACCTCTTTCTCCTTGTTCCCTTCCTAAGACTCTACCTTTTATTTCTTCCTCTGAGGGCTCTCTATAGAATCTTCTTTTTATGTTTAGGTCGTCACAAGCTATGATGAGTTTAGAACATCTTATGCAAATAATGTCACCTAGGAAGAATATAATGGGGGCTCATCTGTAAGATTTTTGGATGTAGACTAGACCACCCTTTGTTTTTTCCAACTCACTAATAGATGGTTGCCAGTTTGAAGCTATATGTACTATTTCAAATGTCTCTACCTCTTGTGTCCCTTTATATGGATCTGAAAGGTTACTTGTATCCAGGCTAGAAGCAAGACTAGCATGAGCCTTATCCCATAATTTCTCCCATTCTTGATATGTGGATACATCTTCAAAATACTCAGTAAATTCATAAATTTCCTACCTATACTTCTAATAGGAAGCTATTTTATCTTGATCCCAACTATTCCTAACCAAGGCCTATCTCAAACCTTTTTTCATAACTCTTATTAGGTCATAATTCTAAAGAAGATGATAAATGACTCAACATACACATCTGGGGTATCTTTTTTGGGACACCTTCTATCCTCAAATAATGTTTTGCTCTCATGTTTGAAAGAAGTAGGTACCTTACTCTTGGTGAGCCAAGAAGTCATGAAACCATTTGGATCATATTTCCATGAATCTTGAATGAGAACCAACCCATATGTAGCTAGTTTATTTGTCATAATAAACTCTTCTTTCCTCTTAACCACTATAATACCAGCCCTAGTTAATTGGATGTCATGGAAGGCCCTCTTCTTCCTCCCTAATCCAAACTAAGAATCTATATCCACTAATTATCAGGCCACTTCTAGACCCACAACTCTATTGGTCAAAACCTTGGGAAGCATAAAAGACTCTTCCAAAAAACCATGGACCCTAATAAAATAATGATGAGCTTCAAATAAAAAATCATAGTGGTGTCAGGCATTAGACAAGATGGCCCTGATGGAATCATTCATTCTATTTCTTATGCCATCAAGATCCAACTTCACTAATAGTGGTGCTACAAAACACTCAAAAAACTCATAAACATCTGATGACTCTGACAACACATGAGTCCATGCAGATATAGGTATAACCTTCTAAGGGTTTACTACCTCCAAGTCCCATAGGGTCAAACTTATATTGTGTCAATAAAATTGGCTATTCTTATATAAAATGAGGTGGAACATATATGAGGAATACCTAAAAGTGGGATGAACTCTAAAATTTGTAATCTACTGACATAAGGAGTAGGAAATATGCTTTGTAAATTCAAAATTGTATACTTGTGTCCTATAAATAGTCCTCATTCAAAAAAGAGCCACTTGTTGCCAATCTTGCACCATTTTATCACTATCTTTTCCAAAAATGAAGGAAAGCATCAAACATGCATCTTGTGACTCTTGAGTCAACATGCCTAAATGAAAAGGTAGGGGTTGAGGTCTGGTAATATCTTCTACCAGATGTAATTCTTTGTTTAAGTTGTTTCTAGTGTAATTGAGACCAAACATGTCTTAGTTGATCCATATCATAGAAGCTGGCTAAAGGATCATGTTGTAAACCTAGCATGTTGTAGATAGCTTATGGGTTGATCACTACTCTGATCAGTCCCTTCTAAATTATCACATTAATAGAATCAAAGTTTTGGGCACATAAGTCCACCAATTCTAGGTATGGGTGAACTATTGGCACCATCTATTGGTCTAAACCTAAGGTTTAAACCCTCATACCAAAAGTTTTAGACTTGATTTGGTTTAACATTCTTGCATGTGTTGAATCCCTTAGGGTTTCAGTCAATTTGGTCAAAATAAGTTTAGAAATATAATCTACATAATCAAAAATGAGGGAAAAATCTCTATAAATAACTTTCATTGCTTCCCTGGTTCTTGGGTAAGTAACTTTGTGGTGTGCAAGAGCTGAGGCATAAAACTTTGATGATTTTGATGTAGCAACCATTTTCTTCTAAGACTCTTAGATATGAGGATACTCTTTGTTGCTTCTTATCTCAGAACTTTGCTCACTCGAACTCAAAAAATAGATTACAATTATTTGTTTGGCTCTTAATAAAATTATATGCTCAAAGGTAAAGAAATGAGACTCAAAATCTCTTTAAAAACTATTGCCTCTACAAAACGTGAATTAATGACTCTCCTTGATGAAATAGTCACATCTCATTAAAAGGATCTTAATTCGATACTACAAGGCATCAATCATCAAATCTTGGAGATATTTAACTCAAAATTTGGATCTGAGTAAGAGGTTTGAATCAAGAAATTTGGATTAAGGATTAGTCATCCCACTTATTTGTGAGTGGACTTGTAAAAGGTGAAATGTGGAGGAAAAATGATGAGCCTTTCATATAGCTCATCATAGTTATATAAACTATCCCTATAGTTTTGCATTTGGTTATATATTGTATTGCATTTAATAGTTAAATTCTGACCTAAGTAGGATATGAATGCAATTTGTTCATTGTTTATATGCAATTTATTGTTGATTCTTTACCTTGTTATTGTGTCTTTACTTGGATGAATAGCACAATTTTGAGTACAAATAAACATCCCACGGATGGGGTAATTTTGAGTAGAGGAATACATCCCAAGGATGGGATAATTTGGAGTACATTAAAACATTATAATGAGGGGTAATTTTGAGAAGTCAACATAGAGTTTTTACAATTTGTTCGTCTACAATTTTAAGGATTCAACAAGCAAGCTCTGATGATTGAACATTTAGAGGACACACCAAATATGCTATATAATTTCTCCAAATATACTCTATGTGTGCTCTATATACATACATAGTATGCTCTAATTAAGTCTAAGAATGCTCTAAACATATGTATAGGGTGATTGAAAGACCTATATTAGATGCTTCGAAGATATCTGGATGTAATCCAAAGACTAAAAAAATTATGTGTAATACATACTATTGAGATAAATTAGGAGAATTTTACTACAAAAAATTTGTTTGAAAAAAAATTACTGGATGCAAATGATAGTTGGCAACCAAAAAAAAAGAATAGACATACAAATCTTCAACCCCATACTGCTTCCCACCCCTAAAAAACTACTCCCTAAACAATAGTTTCTCTTATATAATAGGTGCAGATATTTTATAAGCAATTTTTTAATATATAATGATGCATCAGACCCCTCTACCAAATAATATCAATGCACGACATAAAATTTCATCACCCCAAATAATAATGCTAGGTGTTATTCAATCATTCATTCATTAAATTTTATGTGGGAAATGTTTTCCACCCCTAAAAATGACTTTTCAATTCAGTCTAAAATGGAAAGAATTCAACCCAAATAATAATCAAGCCAAAAATGACTTTTCAACCTAGTCTAAAATAGAAACAATTCACAGTATCTGAATAAAGCCAACAAATGAATGATGTGATGAGATAGAGATGGTGGAACCATTGAAACCCTCTCGCATCATGACACCTTTTTACTATGATTATTTTCTTATAGTTAATAAAAAATGTTTGATTTCCCCTCACATTCACCATTTGGGTCCCTATTGAATACAAGTAAGCACTAAACAATCCTAATCACTACCATTTAATTATATCAACCATTTCATAACAAAACCCTAGGTCTATCATAATCTCATCGATTTCATAACTTAAATTAATATTTAATGAATAAAAGGTTCATGTGAAGCTAATAAAATCACACATTTTAGATACAGTAAAACAATACATTACATATTAGAATAAATACCTAAAAAGAAGCACCTACAGAAATGATAGTGAAAAATGGGGCCAAAGCTTCCACCAATAACACCACACCTACAAAAATGATGATGAAAAATGGAGTTAATGCTTCCACCACTACCACCACAGTTAACCTAATAGTCAATGAATGTTTTTTGGCCCTCAAAAGGGAGAGAGAAAATAATGGAAAGAGAAAAAGATAAACTTAACCCTAATTTTGAAGCATGTGGGAAAATTATTTTAAAAAATATTTTAATATTATTATTTAAACATATTAAACATTTAAATAATTATTAAATATTATTAAACATTTTAACATGATTAAATTGTGTCATAGGGATTTGAATCCTTAATTTTTAGCCCCCATAGAATACCTTTGAGGTAATTATTAAATTTAACAATTCAAATACTTGTGAGAGTGAGTCACCTTTCTTGAACTAACAAACTATTAATATTTAGAGATGAATTTGACCCCAAAATCATACATACTAACTCAAAACATAGACTTGGGAAAGAATTTTGTGAGGTTATCTAAATTATGGTTATGTGAGGGCATAACTAATCTACACCATACCAATCTATAAACATTGTTAACTTTTCATTCATGACAACAAGGCGTCATGTGATATCTAAATGTAGAGTCATGGTTAAACATTTCAGCCAACAACACATTGAGTACTTCAACTTTAATGCCCAATATTGGGGTCAAAATTAAGGGAGTTGTAATTTAGATGTAGAGATTGTGCTAATTATTTAGAAATAATAGGTTCTTGCATAATAAGTGGAGTTTCTTTCATCCATATTTTTTGAAGATGTAACATAAGAAAATTGTCTAATAACCTGGATTTGACTCCTTAATTTTTGGCACCCCCCAAGGAATTATACCTTTGATATAATTTAATTCACCAATTCAAATACCTCTGAGGGTGAGTCACATTTCTTGAACATAAAAACTAGTAATATTTGAAGATGAATTTAACCCCATAATGGAAATTAAAATAAGTGACACAAAATCATACCTGGTAACTCAAATACCTCTTGAAAAAAGATTTTGTGTGCTTATCTATTTAATTATAAAATAGCAATAGACTCATCATAACAAATTACACTTGATGGGTCTCTTACCATAGGTTTTTGGATCACATCCAGGGGATCATCAGAATTAAAAAATGTTCAATGATCCACTATAAGACCATATTAAAGCCATTGTAATCACCAAGAAAAAACCTGATAACCCACAATTGTGCTCCTAATGTAGTGAATACAGATGCACCCTGATCGAAACCAATGGAGTTGCAATTTTGGCGTAGTCTAGATTGTGCTAATGATCTAGAAATAATAGGGTCTTACATAATAAGTAGAGTTTCATCCACATTTTTTGAAGATGTAACATAAGAAAATTGTCTAATAGGGATTTGACTCCTTAATTTTTAGCTCCCTCCCCCCCCTGAATTATACCTTTGAAATAATTTAATTCACCAATTCAAATACCTATGAGGGCGAGTCACCTTTTTTGAACTCACAAACTAATATTAAATGGAGACAAATTTGACCCCAATGGGTAATTAAAATAAGTGACACAAAATCATACCTAGTAACTCAAAGACCTCTTGGGAAAGGATTTTGTGTACTTATCTATTTAATTATAAAATAGCAACAGACTCATCACAACAAATTACACTTGATGGGTCTCCTACCATGGGTTTTTGGATCACATCCAGGGGATCATCATAATTAGAAAATGTTCAATAATTTATTATAAGACCAATTAATACAATGAAAATTATAAAACTATTCAAATATGATCAAATAGAATTAAAATTATCATCATGAAACTTTGAAATTGATGGTAATGATTAAGAAATAATTATTAGGATCTTGCTTAATAAGTGGAGTTTCATCCACAGTTTTTGAACTGATGTAACATTAATATTAATTATTAGGATAAATAAGTGACACAAAACCAAACCTAGTAACTCAAAGACCTCTTGAGAAAGGATTTTGTGTGCTTATCTATTTAATTCTAAAATAGAAACTGACTCATCGTAACGAATTACACTTGATGGGTCTCCCACCATGGGTTTTTGGATCACATCCAGGGGATCATTCAGAATTAGAAAAAGTTCAATAATCAGCTACAAGACCAATTAGTACAATGAAAACTATAGAACTATTCAAATATGGTCAAATAGAAGTAAAATTATCATCATAAAACTTTTGAACCGATGGTAATGATTTAAAAATAATTATTAGCCTCTTGCATAATAAGTGGAGTTTCATCCACATTTTTTGAATTGATGTAACATTAATATTAATTATTAGGAGAAACAATTGTTGGTGGTATAATAGAACACATTCACATTAGAATAGATGATGTCTTTCAAACATATATTTCAAACCACTTCAAATATTTATCATATTTCAAAGCCCAAAATTCTTCTTGGTTGCTTATAGCTTTTTTAATGCCATTGTAATGAAAGCAATTTCTCCATTGCAATCACCAAGACAAAACCTAATCACCCATAATTGTGCTCCTCATGCAGTGAATATAGATGCCCCCAGATCAAAACCAAGGGAGTTACAATTTTGATATAGTCTAGATTGTGCTAAATATTTAGAAATAATAGGATCTTGCATAATAAGGGGAGTTTCATCCACATTTTTTTAAGATGTAACATAAGAAAATTGTCTAATAGGGATTTGACTCCTTAATTTTTGGCCCCCTCCCCCCCCTAAAATATACCTTTGAGATAATTTAATTCGCCAATTCAAATACTTGTGAGGGTGAGTCACCTTTCTTGAACTCACAAACTAATATTAAATGGAGATGAATTTGACCCCATAATGGTAATTAAAATAATTGACACAAAAGCATACCTAGTAACTCAAAGACCTCTTAGGAAAGGGTTTTGTGTGCTTATCTAATTAATTATAAAATAGCAACAGACTCATCGTAACAAATTATTGACTTGATGGGTCTCCTACCATGGGTTTTTGGATCACATCCAGGGGATCATCAAAATTAGAAAATGTTCAATAATCTCCTACAAGACCATAGTACAATGAAAATTATAGAAGTTCAAATATGGAAATAGAAGTAAAATTATCATTGTGGAACTTTGGAACCAATGGTAATGATTTAGTAAATAATTATTAGGCTCTTGCATAATAAGTGGAGTTTCTTCCACATTTTTTGAAGATGTAACATTAATATTAATTATTAGGAGAAACAAGTGGTGGTGGTATAATAGTAGGCATACACATTGGAATAGATGGTATCTTTTGAACATATATGTCATAACACTTCAATTTTTTTATCATATTTATAAACCCAAAATCCTTCTTGGTCACTTCTAATTTCTTTAATGTCATTGTAACAAAAGCAAATTATCTAATAGGGATTTACATTGGAATAGATGGTGTCTTTCGAACATATATGTCATAACACTTCAATTTTTTATCATATTTATAAACTCAAAATCCTTCTTGGTCACTTCTAATTTTTTTAATGTCATTGTAACAAAAGCAAATTATCTAATAGGGATTTTACTCCTTAATTTTTAGCCCCCTCTCCGAATTATACCTTTGAGATAATTTAATTCACCAATTCAAATACTTATGAGGGAGAGTCACCTTTTTTGAACTTACAAACTAATATTTGGAGACAAATTTGACCCCATAATGGTAATAAAATTAAAATAAGTGACACAAAATCAAACCTAGTAACTCAAAGACCTCTTGGGAAAGGATTTTGTGTGCTTATCTATTTAATTATAAAATAGCAACTGACTCATCGGAATGAATTACACTTGATGGGTCTCCCACCATGGGTTTTTGGATCACATCCAAGGGATCATCAGAATTAGAAAATGTTCAATAATCTGGTACAAGACCAATTAGTATAATTAAAATTATAGAACTGTTCAAATATGGTCAAATAGAAGTAAAATTATCATCATAGAACTTTGGAACTGATGGTAATGATTTAGAAATAATTATTAGGCTTCTTGCATAATAAGTGGAGTTTCATCCACATTTTTTGAATTGATGTAACATTAATATCAATTATTAGGAGAAACAACTGGTGGTGGTGGTATAATAGTATGCATTCACATTAGAATAGATGGTGTCTTTTGAACATATATGTCAGACCACTTCAAATATTTATCATATTTCAAAGCCCAAAATTCTTCTTGGTCACTTTTAGATTTTTAACATGCCATTATAATGAAAGAAATTTTTTCATTGCAATCACCAAGAAAAACCTAATCATCCATAATTGTGCTCCTCATGCAGTGAATACAGATGCCCCCAAATCAAAACCAAAGGAGTTTTAATTTTGACATAGTCTAGATTATGTTAATGATTTAGAAATAATAGAATCTTACATAATAAGTGGAGTTTCATCCACATTTTTTGAAGATGTAACATAAGCAAATTATCTAATAGGGATTTGACTCCTTAATTTTTAGCCCCTCCCCCCCTAAATTATACCTTTGAGATAATTTAATTTGCCAATTCAAATGCCTGTGAGGGTGAGTCACCTTTCTTGAACTCACAAACTAATATTAAATGGAGATGAATTTGACCCCATAATGGTAATTAAAATAACTGACACAAAAACATACCTAGTTACTCAAAGACCTCTTGGGAAAGGATTTTGTGTGCTTATCTAATTAATTATAAAATAGCAACAGACTCATGGTAACAAATTACGGACTTAATGGGTCTCCTACCATGGGTTTTTGGATTACATCTAGGGGATCATCAAAATTAGAAAATGTTCAATAATTTGCTACAAGACCATAGTACAATAAAAATTATAGAAGTTCAAATATGGAAATAGAAGTAAAATTATCATCATGGAACTTTGGAACCAATGGTAATGATTTAGAAATAATTATTAGACTCTTGCATTTGAAGATGTAACATTAATATTAATTATTAGGAGAAATAAGTGGTGGTTGTATAATATTAGGCACACACATTAGAATAGATGGTGTTTTTCAAACATATGTGTCAAAACACTTCTAGATTCTAAGTGCAAAATTCTTCTTGGTCACTTCTAGATTTTTTAATGCCATAGTAACAAAAGCAATTTATCCATTGCAATTACCAAGACAAAACCTAATCACCCACAACTATGCTCCTTATGTAGTTAATACAGATGCCCCTTGATCAAAACCAAGGGAGTTGCAATTTTGATGTAGTCTACATTGTGCTAATGATTTAGAAATAATAGGCTCCTACATAATAAGTGGAGTTTCATCCACATTTTTTGAAGATGTAACATAAGCAAATTGTCTAATAGGGATTTGAGTCCTTAATTTTTATCCCCCTCCCCCACCCCTAAATTATACCTTTGAGATAATTTAATTCACCAATTCAAATACCTGTGAGGGCGAGTCACCTTTCTTGAACTCACAAACTAATATTAAATGGAGATGAATTTGACCCCATAATGGTAATTAAAATAACTGACACAAAAACATACCTAGTAACTCAAAGACCTCTTGGGAAAGGATTTTGTGTGCTTATCTAATTAATTATAAAATAGCAACATACTCATTGTAACAAATTACTGACTTGATGGGTCTCCTACCATGGGTTTTTGGATCACATCTAGGGGATCATCAGAATTAGAAAATGTTCAATAATCTGCTACAAGACCATATTAATTTATTGCAATGAAAATTATAGAAGTTCAAATATGGAAATAGAAGTAAAATTATCATCATGGAACTTTGGAACTGATGGTAATGATTTAGAAATAATTATTAGGCTCTTGCATAATAAGTGGAATTTCATCCACATTTTTTGAACTGATGTAACATTAATATTAATTATTAGGAGAAATAAGTGGTGGTGGTATAATAGTAGGCATACACATTGGAATAGATGGTGTCTTTAGAACATATATGTCAGAAACACTTCTAGCTTCTAAGCCAAAAATTCTTCTTGGTCGCTTTTAGCTTTTTTAATGCCATTGTAACAAAAGCAATTTTTCTATTGCAATCACCAAGACAAAATATAATCACCCACAACTGTGCTCCTTTATGCAGTGAATACAAATAGCCCCTGATCAAAACCAAGGGAGTTACAAATTTGGCGTAGTCTACATTGTGCTAATGATTTAGAAATAATAGGCTCTTGCATAATAAGTGGAGTTTCATCCAGTTTTTTTGAAGATGTAACATAAGAAAATTGTCTAATAGGGATTTGACTCCTTAATTTTTATTCCCCTCCCCCCCCCAAATTATACCTTTGAGATAATTTAATTCACCAATTCAAATACCTTTGAGGGTGAGTCACCTTTCTTTTAAACTCACAAACTAATATTAAATGCAGATGAATTTGACCCCATAATGGTAATTAAAATAACTGACATAGAAACATACCTAGTAACTCAAAGACCTCTTGGGAAAGGATTTTTGTGCTTATCTAATTAATTATAAAATAGCAACTGACTCATCATAACAAATTATTGACTTGATGGGTCTCCTACCATGGGTTTTTGGATCACATCTAGGGGATCATCAGAATTAGAAAATGTTCAATAATCTGCTACAAGACCAATTAGTACAATGAAAATTATAGAAGTTCAAATATGAAAATAGAAGTAAAATTATCATCATGGAACTTTAGAATCGATGGTAATGATTTAGAAATAATTATTAGGCTCTTGCATAATAAGTGGAATTTCATCCACATTTTTTGAATTGATGTAACATTAGTATTAATTATTAGGAGAAACAAGTGGTGGTGGTATAATAGTAGGCATACACATTGGAATAGATGAATAGATGGTGTCTTTCGAACATATATGTCAGACCACTTCAATTTTTTAGTGTATTTCTAAGCCCAAAATTCTTCTTGGTCACTTTTATATTTTTTAGAGCCATTGTAACAAAAGCAATTTATCCATTACAATCACCAAGACAAAACTTGATCACCCACAATTATGCTTCTTATGCAGTGAATATAGATGCCCCCTGATCAAAACCAAGGACGTTGCAATTTAAACACAAAGATTGTGCTAATGATTTATAAATAATAGGATCTTGCATAACAAGTGGAGTTTCATAAAAAAAATTGAACATGTAACATAAATTAATAAAAATTATACCTTTGAGATAATTTAATTCACCAATTCAAATACCTGTGAGGGCGAGTCACCTTTCTTGAACTTACAAACTAGTAATATTTGGAGATGAATTCAACCCCATAATGGTAATTGAAATAAGTGGCACATAATCATACCTAGTAACTCAAAGACCTCTTGGTAAAGGAATTTGTGATCTTATCTAATTAATTATAAAAAATCAACAGACTCGTTGTAACAAATTACTGACTTGATGGGTCTCCTACCATGGGTTTTTGGATCACATCCAGAGGATCATCAAAATTAGAAAATGTTCAATAATCCATTACAAGACCATAGTAAAATGAAAAATATAGAAGTTCAAATATGGAAATATAAATAAAATTATCATCCTGAAACTTTGGAACCAATGGTAATGATTTAGAAATAATTATTAGGTTCTTGCATAATAAGTGGAGTTTCTTCCACATTTTTTGAATATGTAAGATTAATATTAATTATTAGGAGAAACAAGTGGTGGTGGTATAATACTAGGCATACACATTGGAATAGATGGTGTCTTTTGAACATTTATGTCAGAGCACTTCTAGCTTATAAGCCCAAAATTCTTCTTAGTTGCTTCTAGATTTTTTAACACCATTGTAACAAAAGTAATTTCTCAATTTCAATCACTAAGATAAAACTTGATCACCCACAATTATGCTCCTTATGCAATGAATATATATGCCCCCTAATCGAAACCAAGGGATTTGTATTTTTGATGTAGTGTAGATTGTGCTAATGATTTAGAAATAATAGGCTCTTGCATAATAAGTGGAGTTTCATCCACATTTTTTGAAGATGTAACATAAGAAAATTATCTAATAGGGATTTTACTCCTTAATTATATCCCCCTTCCCACCTCCCAAATTATACCTTTAAGATAATTTAATTCACTAATTCAAATACCTGTGAGGAAGAGTTGCCTTTTTTGAACTTATAAACTAATATTTGGAGATAAATTTGACCCCATAATGGTTCTATAATTAAAATAAGTGACATAAAATCAAACCTAGTAACTCAAATACCTCTTGGGAAAGGATTTTGTGTGCTTATCCATTTAATTATAAAATAGCAACTGACTCATTGCAACAAATTACACTTGATGGGTCTCCCACCATTTTGGATCACATCTAGGGGATCATCAGAACTAGAAAATGTTCAATAATCAACTACAAGACAAATTAGTACAATGAAAATTATAGAACTATTCAAATATAGTCAAATAGAAGTAAAATTATCATCATGAAACTTTGGAACCAATGGTAATGATTTAAAAATAATTGACAATCCACGAGCATAGGACTTAAATACTGATATGGCAGTAAACTTAAAAGGTGTGAGGGAAGCCTCTAGGCTCACTTATGCCATAGGATGGCATCAATCCAATGAATAATTATACCCTCCATACTTCATTAATTTCAATCTACCATCTAAATCCCTTCATATCTAATGAAAAACTTGTACACAGTAGCTTACGTCAAAGAGAAAAACTACCAAACATTAATAAGTAATGGGCATTAAATTAAAATAATCACCTTCATTATGAATTGGATATGTAATGAAGTGATTTTAAAATCATCATTTATAGGGCCAAATCACATGACAATGTAATAAAATCAAGAATCACATTTAAAACTTCATTGATGAAGATTAAAGAAATTATAATATTATATCTATATGTTAATAACATCATAAAATCAGTAAATGTGATCATAGGTATGGATTTAAAACTTTGTGGCACTTTGCCATGTGCATGGTAAATGAGATCAATTACTTCAAGAAGCAAATCTATCAAACATTATTAAGTTTGCAAGGAATCAAATTAAAAGTTTCAATCACATATGTGTGAATTATTAATTTTTACTAGCCCTTCAAACTAGATTATAAAAAGTCTATGAACTGACTTAGATTACATACAACTTATACAAAGGAATCAAGTATGTTCTACATTTATACAAAATGACCATGAAATTTTAGTTAACGATCATATCTTTTGAACTTCAATTTAAATTAGTGATATGCAATTCTTATATTCAATACATTAAAATTAAGATAAAGCATAAATGACTCTCTATCCTGCTGAGTTTATTTTTCCACTCACCTCCTTTGGTTTATTTCTCTAGTTTATAAGACCAGAATGATAATTTGCTCAGTAACTTCAATTTTGAAGTCTGACTATAAGATGTGTTTATTGGTGTTTTCGATTGTAGGTGCCACAAAGTGAGTTGGAGATGTGTTCATCAGTTCCCACAGAAAAGACTATTTGGTGTTTTTTGACTCAACATGTATATTACATCTTTGTTCACAATTTTTTGGTAATGTATAGTTATTAAGATTTATGTATTTGATGCACCTGTTTATAAAAACAAGAATACAAACAAATGATAACCAGCCATTGTAATGGACTAGGAGTAGTGACAGTTAGCATTTTTAATTTTGCAACCTTAGCAAGTTCACCTCAAGAATATGATTGGACTCTTTGTATGTGCACTTGTGGCCTTCTATATTTTGTTATCAATCTATGAGGATGTGATGTTCTATGTTATTTATAGTGGAAAAATATCTTTGTCTACTATTTCATTTCTTATGCTTCTACAGTTTTGGTTTTTTGCTAACATAATAGACTGTAGTTCATGATTTATGCTCCTTTATGTTCTATAATGCTTCGGGGTGGAATCTATTTTAAAAAATAAAAAGGCTTTTGATAGGATAGTTTGGGTGCATATCTAATTACAGTGGTGTTTCTAATTGGATTTCATGTAAAGAAATTATGGTTCTCTATGATCTAATAATGCATTAGAATAGATGTTGTCTTTGTAACATATATGTCCACTTCAGGTTTGACGTAGAGATTACATGCTAAGAGTCTCTCTCTTCATATGCAATCCATCATAGACTAAATCATTGCACGATGATTCAGATCTTGATTGGTTTGTGCCCACAATTATCTTTAAAGATGAACTTAATTAATATTTTGACATTGTCAAGGGTTTATAATTACTAGGTTTAACTATCCATTATGATTTTACCCCTCTCACCAATACATATATACATACATTATATGTCATGATATGTGTGTCTGTGTGTGTGAAGAGCTATGCACATGGACAAGGGTGAGCACATAGTAAATCAAAATAAATTTGTAAATTCATATATGTCTTCACCTTTTTTATCCCCTCATATGCACATAATAAAAATAAACCAAGCAAAACTCTACACATTTCTTCATTAAGTTGAAAACATAAAAATTGATTTTATTTTATTGAAATCTATGTGGTCTGATGGAAGCTCAAGGATGGCTTGGGCAGCAACAAAGCCTATTGGAATGCTGAGTACAGTGGGACTAAGGCACCCTTGAGTGCACTCTATGATGGTATTTTGTAGAATTGTGTGTGTGTGTGTGTGTGTGTGTGTGTGTGTGTGTGTGTGTGTGTGTGTGTGTGTGTGTGTGTGTGTGTGTGTGTGTGTGTGTGTGTGTGTATTAAACTGAGTAACATTATATTGGTGTGTATAAATATTAAAGTGCACCACAAGCTTCTTAAGAAGATGTAATATCTAATACTTTGTCAACATTTATTATATAAAATTAAAAGTAACCAATCACATTTTGACAAGTAAGACTAAAGTATTGATACTTCTATAAACAACTATTAGTACTCCAAATTGTGGGAAAAAACTATTGGTACTCCAAAGATTAAGTTTTGGTCATAGGTTTAAAAAATGCATTTTATGACCTCTCATGATAAAATCGGTTATATCATAAAATGTATAAAATGTTAGACCTTTGAACCTTAGTTATAAGTATTAAAGATAACATATTAAAATTTTCAAAATCTAATGTGATGTTTTGGCACCTTAATTTGATGTCAAAATTTAGGATGCACTACTACTAGGACCTTTCTCCTATATTAAAATATATAATATATAATTATAATTTGATTTATAAATTATATTAACATATATATTATATAATAATAATAAAATATATTAACATATATTATATAATATTATAATAGTATATAATATATTTTTATTATAGATTTTGATATAATGTATATAAATATCATTTTAATATATTAAATATATCACTCGTTTTCAATTTGACTTGACTACTCGAGGTACATTTTCATTCAAAAATAGGTGGGAGTCCCCAACAAATTAATTTGAAATTCAAATTTAATTTTAAAAATAGGGTCTATATAATTTTTAAGAGGAACAAAAACCACTGAACATGTCTAATTAGATATATAATTCCTATTCCTACATATTCTTAGTTTTTTTTTAACATACATTGTAGAGCATTGACAGATCAAAACAGAGTAGGTTGTAAAGTGTTTGAAGCATTGACCATATTTATTACTATCATTTTTGTAGATCCTTATTTTCAGGTATTTAATCTTAATAGTGTTCAATATTTTTTTTACTCTATCTAAAATGTGTAAAAATCCTTATTTTTTAGGTATTTAATCTTAATAGTGTTCAATATATTTTTATTCTATCTAAAATGTGTGATTTATTTTTGTTTACTTGGCCCTTTCATTCATTGTTTGGCACCGTAATATGTTATGAAATCACTAAGATTTGGATAGTCTACCTGGATTATTGTAATATTTTTGCCCTACTAGAGCGCAATTAGCTATGATGTTAGCAAGCCTTCTATTGAAGGATCATGCACATATCCATTGTTTGGGTAAATAGGGTTTTCAAATTGTAACACTAAATGTCTATTATTCCAAAATTAATGCTCTACCTGTATATACTTCAATCAATTTTTAATTAAAAATAGTATAATTTTTAAGAATGTGTGTTGAGGGTTGGCCTAGGTAGCAATGAACCCTAGTGTAAAGCCTATCAAAAAAGGAAAAGAGATCAAAGGAGTCAAGTGGGTGTATAAGAAAAAAATGGGTGTACTCCAGGTCTAGTTTTAATTCAATATTGGTAGACTCCTTGTTTAGTTTAAATTCTATGTAAAATAGTCACACAATAATTAATTTGCACATTTTTTGATCATCTTATTCTTCTAGTGCAAAATAACCAATTGTGTAGATTTAACCAATAAATTATTTAACTCAAATGTCCTTCCTTATAAATGAATGAGCATGAATAGTTACTCAAAATTTAACTCAATTGTGCAAAAAGTGGTGAGCCATTACAATCTAAATAAATATTAGTCCCATCCATGATAATAGAAAACACAAGATAATATAATAGGTAGTCTCCCATATCTTTATACCATGGCATTTACAAAAATAATTAACTATACCCCCACCTATAATTAGGATTTGAAATTTTGGAGCTGGATAAATGAAATAGTCTAATTGATTAGCCAACTTACTGTTGATGAATTTGTGTGTTCTCCCAGAGTAAATAAATATAGTGGAATTCTATTTCTTGAGGAAACCAACCACTTTAATATTTGAAGGGGTAGTAATACCTAAAAGTACATGACAATAAATAGTCATTTAAGAATATTTAGATTTGTCCTCATGTCCTTCCAGACTGTTGATGTGTGTCTGTGTCAAGGATGTAATGTGAACAGTAGAATAACATTTCTCAAATTATAGGGACAACATGAATATGGCAGTGACACCTTGGGGCTTCACTCAATTTTTTTTGAGAGTGTTGATACCTCTAAATACACCATAAGGTTCCTTAGTGTTCAAAGAGCACTTCTCATTTTAGAATTCTAAGAATTCAGAGCATGAGTAGTAGGTTATGGTAACTTGATGTCACCTATGGTCAAATAGCAGCAGAGATATGTTTTATTGTCCAAAAAATTTATATTGAGTGATGGTTGGGAGCCATCTTGGTCTGTTATTCATGAATTATAGAGAATTTATGTTAATACTCAGTGAATTATGAATCAGATTTACAATGAACTTTAAACTAAAGAGGTTTGGTATAAAAAAAGAGAAAAGAAAAGGGTAAGGAAGAAAAGAAACAAGTGATTACTAACATTAATCTTGAACATCATGCCAAAGTGTCAATTTTAATTGAGTATGCATCAAACCAGTATACAATGTAACATAGCTTGAGCTCATATCACACTATGTAGCAAGCAAGCTTCAAAGATAATATAAAGAACCACAAGTAAGAACTAGGTTTACTTTAAAGATTTACTACCATAATCAAATAGCATCAACACATCTAAGTATAGAGAAAAATAAAATAAATCAGAACCTAAGATCATTCAACTAATCTAGTGCATGTACAAATTAGAAACCCTGTGATCTAGAAAATGCAGCTCAGAATTTAAAGACACTATTCAAATTCAATATTTAAGCTAACAATTGACAGAAAATCTTATGTAAAAATCAACATATCAAGCATGGACAATCTTTGCATAATTTCTTGATTCTATTAAATGCTTCAAGTGTACAAAAGTCTTTCTCAAAATTATCTCCCCCTTTACAATTCCTAATGCATGCCTTTTATAGACAGATAAGGAAATGCACCGGTCAATTATAACATATAGGTATAAAAAAGTTAATGATATACATCCTTCAAAACAATTATATAATACACTTGCTCTTTATACTAAACTGACCTAAAACAATATGCTAATAGACTATCATATGATTTTACATTAGAATATTCAATTTCAAAAGTTATAGAATATTGTTTTAATCTGTTGGTGGGGCCTCTGGCTTTTGTTGTTGGAGGATGCTTGTGGATTTTTCATGTTATTTATCCACTAGTGATAGATCTATAGCAAGCTTCATGATGTGTTCATCTTCTTGGTCTACCAAGTCTTTAAGATCCATATCATTTTTGTTCATGGCCTCTTTAATGCTTCTAGCTTCATTTATTCTTTCTCCAGCATTGAAGATCATGCCTAGGACCTTGTTGTTATTTTCTCTAGATCGGCCTTAGCTCTTATCCTTGATCTCTTGAGCTACTAAATTAGACCTGTGTTTGAACTTTTCATCATTTATAATTCTAAGAGTAGTAGGTTGTATAGGCTTTATAAGCATGGTTCCAAGTAATTTTTCAATTCTTGTAATCATCTCCTTTTCATCCTCTAGGAGCCATTATACCTTATTATTCCATTCACTTAAGATTTAGACCTTGGAAACTATAATCCCTAGGATTGTGCTTAAGTTCCCCAAACTGATGGTCTTGAAACCTGGGATCTATTTCCTCACTTGAATGTTGTGGATAATAGTTCTTTTATCTTCAAAGGCCTGCCATTGAGTGACTAGACTCTTAGCCAATGCACTCTTCCTCAACTTCATTGCCTTGAGTGCCTCAAATATGTCATAGAATGAGTCTTTCATAATCTTAGTCATAGCCTTACATACTGAGAGGATAGCCTATGTTTACAGGTTTTCCTTCTCCTTTTCTAGGTTTTTAATCCTTAGTTTCATCCCTTTGATCCCTACCTTATCTTGTTTTGATTGGGCTTAAATCAAGCTCTCAACATCCTCTTCATGGATTGCATCCTCACCTAACTATTTCCCACCAACTAGGGTCAACCCTAAAAATTATTCCACCTTCTTTAAGATGAATTCTTCTTCTCCCACCATGGAATTCGTGGTCATAACTCTCTCTAATCCAACTATCTCTTGATTGAATTTTACAGTGGTGGTTGAGCTTGTGAATTTTAGAGGTTGTGGGACCTCTACATTTTCACTTCTTGATGCATATGGAGCATGCATATTCTTGCTTTCAAGTCCTTTGGTGATTGTGATTCTTATTTATTCTTATTCCTTAACTATATCCTTCATCCACAGTTTCATATCTTCATGTATCTCAATGTCAGCCACTCTAGTAATTGCCCATGAATGGGAAAGGGAAGGAATCTTTTGTAGTTTCCCATAGATGAACTAGTTAGGATCTTTTAAGTTTTGGTCCTCTTTTAAATATTGCCCCACTTATTTTTTTATGGGTAAAGTTCAAAAAATCCCTAAGGTGCAAATGCTCAAACATGTAAGGTAAAATTTAGGACACGTGGTAAGATTTTGGAAGTTCTTGAGTATTAGGCCCCTTTTGAGATTGCATCACTCAATTAGCAAGGATCTAAAGGTACCTGGAAGCCTAGATGCTTGAGGTAAGAACATGTGACACTCTTACATCTCATGGAAGCTCAAGAGGAATTGCATTGTTGTACCAATAGAGTTGATAAGTGAGGAGGTGTGAAAACTCTTGAGGACCTGAAAAGGTGCCACAAGGTAAATCTTTCTCAGGTGGATCCATGTGTTATAAAAAGGAGATGCTTACACACTTTCCTCCATTTTTAAAATATGATTAAGTAATTAAAGTGTTGGTTGGTGATTAGGCATTCCACTTCAAGGCATTAATGATGACTCTAATCTCAAAAAATATAAGGGATAATAACTAAGCATTTCTCTTCATTTGAATCACCCTTTGTATTCAAAGCTAATATTTGTACCTTTGAGTGATTTTTGTGCTAGAGTGACATGCAGCATGAGAATAGGGATTTCAATGAATTCTTCATAGTTTCTTCCAACTTCAATTATGTATAATCCTTAGAGCTGCTAGTAAGTATTCTTCTATTCTCTCAGACTATGATTTTTAAGGAGTTAAAAGGTATTTAGAGGGTAATTAGGGTGAAGGGGTCAAATTGGCATTTTAAAGTATTGCACTAGTGAGTTTAATAAAATGGCATCATCTTCAAATTCATTAAGGGGTAGCATTGCGTCTATTCTTCATGGGATTTGAGACACATATGTTCAAGGGTTAGATTTTGTAGTTTTTTTGGGAGTTTTTCAAAAGTCTAACCCTCCCCCAATTGTCATTAACCTCAACATGAGCTACATGGTCCCTAAAATAGCATTTCCTCTAGCCACCTCATATCCTAAGCTGGTTATTGTTTGTGCCCAGGTTTATCAACCAAATATTAAAACTATTATGGATGGGAGCCAGTTAGTTGTGTGTTCATTTACCCTTGAGGCCCTCAGCACCATGCTCAAAATTTCTCCCCAACCTAATAGTATTACACCTAGTTTGAAGGAGTGTTAGCAGTATGTTGAGGATAAGGACAAACTACTATGGGACATTATGAATTCCTTCTAGCTTGCTAGAAAGATGTAAAAGATACCTAGAATGTAAAAGAGTCTAAAACAAACCAAATTTAATGAGTTGCCTCAATACATGATTTCCATGGTAGCCCAGATATATGGAGTGCCCACTATGGAAAAGTTTGAACCATGGATGTTCTTGATCCTAATTTAAGTGTTGGAAGGAAAGAAGAAATTGGAGTGGGAAACCATTTTGAGAGACAACTTGCATAATCAAATGATGCAGCTCCAAAGTGCACTTTCTTCCATTAATGTCCTCTTATTTAATGTATAGTTTGGCACATAATAAGACCTTCCAAGGGCTCACTAGGAACCCTTCAAGAATGAAGATATATGAAGTGTACCTAGAGATTACTTTAGAGGGGTTCAAAAATAATTTATACAAATTTCACAATTACTTTTTTAATACTATGATGAGTGTCTTTTTCCCATTAAGGAGCCTCAACAAAATGACTAAGGTGGCCAAGAATGCAATTGATAAATATGGTGCCTCATATATTTAGTTTAGTAATTTCACATATATCAGGGTTGGTGGTTATGAAGGATCTCTGTATAAGTTTCCAAGGTATCTGGATGACAAAGTTGGAGTAATGGAGTTGAGCAGGTAGATGGTACATCAGCATGAGTTGATTATTACTAAGAAAATTAATAATCCTTTCAAATTTCTAGTTGAGATAAGACACTAAACTTGTCCTTATATTATCAAATCTAAAGGATTGGAACAAGAAATGGGAAGTTATAGTATTGAAAAGATGTGGCCCAGGCCAAATTATGATATTAGATGGTTAGAAAATACTATAATGAATTCAATCTTACAACAACCACACTATGAATATATGTGGTCAAATTTCACCACTCAAGGAGATGTTATGAAAATTGAGTTCATCAAGTTAATGACATAGGAGGTCCTTGCATACAATGTTGTCCATATCCCCAAGGACATGCTGGATATAAAAAAATCACACTAGCTAGTGTGTATAATGATACCAATGCTAAGGCTCAACCCATATCACAAGTATATTTCAATATCATAGAAGATGATTCCATTACATGAAGGACTTATCAAACCATGAGTAGAACCTTTAGGTGGTTAAAGGAACAAGGGGTTGACCTGGGTGCCCATGATACCCCTACCCTCCAAGAGCTTAGACAACTCAAAGAGTTGAAGGTTTTCATTCCAACATACATTGGTGATCCTTCATTTCAAATGGAACTAGTAAAATGAAAATGGAAATGCAAGCTTGGTGATATTGACTTCACCAAGACAATCGATATAGAACCACTAACAACTACCCAATCCAAAGCAGGATTATCATTTTCAAAATTGACAAGTCTGGTAGAAAATTGAGACAAGATTGCAACAGGGGAATTACAACTAGATAGTGCTACTCCCATATGTATCATAGTTGAGGGAGCTCCCACAATGCCAAAATTTATAGTTATTTCCCTGCTTGCTTCACCTATATGACAATCATAAGTTGACCCTTCTCCAAGGGCCTTTACAATAAAGAGGGGGTAGAGGAAGAGCTAGAGTAACCTAAAAAAAAGAGGCCAAATAAAGTGTTACAAACTTTTGATGAGAGTCCTTAGAAGAGGAAGGAGGTTGCATTCAAATATGCACCTTCCAAAGAAGCCTCTGGGAAGAAAATAGAATAAAAATCCTCGTATGCCCAAAAATTAAAGGACATGAGGGATAATGAGAGTTTAGATGATGGTAGGCCTATTGTTGAGATGATAAAAAGAAAATATGTGTTCACTCCCCCTTAGGTAAAGATGGGGAAAAATACTCCAAGGGAAAGGCCACAAACCCCAATCAAGGCCCTGTTAGAAGGATTATCTACTGAACAAGATCCCTTAGGAGTAAAGGATGGAGGTAATGAGGTAGATGTCTTGACCTCAAATAACCCTCTATATTTTAAAGATGTGGTATGAGTTGGGCTTAAGGCAACTACACAGGTCCAAGTTCCTCTTGAAAAAGAAATAATCTCCTTAGACACAAAGGTGTACATTATCACCCAGTTGTCAAACCAAGACAAGTGTGGTGAAGTTGGGAATGTACAAGCATCTAGGGAAAAAAATAAGGAAGAGCTAATGTAAAGTGAGCAAGTTCCCATCGGTAGTGAAAAGGTGGAGGTACAAAGAGAAGTTCAAATAGATGTTACAATAGCTATCAAAGTAATACCACATGTTCCTTCCCCTTTAATGGTGTCAAGCTCCACACCAGAGGGATAAGTTAGTATTGGAGAGGATGGGGAATCAAGCTTGTAAATGGGTACCCCTGCCCCTTTAAAATTAAATAAAGAAGTAGATCAAGTGGATAAAATTGTTGAGGTAGGACTTTATAGAAGTATTACTTCGATAGAAGTACCCTAAGGGCTTCTCCCTTGTATTAAGTTCCATGATCCTATTGAGCATATAAATGTTGAAGCTACGATTAGTGTAGAGTTACCTAAGGCTGATATGGAGAACAACATAGATTCTTCCATCTATGTTTTCCAACCAAATGTTGAAGATAAATTGGTTGTGGAACCTTCTATTCAACCCACAGAGCAAAGGAATTCCATAGACAAATTGCTCTTGGGTTCCCAACAATCCAAGGAAAATTTTAAAGTCTTAGAGCAAATAGAGCTAAGAAAAGAAGGGGAATAAGAAGTTGACAAGAAGGATGCTAAGTCAGCAAGTGATGAGGAGATCGAGAAGATTGTGCTAGGATCATAGCCTACACCAGTTACACTCCCCTTGACCCATATTCTAGTGACACCACCATTCATTGCATTGATGCAAGATCAATGTCCATGACTCTAATGGTATTCTAGACCAAAACTCTTATTTGGGTCAAAGAGCAGTTAAAGGATAAAAAGAGTATCTCAAGTAAATTTGGGGACATAGATGTAGTAAAGATCATCCAAGCATATAAGGCTATGCCTCCCAAGAAATCCAAAATGCTCTCATGAACCACTTTCACTAAGATAGGGGAAATAACTTAGGAAATAACCATTCCTCTACTAGGAACTACAAAAAAGGATGCTCCCCTCGAGAGCTACATAGTGTATAGACATGATCTGGGGGAGCCATCAAGGAATGAAATAAAACATAGCTCAAAAGTCCTAGCAAGTATGGTGGTGCACCAAATGGATAAAGATAAATATTTAATGGAGGATTTGAAGACACAAAACTAAGCCATGATCTAGTACTTGCAAAAGCTATTGAGTGAGCCTAAGGCAGTAACCCCAACTTCTAACAAACCCCCAGTTACTCCTATATTTCCCTTAAGTGCACTTGATTTTGGTCATGGCAAGGATTTGAAAATGAAGGGTTAGGCCATAGTAAGATTAGCAAAAATATTTGAGCACCCAGGCCAAAGAAGTAATCCACTCAACACTAAAATGTCTAGATGACATACTAGACAAGCAAGGAGAGTGTGGCCCCCTAGTATTCATGTATGATGAAAACATCAAGAATTGGGAGAAACTCATGATGAATTTGGATGAGATTTTTAATATGGGCATAGACACTTTAATATCAATAAATATCATCTCCTCAGATGATCGTAAACAGCCCAGCGAGTATCAGCTAGTGGTAAAGCATCAGTTGGTGGTGCTTAAGGAAGGTGTTTTTTTATTTAGAGGGAGAAGAGAAATCCCTCAAGGCTAAAAAGATAGAGATTGAAGCTACCCTAAGGAATATGGTGAATCTTGATAGTGTATATGACATGATAGAGGAGGCATTAAATTATGGCCTAAAAATCCTCATTAATACACCTCAAAAAGCCTTCAACATCTAGAATATTAGACAACTGGTGTCACTAGAAAAATCAAGTGCCCAATTAAAAGTCACTAGTTGAATAAAAGGCAAGTAATGCTCCAAAAGGTCACTAATTATCTTGGCTGAATATAACACTAAATTCAAATACCAAGTCAACCCAGACCAAAAGATTCTTGCCAATATAATTGAAATGTACACCATATACAAAAACAAGTTGGCAAAGGACTTGATCATTAGCATTGATTCTATAAAATGACCAAATAATTATAGTTGTTTCTGAGATGGTGTCCATAGCATTCCTCTCTTCTTTTCTTCTCCCTCTATTATTTTTCCTCTTTTCTCATTTCCCATTGGGAAACCATTGTAATTTTTACATTAGTGACATGCCCCTTTCAAAAGTTGGTTTTTTGCCTAGGAAAGGGACATTTATATTTATTGCACAAGTGGACAAAGGTTTGTTTTGTCCCTTGTGGGACTGCTCTCCATGTGTATAACTAAAATATTCTACCAAATTGGATTATAATTCTTTTCATCATCATAAAGGCATAAGCATAATCTGAGGAATCATGTGTATTACATTGTTGAACAGACTCTAAGCCTGTGAAAGAATTTTCTAGCTAGAGCATCTTTAGGAATATACCAAGCATAGCTAGAATTAAGTATAAGGGAGTATGTCCCTTTACAATGGTCAGTCAATTTTTGAGTCAAGAGATATATCCCCAAAGAGTTTGTTCCTATGTAATTTTCTCTTGTGTCAAAGTATTTTTTGTTGTAAAATCATTGGCAAGCTTTGAGAGAATTTTATGATGCATCCCTTGTTACATAGCTTTCTTGCATAGCAATAGATTGTATGTTATTCAGAACAATAATGTATATAGTTCAATTGCAAATGATTAATGAAATTTGCTCATGGTTATTATTCTCTTCCTATAAATAAAGTGCATTGCTTTGTTTCTCTTGATTAGTTGATTGGTTGTCATAGATGTTTATTTTTTTGGTAGTCATATAGAAGATATCTATGGATTATAAAATCCTTTTTTATTTTATGAATTCAAGAATGGGGTATTGATATCCATTTTCAAGGCTAGTCCTAGGATCACAGATTTAATGGGAAAGAATTTGTGAAGGGTACATTTATAAGAAAAGTTATGACCAATTCTTGATGCTTGAGATATTTTTGGCCATGAGGTCCAATTCAATATTTATAAAGACTCTTCCTTCAGTCTCCATTGACAAGTAAATCTTAGTTTCCTCCATTTTTTCTACCTATGAGCTATCATGGTTTCTCATTTGTAATTTTCTCATAATAGATTGTAAAAGATCTCTATGAAAACTCTCTTGCACTCAGAAACATAATCAAGTTATTTTAGGATTGAATTGTAAATAATTGGGTTCATTCAAGTCACTTTTATGTAGGTTATAGGGTTTTGAAGCTTTAATGGTAGGATATATACTGGCTTTCAGCTTATATGTGCCTTAGATTTTATTTAGACTTTTCCTTTCAAACCTTTACATTTTCATGCCCAAAAGATTTGTTATTTTGTCTTCTTCTATTTGTGTGGCACCTATGTGGCATCATTCTAAATCTTTCATGGCATTTTTCATAATTTCCCTTGGTTACTTAGCTATTGGTATTAAAATACCTCCCCAAGATCTTTTCGCTCTATTGGATCAATTCTTGATGATGTAACGAGAATCATTGGATCATTCGAGATACATGTCTTTTAAATTTTGGACTCAGGGCTATCTTTTCATAAATAGAAATGTAAAATTTAGGCTAAGACATTCGTGCCAAGCTTTATGCCAATATGCTTCATCCATAGTATCATGATCTGGAGTCCTGCTCTTGATTGGTTACTTTATCAAGCAGGACCCATTTACTTTTAGTCTTTGAATGAGAGGATGCCAAATGTTAGTCGTTCAGGCCTTCTGTATCATTTTGACTTCTCAACTATGCCTTCACTCTGTTGGATCATCCTCTAGCAATGTAGCATGGACCATTAGATCATTCAAGTTTCATGATGTTTAGTCTTTGCTAAAGCTTTAAAATTTCAATCGTGTGCATGTTCAAGGTATCTCCTCAGAGATACCTCTAAAGTAAATTTCATTAGTGTGCATCAAGGTTCTTTCCAAATAAAAAGGTGTCATGGTTATATCAAATCCCTTACAAGGATATTTTCAATCAACATAGAAGCTATTCCAAGGCCCCTTAAGGTATCTCCTAGGAGATACCTGAAATAAAATTCCAATTATGTGCATGTTCAAGTTATTTCCTAGGAGATACCTCTAAAGAAAATTCCAGTCATTTGCACATAGTTGTTGTCAAATAAAAAAGTGTCATGGTTAAATCAAATCCCTTGCAAGGATCTTTGCAATAAACATAAAAGGTACTTCAAATCCCCTCGAGGTATCTCCTAAGAGATACCTTAAAAGAAAATTTTGATCATGTACATGTTTAAGGTATCTACTAGGAGAGACCTCCAAAGAAAATTTCATTAGCGTGCATCAAGGTTATTGCCAAATAAAAAGGTGGCATGGTTATATCAAACCCCTTACAAGGACCTTTCAATCAACATAGAAGGTATTCTAAAGCCCTTCGACGTATCTCCTAGGAAATACCTTGAAAGAAAATTCCAATCATGTGCATGTTCAAGGTATCTCCTAGGAGATACCTCATGTGTATCAGAGTTCTTACAAAATAAAAAGGTGACACTGTTATATCAAATCCTTTGCAAGGACCTTTGAAAAAATAGAAGGTATTCCATGTCCCTTCAAGGTATCTCCTAGGAGATACCTTGAAATAAAATTCCAAATCATGTGCATATTCAAGGTATCTCCTAAGAAAGATCTCAAATGAAAGTTCCAATAATGTGCACCAAGGTTCTTGCCAAATAAAACTTGTCATGGTTATATCAAATCTTTTTTAAGGACCTTTTTATAAAAACATGGATGGTATTCCAAGGCCCTTCAAGGTATATCCTAGGAGAGATACCTTGAAATTCAATTATGTGCATGTTTAAGGTATCACCTAGGAGATACCTCAAAAGAAAATTCCAATCGTATGCATCAAGATTCTTGCCAAATAAAAAGGTGTCATGGTTATATCAAATCCCCTCCAAGGAAATTTATAATTAACATTATGGGTATTCCAAGGCCCTTCAGGGTATCTCCTAGGAGATAAATTTTAAAGAACCTAAGCATGTCCATTGAACCTATTACAAAAACACAAGCAATGACTCATAGAAACATTGGAAGAGGTAAAACCATGATCTAAAAACATGAACTTTTGAAGCTTAATGTCTAATTACCAACTACCCTCTTTAATTTATTTGAGCTTATTTCTTTTTGACAAAGGAAATAGAAGGTGTAAAATGTTTCTTTTTTGTTGGCAATCATCCTTGCAACACATGGATTTATATAAGCAAACTTCTCATTATAACACTCTTTGGGCTTTCAAGGACATTTTGGACCTTGCCCACCCAAAAGGTAAGCAAGACAATTTTCAAAAAGAGCCTAGAGCTTGAAAATCCCCAATGATCTACCACATGTAATCACTTCTCTTTTTAAATCCAAGTGATTGGGCCATCGATTTCTATTTGTACCTTGCCCACCAAAAGATAAGTGGGGCAATATCTAAATAGGGACCTAAATAAATAAACCCCTAAGGACCCACCACATGTCTAACTTAAATCCCAGATTGGACTCCTGGCCAACTTTCCACTTTTGCACCATCCTTCTTTATATGGAAAGGGTGCAAGATTCTTTTAATCCCTGAAATTAGTCTTAGGAGTCCCCTAAGATAACCACATGTCTTTCATTTAGCTCATCGAGAAATTCCTAACCTTAATCACTAAAACACATTGAAGGTGCAACATGGAAATTTCACCCAAGGCCCTAAAACATTTCTGCTTCAAATATAAGTAGCAAATCAATGTATGCAAGGAGACTAAGCTATATTTCTATCTTCTCATAGTATATCTTCATAATTTAGATTACTTCATCCAAGGCATCCAGTATATCCTTCTGTGTAAAGGAAAAGTGTACATCTTCCATGAAGGAGAAATCCACTCTTTTCCCCATTTGAGAACCTTGAAGGGGAAATCCACTCTTGTACATGTTTTAAGGTATTATAATATAATAAGAAGAGTTCTGACCAATTATTGATGCCTAGGATATTTAGGGTTGTGAGGTCCAGTTTAGTATCTTTATATACTTTTCCTTTGTTGTCCATTGACAAGTAAAGATCATTTTCTTCCATTTGTTACTACCTGCGAGCTACCATGGTTTCTCTTTTGAAATTTTCTCACAATAGATTGTAAAAGGGTCTCTATAAAAGCTCTCTTACACTCAGAAACATAGTCCAATTATCTTTTGGTCAAATTGTAAACAATTGAATTAATTTGAGTCAATTTTATGTAGGTTCTAGGGTTTTAGAGCTTTAATGGTAGTATATATATAGGCTTTCATCTTATATGTGCCTTGGATTTTATTTAAACTTTTGCTTTTAAAACCTTTGCATTTGTATGCCCACAAGATCTACTATTTTGTCTTCTTCTGCTTGTGTGGTAACTATGTGGCATCATTCTGAATCTTTCATGGCATTTTTTATAATTTCCCTTGGTTACTTAGCCATTGGTATTAAAATACCTCCCCAGGATCCGTTTGCTCTATTGGATCAATTCTCAATGATGCAACGATATTCATTGGATCATCCAAGATGCATGTCTATTAAATGTTAGACTCAAGGCTATCTTTTCATAAACATAATGTAAACTTTAGGCTAAGACATTTTTTCCAAGCTTTATGACAATATACTTCATCCATAGGATCATGATCTGGGGTCCTGCTCTTGATTTGTTGTTTTATTAGGTAGGACCCATGTGCTTTTAGTCTTAAAATGAGAGGATGCCAATTATCAGTCGTTTGGGCCTTCCATATCCTTTTGACTTCTCAATTTTGCCTCACTCCATTAGATCATCCTTCAGTGATTTAGCATGGACTGTTACATCATCTAAGTTGTATGATGTTTAGTTTTTGCTTGGGCTTCTTCTCGCTCCATTCAATCAAGATCTAGAAATGTAGCGATAGTTGTTTGATCATTTGAGATGCATGTTATTTAATCTTGGACTCAAGGCTACCTCACTCTATCCAATCAAGGTCTATCAATGAAGCAAGATCCATTTGATCCTATAAGATGCAAAGGAGTTAAATTATAGACCGAGATGATGAATAAAAATAGGCTAAGAGGTTAAAGGGTTAATAAATATGTCAGGGCCTTACTATTATAACATAAATCAAATGACCAATCTAACTTAAAAGTGGGCTCAGGGTACGAGATTTTAAACTAAGGTTCAAGAAATAAGGTCCTAGGAGATAGCTCAAAAGAAAATTCCAAGTGTGCATCAGGGTTCTTACCAAATAAAAATTTGCCATGGTTATATCAAATCCCTTGTAATTTCCTTTACAATTAACAAGGAAGGTATTTCAAGGCCCTTTGAGGTATCTCCTAGAAGATAGTTTGAAAGAAAATTCTAAACATGTCATGTTCAAGGTATCTCCTAAGAGATACATCAACTGCATTAGGGTTCTTGCCAAACAAAAAGGTGCCATGGTTATATCAAATCCTTTGTAATAAACATATAAGGTATTCTAAGGCCTTTCAAGGTATCTCTTAAGAGATACCTTGAAATAAAATTCCAAATCTTGTGCATGTTCAAGGTATCTCTTAGTAAATATCTCGAAAGAAAATTTTAATAGTTTGCATCAAGTTTCTTGCCAAATAAAAATTTTCCATGGTTACATATCAAACTTATGCCCAGTGGATAACAATCACAATGCAAGAAAAGAGGTAGAGTTCTTGATTTCTAGTTTGAATAAAATCTAGATGGTATGAGCAGAATATTGAGATCATGACTCTCATAAAATGGAATAATGAAAATCCAAGCCCATGTTGGTGGGTCCAAGAGATCAACAGTTTGTATCTAATTAGATATCAAGATCCAATGGTTCCCAAAGAATAGATCTTGATGCTAACCCAATTAGGGCCAACCATTAAATAGAATGCCTTATAGATATATAGGAAAACCAATATCTTTAGATTGGCTTTAGTCTATAGATAATTTGGTCCAAGACACAAGACATAGAGTAGGTACATTATAGACAGACAGATAGATAGATAGATAGATAGATAGATAGATAGATAGATAGATGGATGGATGGATGGATGGATGGATGGATGGATGGATGGATGGATGGATGGATGGATGGATGGACAGACAGATAGACAGACAGAGAGACAGATAGATAGATAGACAGATAGATAGATAGATAGATAGATAGATAGATAGATAGATAGATAGATAGATAGATAGATAGATAGATAGATAGATAGACAAATAGACAAATAGATAGACAGATAGATAGATAGATAATGTCCACAAGACAAAAAATAGTCTATGGGATGGGGACTCCCAACAAAAAATCAAAACCCAAAGAAGTGAAAAGACCATTATCAATCAGGCCTTTGACAACTCACCATTAAAAGCAAGGCATGATATGTCCATTGTAGATATTAAGATCTTGTCCCATGGATGAGAACTAGTGGAAAATCAATGGAATAGAGCTTGGGGATTTGAAAATCAGTTGGAGCATTCACTTCTGGCTAGATTATGGGTTACCAACTTAGATAAACTCTTGTCTTCTAATGCACTTCGCTTGATTCATGGTTGATTCTAGGGTTAACCATAAATATCTCCTTCATGATGATTTGTTTTGATTGGACCATAAGCATGATTGTGACACCTCAAAAGCTGGAAACTCTTTGTTTATCAAAAAAAACTTGTCCCCCCTCTTTTTATTTTCTACATATAGAGGTCTTTGTGCCAAAATAGATATAATCAAAAAATCATTTGATCATATGATCTCTCTCTATATTTCTCTCAGTTTCCTATCTTCTTGAGACCAAACTTTGCCAAGATATAATTTGTAACCTCTTAAAGTACTAGAAGGTTGTGCTTTTATTTCAATGTTATGGTAATATTGTGTACTTATCTCACCTAGTTACTAGTTTACCTCTCATATATGTTGTGTTTAGTGTTATGGTTATGTTTAGTACTCTGTATCTTTTAGTTAAAATCTTGCATGTGGATACTATGATTGATTAGTGTCTATTTTAGACCTTCGCTTTCACTTCCCTCAACCCAGATCATTTGGTGAGCCTCCACATGGATGTCTAATAAATAGTTCTTTTTTTTAGCCCCATCTTTATTATTTCACTAGTGTTATTTAGGTCAAGCAGGGAGGATTGACTTGTAATTTTGGTGCATGACCCTGTTAGCTTTCTTAGGATCCCTTACCCTCTTTTTAACCCTTTTCTCATGAAGCACTAGGCTTAGTTTTGGTTTTAGGTGAGCATCAAATAGAAATTTGGCCTACTCTAGAGTTTTAGCCCCAACATAGGTGACCCACAGCCTGGGGTTGTTCCCATTTTATATCTAGACTGGGAGAAGCATTAAAACCACTTCTCCCAAGGGTATGATTTGAAGCTCTAATAGTTTTTGGCATGCTTGATGGGATAAAATACTAAATTAGTGAAAGAATTGTTGGTATTGTTCTTCTACATATCATCATTTCAGTCCTTCACCAAAAATCAATGGTGACTCCAAGAATATATCACCTCATTAGAGTAGTCCAGTGCCTGACCATCATTATTTGGTATGTACAATCAACCATAGCCATGCAATGAGAAGAATGAACAACCATAGCCATACAAGGAGCAGATTGAGAAACCATAGCCTATCTTAGTGACATTAGTTTGCAAGAGTACCAAGACTCTTTATTTCTCCCTCAAGAGCCACCAAAATAATCCTTCACTTTCCCTTGTTGGAAATACACTCTCACTAGCTACAAGCAAGGAGAATTTCTTCACCTTCCCAACATCTACCTTTTAGGCTAGAAGCCTATTATACAAAAGGTGGAGCATGAAATTGAAGTCATAGGATAACCTAAAGAATATAATTCAAGAGTCTATGATGAAGATATCATAATAGGTAGCCCACTTGTTTTAGAAGAGTTAGAATCAGGTTTAGACCAACCTTCTCGATATGAATTTGATACTAACGAGTTGGATCTTAATGAATTTGATCCTCAAGATGAAATTATAAATGAGGTTGATGAGCAAGACATCACAAGAACTAAATAGATGTAGCTTGAGGGACCCTAAACCATCACCTTGGGTGATAAAGAGGGACCTTGAAGATGAATAGAGCTTTCCACATAAGCATGAGCTTTAGGAATAAGGTTTGGGAGACTTGTTCATAAACTGGGGACCATGCACTATTCCTCTAATGGGGGAATATGATCTTATTGTGCCCAAAGATCATGATGATGTAGAAACATTATGCAAGAGTAAGGTAAAATCTGATTGCTCAAAGTTTGTATTGATAGGAGGATGCCTCATCAAGTACCTAGCTTGGTTGGAAGATGCCAAGGAGGAGCCACCATAGGTTATGATCAATTTAGAGCACAAACTTGAGATTCAATAAGAGTAGGATCAACTTGATCATCCACTCCATGGGGCCTACATGACCAAGCAATCAAATTAGGAGTGTAAGTTCATTTGTATTCTTATTCTACGAGAAGCATACCATCACATTGTTAAAAATCTAGCACTTCTCCACATTTGTTTAATTCCCTCTCTTGGTGAGATTAAACTTTGCCAAGATGGAATTTTTAACCTATTAAAGTAATGGAAAAATATTATTTGATTTCACTATTATGATATAGTGTGTACTTATCTCACCTAGTTACTAGT
This sequence comes from Torreya grandis, assembly GCA_037957365.1. Lineage (NCBI taxonomy): Eukaryota > Viridiplantae > Streptophyta > Pinopsida > Cupressales > Taxaceae > Torreya > Torreya grandis. The sequence continues at coordinate 2,417,915 of JARHVA010001834.1, read as the reverse complement.
TCATCTGCTCATATACGTTGTGTTTAGTTCTCTGTATCTTTTAGTTGAAAGCCTGCATGTGGATACTATGATTGGTTAGTGTCTATTTTATACCTACCCTTTCATTTCTCTTAGCCCAAACCATTTGGTGAGCCTTGACATGGATGTGTAATAGATATTTATTTTCTAAGCTCCATCTTTATTTTTTCATTAGTGTTCTTCACGTCAAATAGGAAGGATTGACCTGTAATTTTGGTGCATCACCCTGTTAGCTTTCTTAGGAGCACTTATCCCCTTTATAACCCTTTTCTCATGAAGCACTAGGCTTATTTTTAATTTTAGGTGAGAACCAAAGATGAAGCCAGCCTATTCCAAAGGTTCATCCCAAACATAGGTGACCCACAGGTTGGGTTTGTTCCCATTTTATAGCTCCACTGGGAGAAGTCTTATAACGACATCTCTTAAGGGTGAAATTTAAGTTATAATAGTTATATAAAATCCATTTCAAGGACATTTTCAAAAAACATGGAAGGTATTCCAAGGCCCTTCAAGGTATCTATTAAGAGATACTTTGAAAGAAAATTCTAATCGAGTGCATGTTCAAGGTATCTCCCATGAGATACCTCGAAAGAAAATTCAAAAAATCCCTTAGGGTACTTTCAATTTTCAAAACGCCCTTAGGGTACTATCAAGAAGCCTATAGTACTTTCAAAAATCCCTTAGGGTCATTAACTTATTATAGAGTTGAAACATTAAAGTAAGTTTGGGTGCCCCTTCATATCTTGGACTGCTTTATCCAAGGCATCCATTAGTGCCTTCCATTTAAAGTAAAATTGTCCTCCTTCTGTGAAGAAGAAATCCACTCTTGACCCTGTTTGAAATTTTTCTAGGAGATATGTTGAAGGGGGAATCCACTCTTGTTCACACAAGTCATTTGGAACATTTGTTCACACAAAATGTTCGATGTGAAAACTCCAAACAAAAAATTCCAAAGACCCAAATTTCTTGATGCAAACATGAAATAGTCCATGTATAGGATCACCATCAATAGATATGGAGGAAATCATACACTATAACCAAAATTCAAAGACAAAGGAGTGATAATAAAATTTAGGCATCCACATGATCCTCCCCTATTGTCATACCTATGATGGATGGATTTTTAATTTGTAGAGGGTCTAATTGTGAAAATGTTTTGACATAATGGGATCTAGTATTGTATGATAGAAAAATACAAAATTAGCATCGATAGCATGTCATGTGGGCCATGCCCACAAATTGTAATTTATCTTGGATCCTATTTAATATTTTTCTATGTAATGTATTCTTATTTCATAATCTCTAGATCAAATGAATTTTTTTATAACTTCATGGTATGCTTAATTATATCTCTTCCAACTTGGTAAGTTTTGGTGGTAACACAAGACTCATAATAATCTTACCATAATTGTGTTAATTTGAAAAGAAGTAGCCTCAAGTAGTGGACTACAATAATGTTTTGGTAATATTGATTTTATACATTGAGAAAAATTTGTGGTAATATCAATTTTTACATTTAAGTAAAGTATTTTTTTAATAATTTAACCAATATAAAAGCATCTGTGTAATGTGTATATATTTTAGTTTTACCTTGATGTTTTAACTTAATTCAATTTTTTTAGTCATAAATAATATGTCCAATGGATTAAAATGGCCATGTTTCTATGCCTACATCAGGACTTTTTATGTGTTAATTATTAGTGTTTGCCTTATATCAAAGGCATAAACTTATTCTTTATGGGTTTTTTGTGGTATATAAGAGGAATTATCCTTGGTTAATCATTGTTGATAGCTTCCATATTATTTTTAAAAAAAATCTTGATCACATTGAAAAGACTAATCACGGTTCTTTAAGAGACTGACCATTAGCCACGTAACCTTACAAACCATTTTATGTCATTATCACTTGGAGGACTAAAAATTAGAAATATCGAAATAAACTTAGGGCATCTTAACCCTCTATGTTGTTACCTACAATTAAATGAGTTTTTAAATGGAGTTTTGCAAATGGTTCCTTTAAATTTCCTCATCTCTTATGTCATGGACCATGTTTTAATATATTATGAAATGAGTTGCACCTATTTTTATTGTTAGGATATTCCAATTAATTCTTTCTCTTTTATAAGATACAATAAATAAAGTAATGTCCAGCTTTGATTTCAAATACTATATCTCAACTAAGAGTGTTTTTATCCTACATTTGATGTAATTATCTGTCTTGATGACATATAGGATGAAGTATCTATAAGAACAAGGGGAGTATGCCCCACTTTTTAGGGTTCCTTTGCCCTATAAGTTTTTTTCCATGGATGGTATTTTCACATGTTTTTGAAATCATGAATTCCTCATGGGGATATCAAATATTTATACTATGGTTTGAGATGTCGTTGGTTTGTTTATCAATGATTTCGTTTCAAAAATTCAATCACCCATCGATTAAGATAACCTTTGTTAAGTCACATGTTGATATTATTTTGGTAAATCATTATGTCACCCCAATACATGGAGATAGACATAGGTTGGTGTTAATCTATTAATTTTGTTTCCTCATCCATTTAGTAGCTTTATTATAGCAATCCATTTAGCCTTCAAGTATATGTCCATACCTATAACTTAATTATATTTTTATCTATCTTGTGCCCTTGGTAGTCTCTTTACAATACCATATATTTTATATATCCATAGACAAGTTTTTATTGGAACATAAATCCATGTTAATCAAATAAATAATTGAAATGTTTCATTTCATATTACATTTTTTTTACTTGGATGGGTGTTTTATTTTCATTATCATATCATGAGACCTTGATTGTATATGTTGGTGATTATTAATTGTTTAATGGGCATACACTATTATTGTCTTGATATTTTATTTATATGGTTCTTTCCATTATTATTGAGTGATAATTTTGTATCCTTGAAAGAATATTACCATTTTTGATATGTACGCGTGTTGGTTAAATTTATTTTTATTAACTTGTTATAAATATTTACTAGCATTCCACTTACTATTGTGAATTATAATTGTTGTTAACTAATTACATTGAAAATTTTATTCTTCCTCATTATATTAATCTACCATATTATATCTCATTAGTTTGATATTGATTGATACATAGATATAGCTACCAAGGATTGACAATATTTATGATTAGTCATGATCTAGTTGAATGTATTATGATCAACGTACATGGTTATTACTAATGCATATATGGATACCATACATGATTTCAAATTATCTTATATATGAAATATATGTTTTTAGGGTACTATTTGCTTATAGGGGTGAAACTTTGAGGTAAGTTTGGGTGCCCCTTTATATCCTGGACTACTTCATCCAAGGCATCCATTGTGCCTTCTCTGTAAAGTAAAATTGTACTCCTTCCATGGAGGATAAATCCACTCTTTTCCCTATTTGAAATGTTCCTTAGAGGTACCTTGAAGGGGGGATCCACTCTTGTTTGGATAAGTCATTTAGAACATTTGTTTGCACAAAATGTCTGATGTGAAAACTCCAGACAAAATATTTCAAAGACCCAAAGTCCTGAATAGAAATTCTGAAGACCAAACTCCATTGGACAAACTATATGAACTAAAAACCCAAAGACCAAAATCTAATAATAGGGCCCAATTAAAATTTTCAAGCACCTGGTTAGGGCTTGTGAATTATCTAAGGTAGCTATTCTTCACACACAGAAAACTACACCAATAAAAGCACTATTACACATCTATAAATATGAATCAACTTGAACTCAACTTTCTTAATCAACATGTTCACCAATCATCACCAGCTTGTTTATTCTTAGCCTTGTTATCTTGATATACTTTATGTGGTGATCGATGGATCCTACTGGCCTAGGCAAGGAGTCTTGCATGTTCTCCCTTGGTCAACTTAAAATTACTCTTGTATAACTCAACTTTGGTGATCTTTTTCCTTGCAGCACATAAATTTTCCTCTATCTTCTCCAATGTTAAGTCTTGGAGACTTAATTTGAAGTTATCTGGCACTTCATTTACAAGATGATCAAAATTGATTCTTTTGATCAATTTTCATGTGGAGACTTTTACCTTGGATAACTTTAAATCATGCAATATTTGGAAATTTTGAACCTCATGACCTTGGTACTTATGGATCCAAGGCCTAATTGTCTGCCCACTCTCAAAATGTAGATATTTTCCCCATGGTCCAAAAATTATATGTATCCTATTGGGAGAGAATAAATAATGTGACCACAAACTTGAAGCTAGCATTTGGTTCATCACAGACTCACAACGACTGAGCACATGGGTGAGTGTGGCCTTAAAATTGAATTCCCAATCCCTTTCAGTGACAACATGTGTCATCACTTTATTCCTCAAGAAATAAGGGAGTTTTCTTTAAATAAAAGGAATGCCATTGACATAGGAAAGTGGGCCCCATTTTTAACAAGAATTTTAGAGGCAATTCAGAGGGAGACACATATCACCACAATGCTACTTCCATATCCCTAAGATTTCATACATGAAGTTCAATCTATTAGTCTCTGAGTAAACAAGATGGAGACACTTGGCATAATCTTGGAGAATCACTTGCCTAGTGAACTTGAAATATTTTTTGAGTGTTAAAATGTCACTAGTTCATGGTTGCATGCCACCTGTCCTTAACTATTAAAAAATAAAGTCTTAAGCTTAAGGTCATAGGTAAACTTGAAGGTATTATAAGGCCCTTCAATTTATTGCCTAGTAATATCTTCAAACCTTCAAGGGTACCCATACACATGTTTGAAAGGTATATCGTAAAAGATAACTTCAAACTTTTGGGTCCACAACAAAGGTTAAAATCAAATACAGGATCCCAAATATAAGAAGCTAATTTTTTTCCATAATTTTGATCAAAACCCCCATTGATCATTATCATTTTGTATTGTAATAAAATACATGGTTGAATATTGACTTCATTAGTTAATTTTATTTAAATGGTTATTCCACTCTGATGCATGTTTGAAATTTATCTCCTAGGAGATACCTTCAAAGTAAGATGAAGCAACAATTGAAGTATAAGTATATGCTATTAAAAGCTATTATTTTTTTGGATTGACATAAACCATGTCGTTAAAAAAATGTTATACATCACCTTTTTTTAAAAATTAGGTTTTAACATATCTCCATGCTTATGTTCTAGTAACAAGTGTAAATTGGACTGATCTTATAAATAACCTGATTAACAACTCTTCTCATGTATTTTGAAAATGTCCAGTTAAAAAATCATACGTCAATGTCTTTCCAATGTCAAGACTATGTTTCTCTCATAAACAATGGTAAGGTTCTTGGTGAAGGAATAATACACAAAGTGGCGGGTCAAGATGTTGAATCTCTAGAAGACATAAGTCTCTATTCCACATGACACAATGAGGAAATACCTATTGAATGTGTAAGTGTTAATGTGACTAAAGCTTTTCATCTGACTCTACTGCTTCCATTTCCTATAGCTTTTGTGGATAATTCTATGGATGTAGTTGATAGTTTTACTATATGGAGCACAAGCATGATGCAACATAGCACAGATAAATTTTTTATAGACAATGACATCAAACAAAGTCAAAATTATTTGCATCTAGTTCTGGATATACAGCCATTACAACAATAAAACCCTTGATTGGATTCATTTATTTGATATATCGATGATCTTACCACATTTCAAAACCTGGGAAAAACTTTTGGTGGGAAAAGGGTACATTTTTTCCACAAATGTATAGCTCTTGTAAATGATGAAAAAAATGCTTTTTGTTATGGTGAATTTGCCCAACCAAGGGAGATTTTTGGTTGCATTCTTATACCAATGTTAGAAATTGAATTGAAAATTTACATAAGGCATGTTATACAACATTATGAGACTTACATTATAAAGGAAATTGAAACACCTATTGGTAGATGGCCTTCCAACAAAATAGTGGACACTGAGACTTGTAGAGCAATCAATTTACCATACATGACACTAATGGAGAAAGAAATAGGAAACATTTGGGACATGTTGGATAAAGAAGTCACTCCTTGCCTAACATTCCTAGTGCAAAGGCATGTAAAAAAATTAGTTCATTCCTACAAATACTTTGCCCAAAAAAAAATCAGCCAAACAATTAACTCAACCAAGTGGAGTTTGACAAAAGCATTGATAGTGAGATTAAAACAATGTATGTGGATAAATGTTGCACCCAAAAAAGTTTTCAGTTAGGATTGTCATTTGAGATTCTAAAATCTGCAAAGATGAAATTTCCTAATTCCAACACAACAAATAGGAGGCAACATGTCTTGGATGCCCTTTTTACTGGTTTGTTCAAGAAAAAAAAAACTAGCATTGATTTTTAGGGTACAAAGATCTATTTGGAAGCTTGGCTTAAAATATATGGATTGAAGAGAAGTAAATTTTTTGACATTCAAAAAATTATCACAAAAATGGGGAACGAAATGCATTCTATGTAGGGAGATTTCAACAAAAGCCATAGAAGAAGACAATGGTAGCTAAATATTTGTTGGACCAATTGGTGGATGATTTTGCAAATGTTTCTCCATGACTAACATGCCATGTAGATATAAATGGCTCACAATAAAATGTTTGACATCTTCTAGCATCTTTTACTCAAGAATTTATGAGGCACCACATCAATGTACAACTAGCAGATATGAAATATGAGCCAATATCCTAGCCAAAATTCAATAACATGTGGAGAACTAATTTTTAAGATGTGACCATTGCCATGTCTGATGACTTTGCTAGGCGTAAAACATGCATCTTATTGACTCAATAGAAACACTCTGGGTCCCTCTCTAGAGATCAGGTAGAGTGTATTCATCAAGAATTTTTTATGAACTCAAATCAAATACTTTCTGTAAGACAAATGTATTACACACATAAATGAATGTCAAAGCAATACCCTGAAGAATGTCTCAGTGTCATTCAGACAAGGTGAAACATTAAAAAACATTTGTCTTAAGGACAGTGACAAAAAGCAAAGCAGTTACCGATAGAATATTAGAGTTGTCAATAGCAGGGACTATAACACATGGTCATGGCGCAGGTGGATATAGGCATTTTTTTACCATACGTTCTTGGAGGGTATAACTTTACCATCACCTCATTAAACAAGTGCTTCAGGGATATGGAAACAACAATTCTAGATACTTATGGATATTTACTATATAAATTTGCATTTTCAAAATATCCACTGTATGATGCACTTGTGTCTAATAACTACTACCCTGAATGTAAGAAAATAAATAAGAAGCACAATAAATTGGTGCCTTCAAGAAACTTCCTTCTAGAATATACCTTCAACTAGACAACTATTGTGGGGATAATAAGAATAGGTACTTCCATCCATAATTATATTTGTAAAATGTCAAACCTTATATGAAACTAATGTTACATTCAAAAATTCATAAAAGCATGTCTTTTTGTATAGGTATTTATTGCAATATTTATCTCTCCTTGTCTACCAAAGTGTTTTCCTCAATGTCAAGGTCAGATTTATGCCTGTAGAACATACAAATTGAGGACATCGATGACACATTTGAAAATATGTCTGAATGTATAAAGAGGAAAGATGTATGGAGTGTGGCAGAGATGATGGACACTTTAGGACGTGTGAAAATACAAGAAACTTCACACCATATTTGATTGAAGAGGTAGTGTATTTCAAAGAGTATGTTAATAGTTAAAAGCTAAAGGGAAGAAATGAAATAGTAAGCTCGAAAAAAGGTCAATACTTATTTATACGCATAAAGCAAGGTCGGCCCATTATGCGTTGCGAAAACTCTATAAGAGATAGAAATTGGTCCCTCCCGATTACATTATGGGGAACAAAAGAAAATGGTAAGCCAAATGTTCTAGAAGGTAAACCAACAAAAATATATTTCAAAGACTTGAAAAATAGAGAAATGTCTCAAGATTCCATTGTTGCTAAAGACTCAGAAGTAAAAAAAGAGTCAAAAATAAATTATATATAACTTGAATAAGTATGTGCAGTAATTCAATGAATTTGGTTTGACCAAAAATAGTAAGTGGAAGGATCTAGCATATTATTTCCAAACCATCCATGACATAATGAAAGATGGCATGTTCCCTTCTGAAGTTGAGTGCATAGGAGACTTTTGGCCTAAAAATCATCACGACATACCCCTGCATAGAGATTTGCAAAAATGGTGCATGATAGCACCCTTGATTTTGGAGTGGCATCTACAGATACATATGTTGGTCCAAGAATTGTATTTGATCCAGCTCAAGATGTGCAAATCGAAGACATGTTATTTTTTAGACCTAACGATTCTATAGGAGTGGAATACACAATATGGGTTGTTAGAGCTAAAAGCAATATTGAGATACTATAAACAAATGGGGATATAGAAAGATGCAGAAGAAGCTAAAATTTATTCAAGTTGCTTGGATAAGAAACGGAATCCAAACCCAACTAACACATATTTACCATCCATACTCATAGATAGTATCATCTACGCTTGGAAACCAAATAAAAATTGGAGAGGTTATACACTTGTTCTCACTGATTTTTTGAAAGGCATTGTAATAGACTATTTGAATGCATCGTCCCACTAGGCACTAACAAAAATAGTGATAAAAGGATTGGAAAATTTGAAATGGTGTTTCCTTAATTTTGGAATGAGAAATATAAATGTTTTTTTTCAAAATTTAGTTCATTTTTTAAGAATGTATAATGTTTTATTATTTTTATTTATTTATATTTATTTCTAGTGGCACTTCACATTTTGGGTCTTCGAAAATACACTTCAGCTTTTGAGTTTTATATTTTCTACTACCACAATCCAGTATTTCGGTAACTATGCATCTATTTAATAGCATTTGACAATTTGAATGTCCACTTCGCATTTTTGCATCCTTCAAAATGGTCTTCAACAAAATATCTTCATAATTTGCACAACTGAAAATTTAGTACATCTCAAATTTTGTGTTTTTCAAAATACAATTCGACATTCTCGTGTATGTGAAAAGGTCTTTGGGGTTTACACCATGAAATGTCCCACTTGCATGTCAAGATTTATTCTTCAGCACTTGTGTGTCGACAAATGTTATTCATCTTTTCACGTGGCACCCAAGATTGTGCGAGATAATACGAGATAAACCTCGATGGTCACGAGGACGTCACTCGAATCAAATTAAACATATAGTTCACAATCCAATCAACCGATGACACATGGCATCCTAATCATCCCAAAAGTTCTAAATCACATATTGACCGAACACGTGATTGTTGTATGAATTATTTTTTCTTAAAAAATATACCGCCAAATCTTATAATATCTATAAATACATGATCTGTGAACCAGTTTGAATGGTCGCATAATTTAGACTTATTGCAATTATGTAATATATATGTGATTTATTTGTTATAAGTCCAAGTTTTTTTTGATGAAGTCCAATTTATTTATGATAGTTTTCAAATACTAATAAATAAATTATTTATGATCATTTTAAATAATTTGGACTTATCAAAAATACATTAAATAGATATGAGTTATTTGTAATAAGTCAAAAAATTAATCTGATATAATCCAATTTAATCAAGATACAATCCAATTTATTTCTAATAGTTTTAGGAAGTTTGGATTGTTGATAAGTCTAAATTATACGAAATAGTCCTTTAAGTTGTCGAAGACTCAATACTGTTATTGTGTAGTTTCTTACAACATTCATCCCCTTCTAAAATAGATATGTTCAATTCAGTAGACACAATGAAGACCAACACACACTCACACTCCATATGCAAGTCGAAGAACGAAGAAAGAGACAAGAAAGAAGTAAAGGGGATGATGAAACTCAGATAGAGTCAGAATCCAAATAGGTAAGGTAGATCTGTAGCAGGCCCTGCGTTTCAGTTTGGCCAAAATAGACAGATTCAACAGTTGTGTAAACTTTCAAAATATGACAAAGCACCTTTCAGAGCTCTCGACTGTCTCAAAGAGAAACATAACACACTCAAACGCTGTTGTGTGAACTCTAAGAGCCCACCTATTTTAAAAACATGAAAGGCACATAAACATACTAAACCCAAAACACTTGACAAAAAATCAGAATATCGAACAAATTCTTTATGTTCTTTTGTGTGCAGTGGTCGTACTTTGTAAATCCTTCTGAAATCCGTTACCTTTTATGACTAAGAATGATTTCCGTATTAAGTGTGTTGTTAAAATATTAAAAACTTTCATGAAATGAAAACAATCAACAACTTCTTCATTAAACTTTGTCATCCTCCTTTACCCACCCAAAAAAATATTATAATAATAATTAATAAATAAATAATCAAATCAAATCAAATCGAACTTCATTCAGTTTTCCGTGTCAAATTCAAATCCTAAAAAGATAACTGATAAAAATATGCGCCTCCTATGAAACACTTAAAATTGTCTAAAGCATCTTCAAAAGCCGTTACAGTAAAGCAGTCAACTACTTATGGCAGTTGCACGCACCAACAAAAATGGGGATCAAATCTGTGTGGAAACCTACTGCAATCCAGATGAAGACCTGAGCAGGCGCACAAATATTTTATTTGCCTAAAATAGCAGGGACTTTAGTGTCAGTTCAGAGTCCTGACCTCCGCCAAACCTTATCTGCTCCGCAATTTGAGGTCTCTGTAAGTGATTTCCATGTACAGCTATACGAATAGGTATGGGTTTCGCAATGTTGGACTACAAGTGTTGGCAGCTTTGTTGAAATTTGCGACATGCACGACTGGAAAGAATTCACTTTAGATGCCGTCCATGCATTGCCCAAATTTGTTGAATGCCACATAACTTCTAAAGTTTTCTATACAGTCAAATGCACCACCTGTATAAGCTTTTCCGCGTTAAGGACCGATCAAATCCGGCTTCATCTTTTATGATATCAGGGTTTTATATATAATCATTATTGGTAAGTGTTTTAATCTTTTAGGATTTAGATGAATGTAAATTTTATATTATTAAAAGGTTGAATATAGTAAATTAGGATAAAAATATGTGATAAATGTAGTCACTAATATGTTATAAAATTGATTAAATTTGATCTTTTTAAAAATAGCAATAAATAATGTAAATGAGAATTTAGTTGGAAAACAATTGAGACTAATGTTTTAGAGGTTGAAAATTGAGGTAGAGATTGGTTTTTGTGTTGCAAACATGATCCTAATGTCAAAACCCCTTTCGGACAGTAGTGACATATGATGCTAGTGTCCCTATTTTGACGATGGTGTCCTTTGTGCAGAACTATTTCAAGCTTCTGAGTGTACCTGTGTCTGGGTCTATCAAACTTGTTCCTACACTCATGAGTTCTAAACCTTGTAGATGACTAGTTTTTACTGATTTTATTGTTAGTGGGATAGCTTAGACATCCTCAACACCTCGTTTTGATGAGAGTTGCCTACATACCAATACTATAAAGAGAGATCAAGCCCGATGTAGTTCTCCACATCTTAAGTGCTAGTGTGAATGCAAGTGAAGCTAATATGATTGTAAATTTGAGAGCTTTGAATGTGCTTGAGACTAAAAATCTGAGTAATCTGAGCTTAAGAATGTTGTAGATGGTAGTATGCAGAGGTAGGACAAAATAAAGATTGATAACCTTAATTGTGCACAACTTATTTTGAATTTGTATGTGTAATTTGCATCTCCTTTCCATCTAGTGGTTAGAGGGCTAAAAGTCTTGTATATATACTATTATGGTTCTTGTGTGAGTGCTAAAAGAAGTCGAGGTCAACCCTATATGGTCTAATATTTGAAAAGATATCTATTTGGGAAAAAGGAGGGAAATGACAGTAGTGCCAAAATTGGGACAATATGGCACTAGTGTCCCTATTATGGCATTAGTGTGCAAGTGGCAGAACTTGAGGCACGAAGGGCCAATATGTAAGAATGAGAGTTTATGACTAATTTAAGGATGACATAGCCCCTAAAAAAGGTATAGGGCTAAGCTAGGGATAGGTGGTCTCAAGTAGCACTCTTAGCACTCAAGTGTCATGTTTAAGTGATTACATTTCCCCCCTCTATTTTATAAATGTAGCAAAGTAAAATGACTAGAATAAAAGAAAAAGAAACGTACATGGACTTATCTAAGAGGTTAATCGTGTAAAGCTAGATCTAAGTATGTGAACTATGCTACGTTACATGTCCTATAAGTGAAATCTGCATATATCAATCTTTACTTAAGAGATCAAAAACAAAGACAAAAATGAGTAAAGAGATAAGAAAGAGGAAAAGAATGAATACACTTCACTAGTTATGCAAACCAATGCATAAATCTGGTGATAACCTAACACATGTGTATAATGATTAATCAGTGAATAGATTAGACTGAGTTAATAGCTTCCTCAATTCTCATATGTGGGTGGCTCAAGAACTCAATCCAGTTTTGACTCCATCATTGCCCACCCCTACTTGGTGGATCATGACTTATGAATAGTTTGGATTGGATTGATGGTGTGTCCAACCCTCTCATGAAGGTGGCTCAACAACCTAAGTAGACTATGACTCCATTATTGCCTCCCCATGTGTAGTAGATGCATCTAAAATTGAAACTACACAATGTAACTATAAATATCTAACTAGAGATGTCTAACTAGAGATATTAGATCTACAACCACTCAAGTATATTAAGCAACTCTAGGCCAATCAAGAATGCCAAACAATGCATCTAGAGTAAATCATGAATATAATTTATAACCTGGAACATGATGTCTATTGTATACAACATGGAAAATGGCATAGAGTTTATCATTCCATCTGATCAATCAGTGTATAAGTGAGCATATGGAAATAATGTGTTGTACACATGCACCCAAATTTGATATCTGAGCATATGGATTCTAGACTAAGTTGTAATAATCTATATTTGAGTATTTGAACTATATATGGGAATGATCATGATATGCATGATGTCCCTAATCTAATCAAACTAGTATGAATCTGAGCTAAACTAAGTAAAATTGGTAAATTTGTAATTAAACCTGTGTATACCTAGACTATATCTATTGTATTTTTTTGGGCAATCTAGATTTTTATAAAACTAAGGCTACTGGATAGTAGTCCCATATCTTAGATAGTAGCATCATGTCCCAATTTGGGCACTAATGTATGACTATTTTGATTTTTATGCACAATTATAACTGATCTCTATGTCACTATTTATCATTGTGTTTATCTGAGTTTGATTTTTGTAATCTGAGTCTGTGCTAAAAATTTTAGTCTAAGTGCATTTTGATAGTCTAATCTGTGTGACAAACCTCTGTGAATGCCTCTTTTTTTATGGGAGTTGTTGAACCTATGCAAGAATTACCCTCAAAAGAAAAAGCTCTACAAAATGTAAGTTAGTTGGAGCATATATGATATCTATGTAATAATCCAATATAATGTGTAGACATAACATGGGAATGTAAGATAATATGAGTATAAGTTTGTAATATGTGATGTATGTTATGTCTAGCATTCATAAGGCTATGAAAATAGATATAACAATGTATGTAATAAAAAATTTGAGAAATAACTGAGTAGCTACCTAGGAGGATGGGTCATGGTGTCAATCATGGCACCCAAGTAGGGATGGGAGATGCATGAAGTCCCTTATGGAATTTAAAACTGGAGTGTGTAATAAGTAAGAGACAAGTGTCATGACCATGATGCATACAAGAAAGCATACAAACAACACACATGAGGCACGTAAAGTAGGCCAAGGGGCCACAATACAAGAGACATGGGCACATGTCACTGAATATGAGACAAAAATACATACAAGGACATATTCAAGTGTTCATATACGCAAATAATAAGCAAGTCAACATAGATCAACATGGAAGTGCATATTCAAATGTCTACATACACAATCAATAAATCATACTCAAGGACATGGGCACATGTCCAAAGCATACATATAGTGAAAGAAATGGTGTAGAGCCAAAGAGCAATGGCATATTCAAATGCCCTCAAATAAAAAAATCATAGAGATACAATCAATTCTAAACTAACAAATCTATAAATGAAAGTATGCACGAAAATGTAATATAAATCTGTGTAAGAGCCAAAATGTACATGTACTAAGTCTAAATTAGTAGTAGCCAATAAATAATATGACTAGGTGTAGTATGATCAATATCAAGAGATAACAATGTTAAATATGTGGTGTAGATTTTATAAATATGTAACGTGATAGCCAAAATTATGTACAGGGTGCCCCCAAATGGGAAAATGTGTCAAATGAAGAACCTATGAATCTATGTAAATGCCCTTGGTGGGTAGATAGTAGCAAATCTAGATCAGTGTAGTGGACCCGAGTCTTGTAAGCACTTAACTAGAACAAGTGAAGCATGTAGGTATGATAAAAACTAATTATACTAAGATAGCTATCATATGTAGTGTTTGGAAAATATAAGAAGTGTAAACATGGCAATGCATACAATCTATACTTTTGTATTTTTTAAGTAAATTATTTGAATTTTTTTTTTTGTTTTTGATATAGTGTATTATTTTTGTATTTTATGGATATAAGTTATGTACAAGTAACATAAAAATTAAACTAAATACAAGGAGTGAGAAATAAGTAAAGTATGTACAAGAAGGTAGGAACAATATTAATCAATGAGTTTCATGGGAGACTCACTATCAATGTGGCCTATGTCAAAAATAGGAATGGTAATATCTCATGCAGTGTGATTGTTATGTTGGAGTTGAATGGTGTTGTAATTTGAATCTGAGTATTATTCATTATTGGTATCATAATAATCATAATAACCTAGAATGCTAGAGAGAATTGCCTCATGCTATGGATTTGACCTTTCTGAATTGTGATCTAGATTATTGATTTTAATTTTACCCTTTGAAATTATATTGATTGTAGGAATAGGGTGTTGTGGAGGCTCTTTTGCTAGAAAGCTTCTTGTGAGAATTCTTGTTGGCTTAGCATGATTTTGACTTTGCAACTAAAGTTCTTGCTCTTTCTATAACATTTCATGTGTATCTAGATAATTTTTCATGATAATTTGTATTTATGAATGATTTGTCTTATGATGTTCAATAAATCTCAAACTTTATTGACTGACAACATCAACTGCTAGAATAGGAGTAGTGATGCCTTGGGCTTGCTCTCCCAAACCTTGACCATAATAATCAAACTATTGTAGATATTTTTGACCAAACCCATACTGCTTTGAAAGTTGAGCCTCATTTTGGAGAGGTAGATTTGCATATTTTACTTGCTTTACATGTGCTTGTTATACTATTTATTGCTCTAATTGTGCTTTGTGAACCTTTTATTGTTCTAAATTATGCTTTGGTAACCATTTTTGTACTATTTTTGAATTTGACCTTTTTTAAATTTTTAGATGTGTTATTATATGTTGTTTGGATGAAGTGTCACTATGTGAGTCATTTGTATCCATTATCTATTTTCTTTTTATTTTCAATGTTAAACATGAATTGGTGTGGTGCCCATGCATTCTATGATATGCACAATAATTATGGATCTCCTCACTGAGTGTAGAGGAGGTAGATTGATCAACTTAGCTTTAATCATTTCTCTTAATATCTCACTTGAACTCTTATTTAACCCATGTAGGCTTTTTGATTCACTTATAATAGATACATTGTGTTGTACTTTATGATTTAGATATGAAAGAGTGTTAGGCATAACCTTGCTAAGTGTAGATGCAGATACATGGTGAATACTATCATATTTTGAAGACTGTGTACATGTAATGTGATTTTATAATAATGTGACCTTTTCACTTAACAATTGATTTTGATTCTATAATTCTTATATTAGCTTGTTCATATTGATAACTTTATCCTTTAGACTCTCATAAGTAAAAACCTTAGTTTCTTCTAATTGAACATGTAGGCACACACCTTGTAGGGGAGAGGTGTAGATAAGTTGAGTATGGGCATTAGGAATAATAATATATATTACTTCATCTCATGGAGGAGTGATAACATAGACCTGGTTAGAGGAAAAGTAGCTATTACCCTCATGGAGATGAGGAGGATAAGAAGATTCTTTCTTGTACATAAGATATGACATTGAAACTTGAAACATAGTTATTAACTTATATGTTAAATCCACTATGTGTGTAAGGGTTTGTTTGTTAATGAAATTTCACATAAGAGAAAGATAACATGTTATGAAATATGACATATATTTGAACACATTTAAAGCATCATGTGTGTGTGTGTGTGTGTGTGTGTGTGTGTGTGTGTGTGTGTATCATTTTTTAATTCATTCCAAATGAAAGGAAACAAGCATGCAAGACAAGATAGAAAAATTTGCGTCAAAAAGTACTTAACTTCATCTGACACTATTATCATGATTATATGAAATATAAATCTAGTTGAAGGTCCTAGAAAGGTTGGAAACATAAACCCTAGATTTGTCTAGGGTTAGGGTTTGTGTAATATTCAAAGTAAGTTGGGTTCACTAAGTGTTTTAACCTTTTAGGACTTATTGTTATCAATTGGATTTGCACCCTTTGAGGATATGCCTTAGCTCTCCTCATCCAAGTGGCATAATTAAAACACCTCTAGGTTATGGGTAACCTAAAAATGAGTTGAATCTCTAGATATTGCTAGCTCCCTTGATATACCACTTTTGGATCACTGCTACACCTATGCTTGTGAGGGAAACGAAGAGAAAACTTAAAGTAAACTATCCTAAGGGATGTGATACACCAAATTAATTGATGACTACCAACCAACTGTATGTCACACATGAGACCAAGAGACTAACTAAACATACACTTCTCCAATTTAAATCTTCTCACATCAATATTTCATTATGAAGTTGTGATGAATGCTTAGGCTAGGAAGACTACACAAGAGGCCTAGAATGGTACTATTTGAATAAACTAACTCACTCAACCTTGACACATCATAAAACATTTCACATGAACTTTAAGAAGAAGATTTCAAGCTGAAAATAGGTGGGAGAATGAGACAACAATGCTAAAGAAACAACGGTCATCATGTAAGCAAGATCAATCATTCAAGTGAACACACTATGAAAAATCATGGAAGAGGTAAAAATAAGTAGTATTTATTGATCCATGGTATGAAAATGATTAAGAATTTACCATAATTAAGTGGATCATAATTTATAAATGCCAAAATGGCTAGTTCTTATAGAACTTGAGAGAGAGACAGAGAGAGAGGAGAAGAAAGAAGTCCAAAGGTCACAAGGACATTTGTCAAGCTGAGAAAATGAGTTACATGTGAATGAGAAGGGAATGTGAAACTGATCATCCAAAGTCAAGTAGAAAAAATGTCACCATATTTTAATATTTTTAAGAATAATGGAGTTTTATTCCTAATTAAATAAATGGGTCTGAGTAGGGTAAATTACTAAATAATGTGTAATAATTAAGCCACTCATTTGTGTAAATAGATTGTATTTTTACCTTTTCTAAAAATAGTAATAATAAAAAGAAAATCAAACTTAGTTGAAAACTGACTGAGATAGATGTTGTAGGGTCTAAAAATTTCTATGCAGGCTTGGGAGACTATTGCAAACATGATCCTAGAGTTTGTTTCTAGATTGGAAAGGAGTGTCGAAAGTGGGACACCCTACTATTCAGAGTTATAGGTCTTTTTTGGTGTTGTTGTCCAAGTGATCTGATTTTTTTGGGTTCTACTCAATAGGTCTATGTTACCTTACCAATGAAATATCAAATCCCAAAAGTCTATGAAGCTTATTGTGCATCTGTTTTAATTTTCAAGGCCCTAAGAGCTATTTATGCTTGAACTTAAATGAGAACTTGGGAAAGAGAGAGAAGGGGTTAGTGTGTAAAGGATACGCTGCATGCACTTCACACCCTATGTGTGGGCACACTAACTACATACCAATACTCCAAGGAGGGATCAAGCTAATGTAGTTCTCTCATTGAAGTGTTTGGTGCAATTGTGTATGAAAATGCAACTAGATGTAAAATTAGGTGTAAATAGAATGACTAGGGACTGGTGTAAAGGTTTGAATAAGCTTGAAATATTTTTGGATGGTTGTATTCAGAGAGTAGGGAAAAGTGCTTGAATGTACTTGCTTATATTCTTTATTCTCTCTTGTAAATGATTGTCAACACTTTTAAATGGACTTTGAATGGCCTTTTATATGTAAATTAATGATCATGGGTTAAATTAATTCATGTTAGGCTGACATGAATTAAGATAAGGATCCAAGAGGAAATGACCATTAGGACTAAAATTACACTTAGACAATAGCACTATAAATAGGACCCCTTGGGTTCAACACTCTTATCCAAGTTAGGCACTATTTTCTAGAGGGAATGACACATATGGGGATGGATATGGGCTTGAAAGAGATACCTGGGTTTGTAAGGATTAAGTATGTAAGGTAATGGATGACTAGGAATATGTGAAAGAAAAGCTTAAAAGGGGTTGTGAAAGCAAGTAGGAGGACCTATGGATTAGGTTCTTTATCCATACTCAAGTAACCAAATTTCATATTTTATATTACTACACATCCAATGTCATGAAACCTTAGAAATGCGACATGAAATTCCCTTTGTTGGCTCAAAAAACTACCTTCATTATTCACCCCTATTTGAATATCCAAATCTTGACTAGGGATAGGTTTAATGATTGTATTGAGAGGGAAAGGTTTTATACATGCTTCTCTATGCATTGGTTTCATTCCTACTCACATGGAATCTTCTAGAAGTGAGCCATCATTGCCTGTAATAAAAAAAAATCCTTTTTCACACACCTTGCACACTTGGACTCAAATTTGGATTCAATTTCTCATGAAAATCCATAAAATTGGGTGAATGAAACTTTGAAATACCCTCCATGGCCTTATACTACTCAATTAGACCTTAAAAATCCATCCACTTGAAGTTCTCACACTTATCACCATCATGCTCACTATGCCAGTTCTGACTAGCTAAGATGAAGCAATTGGTAAACACACTTAGGAGTTTTTTATAAGGAATTAAATGGACATGGGGAGTTATATTAAGTTTCAATATTCCTTTTAAAATTTATTTCATCTCTTAAAACCTCCTATAACTTGTATAATAAACAAAATAGTCAAAAAGATTGATTTTATACCCTATCTATATAGATTCTACATAGTCCAAAAGTATGGAGAGTATCTTGAGAGAGTCCTATTAAATTTTCAATCACTTTTATGGTCAAAATATTCCATTATAGTAGCTTTACATCTCTATTTCTTTCATCAGGTCTATAACCAGGTTTGTGAGGGTTTTGAGTACTTTAGGCTCTTAGGCTTTGTTCATAAAGCCTTGACATTAGAACTACCAAAAAATTCCAAAAATGAAAATTTTAACACCCTTTAAAACACCTCAAAACTTCTAATATCCCCATGCATATCCTTCAAGGAGATGTAAGCACTTCAACTTGGCCTATCGAGCTTGTTCTTCCATTTCTTGTAGGCCTAAGTTATCTTTAAGAAAAAAGTGGTATTTTCATGGCTTCCCCTACATACCAATAGCTTATACATGTATATTATGAACCTATAAAAATTCCCAAATGGATTATAAATCTCATCTCATGCTATAATTATAAGTGACTCTCCATTTGGCTTCTAGGCCTAAACCCTACCTTTTAGACTTGAATGCAACCTTTGTGGTCTAGACCACTCTGTTGAATTTCCTATTTTTTTGATTGGTTCATCATGATTTCCCTAGGTTTTTTTAAAATTTATACACCTTATTTCGAAGTTCCTTATAGCTTCTGGTCTACCCTTCTCACCCATCTTCTCCAAAAATGCAGGTTTTATGCACAAGGGAGTGCCCTCTTGTCTGAAGACAAAATAGAGGGCACTCCCTTTGTTTGCTCAGACCAAATAATAATTAGAGGAGATTATATAGGTTTTAAATACATTATTTAAAAAATTTAATCCCTTTTTCATCTCATATGACCTTCTCAAAATCACTAAAAATTGATACAGACTGCTAGGCAAAAAGGTTGTGTGCAGGATTTGCACTTTAGACTATGTAGTGCATTTGAAGAGAGTTTTATGTTATAATTTAATTGATTTGAGGATCCCATGAGATATAAATTATATTTTAAATCCATTATAATCACTCCTCATTGTAACTCTTGATAAAACCCCTCAAGTCATGCCTTTTATTTGACTGGTCAAGGCATTTGACTGTGTTTCATGTTTGGGTTATGCACCTGTAGGTGATCCTACATGTTTTAGGCTTGGATAATGCTTAAAACCTCATTAGAATCCTTTAGTATCATTTTTTATTATTTATACCCATTTTATTCATTCTTATGTAGTGTCAACACCTAGGCATTACTCCTTTGTGCTCACTGCCTGAATTAGTCAAACACAGTCAACTTTGTTGGGAAGGGTAATATCTTGTAGGTGAAGATTTCTTGTTTGATAGGATACACATCAATTTTGGGTCTCATGATGAATTTTAATTCATCTCCCACCAGATAAAATTTATAATTCCATGTCTAATCCCTTGTTATAGATGATGTAAAAAATGACCCTTGGTTGTAGGTGCATAGTTCAAGAAGTAGACACCTATGGGTCTATGTGGGGGCCTAAAACACAGTTTATGAGCCTATTTTAAAGATATATTTTCGTCATGTTATGTCTTTCCTATTGATAATATCCTTAAAACATGATAACATGCTTCATTTTCAACCTTCAATGATAGAGTCATCTTGGAGCTTCAATTATTGTAGGTTTCACTCCCTGTGTTTAGTGCATAAAAGCACAACTTTAAGACCTCCAAATTCTATCTTCCACTAACTTCTTGCCATCCATACTTTGCATGGCTTCCCTCCTAAGTAGAGGCTTAAATATAAGGTCATCAAGATTCATAAATGGAATTGACAACCTTGTTGTATGTCATCCACAAAATGGTGAGGTCCTCTATTTTACTCTTTTAGGGAAAGTGTCCCTGAATACAGTCATTGTTTCTTTGAGCATGGTTCCCACTCTCACATATTAACTTTAGGATTAAAGTGTATTTTTCATACTAATAATAAATCCCACAAACCTCATAGAATATCCCAAACATGCCAAAACTTCTCTTATCAACATTCTCAGTTTTCTACTAGTGCCACTTGTAGGTGGTCGTTTTCATATACAGGCAGCGGGTACAAATTTAGGCAGTATGCTTTATGTTTGGCATTTAATGAATTTGAGGCCAATATAAAACATTATAAAATATACTATTTTCATATTCAAGAACCTATCTCAGCTTAAATACTCCTTCCCAACATGATTGGTCTCTATGAGGGCACTTGTAGGTGAGTTTAATGGCAACAGACGGTGAATGACTGTGTTGACTCGGTTGCCATAGTCCCTTGCTCACTCTTTGAATGTAAAATTAATTTTTAATATCCTAATATCATGATTAACACATTAAAATCACAATTACCTCTTAATAAATGCTATGCATACCTTCATTGTATGTAACTCACCATGGCTAACTATGTATAATAGTCATAGAGTAAACTGATTGCATGGTGTTTATGACTGCAATCCCATGAAACATTACTTAGAGAATTAGATTTAAAGTTTATAGGACTAAAAATGATAATTAAACATAATAATTAAACTATCTCCACCGTCTGAGACCATTAACAAAGCAGGAAGAAATTGGAAATGGTGGAAACCTATCTGACATCTCAAATAAGACCTAATTTATAAACCTGAGATGATTGGCTAATAAAATCAACTCCAAACATGAAACAAAGGATTAAAATCATGTGATAAGGGATTAAAATACCTATAGAATCAATATTAGTAGTTTGACTATACAAATTTGTTTGAACCAAGTCAAAACCTATAGGGTGCACAGATTAACAAGCAAAATAGATAATCTAACTTCTTAGGAATGGTTCATAAATAATATACCACAATTCCTATACAACAAAATATAAAAGGGAAGATGAAAAATTTTAAAACACACCCCCAGGATCATTTTTCTTGAAACCTCTATTACTGACTATACCAAGTACAAACTTGAGGACCATTCTTGCTTGCCAAGTGTAGTGGAAGAAGGAAGAAGCATTTTTCTTCATTTCTTGGAGTTTTTTATCAAATTAATCATTTAAATAAGTATATTTAATACCAAGGGACACTCTTTAAATGTCCTCAATTACAATATTTGGTACAATTCTGTACACCTTATTAAATGTTCATTTTTCTCAGAAAATTGCTCTTTTTCTGAAGAACCTACCACTTTTCAATTAAAAATAATTGATTAAGACATATGAGGACACATGAGGTTTTAAATCATCCTTTTAAACCTTCACATCTTCCAAGGAATCCATATAATTCATTAAATGCTCCATTTTGACCCCCAAAATGACTCAAAAAGACAAATATTGACTAATAAGACTAATGACCAAGGTTAATAAGACTTGAAATGACATTAAATGACTTATAATATACCTTATGACATAATACTAGATCCCCTAAAACATCTAAGGTTTATGTTTTTACCTATAGGGGTCCTAATTTGACCTATAGGGCCAAATTTGGTCAACACTTAGTATATATGTAAATCCTATGTTATTAAAGGGTTGAGTATACTAAATTAGGGTAGAAATACGCAATAAATACAACCACTAATATATTATAGAATTGACTAAATTTAACCTTTCTAAAAATAGTAATAAATAATGTAAATGAGAACTTAGCTATAAAATGACTAAGACAAATGTTCTAGAGGCTAAAACTTGAGGTAGAGGCTAATCTAAGTGTCACAAACAAGATCTAGGTGTTAAACCCCCTTTTAGATAGTAGCACCCTATATTGTATAGTATCACCATGTGGCATTAGTCTCCCTATTTTGACAATAGTGTCCTCTATGTAAAACTATTATGAGCTTCTAGATACACTTGTGTTTAGGTTTGTCAAGCCTATTCTTATGGGACAAGTTATGAAACCCTATAGATGACCTATTTTGAATGATTTTATGATCAAACTTTAATCCTCCATGTTGTTCGATCATTTGGTTGATATAATTAGTAAAGTTTGTTGATAGTGGGGTAGATTGGACATCCTCAACACTCCATTATGATGAGAGTTGCCTACATACCAATACTCTAAAGAGGGATCAAAGTCGATGTAGTTCTCCCCACCTAAGTGTTGGTGCAAGTGCAAGTGAATCTAGTATTATTGTATACTTGAGTTCTTGTAATGTGATTGACACTGTAATCTAAGTAATATAAGCTTAGTAATGTTATAAATGGTAGTATGTCGAAGTAGGATAGAATAGGGATTGATAACCTTAATTATGCACAAATTGTTCTAAGTTTGTATATGTAATTTGCATCTCCTTTCCATCTAGTGGTTAGAGAGCTAAAATTCATGTATATATAATGCTCTAGTGCTTGTGTGAGTGCTAAATGAGGTCTAGGATGATCCCAATTGGTCTAAGATTTGAAAATATATTTGTTTGTAGAAAAAGGATGGAAAGGATAGTAGCACCAAAATTGGAACATTAGTATCATGCGGTGTTACTTGTGAACATGGGAATCCAATAAGGGGAGATTAGTATCATTTTAGTAGATGAAATAAAATCCAAAAACACACTAATGAACTAACACCTTAAGCCTAAGTCTTATGGGGATCTTAGTGAATAAAAACCATTGACAAAGCATAACTTAAATGCAAGAAAACAAACTTTTCTACCTTCCTCGAATGCTCCAAGATATCTCTTCATTGGCTTGCTCAGATTGTGCTCAAGAAGTCTGTGGAAATGGAGTTTAGATATCTCCTTCTCTCCTTAGAATCATTGGCTTTGTGGCTTTGGCTTGTGAAGCTTAACTCAATATTTTGGCATAATAACCCTACATCAAAATAGCTTTGAAATCAATTGTGCATGATAACTTTGGCTTATGATAACTTTTTTTTATTATGAGTTTGAGGCCTTATATTTATAGATTTTCCAAATGGGATAGAATCAACCATGACCATCCATATCAAGATGAAAATGTGTGGCCATGAATTAATCTAATTATGTAAATAAAATCCATAAATATCCTCATCAAGGTTTGGGAATAAGGGGCATTAATAAGGCATGGGAGGGCTTAATCAGATATTTATTGCATTTATGGCTTGTGGATGCTACCTCAAAAAATGATGTCACATGATGATGCAAATATTAGAGACCAATTTACAATAAATAAATATTTAATAAGTTTCATGGAATTCTTAAACTCATAATTTGGCTAAGTAAAATTAAATAATTTTAGTGCAATTCTTTGGAAATTGGTGCATAAATTAATCAAATTGGTCTAAATGTCATATTTTTGGGTTGAAATTTGATTGGAGTGGAATTATAAGATGGTGTTAGTTGCATAAGGAACAATATCCCTTTTAGGATATTGTCGAAAAAAAATAACACATGCATGTGTCATGTGCTTCTAAATTAGGGGAATTTAGTGGATTAGTGTGTCAAATTACATTTTTGGCATTTTGGATTGAAATGATTTGGGAAGAACTAAAAATCACATAAAATGCATTGCCCTATTTAGGGATACTTTAACCTAAATTGGCATTTGTATATGACAAGTTTGAATCATTTAGCATGTTTTAGTGATTTTAGCTCAAATTGTGATGTTTGGTATAAATTGGTCTAAAGCTTGGTCGGAGGTCATTGGTGACCACTTTTAGGTGTCTATAGTTTTCCCCTATTTAGGAAGGCATTTAAATCTATAAGCACAGTAACATCATTTCAAAGAATGAAAATGTCATGTTATGCCTATGAATTCAATGATAATAGATGAACTATATGGTGCCCCCTTGAGGGAGTAGTTGGTAAAGGGGTTGACAAATAGTCCTCAAAAGAAGGAAATGAGTGGAAAAAAATAGATGATAACACAATGATTTATCCAATGGGTAGAATCATTGAGAATGCAAGTGGGACGGTGTATAATGGTTTGCCCAAAGGCAATTATAAGCATTGTACCCTAATTATGGCAAATAAGATCGATGATTGATGATGGCAAATATGATGATGATAAATTGATAGAGAATAAATATGAACTAAGCAACTTGATAGTAGGGATATACTCATCTAAAATAACAAAGGTTGAAATTCTTTCATTGTTTAATTACTCTATGTGGGATATGATTGGGACTAGTTCGAGAATAGTGTAGGTGCCAAGGAGAGATATCATTGCTTTATTACCATGTAGACTTCTCAAAGCTGATTTTTGCTATAGAATGTGATGGTAGGCATCATGATAAAACACCATGAGGACTTGGCTAAAATATGCATAAGGACTGACTCCCTATCTAATACTCAATTATAAACAATGCACCAATGATAAAAACCATGATGACAATGTTAACATTTAAATATGGATGGATTCAAGATGTGTGCAAGGAATCACCCAATGAACACACATAGACTGAATTGAGGCAACAATATTGAAAATAAACAAATGGGAACACAAATAACAAACAAACAAAAACAAATAAATAAACAAGATGACACACATTACCCCTAGAAAATAGGCAACAACTTAACAAACAAGATGGAGGAATAAAAAAAAGGAACGGAGTGACTGAGCTATCTCCATATACACTAGACAAGTGGATGTTGCCTACATAGTTAGATGGACATGATATCCAACAAAAACTTTAGGCCGGATGTAGTTCTCTAAGGAAATAGGATAGAAGAAAATGGTGACAAATAATGCATGATTGATGTGATATAAGAATATAAGAATGATCTTGAAAAATAGAAAGTGTATGGGATAAAATACCAAAAAGGATGGGGAAACTAAATGATAAGTGATTTCTTGTGACTTAGTGAGGGTTCCCAAAATCCTTAAGGCAAAGAAATCAATGTTTTTGGTTTTTATAAATGGTTTTATAAATATTTTTGGAATTTTGGAGTATCTCAACTCAATCGAGAATGATGAGATACTAAATGGTCTAAGCTCATAAAATGGTGAGAGCATGGAAAACTTAAAAGGATGCTCACAAAATGGTGAAAGCATTACTTATGTTGCTCATAGGATGGTGAGAGTGTTGCTTATATTGCTATCAAGATGGTGAGAGCGTTAACATTATAGTTCAAAAATGGCCTTAAGTCATAGTATTTCCACCTTATAGTGGAGGAATATGACTAGTGTAGTAGCTAATTCAAAACAAATAGGCACAGTTGGCATAATGTCACATTACAGCATAAGAATGACAAGTTGGTATGTTAAGGCATAATAAATAATTATTACCCCTAGTTTTCCCATAGATAGTTATAACTAGGGGAAAACATCATAGATCAACGATACTAATTTACCCATAGGAGATTATAATTAGTAGCAAGACAGATGAGAAATTGATTTGCCCAAAGGTGGTTATAATCAGGGCCACACAAACAACACATGATATAGAATGAAACAAAAAATGAAGGGTACGACTTCCAAAACTTCTGTCATACTACTCCAAAATATGGCCTCTATCTAGAATTATTGAAATAATTGTTGAAACTAATCTAAATCTTTATGCTGAAAGTGGAACCAATGGATGAACCAAGGTCAAATGGGCTAGGTAGGGAGTGTCAAAACATGTTGGTCGATAGAAAAGGTATGGTATAATGGAACAACAAAATGACAAACTAATAGAATGGTAGAATGGTATAATATAAAGAAGAAATTCAATAATATGGTACAACTTGAAATGGTCCTCATAGATAATATACCAAGTCACTTAAGTGAAGTAACGTTTAAGGTATATAATGTTTATCGACTCATCAAGTTTATCTCCATCTAGTGTGGCGAGCCTGTATATTCCAATGCCATAATCTACAATAATGATGAAAAGAACTACCCAAGTGGGTTTGAACTTTCCTTTATACTTCTTTTTGGTTGTATTATTCATTTGGATCTCTTTGAGGACAAGATCACCAAGCTCAAAGTTTTTATGTTTCACACGTCAATTGTATTGGCCACAAAGTCAGTTCTAATATGCTTGCAAGTGGTTCACTATGGCCAAGATTTTCTCATCAAGTAATTCTAGCTCTTGAAAATGAGCTACTTGATAGTCTTCATCATCTAGGATATGCTTCAAAGAGATGTGTAAATATGGTAACTCGACCTCAATGGGAAGAATATCCTCAGTGCCATAAACAAGTGAGTATGGAGTGGCACCTATGGGAGTATAGTGATTGGTATGGTATGCCCAAAGGGCTCAGAATATCTAAAGGTGCCAATTATGACCAACATTATTGACAATCTTTTTAAAGATGTTAAAAATGGTTTTATTTGATGCTTCACCTTGACCATTACCTTAAGATTAATATGCCATGGAAAAATGTTGAGTAATCTTGTACCGAACATAGATTTTTGGCATCCTTATTCTTGAATGATTTGCCATTATCAGATATAATGTTAGATAGAATACCATAATGACAAATGAAATGTTTGAATATGAATTTGTAAATTTTCTTTCCAATCACATAAGTGAGGGGTATAGCTTCAACCCATTTAGTGAAATATTTGGTGGTGGTAAGGATATGTTATGGTCATCATATGAGGTGGGTTTTATCTTCCCAATGAGATCGAGGCCCCATGTAGCAAATGGCCATGGTTTCAACATTGGTTTGAAATTTTTGGTTGGGGAATGTATCAGATTGGCATGTCATTGACATTTATTACATTTTTTGACATATACAGATGCATCTACATCCATTATTGGTTAATAGTACCCAGTATGCAAGAGATTTTTGGACAAGACTACCTCACTAGTGTGGGCTCCACATAACCTTTCATGAACTTACCATAATTCTAATTTAGATTTTTCTAAAAGTAAACAATGAAGCAGAGTTCTATCAAAACTATAGTGGTATAGGGTTGGTTTGAGTAAGGTATAATAGTGGGCATAGTGGATGAAGGCTTTGGACTATTTTCAAGATAAGTCTGGTGGCATAATTTTCTCATGAAGGTAAGCGTATAAGTCTGAATACCAAGTAGAGATGAAACAAACAATATCATAGATCATTATGATGGTTGAAGGTTCATGAGCTAACACTAGCATATTTTCAATGAGAAATTGATGTTATTTGGTTGTATCTATTTGTTGAATGAGTGATCTAATGGTAGCCATGGCATCTATTATTCTATTACTAGACCTTGGTATATGTTCAAACTAGATATCAATAATCTATTGCTTAAGAGTGTGGACCATGGCCTTGTAGGGAACAAGCTTATCATCTTTGGTCTGAAAATGGTTTGTAACCTAATTGATTATTAATTGTGAATCACCATAAACCTTTAGATGTTATATATTCCATTGTAATGCATGTTGAATCCTTGAAATGAGTGCTTCATATCTAGCCATGTTGGTACAAAGAAAGCTAATTCTGAATGATTTAGGGATTAGATCCTCTTATGGTGTGATAAACAAAAGGCCTACCCCTGATCCATGTGTTGTGAATGAACCATCAAAATACAACTTCTAGTAATGCTCCTTAAGAGGTGTTTCAGTGATGGTCATAATGGATTTTTTAGAAAATTGGAATGTTAATGGCTTTGTATCTATAAGGGGTGCTTCAACAAGTTGATCTACAAGAACTTGCAACTTGATGGCTTTCTGGTTCACATATTCTATCTCAAACTCACTAAGAAGTATTATCCATTTGGCCACATGGCCTTGTAAATCTATTTTAGATGGTAGATACTTGAGGGGATCTACTTTTGAAATGACCATGGTCTTATTGTTCAACATGTAATGGCACTATTTTTGAGCTGTGAAACCATAGCTAAACAAAAAAATTTAATGGGCATATAACTGTGTTCATACATGAATAGTGTACATATTATATAGTACATGACATTTTATTTTCCATTTTCATTGTGTTGATCTAAGAGTGCCCCCAAGACATTGTCTATAGTTGATAGATATAGAACAAACAATTTTCCTAGTGTTGGAGGCAATAAAACTAGTGGATTTTCAAGATAGTCTTTTAGATATTGAAAATCTTTCTGATAATAATTATTCCAAAGAAATGTGACACCTTTCTTCAAAATATGTGTAAAGGTATGACACTTTTTGGCCAATTGAGATATGAAGCATATAATAGACTAGATCTTACCCTGTAAACTATAAAGTTGCTTCAAATTGGTCAATGGTGGCATCTCTATTATGGCTCGTACTTTGGTTGGATTGACTTTAATACCCCTATAAGACATAATGAAGTCAATCAAGTTATTTTAAGTAACTCTAAAAAAACATTTCTTAGGGTTGAGCTTGACTTTGTATTCATGTAATTACTCAAATATCCTCCTCAATGTTGTTGGATGATGGACCCTAGTCTTTGATTTGCCTAATATGTCATCGATGTAATATTCAACAATGTCATGCATCATATCATGAAATATGACTATCATGGCTCTTTGATAGGTGGCCCCTACATTCTTAAGACCAAATGGCATAACCTCATAGCATAATGTTCCCCATCAAGTGGTGAACATTGTTTTGTGTTGGTCTTCTGGTGTTATTCTGATCTAACTGTAGCTTGAGAAACCATCCATTAGTGAAATCATCTCATAACCCATAGTGGAGTCGATAATTATGTCAATTTTTGGTAATGAAAATTCATCCTTAGGGAAAATTTTTTGTTAGTATCCCTAAAATTAGTGTAGATTTTGATTCCTTCTATCTTTTTACTGACTGGCACTACATTGGAAATCCATTTAGAATAGTCAATTGGCCTAATACATCTTACTTCTAAGAGATTCTCCAACTCTTTCTTAACCAATACAATAATGAGAGGATGCATTTTGCATAATTTTTATTTCATAGGTTTGGCATTAGGATGTACCATAAGGAGTTGAACAACCAAGTTGAAGTCCAAACCAGGAATGTGAAAATATGCCCATATAAATATATCTACAAATTCCCTCAACAGGGATATTAAGACTTTACGCTCCTCCTCAGTGAGAGACACACCTAATTTATTCCACTTTGGGTCATTTGGGGACCTTATGTTTACCTCTATGTGCCTTCCACTAGAAGGGTCAAACCATCTTCTAGAATAGTGGGCAAAGATTGGAACTATTTAGCTATGTTAGAGTCCTCTGTTAGGACTTGTTCTTCAAGTTATCCTAGGCATGATGAATCAAAATCCCTTAAGGGGAGATATGGCCATGTAAAAAATGTTGTTAGGAACTCTTGAATGATGCAGTCAAAAGCTTGTTGTTCTTTAAAACTAAATTTAGACTCATGGGTTAGTTCATCATTATTGGTATCTTGAATAATGGGATCAAAATCTTGTTCTTCTTCAAAACTACACTTAGACCCATAGACAAGTTCATCATTGGTGGTCTCCTGGTCTATACTTTAAGAAGGTTGAACACCCCTATCTAGTGATTCCTAAAATAGGTTTTCACCACTAGAGTGGCCTTTATTTTTACTCTTTCCCTGGTCTGAAAGTGCCTCAAAAAGGTTTCAAGATCCAACTCTTTATTTTTATTTTTATTTTTTTTCCAAGGGTATTCACCCACTCTCTAAAATAGGCTTCAGGATCCAACTTGATTGAGAACCCTTTTTTATGGTCTCCCAACAAAACATTGTCCCTAAGGCCTAGAAAATTGTAAAAGGCTTCATCATTATAAAACTCATCAACCGACACATTGTATTCTTGTTAGCCTCAGTCTATCAATGGGGGATAATATAATGGTAGTCGATTATGATGAATGATTAGTCGAAGGGTAAAAATGGCATTATTGTCAAAAAAATTGGTATAGGTTAGGTCATCGAATGGGCTATGATCAAACTCTACTTCATTGTTGACATCGTCATCACTAGTCATTGGTGATGGAACTCAAATAAGAAACATAGGGTCACCCCCAGGTAGTTTAAATCTAAGTCCATAGGTTCCCTTGTACTAAGTCATAGAAATTGGCTCAAGTGTTCCTTGTTGATTTGGCCCAATGCCTCCTCCTTCATAGTCTTGCTTTTTCATAATCCGATTAGGAATGAGATATTTAGAATTATTGTAATAATTGGCCAATTTTTCATTATATAACCATGATTCATATCCCTCAAGAGGGTACTTTTCTTTTTTAGAGGCCAGTATGAAAGTGACAGGTGCTAGACTCTGTATTTGGCCTTTTCCCTTTCTTTACCATTGCATGAGTGTTTTGGATTTTGATAATCAGAAGGACTTAGGGTTCTATGGAAGTTTTACAATGTGAAAGGTGTCATGGGTCAAGTATTCTCCTAGGACATTATCTAAAATTGTGTAATGATTGGACATTTCAGGAGATGGCATGTGGGAAAGGGAATCAAGGGTATTAGGGTTAATACAACTAGCCTCTGGTAAATTAAAAAGTATTACTTTCCCTTTGCCCTACTTGGTGATTAGAGTCATGTTGAAATGATAGTTATAGATCTTGAACTCACCCTCTAAATATTTATAATGCTCGTATGGATGTAAATCTCCTAGAATAATCACCTCCATTCTTGAATTGGGGAACTTGATACACTAGTGTAATGTCGATTGGATTGCATGGATATTGTGTATCCAATGTCTTCCTAAAATCATGTTATATGACAAGTCGATATCTAACACATGGATAAGTGTATCATGGGTTAAGGTTTCAGTGATAATTGACAAACTAATGGTGCCTTGTGATTTTCATTATTCATTATCGTAGGCTTTGATTGTGATTATTTTGACTTGAAGATCTATTATTGTGTACTCAAGAATCTTGATGAGCTTTAGAGACACAATATTTAGGCCTAATCCATTGTTTATGAGGACATGTTTCAATTTGTTCCTTGTTATGTACACCTTAATGTACAATGGGTTATTATAAAGTGGGCCAAGGGATGACATACCACTTTGATTGAAGGTTATTTTTTGTCCCTGAGCAAGGTGTCTAACTAAAGCTTGAAATTTTTTAGGAGATATGTCATTTGGGACTTTGAATTGGCCAAAAAAATTACTAAAGATGTTTTTGTGGATAGTAGATGTGCACAATAAATCTAAAATGGAGATTTGTGCTAGCATCTTTTATAATTATTCCAAAATGTTAAACATATTTTCTAATACAATAAGAGATGGTTTATTACAAGGCATAATGGTTGGTTAGATGATGGGTGAAGTGGCAAATGCTTGTGGGCTTGGTATGATAATCCTTGACTACTCAGTTGTGATTACACAATTAGGATTAGGCACAAGACCGGTGTTGCTAAAAAATAATGATAGAGGGGGGCCAAATAAGACAAGTCTTGGATGTTGATGCACTTGTGAGCAGTCACGAGCTAATGATAAGTCATAAGTATAAGGTCTAAACATAAGAATCCCTACTTGTTGGTTCACCTGTGCACGATCCTAGGACAAGAAAGGATTACCAACATAAGTTGGTTGTTTGGGAATGATTAACAATAATCATTTATAATTGGTACTTGGTTTTGGATTAATGGAAATGGTATTAACATGACCCACTACAATGTGGCCTACAGCTAAGTTGTAGTCATGTGCAACTACATGGTAAGTCTATTGGTTGTTTGCACCATTCTAACCTTAGTTTTGTCCATTGTTTTGATGTTCATGGTTTTGCCATTGGTTATATTGATTCTATTATTAGTTTGGCCTTGATTATTTATATTTTTATTATTGATGTTGCATTGGCTTAAGTTGTTGTTGTTGGTTGTTATGTTGAGGAAATGGATTCTGTTAAATGCCAAGGTTTTGATTAGATGTGGAAGATCCATGATTTAATGATATCTCTCCATTTTTTATCATATTCTCGATTACATGTTTGATTTGCACACATCACTACAAGTTATGGCCATTGACCTAATGATATTCATATAATTCATTTGGCCTGTACTAGTCTAGAATGTCAGCACCCTCAGGAATCAGCCCTTTCATAATAGGCCATCTAATCAAATTAGTTATGATAAGTTTATGAAACACAATCTCAATAGGCTCTATTAGGTTGTTAAAAATATGTCAAGTTGGAAAATTTATTCTTGGAGGAGGATTTTGTGAAGGCATTTATTGCATTGGCTGGGCTGGTCTATTCTGCTATGTTTGTTGAAGAGGTTATTGGTTAGGAGGTATGTACTATAGCATAGGTTGTGTAAATGGTTTTTACACCATTTGAACATGTCAAGACTATGTTACTCCATTAAAAAAAACATTCTTATTGTGATTGAATTGTTTGGACCTATTATAATTATTGGCTTGGGTTTACTATAATGCTTGTGCTTGGACTAGATTTTGATTCTGGCTATTGTTCTGATTTTGGTTTGGGCTTTCATTGGATGAGGCTAGTTTAATGATCCCTTTGTTAATGAAGTATCTTTAAATTATCAAACCTTTGTAAGTGATCTATTTAAACATGTGCACACATTGCAACTCCAAATTGTAAGATATCTCACTATGTAGATATTTTATAAACACAGTGGCTAGTTGTTTATCTAGTAGACTATGGATGGATCAGCTTGTAAGAGCTCTCCATTGGTATAAATAGCTTTTGAAGCTTTCACTAACTTTTTGTTTGGCCATGTTAAGTCTACCAATAAAATCTCATGCTCAAGATTATAAGAGAAGTGTTGTATGAACTTGTTTGAAAGATCATCAAAATTAGATATTGAATTCTTGAGCAATTTTAGGAACCATTCCAATGCTTTCCCTACTATGAATCATGGAAACAACAATAGAAGATAGATGCCACTACAGGCCACTTGTTAGCATGCAAAAAATAATTTCATCAAAAGGGGCTTGAGGTTACCTTTCGCCTTGTATTTATCAAACTTTGGTGGCTCGTACCTTAGAAGAAATGGTATATGTAAGTACTCCATATGAAAAGGGTAAGAACACACATCATCTAACTTGAATTTTTTGGTTTGTTTTCTCGATTGAATGACGGTAATTATATCTTTTATTTTTTGTAGCTCTTGTGCAAAGATACTAGTGGGATCATTAGCCTATTGAGGTGGAGGCTATACATTCACAATTGGATTACTTTGACTGAGGTATTGTGGAGGCATTTGTTGGGAAATGTTGAATTGGCTAGGAAATGGACCAAGAATATCCATTCATGGATTAAGGTGTATTTTTTGAAATTGCACTTGTGTTTGTGCAATGTTTTGGTTGGGATTGAGTATGTAGGTCCGATGTTGGGAATATTATGATTGGGATGGAGTAATATGGTTGTATTTTGCCTGCTTATGTTGAATAGGGACATGTTACTAACTATTCATACTTGGTTTATTGAGAGGGACTTGTGAACCAAGACCCTATCTTTTAACTTGTAGCATGTTTAACACAAAATGTAATTATTGCCTAGTAGGTACTTAAGGCATTAGAACCTCTTTGTTGTGTGAATCCTTATTGGGAAGTTGATGTATGTTGGAGATTCAAAATCTATCACTAATTAATATTTACACATTGTTGGTTAGACATCATTTGGTTTTGGATCAGCATGTTAGTCTACGACTGAAGAGGTATGTTCATTTCTACCTTACGAGATGGAATATTAGTTGCCCCCTATTGAGGTGGCAATATGTTTTGCCTTAGTTGTGTGGGTATGTTTGATGGTGTTTGTTATTATGGAATGTTACTTGTCATTTGTTGGGGTGGAGTAAGATTCATCACATTTTATTATTGTGTAGCACTAGTTATTGGCTAACTACTTAATCCTTATTATTGGGTACTTGACGAGGTAGCTAGTTGAGGATTAGAGGTAGTTGGCTGAGGTTGGGATGTAAAACCTCCTACTCCCTAAGTTTGAGAACCACTCATGGTGTTTAAAGGCACATTTTTTAGTTGATGATTTATTTATTTTTGAACACCACTTTAGTTTAAATTGGATGTTACTTGCATGTTTTCCACTATGTTTTGCTCATTATTCTATGTAGAAGTAGAAGACACTTCCTTGATGGTTGGGTACAGAACATGTTTTTTCCTAAAGTGTTTTGCATAATTGGGTCAAAACCCTAATTCTCTTGACATATCATTTTAAGTAAGATTCTTATTGATGAGAGTGACTGAATAAGAAGTGTATTTGATAAGGCCACATGATTAAAGTATGTGTGAGGTTTTGATATGTCTAGTACGCTCTCTACATTTGAATGAAATGGTCCTCCATGAGGTGTCTTTGTGTGAAAAGCATACATGGATCTTGATATGGCATCAACATAATGGTATTAATATTACTAGAAGAGGCCTATTCATTGTAAGACTCATTGTACGACCCTCTTACTAGATTTTAAAAATTACCATGGGGAAAGTCTACTAGAAAACTAGCCCCTATCTTTGTGGGTCTATTAGGATCATATGTTGTTGGAATTGTAACATAATAAGGTTATTGTTGAACATTTTCTACAACCGAAGGTACATTAGCCAAATATTAGGTTATTTTCTCTTGGTATTGCTCTATTTATGGAAGTGTGCTAACCAAATAATTGATTTAAAGATCTTGACTTTGTTCCCCTTTTTGAGTGTTGAAACGTGGATAAGTATCTATCTCCCAAATAAAATTGTCTCCATAAGGGTCTTGAACAAAGTCCTCTTGTGTAATAACATTCGCATATCCTGGATTATACATGGCTCCACTATGTGTATAGTGAGACATGGTCAAATCAAATGGAAAATATTTCATGACAAGATGGGTTAGAGTTCTTTAAAATCTAAAAAGCTATGTATGAAAATATAAAAGGTTCAAATAGACCTAACTTGGTCAAATGTGGAGTTGTATTTCAGAAATTTCTATGCTAAGATTCAGTAAAAATAGTATAACGTCAAATGTCTAACATTAAATGTCTCACACAAACTAGGTCAAGTGGATGAACTAAAAATAAGATGTCATAGTCTAGGTCTAAAGATGTTCCAAATAGGTCTAAACTAGGAAAGGGAAATGTTGTTAGGTATTTTATCCAAACATGGAGTCAAAAGCTAGTGATCAGAAATTGGGTTCTAAAAAAGGTTTCAAGTCAGAGTTTTAGTGGTGGCACATTGCAGACCTCATCGAGAGCTTTTCGACACTTTTTGTGGTTCACAAAATGGAGTCCAGATGCTCAAGATATGGTCATTTGAATATTTGTCAAAAAAAATCACTTGCGACATTTGGCACGTGATTCAAAAATGTATCGACATTTGGACCTATCAAAGGTCGACACGTGGCACTATTGAAAAGCCAAGTAGGCCAATTGCCATTTGACACATGGAAAAAAAAATCAGTTATAAAAAAATTAGCTTAGTTATATTTTATTCACATGTCATTTTATATTTTCAAACCTTTCAAAGGCGCCAAAGGAGGAACCTCAACGCCACCCAAGGAAATATTCAAACTTGGCACCCAAGAAGGAGTCAAATCACCTAGAAAGGAGAGCTTGAGCACTTAGAATGGAGGAAGGAGGTTTTGAACCCTTGACCTCCCGTGTACAAGGATGAGGCCTTAGCCACTATGCCACAGGCTTCAAACTGATTATAAAAGCACGAATTTGTATTTGTTTTAAAGACGTTCTGGACTGTGTTTTTTATTTTAAGAGGCCAAGACTTTGTAAAAGCTTTGAGAAAGCTTATGTAATGGATTTTTATCTATTCTCTGGCCATAATACTTAGTCTTAATACTCTTTTTATCCAATTTGCATATTGGAGGAGTATTTTTAAGCCCATAGAGGAGATTTTTAGGACTTTTGAAGCAACTTTGTAGGTGTGAAGACTCACAAAATTCGAAGGTGCCAGGCTTGATTATCAGTCATGGTGAAGGTGAAGTTTTGCATTGAGAGATCAACTTATAGGAAAGTTGTTTATTTTTTCCAGGTTGTTGAAATGCCCTTAATGGAAACGGTCCACTCCTTTGGAGAACCCGGAGATGTAAGCATCAATTGTTGAGCCAAACTCCATTATCACGTTTCATGTTTTTGGTAAATGTCATTTTGATGCATGATTTTGTTTCAGTTTGCTGATTTAGTTTATTTAGTAAATGAACTCATGCAAGTAATTTTCATTTTGATAATTATAACAAAACGTTATTAACAAACTAGTTCAATAACTGAGAACATTTTTGCCAAAACATTTGGCAAGTTCTTTTGAGTTTTTTGAGAATTTGATAAGTTTTGAGAAT
Source organism: Torreya grandis (assembly GCA_037957365.1). NCBI lineage: Eukaryota > Viridiplantae > Streptophyta > Pinopsida > Cupressales > Taxaceae > Torreya > Torreya grandis. Next base: position 2,380,829 of record JARHVA010001834.1, on the reverse strand, counting down.
TCAGAATCTGTACATTTAAAACTTTACTTTGAGTTTATCAATGGATTTTACGAATCAAATTGGCATCAGAGCGGTTAGAATGCAAGGGTTGCTTCTAGTTGTGTATTGACAATTTCTTCTAGAATAGTTGGATTATTGGTTTGCAGATTGATTATATTGCAGTGTGCAGTGTGGAATCAGTTATTTGTAGGAAACCATGGGCAAGTTGTCACAGATTGAGGTCATCAAAGATGAAAATGCAATCTTGATATGCCAAAAATTTACACTTGAATTACAAGTGGCAAAGATAAAATCAGAGCTTGAATCCAAGGACGAGCTCTTGATTAGATTGCAATGTGGTGAGTGTGAAAAGGTAAAGCCTTCAACTTCAGATGTAGAAACTATGACTGAGTGCAGTGTAAGTTTTTCACCACATGAATCTTCATCTTCTTCTACCATTTCAGATTTAGATTCTAGTAATATTGTTTTTGGTGATTTTGAAAGATACACTAAGGGCATATGATCTAAATTGTTGTTTAAAATGGGTTATAATAAAGGAGGAATTGGTAGAGATAGCCAAGGTATAACTACTCCAATTCAGGTTGAGCATAGACCTCTTCATGCAGGTTTGGGTTATACTAGTGTGCAGGTTGATGATGGAGAAGTTTCGTCCATGGCTAAAAGAAGATGAGCTTCCAATAGCGAAGGTTCTAGGCCACTAATTCAAAGATGTAAAGGTAAAAGAAGTATTGAGATTCCACCTCCTGATTCGAACACCAAATCTTTTGATCCAATTGATACTTTTAAGAAGTTTGGATATAATGGATAGAAGATAATGCAATCATTTCCATGCACTTTTTGTGGGATGAATAACCATAGTGCTAAGACTATTGAGTTATGGAGCTAAAAGCTTCACCAGATGAGCAAATGTAGAGGTTGCTCGAGTTACACAGTCACCGACATCGGTCAAGACCGATTGACATCAGTCAAGGGTAGACCAAAGGCTACTGATGTCAATTATGGATCGGCCGATGTCGATCATATGCAGATAGATAGGGACTGACGTCGGTCACCTGTGCGTTCCAAAAGTCTATTTTTGAGGAAGAACAAATTGTTTACATGAAAAGAGTAACTGTTAGTATTGAGTCTGCGTTTCTATTTTTGGCAGGACATATTTGAACCTTTGACTAAGAGGTGTATCTAATGGTAGAGAATGCATAGCTCATGAATCCTAGTGTTATATAATAGGATTAGATCTTCATAGCTTGTAGACATGAAATAGGGTAGACAATTCAAGAATTGAATTGGTTGTAATTGAGAGAGAGAGAACTCTTGAGGGAAAGAGATCTGTACATCTAAGAGGTGTGAGAAGAGAGAGAGAGATTTCTTCATTGTATTTCCTTTTGGAAGAGTTTAATATAAGTTTTCATTGTTTCTTGTATCTCTTATTCTTTGCTGATTCTGATTTCTAGTTACTTATTAATTCTAGTTTAATTCCATGTTTAGTTGCTTACATAAAAGTAATCAATTGTACTCTGTAAGATCCTAACAAGTGGTATCAGAGCTTGGTTCACTAATAGGTTATATCAGATCAAGTTAGTGTTTGTTGATTACAGGTCACTCACAGGGGTTTTTATTTGAGTGAGAGTAAAGCAATGGCAGAAGAAAGTAAGCTAAGAATGGAGAAATTTAATGACAAAAATTATCAATTATGGAGGATGCAGATAGAAGATTATATGTATCAGAAAGATCTATACTTACCATTGGGAGGGGTTTCAAGAAAGCCCACAGATATGCAAGATGAAGAATGGAATGTTCTTGATAAATTGGCTCTTGGATCTATAAAGTTGAGCCTAGCATCTTCTGTGATTTCCAACTTATCATAGGCAAAGACAACGGTAGAATTAATGGATACTTTGAAAAATTTATATGAAAAGCCCTCAGCTTTGAATAAGGTATATCTTATGAAGAAATTATTTAATTTGTAAATGCAGGAAGGTGGATCTGTATCTAGTCATCTTAATGTTTTCCATGTAATAGTAAATCAGTTAAATTCAGTCAAAATAGTTTTTGATGATGAAATTAAGGCTCTCTTAATTTTATACTCTTTACTTGAAAGTTGGCATAGTTTGGTAATGGTAGTTAGTAATACTGCATCTGCTACAAATATCTTGAAAGTAGATGATGTTGTTAGTGTAATCTTAAATTAAAAAATTTGCAAGAAAAGCACAGAGGAAACATCAGATAATGCTTTAAGTATTGAAAGGAGGGGAAGGCAAAGAGAGAAGGGCAAGTAAGGGAGATCAAGGTCGAAGTAAAAGATGAGAAGTAGATCCAAATTTAGAAATGGAAGAAGTATAACCTGCTGGAATTGTGGAAAGAAAGGGCATGCAAAGAAAGATTGATGGTTGAAAGTTTAAAAAAAAATCAGCATGAAGGTAAAGAAGAAGCAAAATGCAGGTATTGTTGCATATGATGCTTTTACACTTTCTTTGGATAATAGAGTAGAATCTTGGGTTTTAGATTCTAGTGCCTCTTTCCATGCAACCCCAAATAAAGAATTTTTCAATGATTATGTCCAGGGAGATTTTGAAAAATTTTATTTAGGGGATGATGAGCCTTGTCAAATTATTGGCAAAAGAAAAGTGCAGTTGAAATTGTAGAATGGCAACACATGGGTGTTGAAAGATGCCATGCATGTACCCATCCTGAAGAGGAATTTAATTTCTATAGGAAAGTTGGGGGATGAGGGTTGCACAGTAACTCTCATAGCTGAATCTTAGAAAGTTTTCAAAGGTGCACTTGTATTAGCCAGAGGTAAGAGAATAGGTACACTTTATCTATGTACTTGTATTAGTAATTATTCTCCTTCTATTCTCTCTACTTCAGATGTAGATGCAAAGTTGTGGCACTGTAGGCTTGGTCACATGAGTGAGAAGGGAATGAATTTTCTTAAGTCAAAAGGTAAGCTTTCAAATTTGAAAAGCATAGATCTAGATTTTTGTGAGCATTGTATTTTTGAGAAACAGAAGAAAGTGAGGTTTCTCAAAACTGGGTCAACAAAGAAGAAGAAGAACAAGTTAGAGCTTGTTCACACAGACATGTGGGGACCAGCTCAGGTAGCTTCTATTGGAGGATCACGATATTATGTTTCTTTCATTGATGATGCTAAAAGAAACGTATGGATTTATTGCATAAAGAGAAAATCTGATGTTTTTGACACTTTTAAGAAATAGAAAGCTTTGGTTGAGAATGAAATAGGTTTGAGATTCAAGTGCCTTAGATCTGACAATGGTTGTGAGTACTGTAGCAATAAATTCAATAGTTACTATTCTATGAGTGGAATACGCAGGGAAAGGATGGTTCCAAAGACACCTCAGCAAAATAGAGTTGCTAAAAGGATGAATAGAACAATAATGGAGCCTGCATGGAGTATGAGGTTGCATGCTGGTTTGCCCTTACAATTTTGGGCAGAAGCTATAGATACTACGATTTACCTGATTAATAGAGGACCTTCTATTGCACTAGATGGTGGAATTCTAGAAAAGGCTTGGACAGGTAAAAAGGTAGATCTTTCATTTCTCAGAGTTTTTGGTTTTGAAGCTTTTGTGCACATTGATAAAGAAAATTGAAAGAAGTTGGATGCTAAATCTATGTGGTGCACTTTCATTGGTTATGGCTATAGAGATTTCCGATTTCAGTTGTGGAATTTAGAAACTAACAAAATTATTAGAAGCTGTGATATTATTTTCAATGAGAAGGTGATGTACAGTGATCAGCTCAAGATGTTGAATAATTATGAGCAAGGTAATGTTTATTTGGATGAGGTTATGATCCAAAATGAGCTCATAGGGAAAAATAATCACACATAGGAAAACATAGACACCGACGTTGGTCAGGCAGGAACTGACATCGATCATAAAGGAACTGACGTTGGTTAGATAGTAACTGATGTCGGTCATATAGAAATTGATGTCGGTTATGTGGAATTGACATCAGTCAGGTACAGATCGAGAGATGACAAGATCGATCACTGACAAAAAGAAATTTGAGTGAACAGCAAGCTGTGAATGAGTCTCAAATGCCCACAAGGATGTCTGAAAGGGTAAGTAAACCTCTAATTCAATATTCCCCTTCTTTATTCTACTTGTTGCTCACTGATAGTGGAGAACCAGAAAATTTTGATGAAGCAATGCAGGTAGAATCCAAGAAATAGTGGGAGCATGGCATGAATGAGGAAATTGATTCCTTGAAAGAGAACCAAACGTGGGATTTGGTTGAGTTGCCAGCTGGAAAGAAAGCACTAAAAAACAAATGGGTTTACAAGTTAAAGGAAGGAAGAAATGGACAAATGAGACATAAGGCCAGGTTGGTAGTAAAGGGATTTGCACAGAAACTAGGTATTGATTTTCGTGAAATTTTTTCTCCTGTAGTAAAGATGATTTCTATTCAGACTGTATTGTCTTTAGTTGCTATTGAGGATTTGCATCGTGAGCAGCTTGATGTTAAGACAACATTTCTTCATGGAGATTTGGATGAAGAGATATATATAGATCAATTGGAAGGTTTTGAGGTTAAAGGTAAGGAGAAACTTGTGTGCAGGTTGAGAAAAAGCTTATATGGTCTTAAGCAGGCTCCATGACAATGGTATTTGAAGTTTGACAGGTTTATAACAAAGCATGGCTTTAGTAGATGTCAATTTAACGATTGTGTTTATTTTAACAGATTGGATAATGGTAGTTATATTATCCTCTTACTATATGTAGATGATATGCTTCTTGCAAGTTCACACATGTAGGATATTATTGAGCTTAAGGTAAAATTAGCTCACACATTTGCCATGAAGGATTTAGGAGCAACAAAGAAAATCCTTGGCATAAGTATTAAGAGAGACAGGAAAAATCACAGTTTGATTTTGTCTCAAGAGGATTATGTGAATAAGGTGTTGGAGAGGTTCAATATGTAGGATACAAAACTAGTAAGCACACTTATGGCTGGACACTTCAAGTTGAGCAAAGAATAATGTCCTAAATCACATGATGATGTTGAGTACATGAGTAGAGTTCTATATGCTTCAGCAGTTGGGAGATTGATGTATGTAATGGTATGTACTAGACCTGATATTGCCCAAGTAGTGAGAGTTATCAGCAAGTTTATGGCCAATCCAAGAAAGGAAAACTGGAAAGCAGTTTAGTGGATTCTCATATATCTGAGAGGGACCAGCAGTAGGCATTTATGGTATGGAGGGTCAAACACTTCTCTACATGGGTATGTAGATTCAGATATGGTAGGTGACTTGGATGGAAGGAGAAGCACCACAAGATATGTGTTCACTGCTGGTGGAATGGTGGTTAGCTAGATTTCAAAGTTGCAGAAGGTTGTTGCCTTGTCTACTATAGAGGCAAAATACATTGCAGTCATAGAGGCTAGCAAAGAAATGATTTGGATGACTCGATTCATGGAAGAGTTGGGAAAAGAGCAGAAGAGTTGTAGATTGTATAGTGATAATCAAAGTGCAATTCATTTGGCAAAGAATTCAGTCTTTCATTCAATAACCAAACATATACAGCTTAGGTACCACTTCATTAGACAGGTATTGGAGGATGGTGAGTTGAAGCTGGAAAAGATCCATACAAATAAGAATCCTGCTGATATGTTAACAAAGTCGATAACAAAGGAGAAGTTGAATCTTCATTCAACTTTTGTTGGTCTTCAAGATTGAACTTGAAGATGAAGAAATAAGTTAGAGGATGTTGTTGTACAAGTACAGGTGCAACTGTTTATCTCCAAGTGAGAGATTGTTGAGTTGTGGAGCTAAAACCTTCACTAGATGAGTAAATGCAGAGGTTGCTCGAGTTACACAGTCATTGACATCGGTCAGGAGTTGACCAGAGGCTACCGACATCAGTTATGGATCGGCCAATGTCGGTCATATATAGACAAACAGGGACCGACATCGGTCACTTGTGCATTCCAAAAGTCTATTTTTGAGGAAGAACAGATTGTTTGCCTGAAAAGAGTAACTGTTAGTATTCAGTCTGCGTTTCTATTTTTGGTAGGACAGATTTGAACCTTTGATTAAGAGGTGTATCTAACAGTGGAGAATGCATAGCTCATGAATCCTAGTGTTATATAATAGGATTAGATCTTCATAGCTTGTAGACATGAAATAGGGTAGACAATTCAAGGATTGAATTGGTTGTAATTGAGAGAGAGAGAACTCTTGAGGGAAAGAGATCTGTACATCTAAGAGGTGTGAGAAGAGAGAGATTTCTTCATTGTATTTCCTTCTGGAAGAGTTTAATATAAGTTTTCATTGTTTCTTGTATCTCTTATTCTTTGTTGATTCTAATTTTTAGTTATTTATTAATTCTGGTTTAATTTCGTGTTTAATTGCTTACACAAAAGTAATCAATTATACTCTATAAGATCCTAACAAGTGGTATAAGAGCTTGGTTCACTAACAGGTTGTATCAGATCGGGTTAGTGTTTGTTGATTATAGGTCACTCACAGGGGTTTCTATTTGAGTGGGAGTAAAGCAATGGCAGAAGAAAGTAAGCTAAGAATGGAGAAATTTAACGGCAAGAATTATCAATTATGGAGGATGTAGATAGAAGATTATCTGTATCAGAAAGATCTATACTTACTATTGGGAGGGGTTTCAAAAAAGCCTACAGATATGCAAGATGAAGAATGGAATGTTTTTGATAGAAAGGCTATTGGATCTATAAGGTTGAGCCTAGCATCTTCTGTGATTTCCAACTTATCACAGGCAAAGACAATGGTAGAGTTAATGGATACTTTGGCAAATTTATATGAAAAGCCCTAAGCTTCAAATAAGGTATATCTTATGAAGCAATTATTTAATTTGCAAATGCAGGAAGGTGGATCTGTATCTAGTCATCTTAATGATTTTCATGCAATAGTAAATCAGTTAAATTTAGTTAAAATAGTTTTTGATGATGAAATTAAGGCTCTCTTAATCTTATGCTCTTCACCTAAAAGTTGGCATAGTTTGGTAATGGCAGTTAGTAATATTGCATCTGCTACAAATATCTTGAAAGTAGATGATGTTGTTAGTATAATTTTGAATGAAGAAATTCACAAAAAAAGCACAGAGGAAACATCAAGTACTTCTTTAGGTATTGAAAGGAGGGGAAGGCAAAGAGAGAAGGGCAAGCAAGGGAGATCAAGGTCAAAGTCAAAGATGAGAAGTAGATCCAAATCCAGAAATGGAAGAAGTATAACCTGCTGGAATTGTGGAAAGAAAGGGCATGCAAAGAAAGATTGCTAGTTGAAAGTTAGAAAAAAATCATCATGAAAGTAAAGAAGAAGCAAAAGTTGCAAGTATTTTTGCATAGGATGCTTTTATACTTTATTTGGATAATAGAGTAGAATCTTGGGTTTTAGATTATGGTGCCTCTTTCCATGCAACCCCAAATAGAGAATTTTTTAATGATTATGTACAGGGAGATTTTGAAAAAATTTATTTAGGGGATGATGAGCCTTGTCAAATTATTGGCAAAGGAAAAGTGTAGCTAAAATTGCAGAATGGCAACACATGGGTGTTGAAGGATGTCATGCATGTACCCATCCTAAAGAGGAATCTGATTTCTATAGGAAAGTTAGGGGATGAGGGTTGCACAGTAACTCTCACAGCTAAATCTTGGAAAGTTTCCAAGGGTGCACTTGTATTAGCTAGAGGTAAGAGAATAGGTACACTTTATCTATGTACTTGTATTACTAATTTTTCTCTTTCTATTCTATCTACTTCAGATGTAAATGCAAAGTTGTGGCACTGTAGGCTTGGTCACATGAGTGAGAAGGAATGAATGTTCTTAAGTTAAAAGGTAAGCTTTCAAATTTGAAAAGCATAGATCTAGATTTCTGTGAGCATTGTATTTTTGAAAAATAGAAGAAAGTGAGGTTTCTCAAAATTGGGTCAACAAAGAAGAAGCACAAGTTGGAGCTTGTTCACACAGACGTGTGGGGACCAGCTCAGGTAGCTTCTATTCGAGGATCACGGTATTATGTTTCTTTCATTGATGATGCTACAAGAAAAGAATGGATTTATTGCATAAAGAGGAAATCTAATGTTTTTGACACTTTTAAGAAATGGAAAGATTTGGTTGAGAGTGAAACAGGTTTGAGATTGAAGTGCCTTAGATCTGACAATGTTGGTGAGTACTGTAGCAATAAATTCAACAGTTACTATTCTATGAGTGGAATACGTAGGGAAAAGATGGTTCCAAGGACACCTCAGCAAAATAGAGTTGTTGAAAAGATGAATAGAACAATAATGGAGCGTGCACGGAGTATGAGGTTTGCTTGCTGGTTTGCCCTTAAAATTTTGGGCAAAAGTTGTAGATACTATGATTTATCTTATTAGCAGAGGACCTTCTACTGCACTAGATGGTGGAATTCTAGAAGAGGCTTGGATAGGTAAAAAGGTAGATCTTTCGTTTCTCAGAATTTTTAGTTCTGAAGCTTTTGTGCACATTGATAAAGAAAATTGAGATCTGAGAGGTGTGAGAAGAGAGAGAGATTTTTTCATTGTATTTCCTTCTAAAAGAGTTTAATACAAGTTTTTGTTGTTTCTTGTATCTCTTATTCTTTGTTGATTCTGATTTCTAGTTATTAATTTTGTGTTTAGTTGCTTACACAAAAGTAATCAATTATACTTTGTAAGATCCTAATAAGTGGTATTAGAGCTTGGTTCACTAACAGGTTGTATCAGATTGGGTTAGTGTTTGTTGATTATAGGTCACTCACAGGAGTTTCTATTTGTGTGGGAGTAAATTAATGGTAGAAGAAAGTAAGCTAAGAATGGAGAAATTTAATGGCAAGAATTATCAATTATGGAGGATGCAGATAGAAAATTATCTGTATCAGAAAGATCTATACTTACCATTGGGAGGGGTTTCAAAAAAGTCCACAGATATGCAAGATGAAGAATGGAATGTTCTTGATAGAAAGGCTCTCGAATTTATAAGGTTGAGCCTAGCATCTTCTGTGATTTCCAACTTATCATAGGCAAAGACAACAGTAGAGTTAATGGATACTTTGACAAATTTATATGAAAAGCCTTCAACTTTGAATAAGGTATATCTTATGAAGCAATTATTTAATTTGCAAATGCAGAAAGGTGGATCTGTATCTAGTCATCTTAATAATTTCTATGTAATAATAAATTAGTTAAATTCAGTCAAAATAGTTTTTGATGATGAAATTAAGGCTCTCTTAATCTTATGCTCTTTACCTAAAAGTTGGCATAGTTTGGTAATGGCAGTTAGTAATATTGCATCTACTACAAATATCTTGAAAGTAGATGATGTTGTTAGTGTAATCTTGAATGAAGAAATTCATAGGAAATGCACAGAGGAAACATCAAGTAATTCTTTAAGTATTGAAAGGAGGGGAAGGCAAAGAGAGAAGGGCAAGCAAGAAAAATCAAGGTCAAAGTCAAAGATGAGAAGTAGATCCAAATCCAGAAATGGAAGAAGTATAACCTGCTGGAATTGTGAAAAAAAAGGGCATGCAAAGAAAGATTGATGGTTGAAAGTTAAAGAAAAAAATCATCATGAAGGTAAAGAAGAAGCAAAAGTTACAGGTATTGTTGCATAGGATGCTTTTACACTTTCTTTGGATAATAGAGTAGAATCTTGGGTTTTAGATTATGGTGCCTCTTTCCATTCAACCCGAAATAGAGAATTTTTCAATTATTATGTCCAGAGAGATTTTGGAAAAGTTTATTTAGGGGATGATGAGCCTTGTCAAATTGTTGGCAAAGGAAAAGTGTAGCTAAAATTGCAGAATGGCAACACATGGGTGTTGAAGGATGTCATGCATGTACCCATCCTAAAGAGGAATCTGATTTCTATAGAAAAGTTGAGGGATGAGGGTTGCACAGTAACTCTCACAGTTGAATCTTAAAAAGTTTCCAAGGGTGCACTTGTATTAGCCAGAGGTAAGAGAATAGGTACACTTTATCTATGTACTTGTATTACTGATTATTCTCCTTATGTTCTATCTACTTCAGATGTAGATGCAAAGTTGTGGCACTGTAGGCTTGGTCACATGAGTGAGAAGGGAATGAATGTTCTTAAGTCAAAAGGTAAGCTTTCATATTTGAAAAGCCTAGATCTAGATTTCTGTGAGCATTGTATTTTTGAGAAACAAAAGAAAGTGAGATTTCTCAAAACTAGATCAACAAAGAAGAAGCACAAGTTGGATCTTGTTCACACAGACGTGTGGGGACCAGCTCAGGTAGATTCTATTGGAGGATCGCGGTATTATGTTTCTTTTATTGATGATGCTACAAGAAAAGTATGAATTTATTGCATAAAAAGGAAATCTGATGTTTTTGACACTCTTAAGAAATGAAAAGTTTTGGTTGAGAATGAAATAGGTTTGAGATTGAAGTGCCTTAAATATGACAATGGTGGTGAGTAATGCAGCAATAAATTCAATAGTTACTATTCTATGAGTGGAATACACAGGGAAAGGATAGTTCTAAGGACACCTCAGCAAAATGGAGTTGCTAAAAGGATGAATAAAACAATAATAGAGTGTGCACGGAGTATGAGGTTGCATGCTGGTTTGCCCTTACAATTTTGGGTAGAAGCTATAGATACTGTGATTTACCTTATTAATAGAAGACCTACTGCACTAGATGGTGGAATTCTAGAAGAGGCTTCGACAGGTAAAAAGGTAGATCTTTCATTTCTCAAATTTTTTGGTTCTAAAGCTTTTGTGCACATTGATAAAGAAAATAGAAAGAAGTTAGATGCTAAATCTATGCGGTGCACTTTCATTAGTTATGGCTCCGGATATTTCAAATTCCAATTGTGGAATTTAGAAACTAACAAAATTATTAGAAGCCGTGATGTTGTTTTCAATGAGAAGGTGATGTACAGTGATCAGCTCAAGAAGCTAAATAATTTTGAGCAGGGCAATGTTGATTTGGACAAGGTTATGATCCAAAATGAGCTCATAGAGAAAAATAATCACACATAAGAAGACATAGACACCGACGTCGGTCAGGCAAGAACCGACGTCAGTCAGATAGTAACCGATATTGGACATACAGAAACTGACGTCGATCATGTGGAACCGACGTCAGTTAGGTATAGACCGAGAGATGACCGAGATCGGTCACTGATAGAAAGAAATTTAGGTAGACAACAAGCTGTGAATGAGTCTCAAACGCCCACAAGGAGGTCTGAAAGAGTAAGTAAACCTCTAATTTGATATTCCCCTTCTTTATTCTACTTGTTGCTCACTGATAGTGGAGAACTAGAAAGTTTTGATGAAGCAATGTAGGTAGAATCCAGGAAACAGTGGGAGCATGGCATGAATGAGGAAATTGATTTCTTGAAAGAGAACCAAACGTGGGATTTGGTTGAGTTGCCAGCCAGAAAGAAAGCACTAAAAAACAAATGGGTTTATAGGTTAAAGGAAGGAGAGAATGGACAAATGAGACATAAGGCCAGGTTGGTAGTAAAGAGATTTGCACAGAAACCAGGTATTGATTTTGGTGAAATTTTTTCTCTTGTAGTAAAGATGACTTCTATTCGGACTGTATTGTCTTTAGTTGCTATTGAGGATTTGCATCTTGAGCAGCTTGATGTTAAGACAACATTTCTTCATGGAGATTTGGATGAAGAGATATATATGGATTAGTTGGAAGGTTTTGAGGTCAAAGGTAAGGAGAAACTTGTGTGCAGATTAAAGAAAAGATTATATGGTCTTAAGCAGGCTCTAAGACAATGGTATTTGAGGTTTGACAGGTTTATGACAGAGCATGGCTTTAGTAGATGTCAATCTAACTATTGTGTTTATTTTGACAGATTGGATAATGGTAGTTATATTATCTTGTTACTGTATGTAGATGATATGCTTGTTTCAAGTTCACACATGTAGGATATTACTGAGCTTAAGGTAAAATTAGTTCACACATTTGCCATGAAGGATTTAGGAGCAGCAAAAAAAATCCTTGGCATGAGTATTAAGAGAGATAGAAAAAATTACAGTTTGATTTTGTCTCAAGAGGATTATGTGAATAAGGTGTTGGAGAGGTTCAATATGTAGGATACAAAACTAGTAAGCACACCTATGGCTGGACAATTCAAGTTGAGCAAAGAATAGTGTCTTAAATCACATGATGAGGTTGAGTACATGAGTAGAGTTCCATACGCTTCAGCAATTATTAGCTTGATGTATGCAATGGTATGTACTAGACCTGATATTGCCCAATCAGTGGGAGTTGTCAGCAAGTTTATGGCCAATCTAAGAAAGGAACACTCGAAAGTAGTTTAGTGGATTCTCAGATATCTGAGAGGGACTAGCAGTCGGCATTTATGTTATGGAGGGTCAAACACTTCTCTACATGGGTATGTAGATTCGGATATGACAGGTGACTTGGATGGCAGGAGAAACACCACAAGATATGTGTTCACTATTGGTGGAATGGCGGTTAGCTGGATTTTAAAGTTGTAGAAGGTTGTTGCCTTATCTACTACAGAGGCAGAATACATTGTAGTCATAGAGGCTAGCAAGGAAATGATTTGAATGACTTGGTTCATGGAAGAGTTGGGAAAGGAGCAGAAGAGTTGCAGATTGTACAGTGATAGTCAAAGTGCAATTCATTTGGCAAAGAATTCAATCTTTCATTCAAGAACCAAACATATACAACTTAGGTACCACTTCATTAGACAGGTATTGGAGGATGGTGAGTTGAAGCTAGAAAAGATCCATACAGATAAGAACCATGTTGATATGTTAACAAATCCACTAACAAAGGAGAAGTTGAATCTTCATTCAACTTTTGTTGGTCTTTAAGATTGAACTTGAAGATGGAGAAACAAGCTAGAGGATGTTGCTGTACAGGTACAAGTGCAGCTATTTATCTCCAAGTGGGAGATTATTGAGTTGTGGAGCTAAAAGCTTCACCAAATGAGCAAATATAGAGGTTGTTGGAGTTACACAGTCACTGACATCAGTCAAGACCAATCGACATTGGTCAGGGGTCGACCAGAGGCTGTTGACATCAGTTATGGATCAGCTAACATCGGTCATATGCAGACAGATAGGGACCAACGTCGGTCACCTGTGTGTTCCAAAAGTCTATTTTTGAGGAAGAACAGATTGTTTGCATGAAAAGAGTAACTGTTAGTATTGAGTCTGCATTTCTATTTTTGGCAAGACAAATTTGAACCTTTGATTAAAGGGTGTATTTAACAGTGGAGAATGCATAGCTCATGAATCCTAGTGTTATATAATAGGATTAGATCTTCATAGCTTGTAGACATGAAATAGGGTAGACAATTCAAGGATTGAATTGGTTGTAATTGAGAGAGAGAGAACTCTTGAGGGAAAGAGATTTGTACATCTGAGAGGTGTGAGAAGAGAGAGAGATTTCTTTATTGTATTTCCTTTTAGAAGAGTTTAATACAAGTTTTCGTTGTTTCTTGTATCTTTTATTCTTTGATGATTCTGATTTCTAGTTACTTATTAATTTTGGTTTAATTTCGTGTTTAGTTGCTTACACAAAAGTAATCAATTGTACTCTGTAAGATCCGAACAAAGACTTGTTGGAAATGAAATGCTTTAATGAAGCAGATTGCATGTTTGAAAGACCATTCTCATGTTAAGTTGGAAATTGGCAAAAGGGGACCCTCACCTAAGAAGGATGTTTGTACTCATTGTAAAGTGAGTGGACATAGGATTGATAGATGTTTTAAGCTTCATGCATCTTCACATTCAAGTAATGTTATAACTAAGATGATTTACAAACCTCTCACTAAGGTTAATGAAGCTAATTCAATCCATAATGCAGTTGACAATACAACCCAAGATAAGGTAAAACCTACAAGTGAAAATCCATTTAAGAGGTTAAGTCAACAATATGCAATTGATAAGGAATCCACTAAGACAATCAATTTCACTAGGAAGAAAGAAATGGTTAAGTGGATTATCACTACATTCTTTTTGCAAAGCATGGTTAAGAATTCACCTAAGGGAATGAAAAATCTTTGATAAGATGTAGATTAGAGTTGGTGGGAACACTTCAAGACAGGTTTACCATATGAAGTTTTTCAATTCTCACTTTTTGATAACTCTAAGTTTTTTAATCTCTTATTTATGCTATGTGAGTTGTCTAGAGGACTTGAACTCATTTGATCAGTTGGAGATAATAGCAAAAAGCATGTTTTAGGTTGAGTTGATTCCTTCCAACACTTATTTGACTGCTATTTTGAATGTATCTTTGGCACATGGATGTATAGATGCATGTTTAAGACCCTTTGGGCATGTTTAAATGTTAGGCAGCATACACTTTAGGTTGTTTGCATTTTCTTAGCATATAAGTCCCATACTAGGGCATTCTATTGCAACATATCCACAACACTTATTGTATGTTATCGGCATTATAAACTTGTCTTGCAGTTACATTGGGAGTTGTTTCAGTTTTTGGCAATTCACCGCTTTACAGGATGTGACATTTGGGCAGGCAGTTTTGGTATGTTGTAATCACTTTGGTAGTTGCAGATTCACTTACTCATGCCTTTGGATTAGGAATTTTTGAAATTTGATTGAGAATCATTTTAATGCAATTGTTTATACCTCTTGCTATGATTGGGTTCTATTTTTATTGATGTAGTAGACCAGTTATAATATTTTAGGGGATATTGGACTTTTGGAGACCAAAAGCCCTCCATTGGGGAGGTGTGATCAGAAATTGGGTTCTAAAAAAGGTTTCAAGTTAGAGTTTTAGTGGTGGCACACTGTAGAGCTTGTCGAGATCTTTTTGATGCTTTTTGATGTTCACAAAATGGAGTTCGGATGCTCAAGATATGGTCATTTGAAGATTTATCAAAAAAAATCACTTGCGACATTTGGCATGTGATTCAAAAACGTATCGACACTTGGACCTATCAAAGGTCAACATGTGGCACTGTTGAAAATACAAGTGAGCCAATAGCTATTTGACACATGGCAAAAAAAATTAGTTGCAAAAAAATTGGCTTAGTTGTTTTTTATTCACATGTCATTTGATATTTTCAAACCTTTTAAAGGCACCAAAGGAGGAACCTCCACGCCACCCAAGGAAATATTCAAACTTGGTGCCCAAGAAGGAGTCAAAGTGCCTAGAAAGGAGAGCCTGAGCACCTAGAATGGAGGAAGGAGGTTTTGAACCCTTGACCTCCCGTGTAAAAGAATAAGGCCTTAGCCACTACGCCACAAGCTTCAAACTAATTATAAAAGCACGAATTTGTATTTGTTTTAAAGAAGTTATGGCCTGTGTTTTTTATTTTAAAAAGTTGAGACTTTGTAAAAGCTTTGGGAAAGCTTATGTAATGGATTTTTATCCATTTTTCGGCCATAATACTCAGTCTTAATACTCTTTTTATCCAATTTGCATATTGGAGGAGTATTTTTAAGCCCATAGAGGATATTTTTAGGACTTTTGAAGCAACTTTGCAGGTGTGAAGACTCATGAAATTCAAAGGTGTCGGGCTTGATTATCAGTCACGGTGAAGGTGAATTTTTGCATTGAGAGATCAACTTGCAGGAAAGTTGTTTATTGTTTCCAAGTTGTTGAAATGCCCTTAATGGAAATGGTCCACTCCTTTGGATAACCCGAAGATGTAGGCATCAATTGTTGAGCCGAACTCCATTATCACGTTTCGTGTTTTTCGTAAATGTCATTTTGATGCATGATTTTATTTCAGTTTCCTGATTTGGTTTATTTAGTAAATGAACTCATGCAAGTAATTTTCATTTTGACAATTATAACAAAATGTTATTAAAAAACTGGTTCAATAACCGAGAACATTTTATGCCAAAACATTTTGCAAGTTCTTTTGAGTTTTTTGAGAATTTGATAAGTTTTGAGAAATTCAAAATCCATACGTTTAAAACTTCACTTTGAGTTTATTGGTGGAGTTTACGGATCAGCTAGGTTCAAACAATCTGTGTTAGGACTTTTAGCCAAATGTAGCATCAAAATATAGACTTGAAATAAAGGATGATGATTAATCTAAGAAACTTGGAACACTTTGGCATAAACAAGGCATTTGATTCTAGACATAAAAGTGATCAAATTGGTATAAAACATTAAAAAAGGCATTTGAAGATGGATTTATTTTCACAAATGAAGGTAAAAATAATATAGTTTTTAAATTTTGTGTCAAAAATTAACTTAAGTTACGTAACCCAAAATAGAAAGACCTGTGTATCAGCCCCTAGGTGTCGATACCTAGATAGAAATCAATCAATGTTTGGATTCAAACTTGAAAAATTTAATTGAAGACTCAAATTAAGAAAACTTATGATTTAATGACAAATAAACTATACAAATTTAAATGTCATAACAATGCTAAAATAAAGATCAAACAAGGCACATGTGATTTGTTTAACAATGATGATTGAGATACGAGACAAGACAAGTATTTTGAAATAATTTGGGTAATGCAATGGTGTTATCACTCCCAAAAGATATAAATAATTTTTTGTTTCAAAGACTTCTAAAACATGAAACTTGAATTTATTTGGGTAGCATAACATTACCTATTTCAATCAAGTGACACACATAACATTTTTAACATGAAAGTTTTTTAAGTTAAATCAAGGTGTCAAATGGATAGCATACTACATCCTCAAACAATTGAGTAATGTAGACAAATAAACTCATTCAATACATGGTTTAAACAACAAGTTTTAGTTTTAACACCCCAAACAATATAAAAATAAATGACAAAGTAAAACTAAGTATATCATCCTACATCCTTTCAAGATGTGGTAAAGTCGGGTTGACTAAAACTTACAATTTTTAACCATCTAGATTGATCCCATGTGTACCAACTTTCACATTAGCACATAAGATAACTAGCACATCAATTGGATCTGCATCAAATGGCTTATTATGAAAAGGTCTTATCATTTTGACAACCACTACATCCACCACTTGCTCAGTATAGTGTAATGTCCAAAATGATCACATGTTTCGGGCTTAGCTTGCCACTAATGGAGATGGTTTAACCGCTCAAACCATCATCCCAGGAAGATGATCCCAATTTATATACCCCTTGAAGAGGGGTTAAATACTATGCCAGGAGATGAAGCCCTGGGTTAAAGCTTCCCTATAGAACCCATGGGAGGTAATGAAGTCCCCCTCACAAGCCAAATTGCGTAAAATAAAAAAACTAAGTAAAAAGGCTTTATAGGTTATTTTTAGATCACCCAAACCATGTGAGTTTTGGGGAGAGCCTATATAACTTCCTTTTTATGCCTTTGGACTAAGGCATAATTTGTAATTAGAATGGTGCTTTTGATCTCACAAGTTCCCTATAGGGGATGGGGGAGAGTGTACATGCACAAATTCCTTTTTGCCCAAACAATTTTAACCAAGTAATGACAGATGACTTATACAAAACAAAATTTTGAAGTGAGTTTGGTTTTAAAGCACCAAAATTTAAAGTGTTTGGTGATGTTATTTGGCCCCTTGGCCTTAAGTGTGAAAAATGGAAAGCATTGCACAAAACCAAATGAATTAAAAACATCTAAGTTCATTTTAAACCCAAATTTCAAGTGTTCAAGATTTGTCTTAGGTTCATTTTAAATCACCAATTGGAAATGTTCAAGACTTAGGATTCATTTTAAGCACTAAAAATGATTTTTTTTAAAACTTAACCAATCATATATTCTTTTTAAGCACCAATATCCAAATGTGCGAGATTTGACATGTTCATTTTGAGACCCAAATTGAAATGTTTGATTTGACTAAGTTCTTTTAAAGCCCAAAATGAAGTGTTTGATTAGTCAAAATAATCAAATTAGTATTCAATTCAATCCTTCAACCTAAAAATTTTAGATAATAACCCCTTGATTTGAAGCACTTTCTTGATTAAGCAAATGATATTTGAATTTTAGCTCTCAAGTTTGGATTTAATTTCACATAGTGACCATCGACAATCATAGATAATCATTAGCCATTTTAAGGAAACCGCCATCGATCAGTTAATAGATAACCATTGGTGGTCAATAAAAATCACCACCAATCGATAAAGACCATCGATGATGACCTATGAACCCAAAGGAAAAAATGTTATGCTTGAAAATGTTTGTTAGGACAAAATATCCAAAAGTTAAGCTTTGGAATCAAAACTATGTTTAGACCAGAGACTTACAAAACCCAAATCATAAGAAACAAAATTGAATAATAGTTAAAAATTCAAAAAAAATAATTTATTTTCCCTCTAACCCACTTGACCACTGTTAACACTAACTGACAAAGGTCACTAAGAATCATCAATGGTCACTATGTAACCTGTGTGTGCACAAAAAATGTTAGAAACATGGTAAAATGAGCTAAAAATGATTTTTAAGGACTTTTTAATGACTAAAATGGAAATTTAAAATTGCCATAAAGTGTCTTCCTTGTTGAAATTGACTCAATGAGTCCCATTGGAAATGCCATTTGTGAACATAGGAATCTAATAAGGGGAGATTAGTATCATGTTAGTAGATGAAATCAAAACCAAAAACACACTAATGAACTAACACCTTAAGCCTAAATTTTAGGGAGATCTTAGTGAATAAAATCTATTGAAAAATCATAAATAAAATTCAAGAAAAACAAACTTTCTTACCTTCCTATTTAATGCTCCAAGAGATCTCTTTATTGGCTTGCTCAGATTGTGCTCAAGAAGCCTATGGCAATGAGAGCTTGGCTATCTCCTTCTCTCCTTACCGACATTATCGGATTTGTCACTTTGGCTTGTGAAGCTTGACTTGAATATTTTGGCATAATAACACTATATCAAAATATCTTTAAAATCCATTTGTGCATGAGAACTTTGGCTTATGAGATCTTTTTATATTATGAGTATGAGACCTTCTATTTATAGATTTTCTAAATGGGCTAGGATCAACCAGGACCATCCATCTCAAGATGAAGATGTGTGGCCATGAATTAATCTAATTATGTAAATAAAATCCATAAATATTCTCATCATGATTTGGGAATAAGTGGCATTAATGAGGCATGGGAGGGCTTAATCAGATATTTTTTGTATTTATGGCTTATGGATGCCACCTCAAAAAATGATGTTACACGATGACGCAAATATTAGCAACCAATTTCCAATAAATAAATGTTCAATGAATTCCATGGAATTCTTACTTAAGCTCATAATTTGGTTTAATTTGCCTAAGTAAGATTAAACAATGTTAGTGCAATTCTTTGGAAATTGGTGCACAAATTAATCAAACTAGTCTTAAATGTTATATTGTTTGGTCAAAATTTGACTGGAGTGGAATTAGAAGATGATATTAGTTGCATACAAACAAATATCCCATTTATGATGTTGTCAACACAAAATAACACATGCACATGTCATGTGCTTCTGAATTAAGGTAATTTAGTGGTTTAGAGTGTCAAATTACATTTTTGGCATTTTGACTCGAAATGATTTGGGAAGAACTAACAATCACATAAAATGCATTGCCCAGTTTAGGGATACTTTAGCCTAAATTGGCACTTGTATATGAAAATTTCAAATCATTTAACATGTTTTAGTGATTTTAGCTCAAATTATGATGCTTGGTATAAATTAGTCTAAAGCTTGGTCGAAGGTCATTGTTGGCCACTTTTAGGTGTCTACACTATTGTCCCTATTATGGTACAAGTGTCTAGATGGTAGAACCTGAGGCATGAAGGGCTAGGATGTAATAATGAGGGTCTAAGACTAATTTAGGGATGACTAAGGACACATGTGACCTACATGAAGGCTGGATAAGTGTGAAAATAGGCCCTAAGATAGGTCTAAGGCTAAACTAGGGATAAGTGGTCTCAAGTAACACTCTTAGCACTCAAATGTCATTTTTAGGTGACTATTATAAAATATTTTGGCAGTGTGTAAAGGGAGTAAAGGGAGAAAAGGGAAGCACATCATCTAGCTAGAGGTAAGGGTCTTTTTAGATATATCATATCAATTGTAAGGTGAAATGTATTTACAAGCTACCATAAAAACCTAAAGAATTTTAATAAATAATTAAGTTTTATTTCATGTTTTTTTTATTTTTCTATGAACCATACTAATATTTTAAGGGAAATGTTGTATATATAATTTTCATCAATAGGGTCTTTCAGTAGTGTGTAAAGGGAGTGAGGTATAATTGTCATCAACAGGGTCTTTCAGTAGTGTGCAAAGGGAGTGAGGGCAAGCACAACATACAACTACAAGTATTTTTTATTTTTTGGGTTTATCGTATTAGTTACATGGTGAATTTTTTTACAAAGTTACAAAAAAACCCTAAATGATTATAATATATATGTAGGTTTTGTTTAATGTTTCTTCCTTTTACTATGACTTATACTAATTTTCAAATACTCGTTCAACTTAATCAATGTAATGTTGGATGCAAACAATAATAAGTGGTAGGGGAAATTGGGGAGTTATTTTAGTTGGTATAATTCATTTCCTCTTGGTATATTTAGATTTGATTTATTTTTTCCCAAACTCCCCATGCAACTTGGATTTTCTCAATCTTGTGCTTTTCCTTCATTGGTGATCTATTATGTAACTTATGTTTGATCAAATGTAAGGTTGTGTAGATGTTAAATATGAATTTTATATGATAAATTGGTATTGTACACTTTTAAAATATCACTCATGGCTAAACCCTCTAGTTTAAGATATTTTCACTACTGTAAGACTTGTGTTTGTCATCTCAATATGCCTAAATGTTTATCATGTAGTCTAACCCTAATATTATGATGTTGGTGTATGATATTTATTATTTCATTTATTTATTAAATGGATAATCCCTACATGTGTAGCTTCAACTTGTTTAGGCGATTCTTTACTCTATGGTAGTTAGCTACCACTTGTATTAGCTTCTACGATAATTACTTGCCACTTATTTCAGCTTCTATGGTAGTTAGTTGCCACTTGTCTTAGCTTAGTGGTTATTACACATTTGTTCTCCACTAGTCTATTGTCAATTAACTCCATGATTCTAGGTGGAAGTTCCATGTTATTTATCCTATATAAGACACCTATTGTAAATTTATTCATCAATGAAGGAAAGTTATTCATCAATCAAGGTAATTATTACATATCTTCTTGCATATTTTTGAATACAAGTAAGATCATTGTTGTAAAATGCTTGTGTACTCATTCTACTATAAGTTCACCTAATGGCTAATTTTGTCATGGTATTAGAGTTTTAGATTCTAGTAATGAGCCTCAAGTTATCTATTGATTTCTATTTTGTATTCTCTTAAATTTATTAAGAGGAATTTGCATATTTTTTGTATTGGTAACTAGCGAATCTCTTGTGGAAGCATGGTTTTTGGAGGATTTTTTTGTAAGATGTAGGCAATTAATTCTCATGTGAATTCTTGAATTACATTTTGTCAATTTATTTGTAGGTTAATCTAAACAGTCAAAGACAAAGGTTATGCCCCACACATGTGGCATTTTGTCTTGTTTGGCTTATATAGAGTGTGCAAAAAAGGAAATTTATGGGTGTATTCTTAGAAAAATATTTCAGCATAGAGGCATTTGGTGTATTGCTCAGATATCAAGTGTCGACCTACACTTGGGGAATCATTATTCTAGAAAATGCAATATCACTCTCAGGGTATTGGAGATATTCATGAAAACCTCTTATGGATTAAGGAAATTTCTACATATCTAGTTTGCCCTGATCACATTTTAATTGATTGTGGTATTCCAAACCACTTCCCAGCGCTACCTGAGAACCCACACACTATCTCTATACTTCAAGCCTTATAAATAATCTCAAAACTACCATCTATTCAAGCCTATAATGACAATTGCATGTCTCTTTTTTGCTTAAAAACAACATTTTTCATGTTGTGCATATATTTGCATGATTTTGCATAAGGTATTTCTTGTAGATCTGTACAAAAGTGTACATTGAGGCATGGATCAGCCTATTGGACTTGAACAAGGTCAAGTGTGCATCTACGGCCTAGTTACTTATACTACTTACTTTTATCTAAAATGCATGGAGGTTTGATGCTTCTAATATAAGACTCTACATTTGAGATAGGCATGAAACCCATGGACTCATACCTATGTTATCTCATAATCGCCCATGAAGTACTCCACAGCCTATGCATGTTGGTCTCGACCCATCCAACTAGATTCTGGTAATAGGCATGATGCCCTGATCTAATTTTTTAGGCATGTAATCTCCAATAGTGGCACCCAAAACTTTACTCTTTTTAGACCTATGCATGTACCTTGGTGGTGCCCAGTTCTCCTCCTTATTTGCTAAGTCAACATGTTATTGTGTTGCCCTAATAGCTATATTTTTTATTAAATGATCCATAAAACATTAAATTATATTAATTTAAATTGAGTAATTTGCATATTTTTTGTATTAGTAACTGGCAGATCTCTTATGGAAGCATAGTTTTTGGAGGCTTTTTTTTAGGACACAGGAAATTAAATTATTGCAAAAGTTTGTGTTTTTTAATTTCGAAATGCATTGGTATTATTTACATTATAAATGCACTAAATTCATAAAGTGTCATATTCAGGGGGGGTTACCTATGCTATGGGCCCTACTAATTTATACAGTCAAAGACAAAGATTCTACCCCATACATGTGGCATGTTGTCTTGTTTGGGTTATATAGAGTGTGCATGAAATGAAATTTATGGGTGTATTCTTAGAAAAATATTTTAGCACAGAGGCATTTGGTGTATGGTCACTTATATTTGATATTTTATGGGATCTACACTTGGGGCATCATTATTCTACAAAATTCAATATCACTCTTAGGGTATTGGAATGGGCCTTTCTAGTCCTACCTTATTTTCTTTGTCTCTCTTTTGGATTCTTGCTCTTAAAGGAATTTTTTCAAATGAGAGTATATATGACCCACTAGGTTTTCTCCAATTTTACTCCCTTGCTCTCCTCTTCCCATGGACATTATTTCAGTGAATGTTCCATGTCTATCTTATTCTCTAGATATAATGAGGGTACTTATAAACCTTCCTATTTTCTCCCCTTAATTATATGCTTCCTTATTGCCATATTCTACAGTTAGGCTTGTGATTCCTGGTCAAAATTTGACACAATCGAGCACTAGCAGGAGACTTTTGAGAATTTTATAGAGATATACAATCCTATTTACATGTTACTTGAGTGGGAATTCAGTAATTTGATGGCTCATGGTTTATTTCTTTTGAAAGGAAGAGATAAGATTTGGTATAGTGGGACCTACTATAACATTCACCATGTGACATTATGCACTTACCTTATCTCTCTTCTTTGTAGAGGCATATATCTTACATGTTTTGTAGGATACTGGAATCATCGCTATGTACTTAAGTACCTCATTAGGCCTTATTGTTGGGAACCAATTCTCTAGCCCACCTAAGCTATGGTTAAGGGGGGGTGTTGGAGTGGACATTTCTAGTCCTACCTTGTTTTCTTTGTCTCTCTTTTGGGGGAGAAGTTTTTTCCCACTAGGTTTTCTCTTTTTACTCCACTTTTTGAGAGTTGCATTGTATGTGGGTACCTCATCAGGCCTTATTATTGGACCCATTTTTTATTTTTTGCCCACCTAAGCTATGCTTAAGGGGAAGTATTGGTGTAGGATATTTATTATTCTATTTATTTATTTAATTTATAATCTCTACACATATAACTTCAGCTTGCTTAGGTGATTCTTTAGTCTACGGAAGTTAGCTACCACTTGTCCTAGCTTTTATGATAGTTAGCTTCTACTTGTCTTAAATTAGTGGTTGTTACACATTTGTTCTCCACTAGTCTACTGCTAGTTAATCCATGATTCTAGGTGTAAGTTGCATTTTCTTTCTCCTATATAAGACACCTATTGTAAATTTGTTCATCAATAAAGGAAATCTATTCATCAATGAAGAAAATATTTTTATCAATCAAGGTAATTATTGCATATCTTCTTGTATATTTATGAATACAAGTAGGATCATTATTGAATAATTCTTTTGTACTCATTCTACTAGAAGATCACCCAATGGCTAATTCTGTCATATGATTACCTAGATCACCTGTAGCCCATAGTTTGTTTAAAACTTGATATATATCTTACACTATCAATTATAGATCTTCAACAATTATCTATCCTCTAGGATACTACCATCTAGACTAGAACACTAGCATTGATGCTAATGTCTTAGGGCTAACGGTATTGTCTAAACCCTATAAACACTCAAATTTGAAAATCTTTCGATGTGGATAGATAAACCTATTTATCTTAATAAACCCTCTTGTGATAATTTTTTCAAAAGGTGTGGTATGAATATAAAATAAATCTCACTCATTATTTCTCTAGAAATTACCAAGGCAAGCACCTACCAAGATCACTTAATCATTTTCATAATTGAGTTATACTACCCTATTCTTTCTTATTTCCAAATCAGTCTTAGGATCAATCTTCTTACAGGTCTAAAGCATTCAACAAGCAGCCCATCAACATTATTTGTCAATTTATAAGATAGATTGGTACATGAACTTTTAAATAGCATTTTGAATAATTGTTCGCACACAATCCCACATAAGGGGGAGAACTACATCAGTCTAAGACCCTCTTTTAATTATTAGTTATGTAGGTGGTTCTCATAATAGATGAATCTTTGAGGTCATATTGACTTCTATTGATCCCACTAACCTGTATTTTACAAGGTGGCATGCCCTAATTGAATGACCTAGGGTTTTGATCTATCACTAATATCTAGAACATATGTGCATGATCTGAATAAAGAATTTTTAAGGAAACAATGAACCCTAACAGGTGCAAGTGTAATTTCTAAAAAAGGACATGTTTTCCATATATGAAATAATCATTAGTTTTTAGACAAAAGCATTGATGCTAGTATCCCTATTTCAATGGTAGTTTCCAAGAAAATAGAGAGTTGACTTCCAGAATCTAATGAATCACAAATAAGCATCATCTTGACTATTTATGCACATGCACTTTAAATATCTATTTGTGTATCATTAAATAAGCTAATTATTATTCCTTATTCATGTTTAATCAATCAAATTAATTTTTGGAATTTGAATTTATATATTTAGTACATTTCCATAATTCAACACTATATCAAAATATATTATGAATTTTATTTATTTATTTGGCCTAAGTTTTAGAATATCCTATTTCTTAATTCATAAGGCTATTATCTTTAGCCTTATTCTTAAAAAGGGTTAAACATTTGGTGAACTCAACATCTGAGTCTTATTGCACAACCCTAGCTTACCCTAGGGTTTCAACCTTCTAGAGTTTCAAATTGTTGCATCTATTTTCCAGATCTAATTTTTTCATGGGCATAGTATAGGTAATGCTTGTTATATTTGTTGCCCTAGGTTTCATGTTCCTTGTGGATATTTTCCATGATTTTTCATAGAATTGCACTTTCTCTTATTTCTCTCATTATGGATGGTATAGATATTTTTGATGATTATATTGCAATAACTATCCAAATCTCTAAAAAGACTTCATTAATGTAAAAAAATTTCAAACCTATTAGGACATGTAAACATGATAAATCATATCTTCAAGATTATATAAATTTTCTATGTCCTTAATTTATAGTGTGTCTAGGGATATGTGTGGCTAAATTATGACTTACATACCTTTCAGATTATCTTATTGAATTTATCTATGTTCTTAGTATGATCAACATATGGAATAGCCATGGATAAGTAGAGTATATATAGGAGGTATTTTTTAGTCTTTTATCGTCATATTGCATATTATGCTCTTATTGTATTGTTGTGGAGGTTTTCTCTTCGAAGTGGATCAGTAATAATTATCAAGTATATTTATTTGTTAATTATTATTATTATGGATATAATTATTCCTCTCTTAATTCTACAATATATTATTTTATTATTGTGAAACATCCAAGTAATTTCATTACAAGTTGTGTCAAAGTGTTGATTTGGGCTAGTTTCTATAGCATTTTTTTGAATCTAATGTTATGACAATTAGAAGGGCTTAAGGATTAAAAAACATAACTTGTGATCCTATAAGATTTTATTTTTTTCATTAATACAATATTATTCAAAGTCTTTTTTTTTATATTTAAAAAAAAGGTATAGAATTTTTGTGCACCCTTGTCCATTAGCAGTCATTGGCTTCATCTCAGTGAGATGATCATAATGGTATGGTATGTTGGTACATTTTTTAGGATCAAAACCCTCCATATTAGGGTTTGTGCATAGTTATTCCTAACACTCATGGATGCGAGAAATGTAAAGACAAAAATTTTCTCACAAGGACAATATACAGTCTGAAACATAAGATCCATTGGTTTCAAAGGAAGTTAAACAAATTCAACTGGATATATAAATCATGGTGAAGAAGGATGATCTCTATGTATTCAAAGGGGAATTAGATTTTATGAGGAATCATTTGTCAAATTTAAGTGCTTAGTTGACCACTATTTATACTTATTTTCTACAAAATAATCCTCCACTAGTCCATTCAAGTTCTCCCAATCCAAACAAACACAACTCCAATGTTGGTTTAAAGCACATGCTACAAAAAGTGGAAGTGCACAAGTTTTCTAGTAAGGATCTACTCATTTGGATCAATCAAATATAAAATTTATTTGATCTATATCAAACCCCATGTGTGTGAAACATGATCATAGCATCTCTTTATTTAGAACCTGAGCAATTCATTTGGTACAAGTGGTTGTGTGCTCAAAATAAAAAGAAGGGAGTTCATGTTACCTAGTTGGTGTTTAATTATGATATACATATGAACTCTCACAATAATGTCTTAGAAATTAATTCAAATAGTTATCAAAATCATGACAAATAGTTACTATTAAGGATTATAATCAGCAATTCTAGAATCTATCCTTATGCATGGATGACATCAAAGAGAAAAACATAACTGACCTATTCTTTGGGGGATCAATAATAATATCTAAATTTAGGATTACATGTTTAATCCAATATTCATTTCTAAATCCATACAAATCACGTGCCAGGCAAAGGAAAAATATTTGGTCAAAAAAAGGGTTTCCACTCATGATCATGAACATAATTTCATAGCACCATCATTTTTACAATCTACAATATCGATCCTTTATAAAATTGAAGACAAACATGCCAAACGGTTATTTTTTGGTTGTGACAACAAGTGGATAAAAATACATAAATGTGCCATAAATAAGTTATTCTACTTTGAAGGATCCAATGAATATGAATAAGATGACAAGGCCTCGTGTGAGGGTATGGAAGAACACAAGGAGGAATTTGAATATTTTCTCCCTACTATCTCCTATCATTCCATTACAAGTATAATTACTCCTCAAAATATTAAAGTGGTGGGCTTCCTCAAGAAATAGAAGGTGACAGTGTTGATTGACTCAGAAAATATGCATAATTTCATCAAAACTAAGTTAGCTACTTATTTGAACTATTTTGTTTATCCAACTCCATAATTTTAATTCATGATTACATATGGTAACACAGTCAATTATTTTTTTAAATTACCATGGGGGACTACCTGCTTAATTTTCATGTGTTTTTTATTCCCATGGGTAGGGCTAACACTATTTTGGGAGTATAATGGATCACGACTTTGGTCACAATAAAGATAAATTTTTATGAATTTTTATTCTGAAGGTAGGACATTTAAACTAAGGGGATTAAGGACAAAATCTCCCTAATTGGTTAGTAAACATCAGATGATGAAGATTCTTAAAAAAGAGACTAAAGGATTTGTAGCATGATTGTTTTCCATAGAATTTCAACAAAAAAATGTGTCTACACATTCTAATTTAAAAATGATTATTGATGACCACCTAAATTTTTTTGGCACAATACCAAAAGTCCTACCATCAAGCATAGAACATGATCATGTCATAAGATTGATTCTAGGTAGTACACCACCGAATATCAAACCCTATAAGTATCCATATGCCTATAAAATTAAAATTGAAAATATGGTATAAGAGATTTTAGAGGTAGGTATTATCTAACATATCAAAATTGAATATTCATCCCTAGTGGTCATGGTGTGTAATATAAGATGACACTTGAAGGATGTGCCCTGACTACAAATAACTCAATAAGTAAACCATAAAAGATAAGTTCCCTATTCCAATAATTATTGATTTTTTAGATGAATTACATGTTGCATATTTTTTTGAACTAAATCTTCATGCTAGGTATCATCAAATTTAGATCAGAGATGATGATATCCCTAAAACAACTTTTAGAACTCATGAAATCCATATGTGTTTATGGTCATGCCTTTTGGCCTCACAAATGCACCATCTACATTTCAAAGTTTTTGAATATTTTTTTAGGCCTTTTTTTAAGGAAGTTTATGTTGGTGTTTTTGTATTACATCTTAATCTATAGACAAACTTGGCAAGAAAATTTTAAGCATGTGAAACAAGTACTATTTATTCTAGAACAACATCAAATTTATATGAAACCTTCCAAAAATGCATTTAGAGTCCATGAGGTGGAGTATTTGGGTCTCATAGTGTTTCACAAGGAGTTAAATTTGACCCTCCAAATATCAAAGCTATGATGGAGTGGCAAGTGCTAAAAACACTCAAGGACCTTCACATATTTTTGGGGCTGAAAAGGTTACTATTACATATTTATAAAAAAAATTATGGTAGCATAGAAACTCTACTCACATCCTTATTGAAGAAATATTCTGACTAAACTAGCTATTAAGGCATTTGAGAAGCTAAAAGAGGCTATGTGTACCACTCTAGTTTTGGTGACCCATGATTTTTCCAAAACATTATTTATTGAATATGATGCATCAAAATATGGAATGGGGGTAATACTCATGCAAGAAGGAATATGCATTATATTTAAGATTCATCAACTCAAGGGAAAAAATAATCTTAATCTTATGTATGAGAAAGAAATGACAATTATTCTTCATGTAGTCAATCAACAAAAAGCTTGTCTAATGGATAGACACTTTTGGGTAAAGATTGATCATGATAGTATAAAATTACTTTTTGGAACAATGATTTTCATTAAAATAAAAACAAAAATAGGTGACTAAAATGTTGGGATATGAATTTTAAATATTATATAAGAAAGGAAAAGAGAATGTGGTAGCATATGCACTTTTTAGGAGGGATGAATCAGTTGAGACATTGTTATGCATAATGACCATTTGGAAAATAGATTGGTTAGAAGAATCAAGATCATAATGAGAGAATGAAAAGGATACATAGGTCTCGATGTAGGATCTTTAGAAAAGTTCAGGTGTTTCTAAAAAATTGAGTGGAAATGAAACACATTATGGTATGAAGATATAGTTTACCTATGTAAAGATGTTTTCCTCAAACACAAGATCATTTAGAAGCTTCATGCATCTTAAATATGGGGGAAAGTAAGATTTGAGAATACATATCATCAAATCAAGAAAGATTTATTTTGGGAAGGACTCAAGGGAAATATATGAAAATTTATGGCAGAATGCATGATTTGTCAATAGAACAAAGGAGAAACAATTCAGACGTCAAGTCTTTTGTAGCCATTATCCATCCATATTAAGCGATGGGAGGTGGTTTCCATGGATTTAATTACATGTTTTTCAAGGTTTTAAGGTATAAATTTCATCATGGTATTTGTGAATAGGCTCACAAAATATGCTCATTTTATTCCTTATCATAGCCATTTTTAGCCAATACAGTAGTTGCTACTTTTATCAATACAATTCACTATTTGATGTCACTTTGTATGGTTATCTTATATTTTTGAGGTAATTTAAATAATAGTTTATAATTTATATCACCTTAAAAAGGGAGACACATCAGTGGGGGCATGCCATAGAGGCATGACTTACACATTACTTCACAGATTTAGATTATAGTGGAGGCATGTTCTCCACACTTATTCAATATTCAACATACCTAGTTATAGTGGGGGGAATGTTTTGGAAACATGTTCTCAACACTAATTCAGTATTCAACATACCTAGATTATAGTGGGGACATGTTTTAAAAACATGTTCTCCACACTTATTTAGTATTCAACATACCTAGATTATAGTGGGGACATGTTTTAGAAGCATGTTCTCCATACTTATTCAGTATTCAACATATCTAGATTATAGTGAGGGTATGTTTTTGAAACATGTTATCCAAATTTATTCAGTATTCAACACACTTAGATTATAGTGGGAGCATGTTTTGGAAACATGTTCTCCACACTTACACAGTTTTAAATTGGATAAATTCATAGTTACATGATTTAGATACACATTTATGGTAGAAGTATATACATTGGTACCATTATTATACACAACTTATATGAGACATATCTAAGCTGCATATGTTATGAAATGTGCATCTAATATTGCAAAATCAAATCAGTTTTAAATTTCAAACACTTTTAAGGACTATCATCACCCACTAGGTTGGATTTTTGCAGACTATATTGAGCCAATCTATTATAATAGTTGGTTTGATTTTTGGTATGGTTGAGGTGATTAAATCAATAAATATTGTTAAGTTTATACGTTGGAGTTGATTACATCATCTATCCTCACCATTTTTATAATGTGAGTTGACTTGGTTCACTCACACTCACCAAGTTATAAGTATGATTAGGTTACATGGTTGAGCTAATCTTAATTTTTGAGTGACAACTCTTCTATAAGGTTGGTCGCATGTGTCCTCCAATGTCTCTTTAGATATATGAACTTTATAGATTTTATATGTATTCCTAATCTTAGTTTTAGTGATTCATAATGATACATATTTCAAATAAAATTGCCAAAAGATAAGGTGGTTGCATTGATACACAGGTATAATCCTAGTTCTCTATCAATGTTAACCATCTAAATGCTTTCAATTTCAGATTATATGCATTGATTATATACTATAACATTCTCTTGGTTGTAGTTCAGTCACCATCAAATAACTCAATTTAGACTCAAGCAAAGGCAAGTTGTGTTATACACACACAGGTATGCATTCATTTTCCTTTAAACTAGAAATTTCATTACAAGATTAAAGGGGGGGAAATGTAGACAATATTTTTTAATTATATAGCACCTCAGTATTGTACACTTAGTAAATACATATCATGGATGCACCTTCATATTTTAGACCTTTCCCACTACCAAAATTCTCGCATACACTATCTCTTTGTACCTAATTTCTTATCTCTTAGTTCGACAAATGTTATTTTAATGATTTAGACCTTCTATATTACCTAGAATGTTATAAACATGCTTATCTTCCATCTCTACAAGTTTTAGATGTGAACCTATTTTCTAACTACGAGGATACTTGCATCCAAATCAAATGCCTACATCAACACAAGTGTCCTATTCCAACTTAAGTTTCAAATGCCCTAAAGAAATAAAATGTATTTCTATGGTCATCCTAAGTGATTTTATGTGATATATTCTCCAAAGGGAGTTAATATATATACAAGATAAACCCTCATTCATTCACAACCTAGGATAGACCTAGAAAATACAAATGCAGCCTACTAAAATCAAGCACTTAAGCGAGCAAAGCTTCCCTATTTTATTCTATTTTCATATCAGTCATATGGATAATCAAATCTATAGGTCTGAAGTACTGATAAAACATTCCATGAACCAAATTTTCCAAGTTATAAGCTAAGTCACTATTATACTTATCACACATTGCATGATCTAATGTGTAGGGGATAACTACATAAATATGGGGCCCTCTTTGTAGTATTAGTTATATAGGTAGTGTTAATTGATAGAGGGGTCTTTAGGGTATCTCGATACCATGTTCCCACTAACCTATTTTTCCCAAAGCCATTATGAAGATGAATAACTAGGTTTTTCTAAATTGATAAAGAATAACACTCCATGACCCATATTTGAACACACTAGAGTGAAGGTGACATGAAACCCAAAATCATCTAGGTGGTCACATCCAGTTTCAATAGGTATTTTATACTAGATGGTTGCATTCAAGTCAGATAATACCATCGACATAACCATCCTAGGTTGATGTAAATGTTTATGGCTACATAGGTATGATTTATAGAATCAGGTAACTAATCTAGAATCTAGATCTAACATAATTCTTATTTATTCTAGATCCAGACCTATATTAGCATCATAACCATCTAAGTATCTTATTTTCATTGTCATTTCAATATTTAGTATAGTTGTACTTCTATATTTAGCATCTTAGAATAATAAATTCAGCATATGTTTTATCTAAGTTTCAAAAATAATTAGCCTACTTTAAAGATAGTCTACCATCATTGTGCCCTAGGATATCTCTACCCATGTAACCCTCGATTCCCCATATCTAGATTTTAAGGTTAAACATAAAGTTGATTTTTTTATTAATTTAGTATAAATTTGGGATCATGAGGATGATGCCTTAGTTGCAATGAGAAAATTTGATCATGAGTCTTGGCTATATACATTTTTCCACTTTATACCCCATTCCCATTCTACTACTTTACTCACTCATATAGATTCGATGAGTAAGATATGGCATGAGTAGCTCGACATCTAAATTATGAGTACCTTCAATAGCTCAGCTCAATGGATATGGTCACATGACTCCTATCTATTTTTCCAATGGTATGTGTTCATGTTATACAATGGGAAAGCATCTACAAGATAATTTTGACAAAGGGACATCTTGGTGGGCTTCACAAGTCCTTGAGTTGGTTCATAGTGGTCTGTTGGGTCCCTTTCCCACTGTGTCTTTCATAGAAACTCATTATGTATTCACCTTCATTGATGTCTATTTATAGTACACTTGGGTCTACTTCCTTCATCATAAGAGTGAAGTATTCAAAGGGTTTGAAGACTTCAAGGATCATTATGAGAAGTAGTCTAAGAAACTTGTCAAAACATTCTTGCATCACAAAAATGGCTGAGAATATGTGAATCATCACCTTTAGCAATTTTTGACACTTGAAAGGATCAACCTTCAACATTTTGTTTTATAAAAACCATAGTAGAATAATGTTACTAAGCGAAAGAATAGGACCCTGAAGGAAATGACAACTTGCATGTTACATGCTCATTCTTTTGGTCTATAATTATAGGTTGAAGCTATTAACTATGTCACTCACATTTAGATTTATGTTTCCCACAAGGCCTTGAAAGTATTGAGTCATTTTGAATCTTGGTGTAGTTGAAAACATATTGTTTGACATTTTTGAGTCTTTGGCTCCCCTGCATTGGCATGCATTCCTTCAAACAAATGCAAGGCTTTACAACCATAAAGTTGGCCTAGCCTCTTTGTTGGATATCCTAACAGTGTCAAGGGATATTGTCTCTTTGATCCAAAGATGAAAGATATTTTCATTGAGAAGTGTGTTCAATTAAAGAAATTATTTCCTTCCTTGGCCTTTTATACTTCACTTCCTCCATCCATAGTGTACTTGGCTAACAGTGACTTAGATGATTCATGCTCACCTCTACTTTTGCAAGGGTCATCTTCAGTAGTTGTAGACTCTAATTATTCAAACCCATCTTCATCATCACCTTGATGGGTTCAACAAAATATTTAATCAAAACAACCATTTTTTGGGGATTTTTTAGAGACTCAAAGGATTTGAACACAATATTTCCATCTTCCACACATGTACATATCAATTACTTCTGATCCATAATATTTTTGTGAAACATATCGTCTTGCTAAGTAGGATTTAGGAATGGAGGAGGAGTGTAGTTATTTGATGAGGAACCACACTTGGGATTTAGTCCCCCTTCTTAAGAGAAGGAAAATGGTTCATTGTAAGTGGATCTACCAAACCACATATGCAACGGATGGAAATTTTGATAAGTTCAAAGCATGAATTGTTATCAAAGGGTTCTCATAGGTTTTTGGTATTGACTACTCTAAGATCTTTTCCCTTGTTGTTAAGATGAATTCCATTCTTTTGACTCTTGCTATTGTTGTAGCTCATGGTTGGGCTATACATTATATGGATGTAAAGAGTGTCTTTCTTCACGGGGATCTTTAGGAGGATATTTACATAGAAAAGCCATAAGGGTTTGTGGAGGACTCTTAGTTTATAGATTGTGGAAGTCTATCTATGGCTTCTAATAGGCCCCTTGGGCTCAGTAAGCCAAGATAAACTTATTTCTTATCTCAATCAAATTCTTGTGCTACCACTTGGATCCCAATGTCCATATTATGTGATAGGATGAATACCATTTACTTATGGTCCTCTTCATTGATAACTTAGATATTACTGTGATATCTTCATCCATCACAAATAGAGTCAAATATACTTTGCATGATTGGTTTACTATGATCAATTTGGGCCTTTTTCACTACTTTATCAGGATTGAGACCACTCAGTCTTTTTTTAGGATCACTCTTGCTCAACCCTAGTATGTTATTGGTCTTATATTTTGATTTCACATGGTTGTTTGTAAGCCTACACCAACTCCATTTCTATTAGGAGTTAAGATTAAGGTGAATTATTCCATGTCACTATTTGATGCCACTTTGTATCATCAAATTGTTGGTAGCCTCATCTATTTGATGCACACTCACCTTAACAATTCTTTTTTGGTTGGCATGGTCTCCTAATTTATTCAAAAACCATATGAACTCCATTGGAAACTAGCCAAACACATCATGCATTACATCTAATGCACTCTTCAACATGGGATACATTTTGTAGCATGGACCAGTATAGACTTGGTTGGATATAATGATGTTGATTAGGCTAGTGATTTTGAGGATCATAAATCCACATT
The DNA here is from genome assembly GCA_037957365.1 of Torreya grandis. NCBI lineage: Eukaryota > Viridiplantae > Streptophyta > Pinopsida > Cupressales > Taxaceae > Torreya > Torreya grandis. The sequence continues at coordinate 2,346,100 of JARHVA010001834.1, read as the reverse complement.
TGGTTATAGATTTCACCTTGGTTCAAGCCCCATTAACTAGAAAAGTAAGAATTAACATGTTGTTTATCTATCTTTGACTGAGGTTGAGTATCAAGGGGGTTATTAATGTTGTTATAGAGGATATCTAGATTCAAAAAAAATTGACTAATTTTTATAGCACCATTTTGTAGTGATTTGTCATCTTTTGTGACAACTAGAGTACCATTCAGATCTCGAAGAACTTGGTTGATCATCAGTGAACCAAAAACATCAAAATCCACATGCACTACATCTGAGAGTTGATTCAAGAGCATGTCATTGATCTACGTTATTATCCTACAATAGAGTAGGTTGATAATATCTTCACCAAACCTTTCACTAAGAGTAAGTTTTATCACTTGAAAACTCTCTTAGGGGTGTGGGACATTACTTTAGGGGGGTCGCTTGACCTTATTCAATCATCCTCTCATGGGGGGTGAGAAGCGGTTCCTATGAGTTTTCTTCTTCTCTTTTGTTTTGAGGGAGTAATTTTTGTACATGTGTACCTCATTAGGCCTTGTTGCTAGGACCCATTGTTTTTTGCATATTTACATTTCTCCCCCTAAGTTATACTTAAGGGGGGTGTTGGTGTGAATAAATTTATTTCCCTATCTAGTTCCACTATTAGGTGTGAACATGGTTGTTTCCCTAATTGGATCCACTTTTAGGTTCCATTCACACTCAATCAAGCTAAGTTTACTTAGGGTTTTTACTATTGTCTCACCTCCTATGATTGTGACACTTGTCATAATCCTATGAATGGTAGATATTTGGTATTTTCTACAAATACCCCCTTTTTAAGCTCATTTTGGTAATCAATTCATGCATTTACATTTATGTTGCACATAAATTTTGCATCCTTGATAAGAATTATATTTGTTCTTATCAAGTTCGATCTGTGTGATTAAGATTTATTCCATTAGGCTTTGATAGGTTATCTTAGCCAAATCTCACTTAGAAAAAGCTTTTACATGACCCAATCAACATCATGTAAAATCCATGACTAGTCCATGTCACCATACTATTTGACACTTATTTAAGGGCAACATGGGGGAAAACATATGCTTTGGTGCACATTTCTCCTCCTTTTACATTTATGTACTATATTTAAATAATAGTGTTGCTAGCATTATTTATGATGCAAGATTCCTGTAATATGATTTCTCTACAAATCTACCATGAGCTAATGTTAAAATACGATGTTATTTATTACCTGATTTCCATGCTACATGAATTCTTTTAGCATGTTTCAATGATTCTTATAATGTTCATTGTATTTTAATGGCTTGTGTGTTGCCATGTTGATTATCATATGTATCATGCTTATGTTTCCAATGTGATTATGTATATGAAGTACACATGTGCCTAACATGCTTATGTCACTAATGTGACTACGTGAATGATGTCCTTGTGTTGTTGATATGATTACATACATGATATGCTTATGTACCTAATGTACTTATGTTCCCCATAGGCTTATGTGTCTGATGTGATTTTGTGCCTATTATGTTAATTACCATGATATATATCATGCAAATCATGTGCATGTATTGGGAAAAAAAAAATCTACTTTTTAATGTGCATGTATTGGGAAAAAACCTCTACTTTGCTCATGCTCCTTATTATTATATATTTGTGGAATAGTGAATTAGTGTTATAATATATCAAATGATACATGTGTTATTATTGATATATATTGAGTCCACATGGGATAAATAATAATTATGATGTTCATATAATTTCTCTGCATGGGAAAAAAAAATTGTTTAGACATGCATCTCACCATATTCCATGCTTTCCACACACACACACACACACACACACACACACACACACACAAACAATTTGTTTTAATATTTATAATGTCTCTGTATATGCATATTATTCTTGATGACTTGGAATTGGGGGCCTCTCACCAGATAGATTTAGAGTTCTAACTTAAAATCCCAACGCTTAATGACTAAGTGACTCATATTTACTTTTGAATGTGGAGGCTCCTATCTTGATGACTCAGAAGGTTCCAACTCCATTCCATCTTCTTCATTGGTATGATAGACCCATGAGAATTTGATTGTATACCAAGGACAAATGAGGTCTTTTGATATTAATTAAGTTTATATTCATCATTTATTATTTTTGCATTTATCCATGTTTGTGTAGGAAAGCTAAAGAGTTTTACAAGGTCTAAGACTTAACAACTTAGGGCTCAAAGATCTAAATATGCGTAATATATTTTTATGTGTATATTACTTTGAAGTGTGTGCTTATACCACATACTAAGCACACACAAATAAGTGGGGCATCAGGTAAATAGCCAAAATGACCTCTTATTCTTTATTTAGCATTATTTTATGGATGTGGCATTGCATTCGTCTATGTATAGATAATTTGGTCCAAATTGGGAAATATTGGTCGTCTTGTTGACTTTTAACATTCAAAATGCCCATTCCTATTTTATAATGGGCTTCTCTTGTTCTCTAAACTCCTTTATATCACGTGTTCCTTTCTTTCCCTTTCCTCTAATTTTAAGTCATAACTGTACGAAGTCCCCTATAAATAAATAAGTATTCTAATTAATTTAATCAAAAAAATACTTAATAAAACACTTATCATTATTTGTGTTAGCATTCTATTCTAAAATACTTTTTACACACATATCTAAATTATTTCTATTATATAATTTATATTTATCATCTTTATTTCAATTTAAAGCATTTGATTATTATAGATTTAGCCACCCAAAATTCTAATATAAATCCTTAAACCATTATTTACTCTATATATAATATATAGATGTAACAAATCTATCAGAAAAGACAAGGTTTGGTGATGTTCCGTGTTAACTACTCTCTTCTTTAAATTAAGTGGGGCCATGTTTAGCGGCTATTATTTTAAAGGGTTTTTTGGTCAACACATAGCAGAGACATCTCACATGGGAAATCATCCCCACCAAACTTTCCCAACTTTACTTTGACTAAGATTATTATCAAGCTTTGAAAAGAAGAAAGAATGATTAAATAAAGTTTTACTCCCAACATTGTTAGCTTTAAAAAGTGACATCTTAAAACTAGAAATAGCTAACCACTTCCACTTTTCAAGGGTCGCTCGCCCATAAAATCACAAATTAACTACCTAAAATTTGAATAGCCCCACACCGCCACATCCCTATGCAAGTGGTTATTCATGTTACAAGTTAATACATATTTTTATATAATATTTTGAATCATTTTAAATATATTTATATTAAATATAAGAAATGATTTAGATACAATTTAAATTATTTTTTAAAAATATAAAATTCAGTAATAATTTGTAAAATAAATCGTCTTTTCTTATTTCTACTATAAATTATATAGAACACATTTTTATAGATGTCGAAGCTCAGATCCAGTGTTGAGACATAATGGAGACCTCGTTCCCGAAAAAGACCAACATTATAAAGCTTCACTCAAAAACAAGAACGAGTATAAGGACGAACAAGGATATCCAAAGAGAAGATGCATGGCAAAATAATGCCTAAGAAAAATAATGTGCAAGAACATTGTCAACGCATAGTAAAGAGTAAGCGAAAATATAATAAATCATGAATAACACTCCATGGATAAAACAAAGACAAAAACATTCAATACCAACAAGAGGTTTCAAACAAAAAGAAAACATGAGTTATTCATATGAAAGAATCGGCATCCTCCTAGAAAAGAGCTCCTCTATTATCCTTTGAGAACCATTCCTAATCAGAGCTTTTACTTCTTGTATTAATCTTTCTGCCTTTGATCTCCGACTTACATTTCACCAAAACACCCATATCAACATTAAGTTTCCTAATTTTGAAATTAAAAAAGTTAAAAATATGTAAACAAGGAAAAGTCGCTTGATCCTCTAAATTATCACAATCTAATGCTCCCTACCTTCAATAATTAAATGAGGGGAGTTTGATTCCTCCTCAAGCCCTGGATTCTCCCCCACAACCCCATTCTCAAAAAGTAAAAGCTCTGAAGAGAGAGAGAAAAAAAAACTAGCCATGCTATTTGGCTAAGAACACTCCATGATTATAGTAAACAAAATCAAATAAACTAACCCTATCGAAATAAACATTTGTTGACAATTATATATTTTAATACCTATCCTTTCATATTTTTATAAAAAGTTTAAAGATTAAGTTTTTAAATTTCTATTATTTTAAGTTTTATATGATATTCATCTTATTCAAAGAAAAATAATGTTAACAATACTTATATGAGTTTGATTGGCCAAGAAAGAACATATTTAACTTAATTATTTGTAGAGAAAATTACAATTTGTAGGAACATAATTATAGAAATTAGAAACAATGTCCCAGATTTTGCAATGGAAATGCCCTAAGGATTGGAGCTTATAAAACATGTCTCTGAACTTATTAAAATGTCAGATTGATGGACCAAAAGTGGATTGGCAGAGATTTACACAATCTACATGTTATATTTGTTGGCCTTTAGGTTTTGAATATTTTTTTATTGGATTTGGTTCTGTATCAACATATGACATGCCCATCGAACTCCGTTAAGCCATGAATAAAAACAACAATATAATTTAAAGGTCGATGACTTTTTTTTTTTTGAATTATACAACAATATAAGTTGTGTTTATTAGAGAACTGACATTCATAAATTCTTCTTACCAAATGACATTTGCAGATAATATTATAGGAGGCAGCATTAAGAGATCACATGAATCTGATTCTTTTGAATCTAATAAAGATCAGCGTTTATTTGAATTTCATCACAATCCTACACTTTTGATAGTTATTGCTAGTCCGGTGGATATCAGTCACCTAAGGTGTTGGAAGTGATTCGAGCTTGGGTAAACAATCTGAACATAGATCCTGGTGAACTAATAGCTTGAACATAAATTGGTCCATCTCTATTGAATGAAGACATAACAGAAGGTTTATTAGACGTGGCTTTTCCAACTCTATTCTTTGATGGAAGGTGTGACTGGCTAGAACCATGACTAAAACATGTACATCTACATGAATATGTGAAACATCTCATTTGTTATCAAGATAATCATTTTGGGACAAACCCACGGTTTAGTATCTTGCCATGAATAGGATAATGTGAAATTAAGCACAAAAGTCAGCATTAGTATTTGTAAAGAAAAGCCTTCAAGAATTACCCATTACAATTGATGAATTACGTGAGCACATGGATGATATACCATAATATCATCGTACTAATTGCTTGATGTGATATGGAACTACACTAAGAGGCACACGTTCCTACTGAACAAAGTGTTGTGCAGAGTTAATTGACCTATTGCATCAAATTGGAACACCAATCATCTTCTTTACATTAAGTATAGCGAATATGTATTGGCTAGACCTCCATGAATTGATGTCAGGAAATCCACCTACAGATCTACATGAAGCACAAAGATGGAGACGACAAAACAGAATTGACCACCCATATATGGTTGCTTATTATATGCACATTCGAAATATAGTGTTATGAAAAGAGATACTACAAAAGTTTAAGATACTTGTTACTTGAAGCATTGCAAGTAGAGGATAAAACAATAATTTTGTGGGATTGGATGACGAATAGTTGAAAGTTGAGTTATTGATTGTTATTGGTGCAAGGGTGATGCTCACTACAAACTTATGGACAAAGGCAGGTTTTGTCAATAGCACACTTTGATATGTTTAAAGCATTGTATATAAACCAGGGATGGCACCCCTTGAACCACCTACATGTGTAATGGTTCAATTCGATAACTATATAAGGATTCCTTTTGTTGATGCAACTCCAACTACAACTCCAATCACCTCTATACAAATAGGTTTGTGTGTTAGTTGCCTTTGAAATTGGCAGGGCATTGACAATCCACAAATCACAAGGCTTAACACTTGACAAAGCCACAATTGATATAGGACTTACAGAAAGACAAGTTTTGACATTTGTTGCTATATCACGTGTCAAGTCACTACACGGATTAAGGGTCACACCACCTTTCACATATGACTGGTTTGAGAGATTGAAGAATGGGAAAAGGCGTAAAGAAAAGAAAAGAGGAAGAACAAAGACTTCAATTGTTAGAGAATCATATGTATACAGATTGAACATCATAAACTTGGTTGTTATACAGAGTAATATCAAATATATACAATTTGAATATCATAAACTTATTGTTATGCTATTTATATATATCAAATTGTGTATTGCACTCTATTTTTCATTTTAATATTGCATTAGATAATTATATTAAATGTGTTTTTATGAACAATAAATATTTACCTTTACTTCACACAGTGGCAAGTGCTACTAACATACATATCTTAGATAAATCTATGTAAAATACACCGATAAATATCATTCTTGAGGCACTCACAATTCTATACGATATACGCGCCTTGAAAATGATATCTATTGATGTATTTTACATACATTTATCTAAAATATGTATACTAATATAAAAACGAGATGTGATCATCCCTGATTTTTTTCCTCTTTTATTTTTCTCATGCTGAGTTCTGATTTTATTAGCTTACTAATGTTATTTAACTTTTGAAATATGACTTTTTCTTATCTATTTTTTTAATATAACTAACATTATACTATAAATTATTTTAATAAAAATACACTTTTCAATCCAAAAAAAATAAACCTCTGTTTTTAAAAAAAAAAAAAAAAACTAAAATCCACCACAATCTGATCTCATAGTTAAAAAAATATCTAAATACAAGAGCCAGAATGATCGAATATAATTGATAACAAATTAGCCTGAGCGTTACATGTTCCGCACCAATAGAATCAACAAATATAAGAAAATATTGCCGCGTCATTACGGTGCCCAGGGTTTATATGAAAATAAAATCTACAGGTAAGCTTTAGGTAAAGATTGGTTTTAGTTAAAAATTATAAAACAGTATACAACACGGTTAAACCTGAAATTAGGAAAATGAGCTGTAAAGCGAACTGGTTTGGGAAGTTGTCAGTTAATTGGGACCCAAACTGAATCATGTTCACACGATGTAGAGTTCCGTTAATGGGCTGCTGTGGCGGTTTCGAATACACTTCCCACTCTTTCCCATCTTATTTAACACACCCTCCTCCCTCGCATCATCTCACATCAATTTCCTCGTCCTTCAGCGAATCTCTTTCCTCCCTTGATTTTAGTTTGGCCTTTCTCTGTGGGTAAGATTGGGATCATTTCATGCTCTAATGAATTCTGTTTCAGTGTACTAACTTACTAATAGCACTGTGTCCACTGTTCCATTCTGACTGCAGGACTGATGGCTTTATCACAACTTTTTCTGCTGGGTTTCTTCTCAATAGCCAGATTTGGATTTGTCCATGGTTGGACGAGCGCTCATGCTACATTTTATGGGGGCGGTGATGCCTCCGGAACAATGGGTAAGTTCCCAAATTTATTTTCTCCTCCATTTAGTACTAATTCGAGGTCCTTCATGTACCTTGATGTAATTGACAGGGGAAATTTGTGTTGTCTGATGCAGGTGGGGCGTGTGGTTATGGAAATCTATACAGTCAAGGATACGGCATTAACACCGCAGCCCTGAGCACGGCTCTGTTCAACAATGGCCTCAGCTGTGGAGCCTGCTATGCAATCAAGTGCAACGACGATCCGCAATGGTGCCTTCCCAGTACGATTGTGGTCACTGCCACTAACTTCTGCCCTCCCAACAATGCCCTGCCAAACAATGCAGGGGGATGGTGTAATCCCCCACTGGAGCACTTCGATCCGTCGGAGCCTGTTTTCGAACACATTGCAAAGTACAGGGCGGGCATTGTCCCTGTTATGTACCAAAGGTTTGTAATTGTTCCTCAATTCCTTATACTTGTTTCTTTACTCTTTAAAGCTTTTAAGGCTTAGGGAAATTAATTCGGACCTCCTACAGGCTCTCATTAAGTTACCATTCGCCTTGCTAATATATTTTCTTTTCTGTGCGGTTGTTGCAGAGTGCCCTGCCACAGAAGGGGCGGAATCCGATTCACCATCAACGGCCACTCCTACTTCAATTTGGTGCTCATCACTAACGTCGGTGGAGCAGGGGACGTCCACGCGGTTTCCATTAAGGGCTCTAAAACTGGGTGGCAGCCAATGTCCCGAAATTGGGGCCAAAATTGGCAGAGCAACAGTTACTTGAATGGGCAGAGCCTGTCCTTCCAAGTCACCACTAGCGACGGGAAGACAATTACCTCCTACAACGTGGCTCCCAGAAGCTGGCAATTTGGTCAGACTTTTAGCGGTGCTCAGATACGCTAACATAACCGAAAGCATCACAAATATATGACAGTATTATATGTTATTTGTATCAGATTTAACCGCCGAGAAAAATAGTCTCTGGTCTATAATATTTACAGTTTTACATACACATGTAGCCAAATGGCAGAGAGATAGGGTTAGTTTTATTTAGTAGGGCACCGCCTATCACTTGTGTTGATTTCCTGTCATTTTTATCATTGGAGATTCCTCTGCTGTGGCTACATTGGAAAGCCAGCGGCAGTGGGTCTGATGGGAACCTGGTTTTGATTTATTTAGAAAAATAAACGCATGGTATGTGGTGTATAGGGCTAAAGCCCCAGCTGGCAGAGGTGGTGGACAATTTAGTCATTGACACCCGCCCTTCTGTGAGATAATTTCTATACTTAGAAAATTAGAATAGGGCCCTGACTGCATTCTAAGAGAAGATTTCTGTTTCAGAGAAGGGCAATCTTTATTGGTACATTGTACATTTATATATATATATAAATATAATAGTGTTTGTTTTTAAATATTGGATAGTGTATTATTGAAATGCTTCAGGATATTATATATTAAAAAAAAAAAAAAAAAAAAAATTATATAATAAGTATTTACTATGATAGAATGTAAAGGTTGGGAGTTCCAATCTCAACGGGGCCTCTTACTCGTGATTGTTCACAATTTATTAATAAAATATTTTATTAATTTTAAAAAAAAAAAATCAATAGTTTATAATAATATATTTATGAATTACAAATATTTATAAATATTTAATTAAGAGTAAAAAATGTGTAAAAAAATAGTATTTGAGCAATTTAATTAAATTGATCCAAGTTAACTAGCATAAAAGAAATGTAAAATAATTACTTTTTCAGTAATTTATTATAGATAAATGGATCTAAGTTAATATGAATCACAAATATTCATAAAATAGTAAATATAATCAAAATATAATTGAGATCGTTGTTCAAAGTATTTGTTAACTATCTGTGATGTCATGTTTTGCTCTAAATAAAATATCAACCATGTAAAATTTGTTTTGACAACTATGTTTATCTAATCTAAACTTCCAAAACCCTAACTCAATTTTCCCTTCACTCAAAATCATTGAGAAAATGGATTTCAAAAAAGTAAAGAAAATAATAAATGTTTTAGAACCAACATTATACCAAGGAATAGCCTAGTTATTTTAATATTTGTCAAGTCCTTTAATGATGTACAATATCAAAAAAAAATATTAACTGTAAAAATTTATTCATAAAACAAACTAACATAACGAAATGTGTCATTAACATGAATTTATATGCTTTAATGAATAATTTAATAATTGCTTGATTTCAATTTAATCTTTTTGAGTGCCCTTAGATACCTAAATGAACAAGGGTACATGTATATTTATAAATACTCAATAGATTCTTGTGAACAATAAATGAATTTTCTAGTTTTTACTTTATTCTTTTTGAGTTTCCTTAAATGCCTAAATGAACTAGCGTACATGTATGTTTATACATAACTTAAATTCAAATTAAGACCATATTGACATACAAATCCACATAAAATAATTGAAAAAGTTAAAAAAGCACAGGGCCCAAATGATCCCTATCAAGACCATGTAGTTATGGATCACCAACATATTTAAATATTTAATTAAGATTAAAACAAATGTAAACTAATTAGTATTTGAGCAATTTGGATAAATTGATCAATATTTATAAAATATCAACCATGTAAAATATTAATCAAAAGATAGTTGATATGGATACTCAAACTCTGGGGTTTAAAGTGTTAATTATTTGTGATGTCATGTTTTGCTCTAAATAAAATATCAACCATGTAAATTTTGTTTTGACAACTATGTTTTTTTAATCTAGACTTCCAAAACCTTGATTCGATTTTTTATGCCTTCACTCAAATCGTTGGACTAATTAGACAACTAGATTTCAAAAAAGAAAAGAAAACAATAAATATTTAAGACCTACACTATACCAAGGAATAGCCTAACTATCTTAATATTTGTCACTTTAAACTATGTAAAAAAAAAGCACTCTATTAATTGTAATAATTTATTAACAAAACAAACCAACATAATGAAATGTATCACTAACATGTACTTATATGCTTCAATAAATGATTTAATAATTACTTGATTTCTCCAAATGTTTCAATTTTTTTCTTTTTGAGTGTCTTAGATGCCTAAATGAACAAGGGTCCTTGTATGTTTATAAATACTCAATAGATTCTTGTGAACAATAAATGAATGCTCTAGTTTTCAGTTTATTCTTTTTTAAGTTCTCTTAGATGTCTAAATGAACTTGGATGCCTATATATTTATAGATAACTTAAACTCAAATTAGGACACCATAGTGACGCCAAATCAATATCAAAAAATTGAAAAATTAAAAAGGCACTAGGGCCAAAATAATCCCTATCAAGACCATATAATCATGATGTAGACAATCATGATATAGACATGTGTGGTGCATAACAATATACTCTGTACAAGGAGTGTTGAGTGGGGTGAAATTCAAGGAAAGAGAAAATGATTGTTGCAAGGAGGAAAGGGAAAGTGTAGGGGCCATATGCAAAGCCAATAAATTTGTCAATAATGTCCAATTTAAAATCAAGAATCAATAAATACACAAACACCCTAGAAATGCATAATATAATAACTAATAAATGTCTACATTTATTTTTAGGTGTCTACATTTTCTTCATTTTGATGTGTGTGTGTACACTGCATACATATATAAGTAAAGGAAGACATACATATAGACATACATATATATTCATTGAAACTCTTCAATGTCTAAGTGAGACCTTAATGAATTTTTTTTTTGATACACATACATGTGTGAGTTCTGATAATAATAATTTGTTGAAATCTAGAAAAATAAAATGATAAATTTGATTCAACTGAAAGGTGGGTATAGTGCCCATGTGAACCAAGTGCCTTTGAATTTAATATCCATCTTACATACATTTATGAGTATAATTTTTAGAAACATCATATAAAATTATGAGCAAAGAAAAACTTCTAAGCATATCTAAATAATGTCCTAAATATATCACTTTGTGCAAATATGTGGTACATCTTGAGTATTTCCATTTATAAGAGTGATTGAGATATGAATTCTCTCTTTGTAGCAACACAAGTTATTCTAAGTGTCTCTCTTTATATAGTATATAGAGTTTAGATGAATATAATGAGTGAAATGGATTACCCCTTTTAAGATTTAGGATGAATTTATGAAACACATATCTCAAAGTAAAGTAATTAATAGTGTACATGTTTAACCCTAAATTGAGATAGGTCAATATAGTATATAGTTAGTAATATAGAAATAAATATGCACAAGGGTATAAATTGATTTATAGCAGGCCAATTAATTCTCAAACTTAGATAAACAAGGATTATGAATTTAAATGTCAAGATATGCTAAAAATAAAAAATATAACTATTGATTGATATTGCAATAAATTAGAAATAAAAATATTTAGTTGGTTTATGTGTGCAAGCAAATTTGGATTGAAATAGGTTAGAAATGGACTGGAGTAGAATCCTGGAACAATCATCATGTTCTAAAAATTTGCACGTCAGATCCAAATGGTTGGGTCAACTCTACTATCTGACTTGAATGCAGATATCTAATACATAATATCAACTATATCTAGGTGTGACCATTTGAAAACTTTTAGGTTTTTTTTTGCCTTTACTCTAGTGTGTTTAGATATCATGCATAGGATGTCACTCTTTGTCAAATAATCAAATCTTAACTTTTTCACCTTGGAGTGCTTGTGAAAAAAATAGGTTAATGGGCACATAATGTCGAGCTACCCCAAGGACCCATTTGTTAATGGGTCTTGCCTACATATCCAATGCTATGAAGAGGGTCTCTAAGTGTATTTCTCCCCTACATGTTGGCTTGTGTGTGTATCAAGATGTAATGTGTGATAAACAAGTACATAAAGTGACCTAGCTTGTAACTTGGAAAATATGGCTCATGGAGTGCTCTTTTAGTACATCACACCTGTAGATGGATTGTCCCTATGATTGATATTTAAATAGGAAAGAATAGGGAAGCTTTGCTTATTTCAATGCTTGATTTAGTGCTTTTAGTAAGTTGCCTTGTGAGTTATTAGGTATGTGCTAAGTGAGAAATAAACGAGGATTGATCTTGTATATATCAATCCCTTTTGGAAATATCTCATGTAAATCACATAGGATAACCAAAAGGACATGTTATAATTGTAAATTTTATAACTTTATGGCACTAGACACTTAGTTTGGCCCAAAAAACTAGCACCAATATAGGCATCTGGTTGGATGCAAGTGGCCAAAAAGCTAGAAAATAGGTAGTTTCAAAACTTGTTGAGGATGAAAATACATAAGTTTTAGAATTTTGAGTGGTATAGAAGGCCTGTTCATCAAAATAGTATATGATTAGACTAAGAGATAAGCAATAAGCATAAGAGATAGCGGATGTGAACATTTTGGTAGTAGAAAGGACTTAGAACTGAAGGGTATAACCATGAGAAGTACTTACCAAGTATAGAAGACTGAGGTACTATATAATTCAGATTTAGTATCTGTATTTTCTCCCCCTTTAATCTATTAATGAAATTACTAGTTTAAAAGAAAAGGAATGTGTATTTTGATGTGTATAACATACTTTGTTTTTGCATGAATTCTAATTGAGTGATTTACTAGTGACTAACCTATAATCAAGATCATGTTGTAGTATATAATCAATGCATATAATCTAGAATTGAAATAATTTGAAATGCTTGAAAGTAAAAAGAGTAAGGTTAGGAGTACACCTATGCATTGAAGTAACAATCTCTCATTTTGGTAGTTTGATTTGGAGAGATGCTTTATTGTGAAACTTTGGAGTTGATATTAGGACAAATGTAAAACCTAAAAGTTCACACACACACACACACACACACACACACACACACACACACACACACACACACACATATTAGGATAGAAACTTACCCCCAACCTTGGAGAAAAGGTGAGTTTCCATTGGGTAGTTGAGATTTTCTCAACGGTGCAACCTAATCATACATATAACCTAATAATCATGAGTGACCCAATTCAACTCAGACTATAAATCTAGTGAGGATGGATGATTTAATCACTTCATCTTATAAACTTGGTAAGATTAAGTGATGTAATCACATCAATCTTGCCAAAAATGAACCAACTACTGCAGTAGATTAGCTTAATAACAATCCTTAAAAGTCCATCATGGTGTATGTTAAAGTCCATAAAAATGTTTTTAATTTAAAACCTGATTTGATTTTATAATTTAAGGTGCTCTTTTGCATGGTATATACACCTCATATATGTCTCAAGCTAAAACTTGGGTATATCAATGGTACCAATGTATAAAATGTTTCCATAAATGTGTATCTAAATCATATAACTATGCAATTTTGGCCAATTTGTAAATTGTGAAAGTGTGAAAGACATGTTCTTATGCCATGCCTCCATTAAAATCTGAAACTGAGAATTGATAAAAGTGTGGAGAACATGTTTCCATAATATGCCCCCACTGTAATCTAAAAATGCGGAAGTTATGACTTTTTGGCATGCCCCCACTAAAATTTTAAACTATGAAGGTGTGAAATCCATGCCTCTATGACATGCCTCCATTGAAATTTAAAACTATGAAGGTGTGAAATTCATGCCTCTATAACATTCCCCCACTGATATGTCCCCCACTTTTAAGGTGAGGGAAAGTAGAAATTGGTAGTTACCTTACCTTAAAATGATAAGATAATTGTATAATATGTGTAAGGCTCATGTAACATATAAGAGTATCGTGTCTAGGTAGATATAGAAATGGGGTACATAGTATGTGATCACATCAAATTCTAAGATGCATGATGTAAATCATGGAGACATCTAGATAACAAAAATACAAGCTCAATAATCAAACAAGCACATACATAAGATCACTCAGAAGCAAATCAAAAGGCAATGGTCCAAGGAGACCTCAAACAAGGGGCATGTTCAAATGCCACATAATTGAATGGACATGACTTAGTCAAATATCCATAATTTAAACAATGACATATTCAAATGTCACAATAGGCAAACAAAGGCATGAGGACCACAATTAATGGAACATATTCAAATGCTTGAATAAGTAATCGAAGACAAAACACATGAATAAGTGCAAAATGAAACACATGGAACATAATCAACCAGCACAAATAATGTCATACTAGTTTTTAGATATATGTGTTAGCAAAAATAAAATAAAATTGTTTAATAAAATAAAATAATTTATAAAAATACAATGAAAATATTAATGACTTGTGGGTGAGTTAGTAAAATAATTTAATCATTTCAAATTTTACTCAAATTCAAATCATGTTAAAGTTTATAAAATCAATTATTACAATTGTTAGTATTCTCGAATTGATTATACTATATATTTCAATCATTTTATTGTAAATACTATCTGTTAAAGCAATCCTAAAAAATAAAAATAAAAATTATTATTATAACTCAAACCCTAATACAATACCACCAAATCTCTCTCTCCCCTCTCGACCAAAATAAACATCTGACAATATATAGTTAGTTTACACAACCCCAATTACACAGTGTTTTCCACATCAAATGAATAAAAAATTCAAATCTACCTACCTAACCCAAACTTAATCCATACAAATTCTTTTTTCTCTGTTCTTTTTCTCATGTTAGCCTTTGATTTTATTAGCCTACTAATATTACTTAACTTTAAAGGTATTTAAATTGTTTAATAAATTAGCAATGAAAAGGTATTTAAATTGTTTAATAAAATAAAATAATGTTGAAGTTTTTAAAATAAATAAGAATACAATGAAAATATTAATGATTTGTGGGTGAGTTAGTCAAATAGTTTAATTATTTCAAATTCCACTCAAATTCAAATCATGTTAAAGTATATAAAATTAGATATTACAATTGTTGGTATTCTTGAATCAATTATACTATATATTTCAATCATTTTATTGTAAATACTATATGTTAAAATAATCCTAAAAAATAAAAATAAAAATTATTATTATAACTCAAATCGTAATATAATACTACTAAATCTGTCTCCCCTCTCGACCAAAATAAACATCAGATAATATACAGTCAATTTACTCAACCTTCATTATATAGCATTCTCAACATCAAATGAATAAAAAATTCAAATCTACGTACCTAACCCAAACTTAATCCATACAAAATCTTTTTCCTTTTTTTTTTCTCATGCTAGCCTTTGATTTTATTAGCCTACTGATATTACTTAACTTTAAAGGCATTTAAATTGTTTAATAAGTTAGCATTGAAAAGGTACTTAAATTTGTTTAATAAAATAAAATAATGTTGAAGTTTTTAAAATAAATAAGAATACAATGAAAATATTAATGACTTGTGGGTAAGTTAGTAAAATAATCTAATTATTTCAAATTCCACTTAAATTCAAATCATGTTAAAGTATATAAAATCATATATTACAATTGTTGGTATTCTCTAATTAAGTATACTATGTATTTTAATCATTTTATTGTAAATACTATATGTTAAAACAACCTTAAAAAATAAAAATAAAAATTATTATTATAACTCAAACCCTAATACAATACCGATAAATCTCTCTCTCCCCTCTCGACCAAAATAAACATCTAACAATATACAGTCAGATTATACGACCTCAGTTGCGCAACGTTCTTAGCATCAAACAATTAAAAAATTCAAATGTACATACCTAACCCAAAACTTAATCCATACAAATTCTTTTTCCTCTTTTCTTTTTCTCATGTTGGTCTTTGATTTTATTAGCCTACTGATATTACTTAACTTTAAAGGTATTTAAATTGTTTAATAAATTAGCACTGAAAAGGTATTTAAATTATTTAATAAAATAAAATAATGTTGAAGTTTTTAAAATAAATAAAAATACAATGAAAATATTAATGACTTGTGGGTGAGTTAGTAAAATAATTTAATTATTTCAAATTCCATTCAAATTCAAATCATGTGGATCACCTTTATACATCACCCATATATATAAATATTTAATTAAGAGTAAAACATGTGTAAAATAATTAGTATTTAAGTAATTTAGATAAATTGATCGAAGTGTAAAATAATTAATTTTTCAGCAATTTATTATAGATAAAAGGATGTAAGTTAATATGGATCACAAATATTCATAAAATAGTAAATATAATCAAAAGATAGTTGAGATAGATACTCAAAGCACGGTGTTTAAAGTGTTAACTATCTCTGATGTCATATTTTGCTCTAAATAAAATATCAACAATGTAAAATTTGTTTTGACAACTATGTTTATCTAATCTAGACTTCCAAAACCCTAACTCAATTTTAAAGAAAATAATAAATGTTTTAGAACCAACATTATACCAAGGAATAACCTAGCTATCTTAATATTTGTCAAGTCCTTTAACGATGTACAATATCAAAAAAATACTATTAACTATAATAATTTATTTGTAAAATAAACTAACATAATGAAATGTGTCACTAACATGAACTTACATGCTTTAATGAATAATTTAATAATTGCTTGATTTCTCTAAATATTTCAATTTTTTTTTGAGTGCCCTTAGATACTTAAATGAACAAGGGTACATGTATATTTATAAATACTCAATAGATTCTTGTGAACAATAAATGAATTTTCTAGTTTTTAATTTATTCTTTTTGAGTTCCCTTAGATGCCTAAATGAATTAGGGTACATGTATATTTACAGATAACTTAAATTCAAATTAAGACCATATTGACATACACATCAACATCAAATAATTAAAAAAGTAAAAAAGGCACAGGGGCCTAAATGATCCTTGTCAAAACCATATAGTTATGATGTAGACATGTTTGGATAATAACAATATGCTTTGTACAAGAAGTGTTGAGTGGGTGAAATTTAGGGAAGGAAAAAATGATTGTTACAAGGACTCGAGAGAAAGTGTAGGGACCATTTTAAAAGTGAATAAATTTGCCAATAATATCCAATTTAAAACTAAGATTCAATAAGTATACAAACACCCTAAAAACACATAATGTAATGACTAATAAATGTTTACAATTATTTTTAGGTGTCTATATTTTCCTCATTTTGATGTGTGTGTGTGCACATTATATACATATCAAAGTAAAGGAACACACACACACACACACACACACACACACACACACACACACACACACACACACACACACAGAGAGAGAGAGAGAGAGAGAGAGAGAGAGAGAGAGAGAGAGAGAGAGAGAGAGAGAGAGAGAGAGAGAGAGAGAGAGAGAGAGAGAGAGAGAGAACTCTTGAGACAAACTTAAATATCTAAGTGAGACCTTAAAGAACATTTTTTTTGATACATATACATGTGTGATTTATGTTAATATTAATATGTTGAAATATAGAAAAATAAAATGATATATTTGATTCGACTGGAAGGTGTGTATAGTGCCCATGTGAACCAAGTGCCTTTGAATTTTAGAACCATCTTGCATACATTTATGAGTATAACTTTTAAAAACATTATATAAAATTATGAGCAAAGAAAAACTTCCAAGCATGTCTAAATAATGTCCTAAATATATCTCTTTGTGGGAATTTTTAGTACATTTTAAGTATTTCCATTTATAAGTGATTGAAATATGAATTTTCTTTTTATATCAACATACGTTATTCTAAGTGTCTCTCTTTATATATTATATAGAGTTTATATGAATATAATGAGTGGAATATATTACCCTTTTTTAAGATTTAAGATGAACTTGCGAAACACATATCTAAAAGTAAAGTAATTAATAGTGTACATGTTTAACCCTAAATTGAGATGGGTCAATATAGTATAGGGTTAATGCTATTGAAATGAATACGTACAAGGGTGATAAATAGATTTATAGAAAGCCAATTAATTTTCAAACTTGGATAAACAAGTATTATAAATTTAAATGTTGAGATATGCTAGAAATGAAAAGTATAACTATTCATTAATATTGCAATAAATCAAAAATAAAAGTACTTAGTTGGTTTATTATATGCATACAAATCTGGGTTGAGACATGTTAGAAATAGACTGGATCAAGATCTTAGAAAAATCATCATGTTCTAAAAATTTCCACCTTATGGCCTCAGACGCTTGCATCGGATCTATATGATTATGTCAATGCTACTATTAGAATTGGATGCAGTTATCTAGTATAGAATATCAACTATATCTAGGTGTGACCACTTGGAAACTTCTAGGTTTTATATCACCTTTATTTTATTGTGTTCAAATATCATTATTAGGATGTCTCTCTTTGTTAAATAATCAAATCCTAGCTTTTTCACCTTAGAGTGATTGTGGAAAAAATAGGTTAGTGGGCATATGGTGTCAAACTACCCCAAGGAACCATTTTTTAATGGGTGTTTCTTATATATTTGATACTCTAAAGAGGGCCTATGACTTATATATTTCTCTCCTATGTGTTGGCTTGTGTGTGTATCAAGATGAAACGTATGATAAACAAGTACATAAATTGACCTATCTTGTAACTTGGAAAATATGGCTCATGAAAAGTTCCTTCAGTACATCACACCTATAGATGGGTTGTCCCTATGATTGATATTGAAATAGGAAATTAATAGGGAAGCTTTGCTTACTTGAATGCTTGATTTGGTGCTTTTAGTAAGTTGCCTTATGAGTTATTAGGTTTGAGCTTGGTGAGGAATAAATGAGAGTTGACCTTGTATATATATCAATCCCTTTTACAAATATCTCATGTTAAATCACTTGGGTTGACCAAAAAGACACTTTACAATTGTAAATTTTATGACTTTATGGCACTAGAGACTTAGTTTGGCATGGGACACTAGCATCAATGTAGGCATCTGGTTGGGACGTAAGTGGTCAAGAATTTGTAAAATAGGTATAGGTCCAAAACTTGTAGAGGATGAAAATAAGCAAGTTTATAAAATTTTGAGTAGTATAGAAGGATTGGTCATCAAAATAACATATGGTTGGACAAAGAGATAAGCAGTAGGCATAAGAGATAGTGGATGCGAGCTTTTTGGTAGCAGGAAGGACTTAAAACTAAAGGGTACAAATCTAATAAGTACTTGCAAAGTATACAATACTGAGGTGGTATATAATTTCAAATTTAGTATCTATATTTTCTCTCCCTTTAATTTATTAATGAAATTGTCAATCTAAAGGAAAAGGAATGTGTAATTGGGTGTGTATAACACACATTATCTTTGCATGAGTATTAATTGATTGCTTTGCTAGTGACTAACCTACAACTAAGATCATGTTACAATATATAATCAATGCATATAATCTGAAATTAAAATAATTTGAAGTACTTGAAATTAAAAAGAGCAAGGTTAGGAGTACACCTATGTATTGATGCAACAATATTGCATTTTGGTAGTCTGATTTGAAGAGATGATTTATTGTGAAACTTTAGAGTTGATATTAAGATAACTATAAAACTTAAAAGTTTATATATATATATATATATATATATATATATATATATATATATATGAGGGAAACTTACCCCCAACCTTGGAGAAAAGGTGAGTTGCCACCCAGTAGTTTAGATTAGCTCAATCGTGTAGGGTAAGTGCACAGAATCGGGGATAATTTTGTGGATGTTATCAGTAATGTGATCATATTAATTAATAACGTGATTGTGTCATTTAATTAACATTATCATGTTATTTGAATTTAAGCTCAGTGGTTATCGATCCATAACATAATCATGTTATTATATAATATGATCATGTTATATTGAATAATAATGCAATAGTGTTATTAATGCAATCACGTTATTATAAATTAAAATAATGCGATCACATTACTATGTGTTTGAAAAAATAAAAAAGGAAACTTGAATACAAAATTATCATTTTGCATTCAATTTCCCTCATCCTCCCATAGCTTTTGTGATCACATTTTGTGTGGAATACACTAGAGAGTACCAAGAACCTACGTGATTCATCCCATGAACATGTTGATCAATGATGTCATCATGTAGGAGAGGTAAATGATTGACATCTTCCCTATTTAACCTTAATTTTTCATAATTTTCATTTTTTAATCCTAGTTTTTAATTATAATCTATATTTTTAACAAATTATCCTGTTAACCTTGCTAACCCTCTACAGAACCCTCTGGTTGATCCTCCTCATAACCCTCCACAAAACCCTCCTATTCCTCTTATCCCTCCACCTAACCCTCCTACAGTTTCCCAAATCCCCCTGATAGTCAAGAGGTTTTGATTGAAAACATTGTGGGAAACAAACTTGATATTGAAGAGTTAATTGATAGAATGAGAGATCCCACTTTGACCAACCCCCACCACACCCAGCTAGTCGATTCCCTAGAGACCATAATAGATCAAATTGACTGATGGAACTCATATAGGGCTACTTATAAGGAATATTATGCTGAAATTTTATCAATCCTTTAGGTCAAGAACAAATAAATTTCAAAATCCTCCTTTTGTGCCCTATTCATCGACCTTGCCACCAATGCCCCATTTCTCATAACCGCTAAACATTTTCCTATCCATCACTATATACATAACTTAATCACAACCAATTTTTGGGATCAATGGTGGATGGTCTTTGAATATCCACCATGTAATATCCATGAGGTCATATTATAATTTTTTTATCAAACTCTACTGTTATTTTGTCCTCAATGAGATTCCCAATTATTTTGATTTTAGTGAGTTTCAAGGTTGAGGAAAAGTCTCTATGCAGGATCGACCAGGTGCACATCATACACCTAATTAGCATACGTGGATATGTATCCAAAATACTCTTGAGCCTAAGATCCCTTCTACAGTTTAGCAGGGTGTGAAGATAGACACTCTCCATGCTCTTAGTTCACTCACCGATACATTCATTCAACATATGAGTAGGCTTTCATAGAGTGATGCTATAGATACACCACCTACCTGATCCCAACCCCACCCTTGCATTTCATGTAGAGCTATGTGCACATGACCTTCTGATGATGATGACATTGATGGTTCAGATGGCTTAGATCATATTCTTATAAGTGATGAGTTTTTGGCATGCAGACTTCAGTCACCACATAGATGTAGGTATAGTTTATATAAATGTCTTTTTAAATTTAAGTTATATTTGCAAATTTAATTTAGGTAATAATTAATTTACATAGAAATATAATAAATTATATATGTCATTTTTTATGTTGTAGGAGGTGACGGTTCCTTCATCATCACATTCGACATTTACAACTTTTGATTTGTCATGGTCATTGTTTACATATTCAGATCCAACCACTGGGCTATCTACTATTACATTTGACTTTGTTAGGATGACACCATTTACCTATACAGAGGTAAAATTTTGAGTTAATCTTATGCTCTATGTACATTTAGTCTATGTATATTTGCCTTTAAGTTTAAGTTAGATTTATATTTCTCTGTTTTCATACTTTGTTTTCATTTTCTCTCTCTTTATCCTTTCTCTATTCTTTATAATAGTTGTAAGCTATGAGAATGGGCTCAATGGTATTTATATAACTACTTTTGGAAAATCCCACAAAGATTCCATGAATAATCTCATTTAAGATTCGATAAGGGGAGTTCACATGCCATGAGGATACTTATATAAAATGAATCTAACACTTATTTAGGGGTCTTTCTAGGTAACACTATCTTGAAAATGAAGTTTCTAAGCTCAATATAGTCATATTCTCATTTTGACTTATGTCACCATTACCATTATACATAAATCCACATGTAACCCTTGAAAATGAGTGATAATAATAAGTAAATTTAAGGTAAAAGAGAATAAATGTGCATCATTAACAATAGACATAACACAACAAACATATATGTTTTGCTCTTTGCATCTAATTTACTTCTCTTCTCAAGAATTAATATAAAAATAACACAACCAAAAACATAAAAGTCATGAATGTTTTTATGTTAGACCATGCTTCCTTGGGAGTAACATCCTAAAATGATCTTAGAGGGTCACTGATTAAGGATGTAGATGCTATATTCATATCTTCTACCCATTACCCATATGTTACATTTTCTCTTTCTATCACCTGAAGTGAATACACTATTTTACAAGAAATCTATTACATGCTTCTAGGGATAGGACATTATTTATGAAGAAAACATGAAGCACATTTTACCATGAAATATTTGAAGCTTCCTTATGAATATACACCCATTTTCCTAGTGGAAGTTAGCTTGGAAGGGATAATATCCTATTAAATGGGAGTCTCATTCATATACCTATTTCCCAAAGACTTTCCTAATAATGCAAACTAAAATTCCTATGACCATATTGCGTCTAAAACCATAAGGACACAAACTTGACATGAATGCACATGTATCATTTACTTCCTCATATTTGATATGGGTAAACACAAAGAATCCATTTTCTCTCTTTCCCATCTGTATTTGTGCATGTCAAACATTTCTATAAGATCCATGTGTGTGTGTGTGTGTGTATTATGGTAGGCATGTGCAATAAATATCCCACACCAATCCACTTAAACAACCATCTCCAAAAACTAATGAGGAACTACTGTAATCATCAATGTCATGCTTAACACATACATCCTTGTGATTAGGCTAAGATTTAGTATGAGTGTCAAAACCCACCCACTAGTTGTCCAAATCATTTTTCAAAAAGGGGATATGATTGTCAATCATGCCTACTCTTTATTCTCCTTCCTTGAAAAGTGATAATAAGATAAAATGACCTTGTAAGACCATACAAAAAGGAAGTAGTTATGAGGGTCCTACCTAAGTCAAACCCCTATGTTTAGACAAGTAATAAATCAACAACTAATATAGTCCAACATGTAATATAGTATAAATTAAAGATCTTGACCCAAGTATATTTATATTTATCAATGAAAAAAAAGAAACTAGTATATTGTATATTCCCTTTCACCAATCCTCTAATTTTGGTTTTGGTACAAGGCTATTGTTCTAACACTTTAGATCTAAGTGTATTTTCATGTGCATGCTTGTCCTCTTCTTTCCTATAATGTGTCATTGCATTCATATAATTATATAAATAGATATTTTATATACAAGTGCTTATATTGATCATTTTGGTTTCAATATATAAGATTTGATAATTTATATAAAACTAAGTGAAACTTGCTAACATGAACAGTTGATGGCTGGTGTAGACACTCCTCCCTCTCTATGAGCTAAGATAGACATAGGCTTTGTTATTGTTATGGCATCTACACAAGTACTGATAGAGGTATATATTAGTTCTTTTAATTTTGAATTGTAAAAATAGACTTGTTTTAATAATTTTAGTACATGTACTTAGGGAAAATATAAATTATGTAAATGTATTATGTATGCAGGGTTGTCCTATGATAGCTGATAGTCCCGATCAGATGATGAGTAAGAAATTTTTTCATTTTCCTTCCATATTTGAGACACATTTAAAATAGTTGACCCTACTATTGACTTGTTTGAGCATGAAAAATAGATTGAGTAGGATCGCGAGCTTGCATTAAGTGCATGTTTAAATGATTTTTTATTGTAGTTTAAAATTAATTTCTTAAAAATTGTTTGAATGTATTTTATGTTAATTTCATAATAATTCTTGTATTTGAATAGGCTCAATTGCAAGCTATCTATGAGTTTAGGACCTGCAGTCAAACCTTGGAGTAATCTAAGGCATTAGAGGGGTTTCCATCTAATAGCAGGGCATCCCAGGGAGAGTTTTGTTTGAGGAAAGAAAAGAGAGGGAGGATATTTGAATAATATGATTTCTTACACATGAGATGTACTTTTTTATATGCCTATATGGAAATTTATGCATTTTTAGCATTGTATATGTGTAAATGACATACAGCCAAAATTAGATGCTATGTTGGTAGATGTAATTTTTTGTATGCCTATTATGTAAATCTATGTTTTATTGAAATTGGACACATGTTCCTATTGTGTATTCCTATCATGGCAATCTATATAATTTATATTCAATTTTTAATTCAGTATGTGTTATTGTATAGTGTTGTTTTGATATTCCAAATTATTATCTATGGGATATAATATTTAATGTTGTACATGCACAAATTAGGATTAAAAATTTATTCTTTTAAATTCTATAAATCTCATATCTCCCATATTTTTTTAAATTAAAGTTTTTATTTCATTGTGTGTAGTGGAAATGACTATTGACACTCTTATCACTTAGGATTAATGGCCTTCTCCTCTTTGTAACTACTTATTGTACACTTTTGAGACACTTATTATTGTCATTATACCTCTTAAAAACCTCTCACATTCATTCTCTAACTCATTTCATACATTCCATTCATAAAAGCCCTCTCACTCTTTCACTATCTTCTCGCTAGGCAATCCTCTTAGGCTTGAATTACCAAAACTTGATATAGGTCTCAAGGAGTTAGTATTGTATTATATATGTTATTATATGGTCAAATAAAACCTAACTTAACCTATTACAAGTGCTCAAACACACTTCAACATTCAATTCCACATATAGGGCTCACAATGGTCTCTTTAGGCTTGTAGCCTTTTTTGTGAAAATTCTATTGGGTTGAGAAATAAATAAACTCTTATATAGATTTCAAACCTTTTATATCAAATCTCTATTTATTTATAGGTTTTTTTTCAAATTTCATGACCTAACCCCACTCCTAGACCACACTTCCTTTGTAAACCACCCTTCAATTAGGCCTAATTAACCCTATCTTAAATCCATAGTCACCAAATTTGTATTATATGGCCTTGAACCACACAAATACCACTTTATTCATATTAAATACATCAAAAAACGTTATATTATGAATTTTCATTAATTTATAAGGGTTAAAACTCTTTCTAAGGGGGTTTTGCTCTTGAAACCCTAATTAGGCTTTTGCACAGGCCGAGGGGCTATATAATTCAATATATTAAGTTATACAAAGTTTTAAAAGAAAAAAATGCCACAAATATGTCTATTTTCACCCCACACACCTTATACAATAGGTGATACATCTTATTTCTCTTTATTCTCTCTTTTAACCATCAAAACACCTATTTTTGAGTCTTATTTAGGATTGCAACAATAAGGTTTGTGTATCAATGAGTTTCAAGGACTCTCTTAAGGGATTTTACAATTATCACTACCTTATTTACACCCATCACCAACCATACAAACCATTACAGCCATTAGCATACAAATTTATATAATAAAAGTCTCTCCTCTCTATATTGACTTTGCACAACAAGGCACCCTACAAGCCTGTGCCAACAACATGGAGTATTAGTTCAATTTAAAATCTCTCATGCATCATATAAAATCTGAAAAAAATCCTTTAATGATGGGACCATCTTTAAAGTCCATATGTTTAATGGCATACTTGACAAGATTAAGAAACAACTATTACTTCCCTTTGTAATGTGATTGTTAACCCAAAATAAGGTATAAATATGGTTTCTTTGTTCTAGAGGACTATATATTGATTATTTACCATTATATTTTGTATAAAAAAATTAACCTTCCACCTCAATTATAATTCTCAATATATATCATTATCTACACCAAAGTCATACTCTCTTCATGAGAAACAACCATTTACTTTCATAGTGGACTGTCATAGGCAAAACAGGGTATATGGGTATATATCTTACTCATTTATCTATAAGTTTATATAGGTTAAACACATTCAAAACTAATATCATGATGACTCATAATTTACCAACTTGGTGGAACCACTCCAAGCTCCCTTCCTTGATTGTGACCTACAGTCACTTCTTGGTTACCACCTACAGTCATTAATCCACCTCAACCTTACACAAATGACAACATATTCATGGCCTTAAGGACCTTCAAATATAAAATGAATCTAATGCAATCACATACACTAAATGGAGAATCCAAAACAAGTTACTTTCCAGGTCAATTACTTAATACCACCTAATAAGTTAATAGGTCAAAGTTGTCAAAATTTTCAAAGTTATCAAAATGATCAAAGTTGTCAATAGTTCAATAGGTCAATTACTCATTAATTTTATAGGTATCTAGTTTAATTTTTCTAGGACTAGGTTAATGGCCTCCCATTAGGCCTGATTGACAAACCCACCACCCATTCTGGCCTGAAGAACACCCTTCCCAATATAAGAAAAATGCAAATTTTTAACCTATGTTCAAATATGCATAAAAAAATTGTGAGTCATTTATATGAACCATTAGATCCATCATGAACCTATTTAATCCCTCTAATTTCACCTTAGATCACTCAAGAATAAGCTTTGAGATAAAACTATTAGACAAGTTGCAGTGATGGGTCCAAAAATGCAACTTTTTGTTAGTGAACAAGTAGCTTCTTGAGCTCCAACTAGCATTTCTACCTCCAGGACCTCCACATATGAATATATCATTTTTATTACATCTAAATAGGCCAATTACATGTTATCACACCACCATGATGCTCAAATCCACTTGAAAGTACATTTTCACTACCATTCTAGAGAGTGGAAACACTGACAACAAATGTTGTCAAAGTTCAAGTTATGGTTATAGAACTTTGATTTTGATGCTTCCTGAGTGAAAAATGACACCAAAAACATGTCTTAGGGGAGGATTAAATTTAGTATAAGGTTGTTTTCCTCCCATCAAGTCTGATCAACAAACCCACGACCCATTCTGACCTCAAGAACACCCTTCCCAATACAAGAAAAATGTAATTTTTTAGCCTAAGTTCAAACATGCATAAAATGAAAATTATAAGTCATTTCAATGAATATTTAAATCCATCATGTAGATTTTTAATCTTTATAATTGTAACCCAAATCACTCAGGTGTAATCTTTGAGATCAATCCATTAAATAAGTTACAGTGATGGGTCTAAAAATGCAACTTTTTATCAGTGAATAAGCAACTTCTTGAGCTCCAACTGACATTTCTACCTCCAGGAGCTCCACCTATGAATATATCACTTTTATCATGTCTAGATAGGTAAATTACATATTATCACACTATCATGACATTCAAATCCACCCAAAAGTGCATTTTCACTACCATTCTAAAGAGAGGAAACACTGACAATAAATGTTGTCAAAGTTCAAGTTATGGTTGTAGAAATCTGATTATGATGCTTCCTGAGTGAAAAATGATACAAAAAACACATCCAAGAGGGATTATAACATCTAGGACTAAGTTATTGTTCTCCTGTCTGACTTGATCGACAAACCCACCACCTATTCTGACCTTAAGAACACCCTTCCCAATACAAGAAAAATGCAACTTTTTAGCCTAAATTCAAACATGCATAAAAAAAAAACTATAAGTCATTTCCAAAAAACATCAGATACCTCTAGTACCTCTTTAATCCCTTTGATCATACCCCAAAGTACTCATATATAAGCTTTGAGATCAATTTTTTAGATAAATTACAGTGATGGGTCCAAAAATTTAACTTTTTTCAATGAACAAGCAACTTCTTGAGCTCCAATTGACATTTCTACCTATAGGACCTCCAACTATGAATATATCACTTTGATCACATCCAGATATGAAAATTATATGTTATCACACTACCATGATGTTCAAATCTACCTGAAAGTGCATTTTCACTACCTTTCTAGAGAGTAGAAATACTAATAATAAATATTGTCAAAGTTCAAGTTATGGTTGTAGAACTCTAGTTTTGATGATTTTTGAGTGAAAACTGACACTTTCAACATGTCTAAAGGGGAAGATAAAATCTAGGACTAGGTTATTGGCCTCATGTTAGACCCAATCGACAAACCCACCACCCATTCCAACCTCAAGAACACCCTTCCCATTACAAGAAAAATGCATTTTTTAGCCTAAGTTCAAATACTCATAAAACCTAAGCTTCTCTTAGCTTCAAGAATATAGAACTATTTACTAACAATGCCAAAAACATGAAGGTGGAAGTTGTTCTAGCACCACTAACCTACAAAAAATTATTAGTAAGCAATTAAAAATGAAATTTATATAAGTACTACCTAGAAATTAAAAAAAAAACATTTGGTAAAATTGATTACATCTACATTTGAAAAGTCAACATACCTTTGTATTTCAATCTAACAAACCACTAGGATCTTCTCTAACCTTGATAGTATTAATAATAGCTTCATGATCTGACTCTTGAACTTTCCTTAGTTTCTTATTTAATGGCCTCCCATGATATTTTATAATTGAATATTCATTGAAAGAATCAAATTTGAATAGTTCAATATCTTCCTGTGCATTTCAAACTCTTTAAACAACCATTGATCTAAAAAATTTATAGGATATCATCGAAACCAAGTTCCAATGACTACCACTGAGCCAATGGGAGAGTCAATGTTTTCTCTATCTATAAATGGGGAAGTCAATTTTTTCTTTCTCTCTACACACTGATACAAGTAGTAATTAGTGCTTTCTTTGTTATCCTCATCTATAATAATTATAAAAACATGCCCTGTATCATAAAAAAATCATTTTTAGCAACAATATGAAGATATATTTAATGATAATAAATTGTACATAATGAAAAACATTCTACCTAGCTTCACTAGATCAGATACATGGTCAAAGTCATTTGATGATGTCATATATATAAGTTGCAATGCTATTGGAACATGATATGTGTTGATTGGAATTAGAGATGTGTAACTCCAATCATATATCTCTTGTGACTCACACTCATTCAAAATATAGAACATAAACATGCCAAGTATCTCGTATGAATAGTCTAAGAACTTGCATTTGATATATGAAATGAGTGGAGGTCACTTGAACTCGTTAGAGTCATACAATCTTCATACTTTGCCAAGTGTTTTTCCTCCATTAACCAAAAATATATACAAATAGTATAATTTAGTTGAGGAACATGACACATGTTGTCATTACATCATTCAACCATAATTTTTGCATTTGTCAAATGAACACCATCTTCAAATTTTAACTCCTCCCTTGTAATAGCTTTTTTTACACATGCTTCAACACTGCCATGCTCCCTTTTTCCATGGCCAACCTAAATGAAATTATAAATGTGTTTTACACCAATGTTAATGTGCATCCTTCTCAACCAATAAAACATCCATGCATTTTAAATTATGGTGTGCAATTGTCTAACCAGATGTAATGTTGATTGAAAGTAATGTTCCTCTTACTTAACTGTTCATAAAACTTATGAAAATAATGTTGCACATACTCTGAACAATGCGATCTATCATCACTAATATATAAATAGTACTCCTTTAATAATTTTCATTATGTTATATACTATTAGGTGCATGCATGAATGCTATATGTAAGAATATGGTAACTTGTGATGAGTTATAATACTATGATTGAAATTCCATTTGGGGTTTGAATATGTAATTTTTAGTAAAATCAACTACTTAAATGATTAAATCAATTGGGAATGTATCCTTGATTACCTTGAAATATTCATCAAATCATCTAGCCCTATGTGTGTGTCTTGCATACTCATAAACAATCTTCTCCTTAAATTTGACCAAAAATTTAGAAATAGGTATCTTTTTTTTAATAAGTTCACACCTTTTAGATTATTTACATTCTTTTGCTTGATAAGTCACTAATTTATATTTTATTAAACCAACTAATTTATATCCAATTGCACTTATAATCTACTCATGGATACATTTTTTTAATTTTGGCAATCCACCATAAATGCTGCAATTTTTATTTAAACATGATTTGTTATAAAATAATTGTCCATTCAAATTTTTGCTTAGAATAAATTATTCAATGCCATAATCTTAAAAAATTTTACTAGTATGCAAAGTATAATAAATATGGTGAGAAACATCATAATGCATTGAGAATTCAACATGTTGCCTACAACAACTAGTGGTGTGTGTGTGATTTATTTTAACATAAAAAGGTTTTTCCATCTCAAAATATCTTTGAAAAATAGAAATTTGTGGATGTTTTTCCAAAAATTTAGATTACAATTGTGTTTGAGTTATATCCAATAAATGTTTTGGATGTGGTTCACAATTATGATAACCAAGTCTTTTTTTCACAACATCTCTTAGATTGGGCGAAACTCTTGTATTGTCTTTCCAAAATTGAGCAAGTAACTCTTTGAGAGTATCAGATATAGCCTTGTCCTTTCATATAAGTCTACGAAAGAATACTCAAAGCTCATTAATATTAGGTTCATTAAGTCTTTCTTGTCTTTCAATTTATTTCATTATTATTTTTCTATTTATATTAAGTGTTTGGATTGTTTTTGAAACCATTCATTTTTTCCCTATTTTGTCCCTTACTGTACAAGTTGCAAGTATACACTAGATAACATTACAATCTTTTGTGCATGATTTTGGGCCTAAAATATGATATGCATCATGTATATTTTCAATAATTTTAGTATTTTCATCATCCATGTTAGATGTTCTTAGTCCTAATGTGTATAATATATGTCTCATCTTAATCAATTTTATCAATGAAATAAATAATTGACATCTTTGGCTATCATACTTGTTGTCATGGTTTTTTAAAATAGTAAAAAAAAATGGTGAAAATTTCAATTTTTGAAAAAATGGCTAAAATTTTGAATTTTCCTTGAAAACACCAAAAAATTTAAAAAAATTCAAAAATTAAAATTTACAGCCTTTTCCATTTTTATCCCAAAATGTTTTTAAGCTAGTTTAAACCCTTTGTTCAAAAGATTTATAGATTTCTTGGTAATTTACTAAAACCCTTTTTGCTTTTTGTGAGTTGCAAAAACATATTTTCTTTTTTTCACAACTCATGCAAAGTGAAAAAACTTTTTCGATGCAAAGTTGTAAAAAATATTTTTGGTATAAGTTGTGGAAAAGTTTTTGGTTCCTATGAAAATAAACTTTCCACTTCTTCGGCTATGAAATTTAAAATTTTCTCTCATCCCTCAAATGTAACTAATGTAATTATTTTCCCAAGTCAATGGGTGAACTCATCAGGTTTTGGCACTATTCATCAAATGCAATGAACAAGTGTCTAACATGATCATTTTAACTTTGCTAATGTACTCTCAACCTATGATAAAATAAAATATTTGGATCAAAATATGGACATATGTATAAACATAATTGAAAGCATATTTTTATCCAATGTTATAATTGCAAGTGACCTGGTAGATATGTATGGACAATGTGGAAGCATTCATAAGGCATGCTGACTATTTGATAAAATGATTCAAAGGTTGATGAGGCTCAGGATATTCTTCTTAATTTTTTCCTTGCAAATGTGCCAATATATCAATATGATTTTTGACCAAAATACATCTATGTGGCAGTCATGTTAAGATGAATGTTGGAAGCCATGATTAATTCAAATGTTATTGATGATAAGGATTATGTGGGGAATAAATGACTAGAACTTAGGGTCAACTATTGGCTTTAATTTTTGAGGATTTGTTTAAATGAATGAACTTAGAGATTAAAAGATAGGTTGATGCTACCTTTTCAAAGCTAAACATCTCGACCAAATTTGATGTTGCAAAGGTCATGCAGGGGGACATTATCACTATGGGATTAAATCATGCTATTTCTAGTGAAAATAAGTCTATTAAGCGGTTTTTAATGGAGAGAAAGGATGTTACATAGATTGTTTCAAGGTTATCATTTATAGTAGCATTGGGACATATGCCACAAATTTTATCCTAGTTTGAAAAGATAAGAAAAGTTAGTGGGCCAAGGGCTCTACAACCAAGCCAATGGGGCATGATGTGCCCATGTGATACCCCTAAGGGAGAAGCATGTAGACATATCAAAAACCTCACATTGATTACTCACATCACAACTGATAAGGAAGAGGGTCCACTTATTTCACTGTGCCATACTTTAGGAGTTGAAGATCTGAGTTTGCTTTTTGGTGAAGAACTCCATTCATTTAAGACATTTTTATTTATTTTCAATGGAATTATTCTTGGGGTGCATCAGTGGCCACAATGATTTGCATCATTTCTAAGAAAGCTACATTTAGTTGGTAAAATTGGAGAGTTTGTGAGCATATTTGTGAATGAGAAGCATCATTGTGTATATGTTGCTTCAGATGATGGTCATGTTTGGCAGCCATTAGTGATTGCAGATAAAGGCATCTCTAGAATGATAGAACACATGAAATAATTGAAGGATGGCTTTCGAACATTTGATGACTTCTTGAGAGAAATTTTGATGGAATATCTTGATGTTGATGAGGAGAGCAATGCACAGATTGCACTTTATGAAGGAGAATCAACACCTTTGACTACTCACATAGAGATTGAGCCTTTCACAATATTGAGTGTTTGTGCTAGACTTATACCTTTTCCTTACCACAACCAGTCACCAATGAATACATATTAGTGTGCCATGGAAAATAAAGCAATGAGAAACATAGCTTACAATAAATTATGCAAAATAGATATTCTACTCTATCTATTGTTGTACCCCCAGTGGCCTCTTCTAACAACAAAGATAATTGAACTGGTTCAATATGATAAACTTGGAGTAGGGCAGAATGCAATAGTGGCTGTGATGAGCAACAGTGGCTATGCTATTGAAGATGCCATTGTTATGAACAAATCTTCTCTAGATCATGGAATTGGAAATTGTATTATGTTGAAAAAGTCCTCAATAGTCATTAAGAAGTACCTAAATCATGCTCAAGATAGGATAGAAAGACATTCAAGCTGGTACTAATATCTAGAATAAATATTTTCATAATGGATGTGAGAAAAATAATTGACATAATGAGCAAATATAGAAGTACTTGGTTTATAATGCAAATCATGTAATTTTGATTTGCACATTTCAAGTGGTACAAAAGCACCAAAGTATTTTTACACCATTCAAGTAGTGCAATTTTGTAAATTCTTTTTTGCACATGGTGAAATTTCACCAATGCCCTTTTGCACCATTTAAGTGGTGCATTTTTATAAAATCACTTTTGCAACTTCAAAAATGCAAAAAAAGTGGTTACACACCATAACCACTTCCCCATGATATAAGTATGAATGTAAGGCTCATTGTGAGTGGGCTTTTTGGTAGTGAAACTCTAAAAAAACTTTTGAAAGATGAGATTGTATTTTTGACTCAATAAAGATCAGAACAAGGAGATTTTGCAGACTTTGTGTTCAAGATTTCTTTGTGAGTTATAAATGTGCATATGATTCATCTGTCTCTATATATTTACTTTCAAATTATTTTCATAATCACTGCCAAATTGTCAGATAATGAGAATGGCACATTGAGTATTTATTTTTAGAATCTTCTTGTGTTGTTTATATGGATGTGAAATCTTGGTGGGATTTAAGAAATATCTTAATTATCTTTTATGGGTAAATATGGGATGGTTGTCTTTAGTCTGCTATCATTATTGGAAAATTGTCTCAGTGTAAGTTTTAGCACTCCTAAGGGTGTAATTATGTCTTTACCACCCATTTAATGAGAGACACTTCCATGCACATGGTGTTTTACCCTTCTCGGACTATTTTGGTAAGTTTTTGCATTTAGCTACCCAGAGTTGTTTTTCATTTTTCTCAGGGTTATTATGGTAGTTTCTATATTTAACTAACTATAAAAACCTTATCCTCCCTTATTTATTTTCTTTCCATTATTCTCTCCTTTATATTAATTTCCTTTCTACCTCCCTTACGTATTTTCAGGTTAAAAGTATGAAAAACCCCAATAAAAAATATTTTTGCTGTAAATATTTGTGAATAGATTTTCCCCTATTTTTTTTCTTTTTAGTTTTTAATAAAGGTAGCTCTATTTGATAATAAGAGAGGGGCTTTCCCCTATGTTGTTGATTAACATAAGAACTCAGTTCCCATGCTACTAACTCAAAGTCACCAATTTGTCACCCTGACAAATTTTTGAGGCAACAATACTGTAAATTATGAAATAAAGTTTCCTAAATTTGTTAAGCCAATATTCTTGAATGGAAATCAAACATTTTATTATGCATTAGTTCTAAAATATTTAGAAGTTTTTCAAAATCATCATTACTTTCATTATTTAGAAGTGGGATTACATTTTCTTCATTGTTAATTTATTCATTATATGTTTCCATAAATTTTTATTAATGGTTAATTTCATCATTATTTGTTTCCATAAAATTTTCTTCATTCATGGAGGGTGAAGCATCATACATAGACTCATCATCAATAAAATGAAAAACTTGGAACTTTGAATGTGAACTTCTAACATCAACTAATTCATTATTTTCAATTTCATTATTATTCATTTCATTACAGTCAATTTCAACATTATTCAATTGATTATGGTCAATTTCATCATTGTTTAATTCATTATCATCAATTGGCTCATATCTATGGCATTTGGTTCATTAGGATTAGGGTTTGTACCTTGTCTACCATGAAGTTTTTGCATTCGTAGCTTGTGTTTCTCTCTCAAATCTTCTAATTCCTTTGGTGTTTTTTTCTTCAACATCTTCTTCTTCCTATTCAAACATGATTTGACACCCATAAAAAGGGACAATTGACAACTTTTCAAAGGTGGGGTCAAGTACACAAGTACCATAGATCTTGTAGAAGTACACAAATGTTTATGGGGACATAATTCTCAATTTGGGTTAAAAATAGTCATTTATAAGAGAGCTTAATCCAAAATAAGCATAACATGATCACATTATATAACGTGATCATGTTATATAACATGATCATGTTATGTCTTGTATAAGGTTCTATCCCATCTAATGCATTAGGAAACTTATATTGATAATAACACGATCATGTTATTGTCAATATAAGCTTTAGGGTTGGTAATTGGTAATGAAAACTTAGTATTTCCTATGTTAAGAATAAAGTGATCACATTATTAAATAATACAATCATGTTATACTTAATATAAATAAAGGATGATGGATTAGGAATTAAGGCATTAGTGCATAGGGTTTATGGATTAGGGATTAGGGATTACAATATATGTTTTAGGGATTATAATAGATGTTTTAGGGTTTATGGTTTAGGAATTAGGGATTAGGGAATGTAGGGTTTGGGTTTAAGGGTGTATATAAGGTCTAATCACTCTATGCCATGTGTTATCCTAATTTTTACTACAAAAAATGTTAATTGGGACTAAATCAATTGGTAAATAGGGAAAGTTTTTGGTTTACAATTTAGGGTATAATTTTTAGGGCTTAGGTTTAGGGTACACAAGGTCAATCATAAAGATAATTCTTAGTTTAAATGATGTTAATTTGGGCAAAAATGATTGGTTTAATGTTTAAATAGTTTATAATTATGGTTTAGAGTTTAGGGATTAGGAACTTTAAGCATTAGGGCTTGGGGTATAGTTTTTAGGGTATATAAGGTGATGCAGGAGCATCTACACAAGACATGGTCATAATTGAATTGAAATTTGAATTTATTGTATTTTCCTCTTAAATGTTAAAATTAAGGAGAAATTGTAATTAGTAAAAGTAAAAAGAAAATAGTTGGGCCTGTTGAGGGAATAATGGAGGAATGGTTGAAATGATTTCAACCTTAGTATGTTGTTGTAATTGAAAAACTGTATTTTCTTTTCCTTAAGCCAAGTTTGGCGTAGGAGGTTTTTAATCCCAAAATATAGCAAAACAAGAAAAATTAAATATAGAGGAAAAGAAAGAGGAGAGCAGGGACGCAAAACTAAGAAGAAGGAGGATCTCCTCAAGGAGAGGAGGATAGCCTCAAATGTTTTCTATTAAGGTTGTTTTTAATAAACACAAATAGAGACAGAGTTAAGAGTAGAGGATGCATTGAACGCAACAAAAGCAGCTGTCGAGGAAGGCATTTTTGTTGAAAGAAGGTATGCTCTCTTGAGGTTCGTGGCTAAGGTTGATGCTATTAGAAAAAAAACACTTGAAAATGTTGAGCAGAATATTGGTACAGGTATTGTTAAACGAGCTTTGAGCTATCCCGTGAAATTAATTACAAAGAATGCGAATTGAGCAATAGATTAGAATAGAAATTTGTCGATTGACAACTGAATCTCATTAATATCTGTAATATGAATCTCATTATCTTTTAATAGAAATAGTTGGTCTTTATGTTTACTAGGGTATCAGAATTGAAGGTCGCTCAGTGGATTATTCAGTGATCTAGTTTGCCCTATATTAGTATAAATGGTGCCTATGCTAATGTCTATTGGTGAAGTGTTTTGTTTATAAAACAAAGATTGTCTAACTTGTAACTCGCATCCTTATGCGTCCAATCCCAATCTATGTGAAAAGTCATCATGTATGGGTTGTTGATGATTGTATGATCAAATGCGAAAGTGTTTGCATTTAGTTCATATCGCCTGAGGGTGCACGGTCCAGGGGCAGATATTGATACGTTGTGTGTTGGTCCTGGTTATGCAATCGAGAGGAGGATTTCAATTGATTTACTTTATGTGCATCGAGTTTTGTGCTAAGCAATGAGGTGTATACCCAAAATGTCACAGGATTTTACTATGACAAATATTTGTGTAGACATCAGATAGCTATGCATTCAAAGTCTCTATTTCTTAAAGTTATTATGTTTTTAGAAAACTCTATGGACTCTGTGTAGTCATAAATCTTGACTGAAACAAAATAGGCTGGAAAAATGTGTGACTGTGTATTCATAGGGTACAGTAACAGAGCAAGAGGGATGTATTTTTTTATTAGAGATAGAGGCATCTATGTTGAAAAGGGATGAAACAGAATCCATCACCTTCTGCTGGCGTTTATTGATTTCTTCAAAACTTAAAACACTATAGCAATTCATGTCACAACAAAGCACAAAGGAAGGAACGCGACCACAGTACATATATACATATATGTCCTGTCTAGATGTGGAGATTAATGCATATTTATAGTGTGTTGAAAGCGCAGAGAGGCTTTATGAGTCCTTTAAAATCTTGACTGAAAATGGGGATTGGTCTGAACACAAGCATGAGTATGGAGGAAAGAGTTGTGCATGAAAGAAATCTTGACTGAAAATGGGGATTGGTCTAAACACAAGAATGAGTATGGAGGAAAGATCTGTGCGTGGAAGGATTATTTTCCAGCAGCCAAAGACTCTGAATTTGTTAGTTTAGAAAACTGAGTGCATATCTCTCTTCTTTAGGTGGAATGATTGATATTTGTAGTATATCTTTCTTGCATTGAAGCTTGCTAGACTATCTCTAATTGAATAGTTAGCAATATCAATAGACAATGATTCATTGATGTTGTGGTGCCCTACTGCTCTAGAGAGTTCTATCCAATGCTCTCAAAATTTTGATCTACTTCCTCCTTAGAGTAGACACTACTTTGTCCAGACATAGTATCTTGCTCAGCATTATCAGTTCTTTATCTTTGATAGGATTTTGTCTCCCCATTGCTTAGATCGACAGGCTTCTCCCACATCCATGAAGAAGACAAGTTTATATGAGTTTTATAACAAGAAGATGCCGTGAGAAAGAATATGAGAGTAAAGAAAACATTTTGTAAATATTGCAGTTTAGCTTGTTTGAAGTCTCATGTCAGTGCATCATAAGGTATAATCATGATGGTGATTGGGGTAAATTAGAGCTAATCAACCCCTAAATCACATTTTATAGTCATGAAATTAGGTTGAAGGGGCTCAAAATAGCCCCAATTTACTTCACATGCATAACTAGATTGGTAATCCAAAGGCTAAGTTTTGGACATAGGTTTAAAAAATGCATTTTATGACATCTCATGATAAAATTAGTTATATCATAAGACATGTATGTTTACAGCATGTAGTAGACATTAGGGCATAGGGATTATAATTTATGTTTTAGGGATTAGGGATTAGGGCATGGGATTTAGGTTTAAGGACCTGTATATAATTTATTTAATTGCTTTATGCCATGTGAACCTAATTCTTACTAAAAAGGATATTAATTGGGAATAAATTGATTGGTAAATAGGGAAAGCTTATGGTTTACAATTTAGGGTATATTTTTTAGGGTTTATGGTTTATAGCTTCTAGGTTTTAATGTATATACATGGTTTAGGGTACACAGGGTCAATTGTAAAGATAATTGAGGATAATTTAAATCGATTGAACTCATATTTGACTATAAAATGTGTTTTTGGGTTGTCATGATACCCTAGATGTCATCGTGCATATTGAGTGAATTAGTTAAATGAGACAATCAATCATGTGATTTAGGCCAAATTGAGCCTTGTGAACTTAATTCTTAATCTAAATTATGTTAATATGGGCTAAACTGATTGGTTTAAGGTTTAAAGAGTTTATATTTATGGTTTAGAGTGTAGGGATTAGGAATTTAAGGGATTAGGGCTTAGGGTATAGGGTTTAGGGTCTATAATTTAAAGGGTTTAGGGTTTAGGGCTTATGGATTATGGTTTAATGTAATCTTCATAGGGTTTAGGGTTAAAGTTAAATGGTACAGGGTTTAGGGTTTAAGATATTAAATATAGGGTCCAATCACTAAGGTAATTGAAGAATATTTGAGCTACTTGAGACACCTATTTATGACTTGATTACCTTCATGTTTGCATTTCTAATAAAATTATGGTTAATAATGTCATGTACATATTGCATACTTGTTATACAATTGATTGAGACATAAATTTGGTTTAGGGGCTCAATTTTGTCCATATCACACAGGGAATTGCAAAAATTGACTAATTAAATCAATTCATGGTAGAAGAGATTGATCTGTTGATTTTACACCAAATGATATCTTACTATTGAAGGGGTTAAAATTGGCCTTAAATGCCTCCTTGATTAAAATAATCAATTAGATCTTCCTCTTTGGTTAATTAGGTTGAAGGGAATTGAAATAACCCCAATTTACTTCAAATGCAAAATGAGATTGGTACTCCAAAGGCTTTAGCCATAGGTTTAAAAAGTGCATTCTATGACATCTCATGATAAAATCAGTTATCTCATAAGGCTATTAGGTTATGGAGCTAAAAGCTTCATTGATGTAAATGGATGAATGGAGGAGGTTGCTGAGTGCTAAAGCAACTGATGTTGGCATGATCAACCGACGTCGATCATATTTAGTGCACAGGGCAACCGACATCGGTCAGGAGTCAGCTGATGTCGATCACCTCCAAACAGACAGGGACTGACATCGATCGCATGTGCATTCCAGAACTATTTGTTACATGAATAGTTAGTTTGTTGAATGGCCAATTTTCATGTAAAGACTAATTTTAGTCTTAAGGCTACGTTTCTAATTATTGTAATTAGGAAGTATAATTATTGTTTGTATGGGAGCTATTTAATAGACCCATGGGTTGTATTGTAATTTGTAGAAACATAAGGGTTCTGTAGAATTAGAAGGGTTCTATCCAAGGGAGAATCATAAGGACTTGGTGAGGCAAGGACAAGGGTTCTTCTAGGTGTGTAAGATCTAGGTCGGTAGGTGTGTAAGGCCAGGTTGATCTGTGGTATAGCAAGATCAGGTGAGATCTACATGGTAAGTAAGGTCAGTTGATCTACAGGTGTGTGTGTGTGTGTGTGTGTGTGTGTGTGTGTGTGTGTGCGAGATCTAGGTTTGCAGGTGTGCAAAACTAAGTTGATCTACAGGTGGCAGCAAGATCAGGGAGATTAGTAACACAATAGGTCGCAAGATCAAGTGAGATCTACTTGGAGTACATGGTGTACTCAGACTTAGAGTACGTGGAGTACTTGGTGGACTGGAAGTAAGCAACTACGGTTGAGCTGGTTGTCACTTATTGGTGGTACTGGCAATATTTATACTGACTAGTTGGAGGTGAACAACAACTCTGTGTTTGAGTTGTTTGTTGTAACTGTAATTGAGAGTGTGAACTCTTGAAGGAATATAACTATACACCCTAGAGGTGTGGGAAGAGTGTGGCATCTCTTCATTGTATTTCCTTCTGGAAGAGTATTAATACAATTGGGTATTGTCTCTCATATTTTGTGTTGTTTTTGAATTCTAGTTACTTGTTAATTCTGGTTAAATTCTGTGTTTAGTTGCTTATACAAAGGTAATCATGTGTGCTCTTTTGGAGCAGGGATCCTAACAATTGGTATCAGAGCCTAGTTAAAGGTTTAGAGCGTGATACCACTAACGAGTGGTATCAGAGCCAGGTTCACCAAGCTGTAGAGCTTGGTTCACTAACACCTTGGTTTTAGAGTGTGTTAAGTGTTTGTTGATTACAGGTCACTCACAGGGGTTTTTGTTGGAGTGGGAGTATAGCAATGGCAGAAGAAAGTAAGCTAAGAATGGAAGAACTCAATGGCAAGAATAATCAATTACAAGATTATGGAAAGAAAGAGCAGGTAAAGAAAGATTGTTGGTTGGTAGAAGATCAACATGAAGGAAATAAAGAAGCAGATGTTGCAGGGATTGTTGCACAGGATGCTCTAGTATGTTCCTTGGATAAAGTAGAATCTTGTTTTATAGATTTTGTTGCCTCTTTCCATGCAGCCCAAAATAGAGTATTTTTCCATGTTAATGTCTTTGGAGACTTTGAAAAGATTTATTTAGGGGTTGGTAAGCCTTGTCAAATTGTTGGCAAAAGGGAAGTGCAGTTGAAATTATAGACGATCAACACATGGGTGTTGAAGGATGTCATGCAGGTCCCAGTCCTGAAGAGGAGTCTAATCTCAGGAAAGTTGGGTGATGAGGGATGCACAGTAACTCTCACAGTGGATGCACTTGAATTAGCATGTGGTAAGAAAGTAGGTACTCTTTATCTACCTACTTGTATTACTGATTCTCTTTCTATTGTAAAGATGTGGATTTGTAGGCTTGGTCACATGAATAAGAAGGAGATGCATGTTCTTAAGAGGAAGTCAGATGTCTTTGACAAACTTAAGAACTGGAAAGCCTTGGTTTTCATAGAGGAGATGATGGATAGAGATCAGTCACAAGGGCTGAATAACTCTGAACAAGGCAGTTTGGACAAGGTGTTGATCCAAAGTGAGCTCATGGGTAAAAAGTCATCACTCACAAGAAAACACAGTTACTGACATCGATCAGGTGGAACTGACATCAAATAGGTAGGTACTGACATCCATCATGTGCAAACCAGAGTCGGTGGTGTTAGGTAGGTGGACACTGACGTCGGTCAGAGAACCAATGTTGGTGACCAGGTGGACGCCAATGTCGGTCAGGGAACCAGTGTTAGTAGTCAAGTCAGTCACATGGAACTGACATCGGTTGGATGCAAAATGGGAGGTGACCAACGTCAGTCATTGAGATAGATTTTGGGTAGACAACAAGCTGTCAAGGTGTCTCAAATGCTCATATGGAGGACTGAAAGTGTAAGTAAGCCTCAAATTCATTATTCCCCTTCTTTATACTACTTGTTACTCACTGATGGTCAAGAACCAGGAAGTTTTAAAGAAGCAGAGCAGGTAGAATCTAGGAAATAGTGGGAGCATGGCATGAATGAGGAATTTGATTCCTTGGATGAGAACCAAATGGGAGATTGGGTAGAGTTACTAGTTGGTATGAAAGCACTAAAAGACAAATGGATTCTTTGGTTAAAGAAGAGAGAGAATGGACACGTGAGATGGAAGGCCAGGTCATATGGTCTTGAGAAAGCTCTAGGACAGTGGTACAAGATTGACAGGTGTATGACAAAGCATGGCTTTAGTCAATGCCAATGTAATCACTGTGTTTACTTTACCATGTTGGATGATGGTCGTGACATTATCTTGTTACTGTATGTTGTGTATATGCTTGTTGTAGGGTCACACATATAGGGTTTTTCTGAGCTAGACGTAAAGGTAGCTCAGAGGTGTGCCAGGAAGGATTTAGGAGGAGCAAAATTCTTTGGCATGAGTTTGTCTAGAGACATGGAAGGTCATAGGTTGATTTTGTCTCCAGATGATTATGTGAATAAGGTAGTGGTGAGGTTCAAGATGCAGGATGCAGAACCGGTTAGCACACCGATGGTTGGACAGTTCTATGAACAGTGTCTTGATTCAC
Organism: Torreya grandis; assembly: GCA_037957365.1. Lineage (NCBI taxonomy): Eukaryota > Viridiplantae > Streptophyta > Pinopsida > Cupressales > Taxaceae > Torreya > Torreya grandis. The sequence continues at coordinate 2,303,942 of JARHVA010001834.1, read as the reverse complement.
ATGATGAGGTTGAGTACATGTGTACTAGACCTGAGTTTGCCCAAGCAATGGGAGTTGTCAGCAAGTTTGTAGCCAATTCAAGAAAGAAGCACTAAAGAGTAGTTCAGTGGATTCTCAGGTATTTGAGAGGGACCAGTAGCAGGGATTCATGTTATGCAAGGCCAGGCACTTCTCTACATGGGTATGTAGATTCAGATATGGTAGGTTACTTGGATGATAGGCGGAACACCACAGGATGTGTGGTGGTTGGTCTTCAAGGTTGAGCTTGAAGAGGGATACAAGCCAAGAAACAAAATTAGATGATGTACAGGTATAGGTACAGGTGCAACTATTTATCTCTAAGTGGGAGATTGTTAGGTTATGGAGTTAAAAGCTTCACTGATGTAAATGGATGAATGGAGGAGGTTGTTGAGTGCTAAAACAACTGACATCGGCATGATCAACCGATGTCGGTCATATTTAATGCATAAGGAAACTAACATTAGTCAGGAGTCAGCCGACATCGGTCACCTCCAGACAGACAGGGACTGATGTCGGTTGCCTGTGCATTCCAGAACTGTTTGTTACAAGAATTGTTAGTTTGTTGAATGGCCAGTTTACATGTAAAGACTAATTTTAGTCTTGAGGCTTCATTTCTAATTATTGTAATTAGGAAGTCTAATTATTGTTTATATGGGAGTTATTTAATATAACCATGGGTTGTATTGTAATTTGTAGAATCATAAGGGTTATGTAGAATCAAAAGGGTTCTATCTAAGGGAGAATCATAAGGACTTGGTGAGGCAAGGACAAGGGTTCTTCTAAGTGTGTAAGATTTAGGTTGGCAGGTGTGCAAGGCCAAGTTGATTTGCAGTATAGCAAGATCAGGTGAGATCTACATGGTAAGTAAGGTCAGTTGATCTATAGGTGTGTGTGTGTGTGTGTGTGAGATCCAATTTTGCAAGTGTGCAAAACTAGGTTGATCTGCAGGTGGCAGCAAGATCAAGGAGATCAACAACACAATAAGTAGCAAGATCAGGTGAGATCTACTTAGATTACATGGTGTACTCAGACTTGGAGTACGTGGAGTACTTAATGAACTGGAAGTAGGCAACTACAGTTGAGCCGCTTGTCCTAATCACTTTATGACATGTGTTCAAACCTAATTATTACTACAAAGGATGTTAATTGGGACTCAATTGAAGTTGGTAAATAGGGAAAGTTTATGGTTTAAAAATTAGGGTATAGTGTTTAGGGTTTATTGTTTATGGGTTCTAGGTTTTAATGTACATACATGGTTTAGGGTATACAGGGTCAATCACAAAGATAATTAAGGATAATTTAAATCACTAGGACCCATTTGTGATTATAAAATGTGTTTTTGGGTTGTCATTATATCATGGATGCCATCATGTAGATTGATTGAATTAGTCAAATGGGGTAATCAATCATGTGATTTAGGCTAAAATGAGTCCTGTGAACTTAATTTTTAGTCTAAATGATGTTAATTTAGGCTAAAATGATTGGTTCAAGGTTTAAAGAGTTTAGATTTATGGTTTAGAGTTTAGGGATTATGGCTTAGGGTATAATTTTTAGGGTATATAAGGTACAATCGTGATGGTTATTAGGGTAAATTTGAACTCCTTGAACCTAGATCTATGAGTAAAGAATGTGAATTTGGATTAATTATCCCCCACATCATCACAGATTGAGCCTATGAAGTCAATTATGGTAATCACTGATGCAATTTTAACTAAGTTCATCCCTATGAACCTAATTCTTACTATATATAAAGGATGCTAATTAGGGATAAATTGATCCCAGGGTCCTACTAAGCCTCAATGTAAGGAATTTCATCCATATCATATCAAATAGGGATCCAAATGTTCACCATATTAAAAAAATGAGTATTTTTTCAATTTAATATGTAATTCAATCCAAAGGAGCCATGTGAAATGGATTACATTCATATATAATAGAAATTGGGGCTTAATTGGCCCTAATTACAAACCATATTGAACCAATCAAATATTTATTACCAAATGATAAATAATTGGGGTCAATCAAGGCTTTCCCAAGTAATTGCATCAACATAATTTTAATTAGGGCCCTAATTTCATACCTTATTCAAATAATTGAGTGTTTGATTCAATATGAAATGAAATTAGGACCAATTTAACCCTATATAAGGAATTACATCCATCTAATAAAAATTAGGATTTAATTGTGCACCAAATTCAACTAAAAAAATATTTGGTTCAATATGATATGAAATTTAGTCCAAACAAGCCTTGTGTAAGAATTTTCATCCTTCTATTGTCAACAGGGGGCTCTGTTGGTCCCAAATACATAGCATATTGAATAAACCAAGTATTTAGTTCAATTGAATATGCAATTATGGCCAACCAAGGCTCATGCAAGTAACTGAATACATCTAATGTCAATTACAACTTCATTGGCTTTGATTTTAAACTATATCTAGCTAATCATGTATTTGGTTTTATCTTATACATAATTGGGGCCAAATGAGCCCCATGAAAGTACTTTTATCCATATAATGTTCTAGTTGGGTTCTATTAGCCCTAATTGCACACCATATTGAACTAATTAAGTATTTAGGTTCAATATGATATGCAACTAGGGCCACTCAATCCCCAAATAAGGAATTACATTAATATAATGTCATTTTGGCCTCTAATTACACCATGTTAAATCAATTGATATTTTTTTAATACCATACATAATTGAGGACAATCGAGACCTATGTAATTAATTGCTTCCACCTAGAATATCAATCGAGGCATTTTTAACCCCATGCAATGAATTATGTCCATCTAATGTTCATTAATATGTTTTCCTAATTTCACATCATATTTAACCAATTGAGTATTTAATCTGTAATTAAGATTAATTGGTCCATGTGCAAGGAATTCCTTGAATATAATGTCAATTAGGGTTTTAATAGAACACCATATTAAACTAATTGAATATTTAGTTAAATCTAATACACAATCAGAAATAATGAGCCCTGAGAAAGGAATTATGTCCATATGATGTCAATTGGGTCTCTAATTACACACCATATTATAAAAAACTAAGGATTTAGTTTAGTTTGATACATAATTGGGGTAAGGAAATATGCCCATCTAATGTTAATTTGGGATCTATTGGCCCAATTTTCACACCATATTAGGATCAAAGGAATAATAAATTGATTCATAGGTTAATACATCTCAAATTATCATTCAATGCTATAAATTCTTGACAAGAACATTGGTCCCAAATAATAATCTTAATCACCCAATATTTGACCTTAAGACTACTATGCCTAATGTCTCTTATTCAGGTTTTAGGGTGTTGAGAATATGTAATGCAATCATGTTATTAATGTGATTGCGTTATTAAGTAAATTGATCACATTAATAACAAAGTTAATAATGTGATCAAAGTATTAATTCTATCATGATATTTGAATTTGAATTCAATTTATATGCCTTTTGGCTCAAAAATGGCTTGGATTCCTGAGCCAAAGGCTTGGACTGTCAATGTACAACTAGTTTTGAAAGGTATGAATATAAATAACAAATTTAAACTTTGATTGCCAAATACACTAATAATTTCAGTGTGAAAATTCAAAAACTTGATACCGTTGTGATGATCATGCTCTCCCCTTTCTAAAAATATGATTTTTATAATTTTTGGACTAATCTAGGGTTTCAAACTATGTTGATTTCTAACTATGCTTTTTTTAGGCCACTACATGCAGCAAACATACATGCCTATACATGCTCATGTAATTTGCATTCCATTGATCTAAGTGAAAAACAAGTTATATGGCAACCAAGTATGCCTAATTCTACACACGTTCAGAAAAAATGGTTTTCATTTTTTTTGAGGTAGTTAGGCATGTCACATGAACAACTATCCATTTATTTGTTAGTTTTTAGGATCTATTTACTTGAAAAATTCATTAAAAAAAATTATTTATTAAAAAAATATAAGAAAATGTAGGTGACCTACGGGAATATCTTATCTAAGTTTTCTCCAAAGGGTTTCAAATAATATTAAACATTGATCAAAAAATGGTGCATAGCACGGCTGTCTATCTACTATGTTTTTTGAAAAATAGGAGTTCTTATTCAAATTTTAGATGTTTGACCTAGTTATAATTAACTATTTTTAAAAATAATTAGTGTTTTAGAAACTAGACTTTAAATTATACATTTTATGTTCTTGCACCATCTTCAAATTTGGAGTGTAGATATCTTAAATTATCAACATAAGTTCATATTTCTAAAATTTTAGGAAAATCATGTCCACAGGATAAGCCACTTTTTGTCGCCCATATTTGTGCACTTACCTTGTAACCCAATCATACTTATAACTTGATGATCATGAGTGACCCAATTCAAATCACACTATAAATCTAGTGAGGGTGGATAACTTAATCACTCCATCTCATAAACTTGGTAAGATTAAGTGATGTAATCACATCAACCTTTCCAAAAGTGAACCAATTATTACAGTAGATTGGCTCAATAACAATCCCTAAAAGTACATATTGGTGTAAGATAAAGTCAATATAAGTGTTTGAAATATAAAATTTGTTTTGATTTTACAATTTAAAGTGTTATTTTACATGGCATATGCACCTCATATATGTCTCACACTGAAACTTGGGTATAGCAATGGTACCAATGTATAGAATGTTTGCACAAATGTGTATCTAAATCATATAATTATGTTATTTTGGCCAATTTATAAATTGTAAAAATGTGTAATACATGTTACCATGGCATAATCCCATTGAAATCTAAAATTGAGAACTAATATAAGTGTGGAGAACATGTTTCCATAACATGCTCCCACTGTAATCTAAAAATATGGAAGTCGTGACTTTTTGGCATGTCACCACTAAAATTTGAAATTATAAAAGTGTGAAAGCCATGCCTCTATGACATGCCCCCACTAAAATTTTAAATTGTGAAGGTGTGAAATCCGTGCCTCTATGTAATGCCTTCACTGATATGTCCCCCATTTTAAGGTGAGGGAATGTATAAATTGGTAGTCACCTTACTTCAAAATGAGAAAATAATTATATAATATATGTAAGGCTCATGTAGCATATAAGAGTATCATGGTTGGGTAGATATAGAAATGAGATACATAGTATGTGATCACATCAAGTCCTAAGATTTATAATATGAATCATGGAAACATATAATCATAAAAATACAAGTTCAACAAGCAAAAAAGCACATACATAAGTACACTCAAAATCAAATCAAAAGGCAATGGTCCAAGGAGACCTCAAATAAGGAGCATGTTCAAATACCGCACAATCGAATAGACATTACTTAGTCAAATATTCACAAGGTAAATAATGACATATTCAAATGTCCAAACAATTAAGCAATGACATATTCAAATGTCAGAATAGGCAAACAAAGACACAAGGGCCATAAGCAATGGAACATATTAATATGTTTGAATAAGAAATCAAATACAAGAAATATGAGGAAGTTCAAAATAGAATGTATGGAACATAATCAACCAACATAAATAATGTCATACTAGTTCTTAGATACATGTGTTAGCAAAAAATGTTAAGTACATAACATATCAAGTACATTGTGAAGGATATAAGCATGGGTAAATGCATGTGTAAGTATATAAGGTCAATCATGATAATGAAAAATTATCATAAAATTATATAACCTAGTGTATCATGATCAAAGAAGTAGATTCCCCTATTTAACCCTAAATTGATCTAAATTAGGGGATCTAGGGTTAAAGGAATATATAAATGACAATACACAAGGGTGATAATCATATCTATAATAGGCCATTTAGATGATAAACTCAAATATAACATATGTTGAATTTAGTAAATTGAGATAGGCTAAATATATAAAGTACAATTATGCTAGATGTGGAAATGATAAAGAAACAATGTACTTAGTTGGTTTTTATGCTAACACAGTTTTGGATTTGGATGAGGTAGGAAGTAGACTAGAAGATGATTTTGAAACAATCACCAAATTCTATATTGATTACCTTTGTGGTTGTGGATACTTGCATCAACTTGGGATGGTTACATTGATGCTAGTGTTTGGGTTTGATGCAGGTGTCTTATATGGAATACTTGATAGAATAGAATGTGAACACTTTGATGCTTATGGGTTTTTTAATCACCTTTGCTCTAGTGCCTTCAAATATGGATTATGGACTATCACTCCTCATGAAATTATAAAAACCCAGTTCTTCATCTTCATGGTGACCTTGGAAAAAATAGGTTAGTAGGCACATAGTGTCGAGCTAACCTCAAATATCCCTCTACTAATGAGTGTTTCCTACATTACCAATACTCTAAAGAGGGCTTCAAGATGTTGTAGTTCTACCCTACATGTTGGCTTATTTTTTAATCATGCAATATGTGGAAAATAAGTAAAAAATTGACCTATCTTGTAGCTTGAAAAATATAGCTCTTGGGCTGCTCATTTAGTACTTTAGACCTGTGTATGTGTTATCCCTATGACTGATGTGGAAATAGGAGAAAATAAAAAAGATTTACTTTATCAAGTGTTTGATTGAATTCTTTGACAAGTTAGTTTAGGTCTTTCCTAGGTGTTTTCAAGAATATGAATGAATGAGGATCGATCTTATATTTATATCAATCCATTTGTAAAAATAACTTGCATTAAATCACTTAGGTTGACCATTAAGATATGTTTTATTTGTAAATTGGATGACTTTAGGGCATTAGACACTCTCTTTGAATAAAGACATTTGCATCGATGTAGGTACCTATCCTAATTTCTAGTGTTTAGGGAGCATGAAAAAATATATAGGTTTATAACTTGTAGGGCAATAAGATAAGTACATTTTAAGTATTTTGGAAAAGATAGAATGTCTAGGTCATCAACATAAGACTAGTCAGACTAAGAGATAGACCAAGGGACACAAGATAGAGTAGATGTGATACTTGTAGAAGTAGGAAAGGTCTATAACCAAGAGGAACAACCAAGTTCTAAGTTTTTTTAAGTGTACAATACTAACGTGTTATATTATCCATAAATAACATCTAAATTTCCCCCCCTTTAATCTAGTAATGAAATTTTTAGTTTAAAAGAAAGAAAGGTGTACCTAGATGTGTATAACACACCTTGTCTTTTCATGAGCCCAAATTGAGTGATTTGATGGTGACTAACCTATAACTAAGAGCATGTTAGACTATATAAGCATTGCATATAATATAGAATTGAAATTATTTGAAAATATTAAAATTAAAAGTGCAAGGTTTAGGAGTATACATGTGTGTCGACGTAACTGTCTTACCTATTGGCAAGTTGATTTGAAAATATATATCATTTTAAGCCTCTAAAATTGAGATTATGAAAAATATATATAAATATGTACAATGCATATATCTAAGGAGATATATATTGAAAGTCACATGCCCCCAACCTTATAGAAAATGTGAGTTTCCACCTTGTAGTTGAGATTAGCTCAACCGTACAACCCAATGATATTTATAACTTTGTGAGGTTAGATGATAAAATCAAGTCCAACCTAAAAAAAATGGTAAGATTTAGTGATTTAATCACCTCAAACATATCAAAAGTGAACCAAATATTACAATAAATTGGCTCAATACAGTTCGTAAAAGTCTATCTTGGGTATTAAGGCATAAAATTCCATGATATGATAACAGTCCATAGAAGAGTTTTGAAATATGAAACTAATTTAGATTTTATAATATTAGGCACACATTGCATAGAATATACACAGTAGATATGTCTCATGCTAAAACTATATATAACAATGGTACAAATGTATAAAATTCTACTATAACTATGAATTTGAATCATATAAATGTGTGTTTTGCCCAATTCAAAAACTGTGTAAGTGTGGAGAACATGATTCCAAATCATGCCTCCATATATATGGAGAAATATAAAAACTAAAATAAATTCCAATGTGGAGAAATATAAAAACTAATATAAGTGTCAATGTGGAGAACATATTTCTAAAACATGTCCCCACTATAATCTAGTGATGCTAAATATAGAATAAGTGTGGAGAACATTCTTCCAAATCATGCCCCCATTGAAATGTGTGGAATCCATGTCTCTATAACATGCCTCCACTAAATATTCAACTATAATATGTGTGGAAACCATGGCTCTATGACATAACCCTATTGATATGTCCCCTGCTTTGAGGTGAGTGAATAATAGAAACATGTATTTACCTTACTCAAAGGGATAAGATAACCATATAAATGTGATTCAACCATGTATCATATAGAAGGAACATGTCTAGATAAATGTATCATTGAATTACATAGAAAAGTGTGATCACATGAAGGTCTTAGATGCATGATAAAGATCATGGAAATGTCTAGGTAGCATTTAGAACAAACTCAACAAGAAAACAAGCACACACACAAGAGCACTCAAAATCAAGTCAAAAGATAATAGTCCAAGGAGATTGAAAATAAGAGCAATTCAAATGTCACACGATCGAAGGGACATGACTTAGTCAAATGTCCATAAAATCAAGAATGACATATTCAAATGTCCATATAACAAGTAATGACATATTTAAATGTCAAAGAAAGCACACATAGGCACAGGGGCCACACACAAAGGATCATATTCAAATGCTCAAATCAATCAAATAATATCAAGGAAATACATTCAATAAAGTGCATAAATAAAATCATAAGAAACCAACATAAACATGTCATAGTAGTCCATAGATTAAGTGTGTTAGAAAAAATGTCAAGTGGATAGCATATCAAGTACCCTGTGAAATATGTAACCATGTATAAAGGCATGTATACGTACATATGAGATCAAATATGAAAATGAAATATGATCATTGAACCATATAACTTGTGAGTATCAAGATCAAAGAAGCAGATGCCCCCAGTGTCCATATGGCATGAGTAGAGGGAAGGGCCAACATCCGAAATAAGAATAGGTCATGTATCTATGTATGCCTATATCATACTAAAGTATAAGTGTGACACACATGTGTATCTATAATTAACTGAATATTACATCCCTCAACATGGAATTAACACATAGATGCTAAGGAGTTAATAGAATATGTTTATGCTAAAAACATTGTTAGATTTTTGAATGTTTTTTATTTTTTTGGTATTTTTGGAATATTTGAAGAGGAAAGATCATCCTATGATTCTACCTAGTTAATGGTTCTATATTTCTCCCCGTTATGAACCTAGTGTAATAATATGGTGATGTTACCTAGGAGCATGTATAGGTGCAATATCTATCACTATATTATTCATGATGCTCTACTTATGTAAAATAAGACTCTATGGTCTTGGGGAAATAATAAGAGTAATAGGATTAGGGGTTTGTAGAACCCATCATTTAGTGATTTATGGTTTATTTGAAATATTAATAATAAGAACATGTGTAGGTGATCTAGATATATACACATAGTACATAGTATATTAGGATTCCATGGAATCCACTATATGTGTCTGATATAATGATCTCTCAAGTATTGGCCACCTAGTAAAGGGGATTACATTTTACTTACCCTTTTACGATGAATTATCCTTAGCAAGCTTTGTAACTAATTGTTTAGGTATAATTTTCTTTTGTTTAAGAGGATGTTTATATAGAATTTAGAAAACTATAATTACCTAATTAGAATGAATGTATTTAACACACCTGTTCACTATAAAAGGTACTAATATAAGTGTATAGATATAAGGTCTTACCAATAACACATGAAATATTCCCAAAGTATAACTAAAATGGTAGTAACCACATCTTTAGGATTGACCTATAAAGGTAGGTCAATCTTGCCAAGAACTTTATGGGAGGTCCCATTGAATGTTCTAACTAAACTAGTAAAATGATGTGAAAAATGATGAGTATAACCCAAGTGTGTAATTAATGTTATGGTTAAAATGTTATCACTTACACCATTATCAATCATAACACTATTTATATGGTGTTTATCAAGGTATATACTCGAATGAAGATCATAGTCATCATCCTTAATCTCACTGTCATCGAAATAAATATCTAGTCTCTAAACCATGGGAGGTATATGTCATGTGTAAGTACCAATAATACCATCTAATGAGTGCCCATAATGTGATGGAGGAGGATGTGAGTTGCATGTTATTTGCAATTTTATTTCCTTCTTATTATGATCTTGCAGAGGATTATTAAATATTTTTTTATTTTTGGTGATCACCAAGTTGTGAACTTTATTCCTTTGGAGGATCATTAAACGCAAGATTTTGGTCATCAATAAGGTCTTGGATCTTAGGTTTCAAGGTCAAGCATCTATTTGTATAATTCTTTGGTTCCTGATGATAATCACAATAAGCATTCTCATCATATCATTTGGGTAAGGGTCTTCTCATATCAACCTCTATAGGATGAGGGAGAGATATAGGTTGTCACTTTATTAACTATAGGAGTAATGAAGTTGAGGACTCAGGTAAGTGTGATAAATATCTCTTGGGTGTATTAGATAAGACAGGTTGATTAGGTTATTATGATACTACATTAATTTTAGTGGTTGCTTCTTTTTTAGGCTCAGAATTTTTTACCTTATAACTTGATTTGATTGTAAAGTAATAAATGTAGATGCAACTAGTATGTTTGATACATAATTGAGCTTATTTAATGAAATAATATCCATTTCACAGTCCCATACAACATGACATAAGTCATTAAAATATTTGAACTTCTCAAGAAAATAATGGACTCATGTAAAGAAGCAAACAAACTTTGCTTGAATATGTCTTGTAATTCTATATCTGCCATAAGATTGGTCATTTTAGCCAACATTGTCTTGTATCTCAAGACATATTCATTTATAAGTTCATTGGTTACTTATTTTATTTTTTTAATTTGAGCATATGAAACCTTTTTGAAAATATCAATGGAAAAGTGTGCCAAAAACTGATCTATAATAGGTTTGAATTCTTTCATAAATTAGAGAGGTAAATAATAGAACCACCTCAAAGCATAGTTCTTGATACTTCTTGAGAATAATTTGGTCAAAATTTTATCATTGGAGGGATAGTCAAGGCATGCCACATAAAAGGATCCAAGATGTTATTTAAGATCACCTTTGCCATCATAAAATGGAAACTTGGGTGAAACAAAATTAGTTGGCAAAGGGTGCAAAGATATCTCAAGTGCAAGAGGGTTATGCAACACATCTTCTAAATCAATAGCATGAGGATATTTTAAAGCATTTTGTTCAATGTTTTTAACCTTTTCCTCTAATTTATTTATAAATTGAATGAGCATTTGAATTATAGACCCATAGGGGTTTAGATTAGTAAGTTGAGTTATCACCAAAGGGGATGTAAACGTCACTTGAGTAGTAATGAGCACTGAAATTTGTATTTGAGTTGAAGTTGTTGGTAATTCCATGGTAGATATAGGAAGGTCAATAGGTATGGAATTAGTTGTATTACCTTCTAAGGATTCACCATCATTAGGTGAGGAGACCTTAACCTTATCATGTTTATTGAATTCATCTCATGTAACATATAAAAATGCATCCATTAGAGTTTTTTTTATTATTGATATGAGTGATCAAGGCTTATTTATCTTCCATTTAAGAATGGGTTTTTGCATTAACATTTTCCATTGATTTACAAATGAAAATTTTATAATTTAGAACAAAGTACAGTAATTAGGGATCAACAATAGAAAAATCACAAAACCTTAATTTACCTAGGGTTTGATGTTCAAAGATCAGGTTCAACAAATGTTTAACCCTAAAACTGATCTAGATTGGGGGATATAAGGTTAATGGAATATAGAAATGACAATGCACAATGGTGATAATCAAATCTATAGTAGGCCAATTAGATGCAAAAATTAGATATAACATATGTTGAATTTATTAAACTGAGATAGGATAAATATATAAAGTAAAATTATGTTAGATATGGAAATGACAAAGAAATAGTGTACTTAGTTGGTTCTAATGCTAACATAGTTTTTTAATCTAGAACAAGAAGGAATTAGACAAGAAGATGATTCTAGGAAACATTCACCAAATTCTAGATTGAGTGGCTCTGTAGTTGCATACACTTACGTCAGCCTAGGATTGTTATGTTGACACAAGTGTCATGTAAAAAATACCTTTTATAACAAGATGTGATCACTTGGATGCTTCTAGGTTTTTTAGCACCTTCCCTCTGGTGCATTAGATTTGGGTCATGGAGTGTTTCTCCTTATGAAATTTCAAAACCCTAGTTCTTCATCTTCATGATGACCTTGGAAATAATAGGTTAGTGGGAACATGGTGTCAATCTAACCCCAAAGAGCCCTCTTTTAATGAGCATTGCCTACATAGTAAATACTTCAAAGAGGGACTCATGTTGATGTAGTTCTTCCGTATGTGTTGGCTCTTGTGTGAATCATGTAATACATGGAAAGTAAGTACAATAAGGAACTAACTTGTAGCTTGTTAAATATAGCTCTTGGGATATTATTTCAGTAATTTAGACCTATGTATGTGTTTTCCCTATGACTAATGTGGAAATAGGAGAAAATATAGAAGCTTTACTTTATCAAGTGTTTTATTGAATGCCTTGACAAGCTGCCTTAGGTATTTTCTAGGTGTTTCCTAGGTGAGGAATGAATGAGTTGATCTTGTATTTATATCAATCCCTTTAGAGAAATAATTCACATTAAATCACTTAGGATGACTATTAAGATACATTTCATTTGAAAATTAGATGACTTTAGGGCAATGGACACTTGCATCCATATAGGTGTCTATTTCAGATGTCAATGTCTAGGGAGTAGCAAAATAAGTATAGGCTCAAAACTTGCAAGGAAATAAGATAAATAAATTTTAAGTATTTAGGAAAAGATAAAAGGTATGGGTCATCAACATAAGATTGGTCAAAATAAGAGATAGGCCAAGGGCACAAGATAGTGTAGATACAAGACTTGCATATATAAGAAAATTTTATAATTAAGAGGAACAACCAAGGTCTGAGTTTTCCAAGTGTATAATACTAAGGGTCTATATAATCCATAATATCATCTCCATTCCTCAATATCTAAATGACATGAGTAGAGGGAAGGCCCAACATCTAAAATTTCATAGATCATTTGCCTAGGTATGCCTGTATCACACTCAAAAGATATGTGAAACACATGTATATATAAATATATGGTATGTTTTCTACCAATATTAAACTAACAATATAGATTTCAAAGAGCTAATAGAACATGTAAATACTAAAAACCTTTTTGGATTTTTGAATATTTTTAATTCTTTTGGTATTTTTAGAGTGTTTGACAAGAAAATACTATCCTATGATCTCAAGATGAGGATGATAATCTATAAAGAATGGTAAATGAGTAACATTTCTTACACAATATGTGCCATATGCATGCATAGTAGAATCAAAAAGCTTATCATGCTATTTTTGTACCTTGTTGTCATTCATAGGTTCATATTCTTTTTGTACCTTGTTTTCATTTGTAAGTTCATGATAAGTTCACCAAATGTCTAACCCTAAATTGAAATAGATCAATATTGTATAATATTAATAATATATAAATGAATATGAACAAAGGTTATAAATAGATCTATAATAGGCTAATTAATTTTCAAATTTAGATAAACAAGTATTGTGAATTTAAATGATAAGATATGCTAAAACTAGAAAGTAAAACTATTGATTGATATTAAAATAAATTATAAATAAGAGTAATTAGCTAGTTTATTATACACATGTAGATATGGGCTAAAACAAGCTAGAAATGGACTGGATCAGGATCCTTGAATAGTCATCATGGTCTGTAAATTTTCACTTTATGGTCTGAGACACTTGTGTTAGATCTAGATGATTATGTCAACACTAATGTCTGACTTAGATGTACGTGTATAGTAGATAATATTAATTGTACATAAGTGAAAACACTTGAAAAAATTTAGGTTTTTTTATCACCTTTACTTTGGTATGTTTAGATCTTGCACATAGACTATCGTTCTTTGTCAAATGATCAAACCCTAGCTTTTTCACCTTGGAATGACTATGAGAAAAATGGGTTAAGTTGAACATCATGTCGATATATCCCAATGACCCATCTATTAATGGGTGTTTCCTATATAGCCACTACTAAGAAGAGTTCCTCAAACTTATGTATTTGTCCCCTACATGTTGGCTTGTGTGTGTATCAAGATGCAACTTTTGATAAGCAAATACATAGAGTGACCCACCTTGTAACTTAGAAAATATGGCTCATAGAATGCTCCTTTAGTACATAATACATATAGATAGATTGTCCCTATGACTGATATTGAAATATGAAATAATAGGGAAGCTTTGATCACTTGAATGCTTGATTGAGTGATTTTGGTGAGTTGCCTTGTTAGTTGTTAGGTCTATGCAAGGTGAGGAATGAATGAGGGTTGATCTCGTATATATATCAATCTATTTAAAAAATATCTCACATTAAATCACTTAAGCCAACCATAAGGACATGTTATAAGTGCAAATTTTATGACTTTATGGCATTAAAAACTTAGTTTAGCACAGGACACAAGCTTCAACATAGGCATCTATTAGGAAACAAGTATCTATGAAACTAGAAGATAATAACATGTCCAAAACTTATAGAGGATGATAATAAGTAAATTTATAACATTTTGATTAGTATAGAAGGCCAGGTTATCAAAATAACATTTGGTCAGACTAAGAGATAAGCAATAGGCATAAGAGATAGCGAATATGAGCCTTTTAACAATAAGGAGTTCTTAGAACTAAAGGGTAAAACCATGAGAAGTACTTGCCAAATAAATAAGACTAAGGTGCTATATAATTCAGATTTAATGTCTATAGTACCCTAAAAAATGTCTTTGTTCATCCTGATTTTTTTGGTTTTGTTTGTCTTACCTTCTAGTCTTTTTTTTATTGTTTGTTTTTATGAATTTACCTAAATTCATGAAAAATAATATATTATTCTAAAATTTTCTCATTTAACTTATTATTTATTTTAGGATATTCTTTTTATATAACTAGGTCTGATTTATTTATTTTATTATATTAAATATGATTAGGCTTAAGTTTACATTGTGTATGGATAGACGTGTTACATTAAGGGTATTTTTTTGTTTTTTTTTTTCAATTGGATATTTTTGAAAAAATATCAAATTTTATTTTCACCAATGAATAATTTTTTGGAAAAATATTCACCAAAATTTCCTATAAAATGTCCATAAAATTATTAAATTTTCCAAAATATACATGTATTAGTTATAAATTATGTGTTTTTCTTTAGAATTCATCTACTATACATATGTTTCATAATTTTTTAATATAAAAATATTTATCTACAATTATAAACTTCTAAATATCAGCATTCCTTAAATAATACCCTTGAACCTATATTACTTTACAATTTGATCTAGATCCAATTATCTATGACATAGTTTTATAAAAGTTCATTTATTTTAAATAAGGTTTCATAAAGATAATTAATGTGCATTTTGGATTCATTACTTAAACAAAACTATAATTACCTTATAAAGCATTATTACATGTTGTGATATTAGCATCACCAACTAGGTCAATTTCATGTCGTTGTGTATTTTTTTCTTGCTCGAATGAAATTGTGATGTAAATGTCACTGCAAAAGGATGACACACATTTTGTCAGGCTTGCATGCATTTTGTTTTAAAAATTCATGTTGGACACTTGTTTATCCCTTATTAAGTTTCATTTTTGGTATGAAGTGTCATTTTCAGTGTTCGAAAGGAGAAAGAGTGAGAAGGCTAAAGACTAGCAACATGTTGTGTTTGGTGGAAAAGAAGGTAAGTTTATTACTTTTTCAAAATTTTCATGTTAAACATTAAAAAATGTTTAATTCAGTCTTATAATGCTTACTATTTGTAATGTTTAATATTAAGTGCAAATTAGATTAAATAAATGAAAATTTGGAAGTATATAAATTAATGAAAGGCTTGGTAGAACTAGGGAAATGAGATATGCATTTTAAAAATAAGTGTATAATTGTAGACAACTGGGTAAAATTAGAGTCAATTAGAGAAATTAATGGCACATTTATAAAATGAGATAGATTAGAGAAAATGTAGGGACAATGGGGGAATTAAAGAAAAATTAGTGAAATTTGGGGAAATAATAAAACTAGGTCAAACTTATGGAATTAGGGACATTAGTGACAAATAGCGAAAACTAGAGAAATAGGGGAAATTAGGAAGATTACAAAAATTAGAGAGACTTGAGAAATTAGCAAAATTGGATTAAAATAAGGCCAAATTTGACAAAATTGTGGAAATTATTGATAAATATGCAAAAATAGAGAAATTGAGGAAATTAGGGTAAAATTATGTAAAACTTGATAAAAATAGGGAAATTAGTGGTAATTAGGGAAATTAAAAAAAATTACTAAAATTTGGAAAAATTAGGGAAATTATAGTGTACTTAAGCCAAACTTGATGAAATCACATAAATTATTGACCAATATGGAAAATTACAAAAAATAGGAAAATTAAGAAAAACTATGGAAATTAGTGAAATTTAGAGAAATTAAAGTAAAATTAAAATATACTTAGAGAAAAAATAGGGTAAAATTAGAGAAATTAGAAAAAATAAAGTAAAATAATGGTAAATTGATGAATTAGGGAAATTAGTGATAATAAGGTAAAAATTGACAAAATTAAGGAAATTAGGGTTAAATTAATGAATTTAGAGTAAAATTAACAAAATTAGGGAAAATACTAAAAAATATGGGAAATTCATAAAATTGAGAAAATTAGGGTGGAATAAAATAAATTAGAGTAAAATTTAAAAAAATAGGGAAAATAGGGTAAAATTGATGAAATTAAATAAAATTACCAAAAATAAAGCTAGAATTAAAGTAAAATTAGGGAAAATAGGCAAAATAAGATAAAATTAGTGAAAATATACCTATTTTTTAATATATATTTTTATTCAAAATATTAAATTTTGTTTTATGTTCTTTTTTATTTGAAAATGAAATGCTAAGAAATAATAAACTATTGAAAACTTGATAACCTAGTTTGGATCTAAATTATTGCCGATTGTGCAAGCTGACTATGGATGGAAACTAATTGAAAAATCATGTGAACCATGTTACATTTGAAAACAAAAATTCAAACTATGCTGGGAAAACGCTGCACTAGGAGGACAAGGTTACACTATGGTCTTGTCTATTGACTATAGTCGCATCCTAATTGATTATGTAATTGATTTTATGATTTGGGTGCATGTGACTATCTGTGAGGGTTTATTGATTGACTATTTTTCCTGATTTGAATAAAAAACTACAAAAACAAAACCCTAGATCTTGTACATAAACTAGATATAGATCAAATTCTAATAGAGGGGAACAGGGTTAGGGTAATAACTGAACTATCCTAAAAAACCCTTGTATAACACGAGTTCTACCTACATAGCCTAAAAGAGCCTCAAGCCAATGTAGTTCTCCCTCCTAAATTAAATGTGTGAATCTTGACTTTACTATATGAATGTAACTACATAAAATACTTTAAATTGTTGAAAATGAGTGCCCTTGACCTATAATAAAATGACTTCAGACTTAGCCTATGACTGTTAGGATAAATCATAATTTAAATTAGAAAGAATAGTGATCTTTTGCTCAATGTGCACTAGAGTTTTCAAGTGATTTTTAGATGTGTTTGATAGGCCTTGATGTGTTTATATAGAAAAAATAGTTTGAATATTTTCATTAACTAACCTTGATAAAAGAATGGGAGGGGTAAAATGAAACATATTGAATTCAAAAAGTTATCGTTGGATAGGGGACAAGGCCACACTAATGGACAAGGTTGTACTGCGGCCTTGACTACCAAGTATAGTCTTATCCCAAAAGGATAGAGGCCATTGAAACTACTCTAAAAAGAGTCTATAAATGATATTATAATCATTTATAAGATAATGATTATAATAATGAATACTCCCATAGATATTTCAAATTAAAAGAATGTTGCATATACCAAATAGGGTAAGGATGTCAATATTAAACATTGTCAAGAACTTAATGGTTAAATTTGAGTG
Source organism: Torreya grandis (assembly GCA_037957365.1). NCBI lineage: Eukaryota > Viridiplantae > Streptophyta > Pinopsida > Cupressales > Taxaceae > Torreya > Torreya grandis. The sequence continues at coordinate 2,285,863 of JARHVA010001834.1, read as the reverse complement.
TCTATAAAATTACATAGATTATTGAATTTTATAATTTTTTATTTGATAAAATTATTATTTGTATCTTAATTTTTTTTATTTTAATTTTCCTTTCATTATTACAATTATTTAAGTATCTTAATTCCATTTTTTATAGATATAAATTGGTTGTTCTTTATTTCCATTATCATCTACAAATGAATATGAAGACAATATGGCGATAAGGGAAAATGTGTTGAAGAGGAAGAGGTCTAAATTAATTGCACTTGTGCATAAATAAATAACAAGATGTCAATAATTTTTATTAAATTACTTACACATAAGAGGAAGGTTAAGATTAAAATTTGTGAGGAAGAGTTTAAAGATGATTTGGAGCTTCTTAATGAGGTGCTACCAAAATATAAAACTGATTTCTCAAATTAGAGAGATTATGGGGCATGTCCAATTCATGAACCACCACCATCTTATAAGGTACTTAAATTTTGGAGACGAAGTTATATTATTCTCTCATCAACTATCCCTAATTTGGTTCTTGGGTTCTTTACATTGTCAGCAAGTAATATTTGGCATGATACTTGATGTACATTATGTTTACCAATATTATCTTTTTATACCTTAATTTATAGTTTTACATATTAGATTTCTATGGTGAGATACAAATTTAGTATGTTAACTTATGGAATGTGTTATAATTCAATCAAAATGGAAGATCAAATTTTTATACCCCCAATGAAAACTTAATGTATATATGATCATACTTAAATTGATATGTGTTTTTATGCATTTAAATATATTATTGGTTTCATCAATAGTACACATAGATGAATGAATTTCACATCTCCTAATTATCAATACATATAGTGTGTTAATGAAAAAGAGGATGACATGTTTACAAATTTACATCATTATGCAATGGTAGAAGAAATTATAATATAAAAGTTGGCGAAAAACCTTTTTTTTAATCTACCAATTTAAAGGGAAAGAAACAACAAAAAAATTGAGAAAAAAATGTAGTTGACAATGATATATATATATATTATATATATATATATATATATATATTAGTTTTTTGAAACTCAATATTAAAAACAATCTAATTTTCTATAGTTATTAGAGGAAATATGGTTTGAAACTGAGCCTTCAAAAAAATCCTATAAATAAGGAACTTGTCTTATATTTATGAATTAAGATAATGTAATATTACTGTACATAATATTTAATAATCCTAGGTGTAGGATTGTTTTGTCATTTGTAGAAGGTGAATAGTCACCATAAGAGGTGAAGTGAACAATCACTCTGTGGATTATTTATTCTAATATTTATTTTATTTCATTTAATTTATTATATTTTGGTTCATACCAATCTAATTTATTTTTTTTAGTCTGATTATCTATCCTAACATTTGTATTTGTAAATACTAAATCTGAATCATATAGCACTTAGTATTGTATACTTGGCATATACTTCTCATGGTTGTACCCTTTAGTTCCTAATAACTTCATATTGCCAAAAGTCTCACATTCTCTATCTCTTGTGCCTATTTCTTATCTCTTAATTTGACCATATGTTATTCTAATAACTAGGCCTTCTACACTACTCAAAATTCTATAAACCTGCTTATTAGCACCATCTACAAGTTTTTGACCTATACCTATTCTTTAGCTTCCCAGACACTTACATCATAGCTAGATGGCTATGTTGACACTAGTGTCTTATGCCAAGCTAAGTGTCTAGTGCCCTCAAGTCATAAAATTTACAAAAAAAAAAAAATCCCTATGGTCAACCTAAGTTCTTTAAAGTGAGATATTTCCAAAAGGGATATATATATATATATATATATATATATATATATATATATATATATATATATATATATATATATATATATATATATATATATATATATATATATATATATATATATATATATATATATATCAACCTTTATTCATTCATCACCTAGCACAAACCTAACAACTCATAAGGCAAATTATCAAAGGCACCCAATCAAGCATTCAAGTGATCAAAGCTTCTCCATTCTCTCATATTTCAATATCAATCATAGGGACCGCCCATCTATAGGTCTGAAGTAATTAAGGATCACTCTATGAGCCATATTTTCCAAGTTACAAGCTAAGTCACTATATGTACTTGATTATAACATGTTTCATCTTAATACACACACAATCTGACACGTAGAGGAGAAATACATAAGTAGGAGTCCCTCTTCAGAGTATTGGTTATGTAGTAAATTCACATTGATAGAGGGGTCCTTGGAGCAACTTGACATTATGTGCCCACTGACCTATTTTTTTCATAGTCATTCCAAGGGTGAATATTTAGGGCTTGATCATTTGATAAAGATCAATAGCCTCTATGTGAGATATGAACACACTAGAGTAAAGGTGATAGAAACTAAGGTTTTAAGTGGTTACGCTCAGATCTAGTTGATATTACATACTAGACACCTATGTCTAAGTCAGACAATAGCATCAATGGAACCATCTAGATCTAATATAAGTGTCTGAGGCTACAAAATACAAAATTCCAAAATTTGATGACTATTCTAAAATCTATATCTAATCCACTTCTATCCTATTTTAACCTAGATATACATGTGCACAGTAAACCAAATAAGTAATATTATTTTAAATTCATTTTAATATCAGTTAATAGATGTACTTTCCATTTTTAGTAATATCAATATTTAAATTCAAAATATTGTTTATCTAAGTTTGAAAATTAATTGGCCTATTATAGATGTGTTTATCACCCTTATGCTTATTTATTTATATATTATTAACCCTATAATATATTGACCCATCTTAATTTAGGGTTAAACAATGACTTACTAATCCAATCAATAAAAGCATTCAAACCTCTTGCAGATAAAATTTTGGCACACTTCTCTATCAACATTACATGTTTTATGTTGCACTCAAGTAACCTAGAAGGTTTCTAGAGTAAATGCTATAGAAAACCTAGCAAGTTCCAAGTGGTTGCATTTAGATTTAGTCAATATTTTGTAATGGATGCATGTGTCCAAATTAGATAGTAGTGTCGATGCAATTATCCATATCTAATGCAAGCATCCCAGACCATAAAATGTAAAATTCTAGAATCTAACAACTTTTTTATAACTTAGATACAATCCACTTCTAACCTATTTCAACCTAGATCTACATGTGCATAGTAAACCATGTATACTCTTTTTTAAAATTTATTTCAATATCAATCAATAGTTTTACTTTCCATTTTTTATCATATCTCAACATTTAAATTCATATTATTATTTATCCAAGTTTGGAAATTAATTACCCTGCTATAGATCTATTTATCACCCTTGTGCTTATTCATTTTTATATTCTTAACCCTATTCTATATTGGCCCATCTCAATTTATGGATAAGCAGTATCATAACACACACTCATCCTTTTAGTTTTTAATCCTCCCCTTTTAAAAATTTATTGCAAACTCCTTTCTAACTAATGATATCTCTATGCAAGTTCATTTATGTATTATCGTCCTTATTGGTAGCCATACAACCTGTGAAATCTTGGTTAAATATAAACAAAAAATGGTGTCTTGTTTAAGTTTGAAAACCTATGATTTTTGCCATTTTTGCCACTCTATTAGATATTCATTTAATATGAAGACTATCAATTTTATTTCAGACCTATGTTTTGGCAATTTAGGACTTATCATAATTGCATTTAATTTGATTTAGAGGTTTTTTAGGACCTACAACAACTACATTTCATCCTATTATAATGATGTGTTTAGTTTTGGTGGCATTTTGAAATATTATTTTGGCATTTCATGCAGAGAAAATGGTGCTCATTGCATAAAAAATTATCAAAATTCTATTCAAAGGTTGTTGCAAAGATCTCTAGATGGTGATTGAAAACTACATTTTTTTCTTATGACACATCCTATCTCCATGTCCCCCTTCATTGGTACAACTTTGTATAGACATATTTCTCTCTAAAATCATGTCATACAAGACCAAAATTTCATTAGTTTTTAAATTTAATTATATATATGTTTTTTTATTTAAAATAACATCTATTCATTAGTGAGGAGTCTGTACAATAAGGGAATTTTCAATTTTTTGACTTATTTGAAAAATAATAAATAAGTCATATTTTTGAAAAGTAATTCATTATTTCAAGTAAACAAATTTTATTTTTATCTAAGAAAAATAAATAAAAACATATTATGCAAACACAACATTAAGTAATAATGATGCCTCTAATTCATGTTTACAAGTAATGTCATCGCATTCAAACTATTGCATTTATCTCCTAATATAGCTAAAACAACAATGTTTGAAACATCACCCCTATAAATCTCTAGGGAGAAATAAGGATAAAACTTCATTTTCCCTCCATTATAGTCATTTATATTTATTACTATATGTAAAGCCTAAAATCATGAAATTATGAGCATATAGGGTTATTACACCCACATAAAAGAACTTCTCAATAATTTGGTGTCATAGAACAAATAATTTTCACATAGTACCTAAATGTCATGTATCATTTTGCTCTCATGTGATTTAACATCTCTTTTACATACTTTCGTGTATATAGAAGGGATGAGATCATTTAATGTATCATCAAGTATATAGGAATGATGAACATATCAATAGGTTTGGTATATCAATATAGTTATATATATAAAATAAAAACTTTTTGGATTGATAAGGAACCAATCCATCTCCATTTAAAAAAATAATGCATTCAATTAAGACAATTATTGGTACAACACTAACTAAGAAGGACACCTAGTTAGAATGGTCACAAAAAGTGGAGAACACTCTTATATTCAATGATTTATGGTTCAAAATGTATGATAGGGATTCAAAACCAGTTGAACCAAAAGAAGAAAACTAATTACAATCTTGGAAGCACAATAATTTAAAAGCATTGAGCTTGATTAGGGCCTTAGTTGATGGCAAACTTTTTTTCATCACATGTAGGGGTGAAAAATTCCTTGGGAAGCAATATAAAAATTGAAATAATTATATGATTCTCTCTCAGAATTTGAGTTCATATATTTATAATTGAAAATCTTCAACCTTATGTTGAAGAACATAGATGTCATGAGTTTAGTTTCAAAAATCATATAAATCAAACATGATGTTGATGTTTCTATTGTAAATATTGATGTATACATGAAAAACTTCATAAAAACTCTTCTCCCTACATATCTGATATACATGGAGTCTTTTCAAGCAAGAATATGTTAAACACTCTCAATTTTGATCAACTAGTTGAGAAGATGGTCGAGAGAGAAAAAGCCTTTGGAACAAAGCCCAAGTCTAGAGAAAGAATTTTCTAAGCTAATCAAAATGGAAATTATTCCAATAATGTTGGCAATGATGGCAAAGAAAAAATAAAGGGAAAGGTATAAAAGTTGGAAAAAATAATAGTCAACATTAGGAGAAGAAAAATAATCAAAAATACTTGTTTTACAAACATTGTGAAGGAAAAGGAAGTCATGATCCCCATGAATGAAAAATTTTGTGGGACAAGATTGAAGCCTATAGAAAATAAAAGTAAGAAAATGAAAATAAAAAATGATCAGAACTAGACTAAGCTCAATTTTCAATTTAATGTGTGCTTTTCATCTCACGTGAAGTCAATAATGCCTCAATGAGATCAACTTGGGACAATGCTTAGGTCGTATACATTGGTGCCATGCAACATATGACTTTCTAAAGGTACTTATTTGAAGAGTTTAGATATTAAAGTTGTAGTCCAGTATATTTGGAAGATAAAACAAGTATTCAACCTCAAGGAAAAGGTTCAATGTTCAAATTGATACTGTTAGGATGCGAAACACCGAAAGCACACAGTTGATTACCAAACCAAGCAACTTAATATGTGGAAATTAACCAGATTCAACAAGTAACTAGAATTCAGAATAACACAGAATATGAGAGACAATACACAACTTGTATTAATAACTCTTACAGAAAAGAATATAATAAAGAAGATGCCACTTCTTCTCCACCACCTCTTCAGAGGTTTCCCACACCTCAAGTGAACAATAATTCTCTCCTCAAAGCTCTCTCTACTAGGTCCCAACACCCAACTCAAACACAGAGTTGGTGTTCACCTTACACCTGTGCTCCACGCACTCCACAAGTGCTCCACGCACTCCACAAGTACTCAAAGTACTTCAAGTAGATCTCCCATGAACCTGCAACAACCTGCAATTCAACAGACCATACTTATGGAAGGAACTGCCTTGCCTTCCTCTTAGCTCTCCATGTACTCCACGTACATACCAATGAGTACACACCATACTCCAAGTAGATCTTGCCTGATCCTACTCCCTGTTGTGTTGTTGTCCTACCTGATCTCCAACCTACAGATCAATAATGGTTTTGTACACCTGTGAACCTTGACCTTGTACACACACACACTTGTAGATCAATGATCTTACTTACCATGTAGATCTCCTATAAGGGCCATGCTCACCTGATGACCAAGATCATACATACCTAAAGAATCCAGCTGACTCTCCAATCCAGCACCCACACACCTAGTACTGTGGCACTAGGAGGAACGCACCATTGCTCTACCTCTCTCTGAAGGAGATGTTTGCTCTCTTACTCCCTAGCACTAGTTTCCAATACAACCATGAGTCTATTATATAGATCTCATCCAAATAATAATTAGACATCTAATTACAATAATTAGATCCACAGCTCTCAGTCTATAATTAGCACTAAGCATGCAAACACTTGGTTCGTCAACCAACTGCCCGTAATAAAATCGCAGTCGAACCACACAGGCGACCGACACCGGTCCCTGTCTGCCTGGAGGTGGTCGACGCCGACCGATCCTTGACCGACGTTGGTTGCTTCTCTTCACAATCCTGCCGACGTCAGCTGATCAGATCGACGCTGGTTGCTCTACAACTCAGCAACCCTCAGCAACCTCCTCTCCTGTTTGCATCAGTGAAGCTTTTAGCTCCACAACCTAATAGACACAAGTCACTAGGGCTTCCAAATTTTATTCTTTACAATGTCCTATACCTTCGTCAACTAAAAATAAACTTGTTGTCTGAAGTGTTCATATGAAAACAAGTCCACTCCATTCTAATGGATGATGGAGAGGTGAAGATCATAATAAAATGTGATAATGTAGTTGTTCTAAGTGGATTTGAGGAAGAAAAATTACTAAAACATAGGGGTCAACATTTAATTCCAATTTTTTTCTCATCTCATTGAAGAAAGAATGCCAACAAGTGTTATCTAACATGCAATATTTAGGCATACTCTTTATTACAACATTATAATAGTGTATAGAATTATGTTATAGTTTTGCCAGCTCTACCCAAATATATTAAGAAGTGTGAAGATTGCATATTGGATAAACACAAAAGGGAACCATTTCAAAAGTTAGAATGGAAATCTAACATAAAATTATAGTTGTTTTTATCTAATTTATGTTTTTTACCAATTATTTCCATTGGTAGTCATAAGCACTTCATGTTGTTCATTGATCACTATAATATAATGACTTATATCTACTTTTTAATCAAAATCCTTTGAAACTTTTCAAAAATTTTGAACACTAAATGAAAATGAAGAATAATCTTGCATTAGAACACTTGGAACTAACAATGGTGGTGAATTAAAATCAAATTTGTTTGAATCCTATCTCAATAAAAATGGGATTAAGAATCATCTCATAGTCCCTTCCACTCCTAAAAAAAATGGATTAATTGAGAGGATGAATGTAATCATGATGAATATTGTTGAAGCAATGTTATGTTTTAAAGGGAAAATCTACATTTCTAAGTAGTAACAACTCAAACAGTAGTGTATCTCTAAAACATGTCACCATCAATAGCCCTTCAAATTAATAATCCATATGAAGTCTAGTGTGGTCATATCCCTTTAGTGCAACATCTTTGAGTTTTTAGATCCACTTGATATGCATTGGTTCCCAAGGACAAAATGAATAAATTAAAACATAGGAGTCAAAAATGCATACTTTTGGGATATTAAAAATACTCAAATGTATATAGACTATATGATGAGAAAAATAAGAATTTTTAAGAGTTGTTATATTTTATGAAACAAAAAATGACACAACCAACATAATTCAATAATTGAATTGACTTGAAAAATATGCCAGATCTGATGTTTTCAAAGAGATTGATATGGAGGTTCCAAATAATGAAAGGGGGATCTATAATTTGGAAATAATTAAATATCTATTGACTCTTATAATTAAAAATGACACTCCCCATGTGGAAAAAAATGAAACTTCAATAGAAGTTAGTCATATATCAAAAAATGAAGGAGCTTTACTTCAAAAAAATGAGGCACCATCTATTCAGTAAGAAACTCAAAAAAAGATGCCAGGATGGTCCATAGAGACATTAAAACATGTCAAACCTAATGAGCTTGGACAAAAAGGTACTCAAATTGTACATAAAGTTGTTTAATAATCAAACAAGATCCTAGAATAAATTCAACATAAGATAAAAATTACCTTGGATGAACCTCCAAAAGAAGAAGTCAATGTAGTTTTTGATTCAGAACCTACTTGTTTCAATAAAGCTAAAAATCTTGATGTATGGAGAAAATGTTGGCGTAGACTTTTATCCTATAAGTTTTATCTACATGGTTCATTATGATTTATTAAGGTCTTAGAAGATATTTGGTTCATTTGGTAAGATAGTCCCACATTCATTGGAATGTGGTGTTTCACTCTCTCTCCCATCGATATATGTATATCTCTCTCTTTGTATTCATCATCCAGATTTATGTGAGCCAAAGAGCTATTGCTCTTCTATATACTATGAGGAATCTAATGTACTAGATTATATTAGTGAGTTATGACAGCCATGAGTGATAGAATTTTGACTTATGTGAACCCCAGGCTTTCCATACCTCCATTATTTAATACAATCTATTATAGTTTCTACTTAGTCTTGATTTCTTGCTTCAATAAGTTATGTGTGTTTTCTCTATAGTCACCAGTCTTAGACATTTGATTCTAGATGATTCTCAAATGTTATCAAAGATATGAGTTTGGGCAATGATCATCAATTTTTCTATTGTTGTTTAAATCAAAATATTTGAGTATATTTTATTATTTATATTCTCCATCAATTGCTAAGAGAAATCTAAACATCTGTAGTTTATTCTCTTCTAACAATTAAAATGATATTTGATTGGTTGTTAATGCCTTGATTATGTCACTGTAGATCATCATACTAACTACCATATGATATATTCATTTATTTGTGTGTTTTTTTGCCTATAACAAATAGAATAGTCTTATATATGCTTTATATTAGCCACATAAGGCTTTAAAGATCTATCAGAGGTCGTCTCTTTCTGGTTCAACAACTCTCAAATTTATGTTGAATCTCTTGAATGAGTGACTTGTAATCTCAACATCTAGATTGAGCATGAAGGTTAAGACTATTGACATTACATGATTAGATCAGATCATATCTAACTGTTGTTGATAGTCAAGAGTCTAGTCAACAACCTTCTTACTCGACCCCTAGTCTCCATTTGATAATTGGCATATCCAAGCAATTCCCATTGTATTTTAATTCAAAATAAGGACATGATTTAACACTTATTATTTTTTGCATCAACATATATCCAATTTGTTTGGAGTGGAGGAATTTATTGTAGGGTTTTCATTCTATTTATGTTACCTTCTTTTCATTGGCATCCACTTGGGAGGATGGAAAAACTTTGGATATGCTACTAGATCATCATTTCAAGGATCTCAACTATCATTTTTAGTAAATTTGATTTATAATGTTGATACTTTCAATTTTAGAGCCATTCAGTCCTCTTCATCAACTCATCCAGCCTAGACATCTCACTTTTACATGCTACCCTTGCCATGCTATGATTTTTCTTTTTGTTGTAGATAAAGACCCATCCTGATGTCAGAGTATCAAGCATCGAGCTAGTTACAAAGTGACATTTTTTTCACTTTTATGATGCCCTTGACCTAATATAGTCACAATCCTGTCATGTCTTGGTCATTCTGAAAAGCAAAATCTAAAGACAAATGAGGGGTCATGGAACAATTTCCTTTTCCTCTGGTGAATGGATAAAAAAACCTATAAATAATCAAATATCATATGACACTTGAATGATTCTCCTACTAAGTTTTGAATCTTTATTTCTACATTACAAAGGAAAAGTGGCGACCTAAGACTTTTCTTGCCATGTATTTGCTCAATGCCTATCTTTCTGATTAGACTCTCCTTTGGTGGTTTTCTATTACAACACTTCTTGGTGGTGCTTCCAGATCTTCTTATTATTTGAAAAGGCTAAAAACCTAATTATGACCTAAAAATATTAAAAAATTAAAGCCCTTTTTAATTTTGTTTAAAATAGCTTTGTGTATTTTTTAATTAAACACCTTAAAATTATCCTTTTCTTGTAAAACACACATAGGGGTGTATGGGCAGGGTATTTTTTACTTTGTTTTATCTTGAGGAGCTCCAACATTCTATTCTAGTTCTAACAAGTAGTTAGAAGGATAGGTCTACATTAGCTGCAGTGTTTTTTTAAAAAATTAATGCAAATTTTTATTAAATAGGTCTCATTTATGAGAAATTGATTGTGTAATAATGTTTGATCAATTTCTTGAAATTAAGCACCATCTTTTTTAAAAGTTCATATATATTTTTCATTTCCCATGCATTGGTCCTATTTACACTGTAAAAAACACTAAAATATGAAGTGTCGCATTCTGGGGTCTCTCTTTCCATTGGTTGTGTTGCCTTGTGCTTATGGTTTATTGTGATGTGGTGACATTTTAGTGGTGATGAATTTGTTATGTTGTGATAATCTATTGATATAATATTATTTGTTTTACATGTAGCTTATCTCTTTAATTTTTCAAAGATCGAAGGGTGAGGTCAGGTCTAGCAGGAGGTTAAACCCCCTCATAAGCAACACTAAACTTCCTTATTATTTCTTCTAGATTATATTGTCATCATTTGTTACACTCATAGATGCATTTTTGGTTGATTCAAACATTTTATTATTTAGTGTGGATTATCACTACTAGGGGGGTTGTTTGTGCTATGGGCCCCACTACTTTTTGTATTTTTATCTTTCTATACTGATTACTCTCATCTATGTGGACTCATTTTTGGCCCAATATGAAGTCCATATCTAGAGCATGCACCATTATTTACCCTCTCTATCACTAATTGGTCACTTGGATGCATTCTCGGCTATGCCTTTCAAACTCATATTTGAGCATACATTAGGGGGTATTTGCAATTTGTATTGTGCAGTTCTGCACTTCTTTGGTGTCTTCTCTTGATCATGTTAGACCCATTTGAGAGACTCTAGAGGAGGAAAGTTGTTTTGTATCCAGTGGTTCTTATTAGGAAGGACAATTATGCTTCATGGTGTGCTTTTTTAGAATACTTGTTCACACACAAGAATCATATTCCATTCTTATATGGATAGATTCCTACACCCACTAATCCTATTCAATTCAATAAGTAGGATAATACTTGTCACAAGGTTTTTTCACTCTATTACTACATGTTTTCATGGATATTCATTTCCATGTGGATCAATTACAGTGTCCCTCCACTATTTGGAACATTCTTCGAAGTCCTTTTAGGGATCCTACTATGACCTACATGACACTTCCTCTGCTTCCTATTATATTTTCTGAGGCTTTTAAACTCTTTCCTCATGATTTCATTTCTTATGATGATAGATCCATCATGGATAGTGCTCTTCCTTTTATCAATCCCCCACTATAGGATAAGATTCTACCGAACCTTAGTTGTCTTATTATAGATTTTACATCCAATCCTATACATAGTGTTGATCTTATAGAGCCTTCATAGACTTGAATTTTAAAGGACTTTACTAATTATAGTGAGATTACACACATTGATAGCATCGATGACTCATATGTTATTGTGGACATTCATCTTGCAAATTTAAATGGTTCATTTTCAGACTAGTCTTTAGTTTCTATGGTTGTGGATCCTTGCTCTTCTCTTCCCATGGACATTCTTTCAGTGAATGTTCCATGTTTATTTTATTCCTTGGCTATTCTCTCCCCTTCATTGTATGCTTCTTCTTTGCCATATTCTAATGTTATCCCTGTGATACTTGATCAGACATTGGCACATTCAAGTATTAACAGGGAGACATTTGAGCATTTTATTGAGATATACATTATGATTCCTACTTGCATTCCACTTGAGTGGAAATTTAGTAGTTTGATAGCCTGGAGTTTTTTAATTTTAAAAGGAAGAGATAGAATTTATTGTAAAGGGACCTATTACAAAATTCATCATGCGACATTCTATGCTTATCTTCTCTCTCTTCTTTATGGAGGCACACAACCTTCATATTTTTTAGGATACTAGGATCATCTCTATGTACTTAGGTACCTCATTATGCCTCATTAACAAGACCCAATTCTCCAACCCACCTAAGCTACACTTAAAGGGGGTCTTGGTGTAGACTTTTATCCTACGAGTTTTGTTTACATGGTTCATTACGCTTGTTTAGGGTATTAGATTCTATTTGGGTCATTTGGGAAGATTAGTCCCACATTCACTAAAATGTGGGGCTTCATTCTCTCTCCCACCTATATATGTACCTCTCTCCTTTTGTGTTCATCATCTAGATTTATGTGAGCCAGAGAGCTATTGCTCTTGTGTATACTATGAGGAGTCTAGTGTACTAAATTAGCTTAGTGAGTTATGATGGATGTGAGTGATAGAGATGTGAGATATGTGAACCCCATACTTTATACACCTCCATTATTGAACAAAATCTATTATAGTTTCTACTCATCCTTGATTTCTTACTTCAACAAGTTGTATGTGTTCGCTCTATAGTCACCAATCTTAGATGTCCAATTCTAGATGATTCTCACATAAAAGTAATAAAAAGTGAATATGGTGTTTTGGTCAAAAATGGAAATTGGGAGTTATTTGATCTTGAAGGGCTTCATAAGCACAAAAATTATGGATATTTGATTGAATATGAACACCATCAAGAGGAGGTGGAGGGATATGTTCTTCCTTTAGATTAAGAGATGTATTGATTCTTGTTGATTGATAGCATTGAAAGGATGAACGTGAGCAAGGGATGCATTTTCATTATGTGGTGACTTTATGCTAATATTATGACATTGTGCTACAAGATTAGCATTGTGTAAATACAAGCATGAAGATGGAGCATGAACAACATAACAAGATGTGATAGAAGGAATGACATTATGACCACTAGAATTAACATGTTTGCACATTTTTCATTTTAAAGGGAAACTAGAAACATTATCATGAGATGTAATAAAAACATTATTAATCATTTTAACATTGTCTAATTTATTATGAACATGAGGGGAAAGTAAATAATAAATAATAGTTAAACTAGTAGAAGTATTTTCCACATCATGATCACTATAACTGTCATTTTTAACATTTAAAATAGAAATATTGTTATTTTTGAAATAAGAGTGAAGTTAATTAGTATTGCTTGTAGGCTCATTATCCTTATTTATACATATCTTATGTGATTTCAATGGATAGAAAAAATAGGTGTGCAAGGATAAGATTATTCCATGTGGAGATGAGGGGATAATCTAAGAGATAGTATATAATCATCATTGGGAGGATTTATGTGCTCTAATGGGACATCTATAGTTGATAATAAAGGAAGGTCCAAGGAATATTCTAAATGGGGAACTAAAGAGGTGACCAAAAAGGAATCTAGGGGATACTCTAAGGTAGAATGTGAAGAATAATTTAAAGGGAAAACTAAAGAGGTGAGTGAAGAGGAATCTAAAGAAGACTCCAAGGTTGAATCTAAAGAAGAATCCAAAATGGGAACTAGAAGTGAATCCATAGAGGAATTAATGGGTATGATAATAGTTAAAGTCAAAGTAGGGAGTTGGGAAGGAATTGAAGGGGAAACTAGTGGTCTGACTACATGGAAATCTAAAGGTAAAGGTAAAGATGCACTTAAGGAGGGGTTTGTAGGTGTAACCTAAAAATAATATATAAGAGATTCCAATGAGGAATATATAGGTTTGACCAAAGAATAATCTATAATATATTCCAAAAGAGAATCTATAGGTTTGACCAAAGAGGAATCTATGATAGATTCTAAAGTGAAAATAATATATGTGTGTGGTTGAGCAAAAAATTATGGCCAAGGGTTGAAAATTTTAGAATCACCTACATAAGAATTATTAAGATCATCTTCCCTACTATTTGTCCATGCAAGACCATAAAAAAAATGCATACCATGAGAAGAGAATAATAGATCTAGAGGAAGTACACCATTAACATATTGAATTTTACTAGCCATGTTATCTGTACAACAAATAAAATGCATATTGTAAACAAGCACTCTAATATGTAAATAAAAAAACTAATGATTATGAATATGATATAATATAAAACAAGCAATGTTAATGTTTATGAATATAATATACTAAAAAATCAAGGTATGGGGTTGATCTAGGTAAGAGTTGAATGATTTGTAAGCTCTCAAATATACTTGTTCATTCATTGATTAGTGCCAATGCAAAGTTTAAAAGAACTAAAATGAGGTATAACCATGAATGTATCCCACTAATCTCATTTTTTAGGGTAAATTGAGAGTAGCTTCCCTAGGTGATATGCTCCTCTTAGGTGCACCACAAATCATACGGATAAAAGAGGCTTATTAATGGTATAAATAAGGGATCCTAGGCATTTATAATATACTATGAGGTACGTGGAAACTAAACTCTATGTTTAGTGTTATACTATGGTTATGAATATTGGGATAAACCTCTCATGCCATAATATCTATAAATATAATACAATGTAACCCTTAATGATAATCACTAGGTAGTTTGAAAACTACTAGGACACAATTTCTAAAACAAACAAAAGAAAATGAAAAATGAAGTGAAAATAAAGGTGAAATATTTTTGTATTCAGATATCAAGCAAATTTCAACCCAAGATTGAAAGAAAGATATTATACTTCAGAATAATCCAAGGTGATAAGATAATCTTTGTGGTGTCAGATTTAATCCAAGGTTGAAGAGATTGAATCATTTTGTGTTAGATATTATCCAAAGTCAAAGGCTATTTTCTTTTAGTGTAGAGAATTTATACAAATTTGAAAGAAATCATATCCCAAAAATTAAGAAAAAACAAGAAATAAAGTTCTAAAAATAGTAGGTTAGGTAGAATGTTTAACCCTTTTAATTTGAGATGTCTTAAAATAATTGAATTAGACTATTGAAATGGAAATGTTGATATGTACTAATTTGATATGAAAATATAGTAATCTACAATAAACTACAAAATTTGTAAATTTCTATTAATGGTAAATGGCATAAGGATGTGAAAACCTTCCTAAAGTTGATTAAATAATGATTTTGTAGATAGCCCACTAGTGGGGAAGTAACAAGGGAGATCTATGAATTGTGACACATCTAAAATTAGAACTTGAGAATATAAAAGTATAAGAGTGTATTAGATGGACAGGGTTAGCCTACAAACTTGTTTATTTTCTAAAGAATTATCCAGGATGGCTGTGTAGATGTTTTTTTTTTACAACCCCTCAAATTGTACTTAAGAAAATGTAGTAATTTATTTTTCCTTTAAGACAACTTACTTAACATTCATTCCATAGAATAAATAGTACAACATATGTAAAGCATAACTAAGAGAAATAGTACTTCAAATTCAAATATTGTATATAATATACATCTTATACAACTCTAAGGAAAGTAAATATTATAGGACACAACTATGGTTGGTCTCATAATACAATTGTTGTTCAATATACAAATATATAATATAATTACACTCCTTTAAGCATACAACCTAAAACAATAAATAGATACCAAGCTCTTTGGAACTCGAGTCGAATCAACTCCTGTATCTCTAATAATCTCAAGTGTCATCTCCAAGTAGTACTATAATGGAAAAGGGAGAGTGTCATCCAAGTGCTTTACCACACCAACCACAGATCAATGATCCCTATATAATTCACTATCAGGAAATGGCCCTCACATCATGGATAGGTAGATACAATGGTGCAAGAATCTAGTGAGATGGGCTAGTACCCCATATGTTGTAAGATTTTAAAAACATGTAATTTACCATAAATAAATCTATTCTAACATGTGCAGACACCTAAATCTGGCCATTGATGACCTCCAATCAGGGTTTTGACCAATTTCCACCAAAATACACCATTTGGCCTAAAAACACTAAAGCACATTAAATGAGTTAAAATTGACATATTCAGGTGCCAATTTTGGCCAGGGTATCACTAAATGGGGCAATGCAATTTATGGGCCAGCTAACTTTGATCAGATCATTTTGAGTCAAAATGCCAATTTTGCACCTGGGTGCTCTAGATTGCTATTTTCTATAAAATTTCTTGTACGAGATGCATGTCTTTATTATTTAGTGTTGAAAACATCCTAAATGGAATAATGGATCCAATGCATCTAACATTGACATCCAATTCCAATCCAGTCAAATTTTGGACCAATAACAAGGCATTCTGATCAATTTGAGTAATTTGTGCACAAAGTGCTTAATCATGCTTAAGAGCCAATTAATCCAAATCAGGGCCTAATTAATAATTCCATGGAAATTTTTTGAAATCTTGTTTTTAGAAATGAATATTGAATATATACATCATTAGGTGACCTCATTTCTTGGGAAGACATCTCTAGGCCATAAATGTCATAAATAGCAGGATTATGGGTCTCTTATGCCTCTTTATTACCTCCCATACCTCATTAATGTCCCTTATTCCAAATTCATGATGAGGATAATTATGGATTTTAATTACATAATTCAATTAATCCATGACCACACATCTCAATCTTGGGATGGATGGCCATGGTTGATTCTGGTCATTCTTGAAAATTTATAAATAGAGAGGCCATGAACATCATTTTTAAGCTTAATTCATGAAAATTTACTGTGTCAAATTGATTCCAATATCTCTCACATTCCAAAGTTATGATGCCAAAATATTGAGCCAAGCCAAGCCAAAGCCACAAGGTGCCAAGGAGAAGAGGAGATAGCCAAGCCTCTTTTGATGAAGACTTCATGAGCACAAGCCGAGCAAGCCACTACAATAAGCATTTGGAGCATCCAAGGAAGGTGAAGGATTTTTATTTTTCTTTACTTTTTAATTGTATTTTTCATTTTTTTTCTTATTAACCTCACCCTAGTAACTAGGCCTAGAGATGTATGCTAATTAGTGTGTTTTTATCAATTTATTTGCATTTTTGGACTAACGTAATACTAATCACCTCTCTTGAGTAAAATTCCTAGTTCACATAATGGCATGCCCAATGTGACTACACCCCACAAATTTGATCAAATAAAATCTACAAGTAACACACTAACCATTATCATGCAAGATCTTAGAGTGTGGAAGCAAAAAAAGGTTAAGATTTGAGCAAAAAACTTATTTTCTAGAGCTCACAATTTTGTTCTCAGATCCCAACTCACCCCGAATTGGATCCCAACTTAGATCCCAACTCACCCTGACTTGGATCCCAAATCGAATCCCAACTCACCTTGACTTGGATCCTAATTCGCCCTGACTCGGATCCTAACTCACCTTGACTCATAACCAACTTGACCTGAATTCCAATTTGACTATGTCAACCTAAGAGTTCATTTTCCTAAGTAACTTATTTCATCTTTAAAAGTGCTTCAAATTTAAACCATTTTCTAACATTTTTATTGTAGGACCAACTTGGAAAATTGTTATAATGTGTTTAAATAATCTTTTGTATGCGTTAAAATGAACTAGGAACATTATTTTGGTGCTTAATATAACATTTAGGTGCTTAAGTAAGTATTTAGAATTAGTTTTCAAAGTTTATAATTTTAAGACCAAGGGGTCAAATGAACACCACCAAATCTTTTATTTGGGATTAAAATTGAACATACTTGTCAATTTTGTTTTCATTGTTTCAATTAACACTTCATTTTCAAAGAATACAAGGATGTTGCGTGTATGCTCTTCCATTTGTCCCCTTTAGGGAACCCTTGGAATCAAAAGTGCTTTCCTTATTTGTAAATTGCCTAGTCTAAGGCATATAAAGAATGTCATCTAAAACACTCCCTAAAAACTTGTAAAAGTATTGGGTGACCTTGACAATGACCCTAAAGTCTTTCTATTTTATGCTTTCTTTATTTCATGTAAACTTGGCTTGCAAGGGGGACATCATTACCTCACATGAGATATTTAGGGAAGCTTTGACCTAGGGTTTCACCTCCTAGCATTGACTTCATTTGTATATATATTGGAGTTGCACATGGGACATAGTGGCACTTTGGACATCTCACTATACTAAGCGAATAATAGGATGTAGTAGTCACAAAAAGGACTAGACATTTTTACAGCAAGCTAAGTGATACAGACCCAAAATCTATGATTTTTTTCATTGGTTAATAGGAAATTCATTGTGCAATTGGGTCCCCTAGAATGTTTAGAAACTTATATATTTTAGACAAATCTCCACTTTCTATGGAAGTATTGTTGGTGTAAGGTGTGCCTCAAGGTCCATGTCATAATACTGTCATTTGAGATAAGGGGGGGAGTAAAAACCCTACTATATAATGTGTATTTACTTTTGGATGAATACTTAAAATCTTCTCAAATGATGTGTATTGATAGATTCCAATAATACTAAGCAACCTTGTCAGTTTAGCATCTAAGAGTGATTCATTAGCTAGTTTTGTCTTAGATTAAAGTCTTGTTTGGAGTCAAAACTTGGTGTAAAAAAATAATGTAAACCAAACACATGGTCCTCATTTTCCTTTGAATAAAGAGGTGTTATGTTTCCCATGTGAAATCATCAATTTTCCTTGTTCAAATTTCATCAAAACTTGAAGTCATCATCCACTTTGGCATAGTTATGCTGCCCAATTGAGTCTAGACCTTTGCCAAATTTGTTTAAGTCCTTCATTTATAATCTAAATTTGAAATTGCACATTTATAAGTTCATAGGGTTGATGTGTTAAGTGGGTTCACCATTTTCACTATACTTGAGGGAACTTCGGTTTAATTTCCAATTTGGGTTGAAGGTCATTTAAGACTCATGATCATTATCACCACTTGATAAACTTAACTCATTTCATGATAAACACTTGCACTTTGAGTCAATACACCACAACATTTTGAGTCAATAAAAGTAGTGTTATGCTATCAAATTTGTGAGAAATTATCTTTGCTTTAAAGAGTTTTTGGAACAAGCATTTTGTCACATCTTTTAGGTAGTATAGCATTATTATGCTACCAAAACATTTCAGATATTTGTTCATAGGCCATCTTGCATAGAGTTTAAATTTATTCCTATATTTTTAAACCAATTTGAGTATACTTTTGTGAACCTTTGTCTAGCATAGTTACATCATTCACTTTTGTCTAGCTTATTTGTCAAAAGAACCAATTTTTATACCATTATTTGTTAGAAAATAAGCTATCTCTAAAGTGCCTTTTGTTTCATACCTTATACCTATTTGATCGAGTCCATATCCAAGAGTCAAATGCCTAATGTTTGTTAGAAGTGTTTCAAATTTGTTAGATTAAAAATTTCATCTATTTTCAAAGTCTAGTTTTTGACATCGTTTGGCCAAGAGTCCTAGCGCATGTCTCATTTGAGCCTAGCTTTTGACACCACATTTGGCCAAAATACCTAGCAACTTTAAATTTCCTAGATTAGACTGATTTGAAACACTTTGACCTTAACGTTTGGCATTTTTATTTTTGGTTCATTTACTTAATCTTTTTGTGTAAGATGTGTAATGTTAGACACTTAATGTTAGCTTGTGTTATCACAAATCTTTGCATAAACCTTTTGATCTTTTTGATGAATCTAGACCAAGTTTGAACATCATCTTTTTAGACATTATCCTTTTAGAGTTTTTAGAACTCTCTTCCCTTTCTATCACAAAGCTTTGAGTATGGATCCCAACATGTATTCCTAAACTCATAATGGAATCATGTACAATCCAAGGATTAGTAATGTGGTTGTGCAGGAAGAAATAGTACAAGACTCCTATGTGGATAATATTGCTTAAGAGATGGATCTTTATACATTTTATAATACTCAATTAGGGGCACAAAGCCAAGATCCATTGGCTAACTATTTAGTTAATATACCACCTTATTCAGAATAATATCAAGAACAAACCACACAATACATAGCTACAATACTCACAGTTGATGAACCAATTCCTTAATAATCATGCTCTACTAATACGCCTTCCACGTATGATCCATTTTTGTTTGAGCATCATTTGTTGGAGAAGGAGAATAAAGTTGAGATTTTGGTTCGAGCCATAAAGGTAAAGGCCAAGTTTCTAGTAGACTTCCCTCATGAGAATTTACCAAGCCTAGTAAGAATGCCCCACAACATAATTTATGATCAATAGGATTCTTCTAATAATCCTTTAGCTCTAGTCCAAATAATGTATCAAGACCCTAATATGACTAATAAAGGCAAAAACCTCATGGAAGAACAATTTAACCAAATGCAGACAGCATATCAAACCTACCTGAATCTAACACATAATTTCAATCAGATGACCATGGTGAGCAAACCTTTTATTGACTTAGTTCCTTTAACCAGAGTTTTGATAGAGTTAACTAGTCAAGACAATCAAATTTTAGATCCATTCATGAAATACACTTTGGTAGACAACTTTCTACATATGCCCATTATTAAAGAAGTGTCTTATGCTTCTACATAGAATAATGAGCAAAATATAGTGGACAATGTGCAAGCAACATCTACTCCAAATCCAAGTGGTCCTAACACACAAATAAGTAGTCAACAACATGTATTTGTAGTTAATACCATGAGTGGACCATCATACCAAGGAGTAGGAGTTTTTGCATCCCAACCTCAACTAGTTGCTTCATAAGTGTGTAACCAACATGATTAAGTAGTCAACTAGAAACCAACATCATGCCTCAACAGTCGAATATGATGATTCCTACTCCATCTCAATAAGTGATGAGTAGTATTCCACAACAGCCAACACAATCTAGTGTACCAACACAATAAAGGCTAAATATATTGCCACCTCAACAAGGGGAAACTAATTTTCTACCTCGTCAAGTAGTGGAAAATATACCTCCTCAATCGTAGACCAGTGTACCAATCCAAAACCAAATGTTGACTAGCCAACAATGTGTAAATATTGGTCAATGACAGATGTTGAATCTTCAACATGCTTTCACTTTCCAACAAGGATTCATGTAACAAGGAGGATCCCATGTTTCTCAAGTACTTACTAGACAACAATTGGTTCAAAATGTGTCTCAAATTCAGAAACAGGGTCTTAGTATACAAGTTTTGACTCAACAACAAGGTTCGATTAGTTAGTAACATGTCCATTTTCAACCATAGTAGGCATAGTATAGTTATATCCCTCCATCCCAAACACAAAATATTCCAAGTCAAAACTTCATAGCCAACCCAAACTAGAATATCACACAACCAAATGTACAATTTTAAGTACATCCTAATCCATGTATGCATATTACTAGTCCATTTCCCAACCAAACCAATAGACCCCAACAGATATCTCCATCATACCCTAGTAAAAGTGTCCCACTTGTGACCTCCCAACCATCTACCCAAAGCAATATTCTCCTTCAAACCAATGTTCCTTCCAGTTTCTTATCCTAAGAATTACAATAGATGAAGGATTCAATTCCTGCCATTCAGGCTGAGAAACAAACTAAAAAGTTTAAGTTGGATGACATGTGTTCTTATCCATTCAACATGGAGTAATTATAGATACCATTTCCTCTAGGATATGAACCACCAAAATTCAATAAATACAAAGGGAAAGGTGGCCCTAAGTCCCATTTAACTAAGTTCTTTGTCACATGTCAACTAGTGGCATATAGCGATATATACCTTTTGTTGTTGTTTCCAAGGAGTTTGGCTGGATAAGCTTGGAGTGGTTTTTAAAGTTACCCAAGAATTCAAAAATATATTTGGATGATATTTCTGGTAAGTTTGTGCAACACTTTTCCTATAATCTCGAATAAGAGATCTCATTGGTTGACTTAATACAAACAAAACAAAAGGTTGGTGAGAGTTTTTCAAGTTATCTATAGTGATGGAGAGCCCTTACAAGCCAATTCACCCACAATTTACCAAATAAACAATTAAATACTATGTTTACTAAAAATTTGCATAGTGAGATAGCTTATCATTTAGAACTACAATGCAGACATACTTTCAAGGAGATCATCGACAAAGGCTTGTTTATTAAGTGAGCCCTTATTAATAAAGGGATCACCAAGCTTACATCAACTAATCAAAATCAAGGTACTAATCAAGGAAGTGGCCAAAACCAACATCCAATCCAAGTGCAAGCATTACAACCAGCACAAGCCAATAATCAAGATATGACAAAGCAATTAATTTACAATAGAAATGTTGTGGGTAATGGAGTAATCGAGTCACGTCATGTCCAAAAAGTGAAAACATCATCTGCACCACCTTTTTAGCTTCCTCCTACCCAATAACCTCTCCAACCAATATTTCAAGCATAATAACCAAGACTTATGTAACAAATGCAACAACCTTTACCATTATAAATACCTCCTCCAAAGAGAATTGTGCCTATGTGTCATGTCTTTAGTGACCTAGGAGAGCCTAATGAGGCTATATTTTGAAAACTTACCATTGTTAATCTGATTAGATGGCCTATATCAAAGCATTATCCACAAGGCATTCCTTATCCTGATTGGTACCATGAAAATGAATTCTGTGAATATCATCAGTTCAACGGGCATAATCTATGAAGATGTGTATAAATCAAGCATTTGATTGAGAATATGTTGGAAAATGGGGAGATAACATTGGATAATGGTGCTTCCACCTTGAATCAAACTCTTAAGATTTATCAAAACCCTTTCCCCAACATAACACATAGTAGCAACATAACAATTATCAACAACAACACTTGCTAGTGCAATAACCAAATCAATAGTATGAAAATCAAAGGCCAAACCAATAGAATCAACATAATCAACAATAAAACCCACAATGTCATAATAATGGACAAAACCAAGGTCAAAATGGTAACAACCAACAAACCTACCATGCAATTGCACATGACTACAATAGGGTTATAGGTCATATTATAGGGGGCAGCATTAATACCATCTCTATTAATCCTAGACTGAGCACTAATCAATATAGACCATTGATAAATGATACCACTCAACCAAATTACATGGATGATGCTTCTTTGACTTGGGACTGCACATAAGCAAACCAAAAAATCAAGACTCCCACTTTTGGACCATATACCGATAACTCACCCTTGTCACATGACCACATACAAGTACACCAACAACTAAGACTTGTCCTATCTAGTCCCAAACCATTCCCAACATTTGTTAGCATTTATGGTCCAACATCTAATCCTAATTATGTAATCACAACTTGGAGGTCAAATATTACTATCTCAGGTCCATAACCATCTACCACATTTCTTGTTATCTAACCAACCATTTAGCCTCAGAATGAACCATTCACCATTGACCAAGACAAGAAGTTTGATATTGTGAAACAATTTTAGAAGACACCAGCATAAATTTCTATTTTAGATTTACTGTGAATGTCAACAATCCACAAGAACATTTTAAATGAGTTTTTAACCCAATCCATTGTTGCCAGTGATATATCCCCTGATAAATTTCAAGCTTTGGTTAGACACCTAGCTCTGGCCAACAAGTCACATTCAACCAAAGTGATATGTCTTCCTTTGGCCTGCTCCATAATAATCCATTGTACATATAAGTTTATATAAAATGGCATAAAGTGAAATGTGTCCTTATAAACAATGGATCAGGCCTCAACATAGTGTCTCTAAAGCTCATCGAGCTTCTTGGGTACACAATGGTAGATCTCCAACTAGAATTGATAACTATCAAAGCCTATGATAATCAGGAAAGAGAATCACAAGGCACCATTAGCTTATCAGTTATCATTGGGCATTTGACCCATGATACACTTTGCCATGTGATTGATCTTGAGTTGTCATATAATATATTTCTATATAGGCCTTGGTTATATGAGATTCGTGTAGCCCTGTCCATGCTGTACCAATATATCAAGTTCTCCCAATCAAGGATGGAAGTGAATATTATAGGAGATTTACACCCATATAAACACTATAAACATTTTGACGCTGAGTTTTAAAGTTACAATTACCAATACGACATGAATCCAAGTTTCAATTAGGATAAAGGAAAGGCCATACTTATTGATCCTCCACAGGATAATTATATAGATCCTAATACCTTGTATTACCTTTCCCACATGCCACCTCCTGAAGCTTCTAATCATTTCACCATTTCAGATAATGTCCCGAGGGATTATGTGACCCATGATACCTTCCATATTGCCAATCTTCCTTGGCATCCAAAGACCTTTAGGTGACCTAAAAATACCCTACACATGCATTAACAAAAAAAGAACAAAGATAAGGGACCTATCATGTTTGTACTAGCATCCGGCCTGGAACTAGACCCTCTTGAAGGGGGGATGAATCATGGTTGTACAATGACAACCAAGATGATTATTATAAAAGTGTAAAGTATCCTATTCCCAAGAGGATCATGGACCATCAATATTATGAAGGAAGAGGCCTCAGACTAGATCAACAAGGAACCATTGAGCCAATTTCCATGACTAAGTACAAAAGACCCTATGGACTTGGATTTAAACTGCCTGGGGGTGACCCCATATATCTTATTCAAGTTTCATCACTGATGGCTAGTGATGATGATGTTGATAGTGAAGCAAAGTTTGATCATAGCCTCACCTTTAATGACCTAGCTAAGACTAACCTATTTGATAACAATGCCATATGTACTCTTACCCCAATCATTTGTCAAAACCCATTGCCATTATACTATCCCCAACTGATAGATTGGGACCAACAAGAATCCAAATTGTCAATTGATGAGTTTTATAATGATGAGGCATTCTATGATTTTTTAGGCCTTAGAGACAACGTTTCATTAGGAGATAATAAATCAAGGTTCTTAATTACATTAGATCCTGAAGCCTATTTTGGAGAGCGGGTGAACACCCTTAGCCAAAAATAAATAATTAAAACATTGAGGTCCCCAAGTGAAAACATCTTTGAGGTGATTTTTAACTAGGGAAAGAGTAAAGATAAAGGTTAGTCTAGCATTGAAAACCTATTTTAGGCACCATTAGATAGGGGTGTTCATTCTTCTTCGAATTTAGACCAAGAGACCACCAATGATGAACTTACCTATGGATCCAAGTTTAATTTTATGCAACAACATGTATTTGATTGAATTCTTCAATAATTTTTTACTATTTTGTCACATGGTCAGATCTCCCATTGGGTGACTCAGATTCATCATGCCTAAGAGACGTTGAAGAGCAAGTCCTAACAGAGGATCCTGATATAGTCCAAAAATTCAAGTCTTTGCCTACTATCCTAGAAGATGGTTCAACCCTTATAGTCGAAGATACAATAAAGGTAAACATCAGGACTCTATCAGACCTAAAATGGATAAAATTAGGTGCATCCCTTACTAAGAAGGAATGTGAAGTCTTTACAGCTCTGTTGAGAGAATTTATAGATATCTTTACATGGGCTTATTCTAATATGCTAGGTTTGGGCCCCACCTTGATTCTGCACCACCTTGTGGTCAATCCTGATGCCACATGTTGAAACAAAATATACGTAAGATGCATCCTCACATTGTTGTCTTGGTAAAGAAAGAGTTATAAAAGCTCTTAGAAGTAGGATGTATTCAATCCATTGACTACTCATAATGGATATCTAATGTTATACCTGTTAGCAGAAAGCTTGAAAGAATTAGAATCTATACTAATTTCTGAGACATAAACAAATATTTTCCTAAGGATGACTTTATATTGCCTAATATTGACATAATCATTGACTCCATGGTAGGTTATGAAATTCTTTCACTCATAGATGTATTTTCAAGATACAACTAGATCATAATAGCACCAGAAGACCAACATAAAATAGCATTCACCACTCCATGGGGAACATTTTGTTATCAGGTAATGTCATTTGGTCTTAAAAATTATGGAGTGACATATCAAAGGACTGTGACTATCATATTCCATGATATGATGCATGATATTATTGAAGACTATGTCGATGACATATTGGGAAAATCCAAAATCAGGGCTAACCATCTAGTAGTTCTACATAGGATATTTAAAATATTGTGGGAGTATAAAGTCAAACTCAATTTAAAGAAATGTGTGTTTGGAGTAACCTTAGGAAAGTTACTTGGCTTCATTATGTCTTGTAGGGGCATTTAAATTGATCCAACCAAAGTCCATGCTATAATCAAGATGCCACCACCAACCAATTTGAAGTAACTCCATAGTTTGTAGGGCAAGATCTAATCAATCTGATGCTTCATCTCTTAGTTAGAATATAAGTGTCATCCATTTACACATCTTCTGAAGAAGGGAGTTGCATTTCATTGGGATGACCATTGCCAAACAACTTTTCAATAACTTAGGGACTATCTAGTTAATCCACCTCTTTTGTTACCTCCTATGCCATAAAGGTCATTCTTGTTGTATCTATCAGCTACTGACAATGCCTTGGGGGCACTTTTGGCTCAACGTGATAACAATGGAAAATATCATGTAGTATACTACTTAAGTTGTACTTTGGTCACATATGAACACAATTATGCACCTATTGAAAAAACTTATCTAACCATGGTCTTCACAGCTAAGAAACTATGCCATTACATGTTGAACAATAAGACCATGGTCATTTCAAAATTAGATCCACTCAAGTATCTACTAGCTAAAATAACTTTACAAGATAGAATTCCCAAATGGATCATGCTTCTTAGTAAGTTTGACATAGAGTATGTCAATCATAAGGTAATCAAAGGATAGGTCCTTGTAGATCAACTTGTTGAAGCACCCGTTGTAGACACAAAGCCACACACATTTCATTTTCCTGATGAATCCATAATGACTGTCATTGACACACCTCTTGGGGAGAATCACTGGAAGCTATATTTTGATGGTTCATTTATTGCACATGGATTAGGGGCAGTTCTCTTATTTATTACACCACAAGGGGATCTAATCCCTAAATCATTTAGAATCAATTTTCCTTATACAAACAACATGGTCAAGTATGAAGTACTTATCACAGGACTTTGATAGGTAGTACAATGGAATATATATCATCTACAAGTTCATGGTGATTCTCAATTAATCATTAATCAGGTGACAGACCATTTTTATACCAAATATGACAAGTTGGTTCCATATAAGGCTATGGTCGATACCCTAAATTAGAAAATTACAAATATCCAATTTGAGCATATACCAAGGGCTAGTAATAGAACTACAAATACCATGGCTATTATTAGCTCTCTGATTCGACAAATAGATAAAACTAGAGAATATCAATTCTTTGTTGAGAATTTATTTGCATTAGCTCTTAAACATTCAACCATTGTAATGATTTGTGATATTGTTGGTCCTAATTCTATCTAGTACTCAAACATTTACAACTACATTCATGACCAAGTTCTACCACCTAACCTATCTCGAAAACAAACCAAAGCCTTTATTCATCATTCCACTCGTTATACTCTACTCGGATCTACCCTTTAACGCCATAGTTTTGATAGAACTATGCTTCATTGTTTAACTTCAGTAAAGTCTACACTAGCATTAAGAGAAGTTCACGAAGGAGTATGTGGAGCTCATTCTAGCAAGGTAGTCCTATCCAAAAATCTCTTATGTATTGGTTATTATTGGCCCATGATGGATGCATATGCAAATGTAAAGAAGTGTGACAAATGTCAATGGCATGCTAATCTGATTCATGCCCCATCACAAACTCTAAAACCAATGTTGACACCATGGCCATTTGCTACATGGGGACTTGACCTCAGTGGGAAGATCAACCCCACTTCATCTAATGGCCGTAAACATATCCTTTCTACCACTAAGTATTCAACTAAGTGTGTTGAAGTTATACCCCTCACATGATTGGAAAGTAAATATCCAAATTTATCTTCAACATCTCATTTAACGCTATGGTATCCCCTCTGACATTATATTTGATAATGGAGGATCATTCAAAAAAAAAGATGTAAACCAGCTATGTATCAAATATAAACATCACATTATATTTTTCTATAGCATATTACCCTCAAGGTAATGGCCAGGCTGAAGCATCAAATAAAACCATTGTCAATATTCTCAAAAATATTATCAATGATTCTAGTCATGATTGACACCTACATATATTCCCTACCCTTTGGACATATCATACCAATCATCGTACTCCCATAGGAGCCACTCCATACTCACTTGTTTATGGTAATGAGGCCATCCTTCCCATTGAGGTCAAGTTACCTTCACTATGTATATCTTTCAAACATGTCCTAGATGATCATGACTATCGAGTAGCTCACCTGCAGAAGCTAGACTTGATTGATGAAAAATGCACATCTACACTCAATAATCTTTAGGCATATCAGAACCACTCAAAAGCCACTACAATTAGCATGGCAAGTATAGAATATTTAAACTTAGTGATCTTGTTCTTAAAGAATACCATGGCTGAGAAGAAGCATAAAGGTAAATTCAAACCAAAGTAGATAGGGCTTTTCATCATTACTATATATTATGGATCAAGAGCATACAAGCTTACCACACCAGATGGAGATGAACTTCCTAACCTGATGAATATTATTCACCTCAAGTGGTACTATGCTTGAGCACTAAGGTGCTGTTTGTAAGGACCATTTCATGTTGTGTCATTTTATCACTATTTTTCTTTATAAAAATTTCATTCTTATTTATCCTCTTAACCGTATCCACTCTACATTTTTGATCTATCAACCAAATGTGTTCTAAAGCCTAGCTTGTTTGACCTTGGTTTTTTCCATTTGTTACGCATTTTCATCATCGAAGAAGTTGATCAATTTTATTAGTTGTTTTAAGTACTTCAAATAGAGATCATATTTTGGAGAAGTATGATAGAAGTTTTCGTAGTTGCATCCTTCATTTATTATTACTTTTTTATCACTAGTCTTGATACTAATTATAATCATCTTTGGGAAAATTAGTACCATTGATCTATACCATTATGTCCTAGTTTAACCACTTATGGGAAAACTAGGGGAAACATTTGTTTATTGAGCCTTGACATACCAACTTGCCACTTTATTTTTACCATACTGTGCCTTTTTGCCAACTGTGCTTATTTTGTTTGAATTGACTGCTACACTAGTTAAATTCCTCCACTGTAAGGGTAGAATTACAATGACTTTAGGTCCTACTCTAGGCAATGCTCGATACTTTTTAAGGTTAGCTCAGTCAGCTCCTTGCCACGTTCTCACCATTTTATGAGCAACCTAAGTTTGAACGATCTCACCATTTTATGAGCAACGTAAGTTTGAATGCTCTCGCTATTTTGTGATCTTCAACCATTTAGTGTCTCGTCATTCTTGATCAACTTGAGATACTTCAAAAAATTCTTAAAATATTTGTAAAATCATTAGAAAAAACCAAAAACATTGACCTTTTTATGTCTTAAGGATTCTGGGAACCCTTACTAAGTTGTAAGCAAACCACTTGTCACTTAGTTTCCCCATCCTTTTTGGCCTTTTTTCTCATGCACTTGCCATTTTACAAGACCATTATTATTCTTCTATCACATCCATTATGTTTGTTTTCATCAGTTATCACATTCTTCCTATTTCTTGGGAGAACTATATTTGGCTTGAAGTTTTTTATTGGATATTATATGCATGGAACTATGTAGGTAGCATCTACTTGCCTAGTGCATATGGAGATAGCTTGGCCACCTCCTTCCTTTTTCTTTTATTCCCTTATTTTGTTCATTTGTTAAGTTGTCACCTATTTTTTAGGGGCAATGTTCATATAGTTTCTATTGCATTGTTTGTTTGTTTGTTTATTTTTGCTTATTTTGTTTATTTGTCTACTTATTTATTTGCTTTTAGCATTGTTGCCTTGATTCAATTTATGTGTGTTCATTGGGTGATTACTTACCCACACTTATACTTAAATCCATCCATATTCATATGTTTACATTATCATCATGGTTTCTATCATTGGTGCATTATTTTTTATTGAGTATTGGATTTGGAAGTCAGTCCTTATGCATACTTTGGCCAAGTCCTCATGATGTTATACCATGATACCTACCAACACATGCTACAATAAATCTCAGCTTCAAAAATTCTATTCAATAATGGAGGCATCGACATCTCTTTGGCACTAACATCCTGATTCAATCCCAATCATATCATAAATAGAGTAATTAACCATGAAAGAGTTTACACTTTTATTAGTTCGAATGAGCATCTCCATACTAGTAAATTGTTCCAATTCATCATTACTCTTTGTGTTAGTTATCATCATTCTGGGTCAATTTTATCATATTTGCCATAATCGAGGTCTAATGATTATAACTGCATATGGACAAATCAATGTACACCATACCACTTGTATTTCTCAATGATTATAATCACCTTTGGGAAAATCATCATGTTGTCACCACTTTAATTTTTTTACCCATACAGGGGCACATTGTTATCTTGTTTGTCTATCTTAACTGGGGAAGCTCCATGTTCTCAATGATTATAATTGCCTTTGGGAAAATAATTATCTTATCATACCATATTGCCACTATGAGGGTACAATGTTTATAACTGCCTTTGAGTAAACCATTGTACACCATCCCAATTACATTCTCAGTGATTTTGATTACTTTTTCAAAATCATTGGGTTTCACCCCCATTATCTTTCCTTTTTTTGATCCCCTCATTTCGCTTCTTATCGAGGGACCATTTGCTGATCTACTTGTGCCAACCATTCCCTCGAGGGGAAAAACCATCATACAGTTAGTTTATTATCATTGTAGTTATAGGAATACAAAAAAATCATTCTTTGAGAATAAATTATTATGTTTTTAGCTTTCAATGCCTTCCCAAATAGGGCCAAACTATAGACACCTAAATCTGGCCACTGATGACCTCTAATCAGGGTTTCAACCAATTTCCACCAAAATGCAAAAATTAATCTAAAAACACTAAAGCACATTAAATCAGTTTAAATTGACATATTCAAGTGCCAATTTTGTCTAGGGTATCACTAAATGGGGCAATGTAATTTATGAGCCAAATAACTTTGATCAGATCATTTTGAGTCAAAATGCCAATTTTGTACCTGGGTGCTCTTTTCTATCAATTTTTTTAATGAGATGCATGTATTTGTTAATTTATGTTGGAAACATCCTAAATGAGATAAAGGATCTAATGAATCTGATATTTACTTTTAATTTCAATCTAGTCAAATTTTAGACCAATAACAAGGCATTCTGATCAATTTGAGTAATTTGTGCACAAAGTGCTTAATCATGCTTAAGAGGTAATTAATCCAATTCAAGGCTTAATTAATAATTCCATGAAAACTTGTTAAAAAATTGTTTTTATAAATGAATATTGAATAATTGCATCATCAGGTGACCTCATTTCTTGGGAAGACATCCCTAGGCCATAAATGCCACAAATATCAAGATTATGGGTCTTACATGCCTCTTTATTACCTCCGATGTCTAATTAATGTCCCTTATTCAAAATTCATGATGAGGATAATTATGGATTTTAATTACATAATTCAATTAATCCATGACCACACATCTCAATCTTGAGATGGATGGTCATAGTTGATTTTAGTCATTTTTAAAAATCTATAAATAGAGAAGCCATAAACATCATTTTTAAGCTTAATTTGTGAAAATTTATCATGTCAAATTGATTCCAAGAGCTCTCACATGTCAAATTTATGATGTCAAAATATTGAGCCAAGCCAAGCCAAAGCCACAAGGTGCCAAGGAGAAGAGGAGATAGTCAAGCCTCCTTTGATGAAGACTTCATGAGCACAAGCTGAACAAGCCACTAGAACAAGCATTTGGAGCATCCAAGGTGAAATATTCTTGTTTTTCTATACTTTTTAGTTGTGTTTTTCATTTGTTTTTGTTATTAAGCTCGCCCTAGTAACTAGGCCTAGAGATGTATGCTAATTAGTGTGTTTTTATCAATTTATTTATATTTTTGGACTAACACAATACTAATCACCTCTCTTGAGTCAAATTTCTAGTTTATAACATGATGACACACACCATGCAAATCAAACATATGAAATGACAATGTATATCAAACATTACTGTAGCTAAAGTTTTCATATGATTATTTAGATCGATCAATTTCATACCACACCACTTGATCAAATTATCTATTGGTGGTACCACCTAGACTAGTGGAATCCATGTCACTACATATTAGTATCATCAACATGGTTTCTAAAAGAAGCACATATAACATAGTATATAACTCAAAGATTCCTACAAATTATATCCTCCATGCAATAATATCACATCACATGCTAAATAAAGATAAAACAAAGTATACCCATAATCATCTACGCATGAATGAGTCTTACACTAAAATTAATCCAAAACTGGAAAACTATGACCACTACTTATACCATTTAGATAAAACACACAATAAACTATATGTTACTATTACTACAATAAGATCAAAGTAACTACACCTCAAGATAACACATATTATCTTAGTCTGGTGTTCTTATGAATGACTACTAATTTATCCATAAATAGTCATGCAAAGTAGTCATAGATACATGGAAGCATATGATTTTAATCAAGCAAATATGTAACAAAGTAAGACATACAAATGCACATAAGTATTTCTTAACATTGTTAACACTTCCAAGATTGTATGTAGCATAAATGACATCCTACCAAATATTACAACACATACTATTCAAGTAAGAAGCAACACAAATACATTTATGTAACTGTGGGTCTAGATATAAAAAATATAGTATGTACCATCTGAGTACCTTTCATATTATAGAAATTAATATGACATCTCATAATATCATAGGTCATTGTGCTTGAGTATCCTACACCAACAAACAATCTTACACCCAAAAAATAAAAATAAAGTAAGTACGAGATTATACCTTCAATGATGATATTTCATACAAGGATTACCCTTCCTCATAATTCAGGCGTTATACTTGTTAATACTACTTTTATATTTGGTTCTAATCACAACTAGGTCTAATTTATATTCTTTTAATATGAAACAAACATGTTAATAATAACAACAATTTTAAATCATTAATTATAACTTGGTTTGCACATTTTTCAAGACATATATAAAGTTATTATGCATTTATAAGGCTTCTTCAATGCTCTAATGAACCCTGAATTTACTTAAATATCATTTTGTTTAATACTAGGGCTCAACATAAAACTTGTTCCTACTCACAACGTTCACAACACTGTCTTCCAAATTCCACTATATTTCTTTTCTTTTATATCTAAGTTTATTTGGAAAGTCAAACCCTCTTGACTATATGCCATCCAAAATTAAATATAGTCTATTAAATTAGACTTTACCCTTATACATAGTTTAAAACTCAATAAAAGGTTTTATCAGTTTGTGTTTAAACTAGTCACCATCTGATAAGATTAGAATGCTAATTAATCAGAATACAATTTAAACTGGTAATGCAGTTCAAAAATCCAAGGCAAAATTATAGTTCCACCAAACATTCGATCTTGCATTAAAGAGAAAACATACTTTCCTAGGCTAACTTAATTCCTCTGAGCATTTTGATTTTTAATAATTTATATCTTACTACTAAATTTTTTAACTCAACTTTATTATTTTAAACTCCGCATTCAATACCCCCAGTCAGCGAATTTAATAAATAAACTTAGATTTTATCTAACAATACATAGTCACTTCTATTTACACTTAGCAATCCATTTTATCTAACTTGGTGTTTTTAATTATCATGGATATTATTTTAATTACCATGCATAGCATTTTTATTTATAAGATGTGGCATTTCCAAAGACGTGACTTGGATATTTCAAAATAAGACTTCTGTTATCTAGCGTTTCACAACTATATACTCAAGTTTTTAATACATAAAACTAATTCATTTTTAAATTCAATGATTTAATCAAATGGCTGGGTACTTTAATAAGTAGATGGCCATTTCATGCCAATTATTGTTGAGCATTTTATATTCTGACTTCAACATTATAATATTATGGCTTAACATTACAAAATTAAGACTCAAAGATATTATATATATATATATATATATAAAAAGTGTTCTAAATCAAACTCAACAACTTCCTAATAGACTACAATGATTTAATTCTATTCAAAAGTCTTAACAATCCTCGCAGTAAATAGGGCACTATAATATTATATGTATTCTGCAAACTCAAATATGAATCGAGCGTTTCAATTCAATGATATGGCATTGGAATAACAAACTAGGAGTTTCAGCTTTACATAGCTTGGCATGGTGTTTTAGCTTAATACTTTAGCAAATTCCTTTCATAAAAATACCTAGTAATTTCTTTTAAAGCTCAATGTTTTATTTAGTTAACTTAGCCTTATTTCAAATATGATGCTTCTACCCTATAAATTAGCAACTTCATCTAAGTATGCTCAGCTAATTGGATTTTAAACACAATGATTTTATAGTCAATTTTATATTTTATATACACGTCCTATTTAATTATATAAATACACAACCTAAACATAGTGGGACATAGCACTTTACTAGTTTCCACATGATCTTGATAATATTGAAGCTCGGCTTCTAATAGACTTTTAAAAATTGAAACATTTATATTAAAACAATATTGAACATAGTTGTATAAGGTAACACATGTTAATATAAACATCATACAAGTATGAGAAAGATTCACAATTTAAACAATGCGGTTTCCAAAGAATAAAACACAGACTTAGGATGTTAATGCAACATTAAGAAAACATATGTTGCCCATAAATTTTTATAATATACTTAAATCAAGACTATGAAACATTGTCCATATAGCTAAGGTATAGTTTTGATGTACAAAAAAATGCAGGGTTTTATATAAAACATTACCACAACTAGATCATCACATAGTAATATAAATTAAAACACTGCTATATTTAATATTATACAACCATAAATTAAGATGTTGCCTCTAGTCACTATACAGGTTTATAAAGGAATAACATATAGCCACTGAAAGAGGGATGCAAGTCAGAGCCATGTAGTCTCATCAATTGGTAACTCAGGTTTTTAATTGAAAATATTTGTCCAATTAGTGGGATACATGTTTAAGATAATTCTATGTTACTATATTGAAATGGAATGCTTGCTCAAATTAATTACTCAGGTATAAAACAAAACATAACCAAAAGAAAGTGAGACGCAGGCTAGGTGAATTTGAAATACGGTCTAATACAAGTATTTGCTGACCATTAAAACTATGTAGACTTTTATAAACAATTCACATGTTTCTATAAATTAATACACATGTTTAAAAACATACATATACTGCACATATAAAGGAAATTTATAGATTCATACAGGTAAATTCAAATGATGAATACACCCTTTTTTCATCCATTCTTTCTCTTTTTCCCATCAACTACTTGCTTTTTTTTTTTGTGTCTTTCCTTCACAAAATTCTCTTTTATTTATAAATCACTCCCCCTCAATTTTTTGCACTGCTCCTTTACATGAAACTCTCTATTTTTGATTAATCCTATGCATGACATAGTTAACTTAACTCTAATTTTATTTAATCCTAAACAAAAACATGCCATTTAATTTACCAAGCCTATTTCCATGTTCTTAAGAAAATAACTTAAGTTGACTCAATAATCTATTTCTTGATTTTCAAATAAATTTTTGCATGGATATTCAAGATTACATGAACTCTACTTCTAAATTTATTAACTTCTGTTAATTTCCTTTCTTTCACTTTAGTTTATCAAATCAATGTTAAAACATTCTAATTAACTAGGATAATAATGAAAACCACTTTCTTAATTTCTAAATAAATGTCATGCATAATTTTAATTTTAAGAAAATAATCTTTACAAAGATAATTATGTCATTACCTTTTATTTGTTAGATAATCATATAATAATACTTTTATTGTAATTAATAATTATTTTTTGGATTAATATTCAAAAATCAAATCAACTAGAAAAGAGATCTAATGCATACTAACATTTCTACATAAATAACATTTAAATCTAATGTGCGTGTGTGTAGGGTCACTAGCATTTTTTCCTGATATTTTTCTCAATCATTCCATCTAGCTGATCCTCTCTGATGGTGCTCTTCCTCATCAATCTTTGAGGGTAGGACCTATCTTGCATCCACCTTATAATAAGTAGGTAGTTAGTCTGACTCATTATATATATCAACCAACGATGCTAAGCTAACAAATATACATCTTCAATGTACATAATTATCAAAATATAACTGTCATACAATGTATACTAATCAACAATATCATTATCTCATACCAATATATGTCAAAATGTTCAAATCAAAGCAATGGTAATAAGAGATTAACCATACTAATCCATGAATTTAAAGGTTATTAATTATTAGGTGAAATTGAGATATGACATTTTTCAATCTGGGTTCATGCCCTTGTCAAAGATATATTGTTGATAACTTGTAGAGGTCAATTTTATGTGTGAAAGACTTGCAATTATCAAAACACTAGTCTTGCACATGCACTAACTAATAATTAAATAACAAGAGAGAATAAAAATAGGTTAATAAGGATAGTCAAGTTGGCCTCAAAAACTTCTTATAACTAAAAACTTCCTACATAACCCAAATGGGCCTCAAGCCGATGTAGATCTCCCTCCTAGAGTGATTATGTGATATGTGATGATGAGACTAGAATACTTTAGTTATATGAATAATATAAATGCTTGACAATAGATGCCCTTGACCTGAAATAAATAATATTCAAACTTGGCTATGGATTATTAGAAAATATCAAAATTGAAATTGAGAAAATAGTGTTCTTTTGGTTAATGTGCAATGTTTTTTGTAAGGTCCTCTTAGGTGAAGTATTAAATAGCTTTGATGTGATTTTATAGGATAATATTTCAAATATTTTCACTAAACGACCTTTCCAAAAGAGTGGGAGAACAATTATGAACCATTTTAAATTCAAAAAGTAGTTGTTGGAATTATTTGGACAAGGGCACACTAGGGGACAAGGCCACACCGTGGGATTATCTGCCTAGTGAGGACTTGTCTCAGAAGGTCAGAAACTTATTAAACTTGATGAAAAGGATATGTGAGTAGAATGAGGATGATTAGAGCTAAAATGGGGATGTCTCTATGATGTTTGCAGTGCTTACAAGACAATGAAGTCTCTCTTATAAATTGTGAGTTAATGAAATGATGGATAGACTAAGGGTAAGGATGCTAAGAATAAATATTTTCAAGCACTTAATGATTAATTTTATATTTTTACAGAAGCCATCGCATGAGATATAGAGGATAAATAATGCAACCCTTAATACCACACCCATTGTGTGCCTTCATGATCATATGTATATTGAGAACCTAATGTATATTGCATCCTTGAGGTGCTTCGATGGTCAACATGTAGTCAGATTACTGAGACGACACATCAATTTCACCTACTTAAAGGTAGTCAAGGAGGTAAAATTTTTATTTTATTTTATCATATTAGTAGTCAAGTTCTTAAATTTATTTTATAATTTATTAAGTTTTATAATTTATTGGTTTTTAACCTTATTGTGTAATTACATATCCCCATCTTCCATGTCAACTTCCTCGTAACCTTGTCAATATTTTTCACATCAATTTAAATGACACAACACCACCCCCAAAAGTCCTGAAGAGGTGTTTCCTACAATGTTAAGTGGGATATAGATTCTTCACCGAATTATAAGGAGGATCGACCATCTCATTTAATAATATAGGAGTACAAAATTGAGAGTCGGTTAATCTATAGGTGAGATTGTATGTCAATGATAAAATAAAAATATAACACGATGCTTAGCACAGGTCAATATTAGTTTGGTTTTTTTTTAAAATTTAATCAACTATTTTAAGTTCTTAACTTTTTATTTTATTAAAATTTAATTTTTTTAAATTACTTTAATTTCATTATTTTATTTCTGGTGCTTTAAAAAAAAAATTATCTTACAAGTTAAAAACTTGTTTGCATAATATTACAACCTTGAATTGAAATGTCAACCAATTAAGCATAAAAAATGGTTAGTTTATTCTATTCAAAATGAGTTTGGTTGGGACTACTATGATGTGAGGATTATTGAAACATTTATGACAAAGGTGCTTAGGAGGATGAGACAAAATATATGGTTATGATAACATAATTTATGACAAATTTAATGTGTAGGATAAGTGCAGATGTAATATGCATGAGTAGAGAGTTATTCGACAACTTCCAGGGATGGATGTAGGTATGTGGAAAATACAATGTAAAAAGTGGTGCAAACAAAATATAGAACACAATGATGATTATTTCAGAGAAAAGAATAAAGATGTATAAAAAGAAGACAACAATGATATATGGTTGAGTTACAATTTAGTGCTTAAACTTTATTAAAAAAACTTCTCAGAATAAAAGACATGTTATGTATTTAAAGTTCATAACTTTTTTCTTTTGTAAATTTATAAATTATTTTATATGTAAAATCATAATTTTGTGATAATATTACTTATATTAAATAATGTTTTATTTTTAAAAAACTATTTTTTAAGAGAGATTACTTAAATTAAAATCTAATTACCTCACAAAAGTAAATTGGACTAGAAAGTTATGGTGAGTCATTTTTTTAATAAATTATTTCAAATATTAAGGCACCAAAATATTAAATAATGAATAAATGAAAATGAAGTGTAATTTTTTCAATGTTTTATTCAAATTTTTAAAATAAACAATAATTGAATTATATAAATATATGTATATTTAAATCAAAATTTTCTTAATTAAATTGTTATAATTAAAAAGAATCTAATCTATCAAAGTCATTAAGAAAATGATCTAATCCATCAAAATGTTTAAGAAAGTGACCCTGGTTCTCTCTATTCTAATATGTCCATATATAATATAGCAAATATTTATTAATAAAATTACAATTGGTATTTCTTTTTACAAGTTGTATACTAAATTATAAATAATGAATTGCAACTTACTTTCTATCATATAAATAAATATTTTCATTTAAAATAAAATACATTTTATTAATTTTAAAATCTATATTTTCAAATATTAGAATATAATTTCAAAAAATCCTAAACTTTCTTTTATTTCTCTCAATATATATTTTTTAAGAAAGTTTTTATATATTAAATTTATCTAATACCTTTTTTCAGTCTATTAGTCATTCCTAATATTTATTAAATATTAATATCTAAAATAAAATAAAATAAAATAAATCTACAACTTAGTCAACTTTTAAACACAATTTTAAAAATAGACTTTGTTGTTTGTCAACAAACTTGATAGACATTTCACATTCAGCACTCACAAAATAGTATTATTCTCACAAACTGAAGTCATTAAAGAGGAAAAGAACGCAATTTGCTCAAAACAATTAAAAAAATGAGTCAACATGTTCTATTCTAGGCAATTTTTTTCCGACTTTTTGGGCATCAGAATCAAAAAGAAAACAATCAATCAACCTGAATATCATCCACACTGCAGATATGCTTTTTACAACTGCTCCACACTAAGAATCTATTGACTTTCTTCTGTACAATTTTTAGTTTTCTAGATTCTTTTTTGTTCGTTGGTACGAGTGATTGTGGGGAAATTTGCTCCTTTGGTTGTGGGGAAATTTGCTCCTTTCTCCACCAACCCCCCGTCTGGTAGATTAGTTAAATTGGGTGATTACTCTTTTGAAGTGAACATGTATGAATAGTTGAAATGATTTTTAACATATTTAATTTTTGTTTTAAATTTAATTATAAGCGTACATTGGACCCGAATATCAGTAGCTGAAAAACAATTTCGATATTCTCAGTTGGTTGTGACTGAGCGTAAAAGTTTTCTCACAGCGGAAAGGTAAGTTGAAATGCTCCCGTGCTGCTTTCGATGCTTCCCACCACCATCGTCATCCTCTCAAACCTCTATTTAACACACCCTCCTTCCACACATTTTTTCATTACAATTTCCTACTCTTCAGTCCCCTGTCGTTAGGCCTCTCAGAGTCTGTGTTTGTGGTAAGGTTGACATAACTTGTCACTGCATTAGTCTTAACTATAGCACTGAGCACCCACACTGTTTTATGTTTGCTGCAGGAACAATGGCTCTAAAACAACTTTTTCTGGTGGCTTTTTTCTCCGTAGCCAGATTTGGATTTGCCCATGGCTGGACAAGTGCTCATGCCACATTTTATGGGGGCGGGGATGCATCCGGCACGATGGGTAAGTGTTTCGATTTTTTTTATTCACGCATTAAACGGAAATCAGGGGTTTTCTGTGTGTATTAACAGGGGAAATTTGTGTTGTATGATGCAGGTGGTGCGTGTGGTTATGGAAATCTGTACAGCCAAGGATATGGCACCAACACAGCAGCTCTGAGCTCTGCTCTCTTCAATAATGGTCTCCGCTGTGGATCATGCTATGCAATTAAGTGCAACGACGATCCACAGTGGTGCCTTCCCAATACAATTGTGGTCACTGCTACCAACTTCTGCCCTCCAAACAACGCACTTCCGAACAATGCAGGGGGGTGGTGCAATCCTCCACTAGAGCATTTCGATCTGTCGCAGCCTGTCTTCCAGCACATTGCAAAATACAGGGCGGGAATTGTCCCTGTTATGTACCAAAGGTTTGTAATTGTCCCTCAATTTCCATAACAGCTGTTCTTATAAACTCTGGAAGCGGCTATTCATCATGCACAGATTCCTTACCCTGTAGGAAAAGTGGTCGTCTGGGCTTTTAACTCCTTGACCTTCTGTAGCCCATTCTACTCCCTTACCAACCAGGCTGTGTGGGGTGTTTCAAATATGTGGGTCGGTAGTTTGTATTGCCGACCAGTCCATTAAAATTATAACGGACAACGATCTACCTGCCTGAAACAGTGACCAGGCAGCAGTCCAGGGCATTTTTACAACATGAGTTAGCCTCTTCCTATAACTTTGTAACTTAGAAATGAGGCCATATTGATTTCTCTAAACTTCTAAACTTAGAAATTTGGCCATATTGATCTCTCTAGACTTCTAAGCTTTTTAACGTTTAAGGCCAGTTGTTTACAAACAAATTTGTCAACAATAATGTCAATTTTAATTTTTAGAATAATTGTGTAAATTTTTCCCTTCGACATTTCAGATTTCTGTAGTGATCTTTCCTCAAGAAATAGAAGAAATTGAATGTGAAATAGTAAAATAAGCCTTCATAAATAACAGTAAGGAGACAGATTTTATGGAGGCTTCTTTTACTGTTTCAGATTCAATTTCTTCTATTTCTTGATGAAAGATTTGACAAGATTTGACAATTTAAGGGGAAAAATTTATACAGTTATTCCACAATCCAAGATTGATTTATATGGACTGTGAAAGCATTAAATCTTTAAAAAATTAATATGGTTTATCTCGTCTGGTTGTCGCAGAGTGCCCTGCCACAGAAGGGGAGGACTCCGATTCAGCATAAACGGCCACTCATACTTCAACCTGGTTCTCATCACCAACGTTGGCGGAGCAGGGGACGTCCACGCAGTTTCCATAAAGGGCTCCAAGACTGGTTGGCAATCTATGTCTCGCAACTGGGGCCAAAATTGGCAGAGCAACAGCTACTTGAACGGCCAGAGCCTCTCCTTCAAAGTCACCACCAGCGATGGAAAGAGCGTTACCTCATACAATGTCGCTCCGAGCAGCTGGCAATTTGGCCAGACTTTTAGCGGGGCTCAGATATACTAACATGGCTGAAAGCATCATACGATTAGCATATGCAGAGCATTGTGTTTTTGTCTTTTATTTTTCCCCTGTTACCTACCTACACTTGTAGGCTTGTAGCAAAGTGGGCAGCGATATAAGCTTACTATTAGTAGGGCTCTGCAACTATGTCTTCATTTGTCGTGATTAGTGCTCTGCAGCTTCTGAAGGCAACTGCGACACTAAATAGTATTATTAGGGTTACGCGCTTGACAGCGGCGGAGAATCGACACCCGCCCTTCTGTGCTGTGATTTCCCATTATTATAATAGCTAGTTAAAACCGTTGTGCAGGAGCAGAGAATATCTGCTCCTGTGGATGTGTATGGTAACAATTGTATATGTCTTCGACTATTACCATGAATATATAATATTTGTGCTGTTGGGTAAAAATCCTATTACAAGTATACTTTTTCCTGTTAAGGATGGGTTTATGATCTGCATATAAAATAAACGATCTGCCGTTCAGATTATCTTCCAAATCTTCGGCAAACCCATCATTTTAGGGTTATATTGATGGCGTCAACATGGTTGACTGTGCTGTGATTTTTTTATATTACTTCTACCGGTATGATGCAAGAATCGGGAATGCTGA
The DNA here is from genome assembly GCA_037957365.1 of Torreya grandis. Lineage (NCBI taxonomy): Eukaryota > Viridiplantae > Streptophyta > Pinopsida > Cupressales > Taxaceae > Torreya > Torreya grandis. The sequence goes on along the minus strand of JARHVA010001834.1, from coordinate 2,243,333 downwards.
GCTACCTACGCATCACGGCGTCGGAAATAAAAACGATCTTTGCAGTATCGGCGTAGTTTTGGGGGAAAAATTGTGATGAACAACTTTTGCCGCGTTGTCTGAAGTATCAGTTGTATTCGCTTCGAAAATGACGGTGATGTACCCAAATGCAGAAGTTCAATTTCTCAAAATTTCTTTCCGCAGAAGGATTCCGTCCAGAGAGCCGGAGAAAAACAAGTGTGCGGGGGGCGAGGCTTTGAGACAAATGCCTTTCGCTATTCCGTGGGGGAGAAGATTTGGTGCCCATGTTCTTCTGTATGCAAATCCGCCATTGACGTTTTGCCTCTCACATCAACGCGTGGAAGAACACATATATGCACAACAACCGTTCGACCTTAATACCTGGAGATGTACATATATCGCGACGTTTCGATGAAATTTCAATAAAGCCTTTTTCCACCTTTCTTCTTTCTTTCTTTTATTTTATTTTTCTTTCTTTCTTTCTTTCTTTTTTTGATTTTTTTTGGTGGGGGTTTAAATATGGCGGGCTCTTTTTAAGATACTTTTTATTGTAGATATTAAAATATGGAATTATATGTTCGACAGTATCATTTTTGACCTATCTTCATTATATATGATTTGTGCGTACATATATGTTTTCTATTCGTCCATTTCTCACATCCATATGTTTACTATGAGTCTAACCTTCCTATTTTATTGTCAATCATTTACATGGACCTCTCAATCTGTATCAAACCAACTAAATGTTTTACTTAAACATCTCCAAATCATCAGATCCATATTCATGTCTTCTAGACACTAACATCAAACTCTTAATAGTTTCGTCAACAAAATTGACTTGAAGGTGACGTTAGTGACCTTCGCCTAGCGACAATTACTTTTTCAAAATAAATTATTCAAATAGGTTATACCATTCACCAAGTGTGTCAATGGTGTGAAAAATTACCCAAATGGACTCATATAAATACAAACCAAACCCACACTAAGTATTCACTTAACATTGTCTATAAAACATCTATACATTTTGAGAAAATCTATCATATTCTTCTCAAATTACAAATCAGTGGTTAAGAGTCGTCATCAGCGAAGACGAAAACACACCAACCCAAATGAAGAGTGTTGGGGATCAACCAACAATATGATTACACTTATGAAAGCAATAAACCGCGGAATTAAATCAGATAGATAAGTAACTAGAATGATAAATAGCAAGAACAAGAGATACAAGAAACCACCTTGAAAACTTGTATTAAACTCTTTACAGAAGGAATACAATTGAAGAAACTTCTTTCTTCCACACCTCTCTCAGATGCACAAGATCTCTCTCTAGATCTCTATCCCTCAAGAGCTCTCTCTCTCAAGTACAATCAACTCCAACAACCTGGATTGATTCAACTATGTACTGTTCTTCAACATTCACATACAATGAACTACTACAATCACACACTAAGCTAAGAAAATCTAATTCTACATATAGAATTAGGAGACTTGAGCATGCACTTACAACCAACAGTTAAGCCTCTTGAACAAGGGCTCTAAACACAATCTTACTAATAATAGAGACGCGAACTTAAGACTAAGACTTAAACTCATCATGCAAACACTCGGTTCTGTCCTTGAAAATAGCATTCTGGACGCACAGGTAACCGACGCCAGTTCCTGCCTGCTTGCCTGTGACCGACGTCGACCGATCCTCTGTCGATGCCAGCGTCTCTTCAACTACACCTGACTGACGTCGGTCTCTCCTGACCGACGCCGGTGACTGTGTAAACTCAAAACTGTCAAATGCGCTCATATGTGAAGCTTTTAGGCTCCACACCTTAACAATCTCCCACTTGGAGATAAACAACTGCACCAGTACATGTACAACAACATCTTCTAGCTCCTCCATCTTCAACTCAATCATGAAGACCAACAGAAGTTGAATGAAGATTCAACTTCTCCTTTATAACCGGCTTGGTTAACATATCAGCAGGATTCCTATCTGTATGGATCTTCTCCAAATTCAACTCACCATCTTCCAATACCTGTCTTATGAAGTGGTACCTAAGCTGTATGTGCTTTGTTCTTAAATGAAAGGCTGAATTCTTAGCCAAATGGATTGCACTCTGACTGTCACTATACAATCTGCAACTCTCTTGCTCCCTTCCAAGCTCTTCCATGAACCGTGTCATCCATATCATCTCTTTGCTAGCCTCTGTGGCTGCAATATACTCTGCTTCTATAGTTGACAAGGCAACAACCTTCTGCAACTTTGATATCCATCTAACCGCCGTTCCACCTACAGTGAAAACATATCGTGTGGTGCTCCTCCTGCCATCCAAATCACCTACCATATCTAAATCTATATAACCATGTAGAGAAGTATCTAAACCTCCATAACACAAGTGCCTACTGCTGGTTCCTTTCAGATATCTAAGGATCCACTGAACTACTTTCCAATGTTCCTTACCTGGATTGGCCATATACTTACTTACAACACTCACTGCTTGGGTAATATCCGGTCTAGTACACACCATTGCATACATCAAACTCCCTACTGCGGAAGAATATGGAACCTTACTCATGTACTCTACCTCATCATGTGAATTAGGACATTGTTCTTTACTCAACTTAAAATGTCCAGCCAAAGGTGTGCTTACCGGTTTAGCATCCTGCATATTGAACCGTTTCAACACCTTGTCCACATAATCCTCTTGAGATAATATCAACCTGTGATTTTTCCTGTCTCTCTTAATGCTCATGCCAAAGATTTTCTTTGCTGCTCCCAAATCTTTCATAGCAAACATTTGAGCTAATTTCACCTTAAGTTCAGAGATATCCTGCATGTGTGATCCTGCAACCAGCATATCATCTACATACAACAATAGAATAATATATCTACCATTATCCAATCTCTTAAAATACACACAATGGTCAGATTGACACCTACTGTAGCCATGCTCAGTCATAAACCTGTCAAATTTCAAATACCACTATCTAGGAGATTGCTTGAGGCCATACAAGCTTTTCTTCAATCTGTACACTAACTTCTCCTTATCTTTGACCTCAAATCCTTCCGGCTGTTCCATGTATATTTCCTCATCCAAATCTCAATGAAGAAACGTTGTCTTAACATCTAGCTGCTCAAGATGCAAATCCTCAATAACAACCAAAGACAGTACAATCCGTATAGAAGTCATTTTAACAACAGGAGAAAAAATCTCACCAAAATCAATACCTGGATTTTGTGCAAATCCTTTCACTACTAATCTGGCCTTATATCTCATCTATCCATTCTCACCTTCCTTCAACTTGTAGGTCCATCTGTTCTTCAGTGTTCTCTTACCAGCTGGCAACTCAACCAAATCCCATGTTTGGTTCTCTCTTAAGGACTCCATCTCCTCAACCATGCCACGCTCCCACTGACTCTTGGACTCCACCTGTATTGCTTCTTCAAAAATATCTGGTTCTCCACCATCAGTTAGCAATAAATAGAATAATGAAGGAGAATATCTAATTGGAGGCTTACTTACCCTTTCTGACCTCCTGATGGGTGTCTGAGACTCGTTCACAACACGCTGTCCACCCAAATTCTCTGACAGTGACCGACCTCGGTCACCTCCAGACCTGTTACTGGCCGACGTCGGTTCTGCCTGACCGACGTCGATACTTGTTCTGTCGACGTCGGTCTCTGTATGACTGACATCAGTTTCTATTCTACCTACGCCGGTTTCTATCCTACCGACGTCGGTCTCTGTGTTTTCCTGCAAGTGATTATTTCTTTTTTCTATGAGCTCATTTTGGACCGTCACCTCGTCCAATTCACCATTACTCTGCCCAAATTGATTCAGCTTCTTCAACTGATCACTATACATCACTTTTTTATTGAAAACAACATCACGGCTCCTAATTATCTTGTTAGTTCCTAGATTCCAAAATCTGAAACCAAAATCATCTGAGCCATAGCCAATAAATGTGCACCTCATAGACTTAGCATCCAACTTCTTTCTATTTTCCTTATCAACGTGCACAAAGGCTTCACAACCAAAAACTTTGAGGAATGAGAGATCTACCTTTTTACCTGTCTATGCCTCTTCTGGAATTCCACCATCCAGAGCTGTAGAGGGTCCTCTATTAATCAGGTACACTGCAGTGTCAACAGCTTCTGCCCAAACCTCTAAGGGCAAACCGGCATGCAATCTCATACATCTTGCACGCTCCATGATTACTCTGTTCATCCTTTCAGCAATTCCATTCTGCTGAGGTGTCCTTGGAACCGTCTTTTGCCTACGGATTCCATGCATATAACAATACTAGTTGAACTTATAGCTGCAGAATTCACCACCATTGTCAGATCTCAGGCACTTCAATCTTTTGCCTGTTTCATTCTCAACCATAGCTTTCCAAATCTTAAAAGTCTCAAATACATCAGATTTCTTTTTAATACAATAGATCCATACCTTTCTTGTAGCATCATCTATGAATGAAACATAGTATTGTGATCCTCCAATAGAAGCTACCTGAGCCGGTCCCCACACGTCTGTGTGAACAAGCTGCAACTTATTCTTCTTCTTTGTAGACCCAGTCTTGAGAAAACTAACCCTTTTCTGTTTTCTAAATACACAGTGCTCACAAAATTTTAGATCCATCCTTTTCAAATCTGAAAGCTTACCTTTAGACTTAAGAATTGACATCCCCTTCTCACTCATGTGGCCAAGCCTTGAGTGCCACAATTTAGCATCTACATTTGAAGTAGATAATACAGAAAGAGAATTGTTAGTAACACAATTACACAAATAGAGAGTACCTACTCTCTTACCTCTGGCCATAACAAGTGCACCCTTGGTCACCTTTCAAGATTCTGTTGTGAGAGTTACTGTACAACCCTCATTCCCTAACTTTTCTACAAAAATCAAATTCCTCTTCAAGCTAGGAACATGCATAACATCTCTCAACACCCATGTGTTGTCATTCTGCATTTTCAACTGCACTTTACCTTTGCCAATAATTTTACAAGGCTCATCAATCCCCTAGATACACTATTCCAAAATCTCCATGGATATAGTCACTGAAATATTTCCTATTAGGGGTAGCATGAAAAGATGCACCAGAATCTAACACCCAAGATTTTATATTATTATGCAAAGAGAATATTAAAGCATCTTGTGCAATACCTGCAAATTTTGCTTCTTCTTTTTCTTCGTGCTGATTGTCCTCCTTAGGCTTTGACCAGCAATATCTGCTTATGTGCCCCATCTTTCCATAATTCCAACATTGTGGCTTCCTGCCATTTCTGGATTTGGATCTACCTCTCCCCTTAGACTTAGATCTTGATCTCCCTTTCTTGCTCTTTTCTTTTTGCCTTCCCCTGCTTTCAAAACTTAAAGCATTCCTAGATGTCTCTTATGTGCTTTTCCTGTGAATTTCCTCATTCAAGATAACACTAACAACATCCTCTAGTTTTAAAATATTTGATGCAGATGCAGTATTGCTAACTGCCATTACTAAGCTATGCCAGCTTTCAGGCAAAGAACATAATATTAAAAGATTTTTTATTTCATCATCAAATACAATTTTGACTGAATTTAATTGATTTACAATACCATGAAAATCATTCAGGTGATTAGATACAGATCCACCTTCATGCATATGCAAATTAAAGAGCTGCTTCATAAGATATACCTTATTAGAAGCTGAGGATTTTTTATACAAATTTTCTAAAGTAGTCATCAACTCTACCGTTGTTTTTGCTTGTGATAAATTAGATATCACAGTAGATGTTAGACTCAGTCTTATAGACCCCAAAGCCTTTCTGTCAAGAACTTCCCATTCTTTATCATCCATGTCAGTGGGCTTCTTTGCAATCCCACTTAATGGTAAGTATAGATCTTTCTGATATAGATAGTCCTCTATCTGCATTCTCCAATGTTGATAATTTTTGCCATTGAACTTCTCCATTCTCAGTTTACTTTTTTCTGCCATTGCTTCTCCCACTCAAACAAAAATTTCTACAGAAACCCCTGTGAGCAACCTGTAATCAATACACACTACACAGATCTGAACCACCTGTTAGTGAACCTGAGCTCTGATACCACTTATTGGATATCAAGCTCTAAACCTATAACCAAGGCTCTGATATCACTTGTTGGGGATCAACCAACAATATGATTACACTTATGAAAGCAATAAACCGTGAAATTAAATCAGATAGATAAGTAACTAGAATGATAAATAGCAAGAACAAGAGATACAAGAAACCACCCTGAAAACCTATATTAAACTCTTTACAGAATGAATACAATTGAAAAAACTTTTTTCTTCCACACCTCTCTCAGATGCACAAGATCTCTCTCTAGATCTCTATCCCTCAAGAGCTCTCTCTCTCAAGTACAATCAACTCCAACAACCTGGATTGATTCAACTATGTACTGTTCTTCAACATTCACATACAATGAACTACTACAATCACACACTAAGCTAAGAAGATCTAATTCTACATATAGAATTAGGAGACTTGAACATGCACTTACAACCAACAGTTAAGCCTCTTGAACAAGGGCTCTAAACACAATCTTACTAATAATAGAGACGCGAACTTAAGACTAAGACTTAAACTCATTATGCAAACACTCAGTTCTGTCCTTAGAAATAGCATTCTGGATGCACAGGTAACCGATGCCGGTTCTTACCTACTTGCCTGTGACCGACATCGATCGATCCTCTGTCGACATCGACGTCTCTTCAACTGCACCTGACCGACGTCGATCTCTCCTGACTGACGCTGGTGACTGTGTAAACTCGAAACTGTCAAATGCACTCATATGTGAAGCTTTTAGGCTCCACACCTTAACAATCTCCCACTTGGAGATAAACAACTGCACCAGTACCTGTACAGCAACATCTTCTAGCTCCTCCATCTTCAACTCAATCATGAAGACCAACAGAAGTTGAATGAAGATTCAACTTCTCCTTTGTAACCGGCTTGGTTAACATATCAGCAAGATTCCTATCTGTATGGATCTTCTCCAACTTCAACTCACCATCTTCCAATACCTGTCTTATAAAGTGGTACCTAAGCTGTATGTGCTTTGTTCTTGAATGAAAGGCTGAATTCTTAGCCAAATAGATTGCACTCTGACTGTCACTATACAATCTGCAACTCTCTTGCTCCCTTTCAAGCTCTTCCATGAACCGTGTCATCCATATCATTTCTTTGCTAGCCTCTGTGGCTGCAATATACTCTGCTTCTGTAGTTGACAAGGCAACAACCTTTTGCAACTTTGATATCCAGCTAACCGTCGTTCCACCTACAGTGAAAACATATCCTGTGGTGCTCCTCTTGCCATCGAAATCACCTACCATATCTGAATCTATATAACCATGTAGAGAAGTATCTAAACCTCCATAACACAAGTGCCTACTGCTGGTTCCTTTCAGATATCTAAGGATCCACTGAACTGCTTTCTAATGTTTCTTACCTGGATTGGCCATATACTTACTTACAACACCCACTGCTTGGGCAATATCCAATCTAGTACACACCATTGCATACATCAAACTCCCTACTGCGGAAGAATATGGAACCTTAATCATGTACTCTACCTCATCATGTGAATTAAGACATTGTTCTTTACTTAACTTAAAATGTCCAACCAAAGGTGTGCTTACCGGTTTAGCATCCTGCATATTGAACCGTTTCAACACCTTGTCCACATAATCCTCTTGAGACAATATCAACCTGTGATTTTTTCTGTCTCTTTTAATGCTCATGCCAAGGATTTTCTTTACTGCTCCCAAATCTTTCATAGCAAATGTTTGAGCTAATTTCACCTTAAGCTCAGAGATATCCTGCATATGTGATCCTGCAACCAGCATATCATCTACATACAACAATAGAATAATATATCTACCATTATCCAATCTCTTAAAATATACACAATGGTCAGATTGACAACTACTGTAGCCATGCTCAGTCATAAACCTGTCAAATTTCAAATACCATTGTCTAGGAGCTTGCTTGAGGCCATACAAGCTTTTCTTCAATCTGCACACTAACTTCTCCTTATCTTTGACCTCAAATCCTTCCGGCTGTTCCATGTATATTTCTTCATCTAAATCTCCATGAAGAAACATTGTCTTAACATCTAGCTGCTCAAAATGCAAATCTTCAATAGCAACCAAAGACAGTACAATCCATATAGAAGTCATTTTAACAACAGGAGAAAAAATCTCACCAAAATCAATACCTGGCTTTTGTGCAAATTCTTTCACTACCAATCTGGCCTTATATCTCATCTATCCATTCTCACCTTCCTTCAACTTGTAGGTCTATCTGTTCTTCAGTGTTCTCTTACCAGTTGGCAACTCAACCAAATCCCATGTTTGGTTCTCTCTTAAGGACTCCATCTCCTTAACCATGCCACGCTCCCACTGACTCTTGGACTCCACCTGTATTGCTTCTTCAAAAATCTCTGGTTCTCCACCATCAATTAGCAATAAATAGAATAATGAAGGAGAATATCTAATTGGATGCTTACTTACCCTTTCTGATCTCCTGATGGGTGTCTGAGACTCGTTCACAACATGCTGTCCACCCAAATTCTCTGACAGTGACTGAATTTGGTCACCTCCAAACGTCGGTGCCTGTTCTGCCGACGTCGGTCTCTGTATTACCGACATCAGTTTCTGTTCTGCCGACGCCGGTTCCTATCCTGCCGACGTCAGTCTCTGTGTTTTCCTGTAAGTGATTATTTCTTTTTCTTGCAAGCTCATTTTGGACCGTCACCTCGTCCAATTCATCATTACTCTGCCCAGATTGATTTAGCTTCTTTAGCTGATCACTATACATCACTTTTTCATTGAAAACAACATCACGGCTCCTAATTATCTTGTTAGTTCCTAGATTCCAAAATCTGAAACCAAAATCGTCTGAGCCATAGCCAATAAATGTGCACCTCATAGACTTAGCATCCAACTTCTTTTTATTTTCCTTATCAACGTGCACAAAGGCTTCACAACCAAAAACTTTGAGGAATGAGAGATCTACCTTTTTACCTGTCCATGCCTCTTCTGGAATTCCACCATCCAGAGCTGTAGAGGGTCCTCTGTTAATCAGGTACACTGTAGTGTCAACAGCTTCTACCCAAAACTCTAAGGGCAAATCAGCATGCAATCTCATACATCTTGCACGCTCCATGATTGTTCTGTTCATCCTTTCAGCAATTCCATTCTACTGAGGTGTCCTTGGAACCGTCCTTTGCCTACAGATTCTATGCATATAACAATACCAGTTGAACTTATAGCTGTAGAACTCACCACCATTGTCAGATCTCAGGCACTTCAATCTTCTGCCTGTTTCATTCTCAACCATAGCTTTCCAAATCTTAAAAGTCTCAAATACATCAGATTTATTCTTAATACAATAGATCCATACCTTTCTTGTAGCATCATCTATGAACAAAACATAGTACTGTGATCCTCCAATAGAAACTACCTGAGCCGGACCCCACACGTCTGTGTGAACAAGCTGCAACTTATGCTTCTTCTTTGTAGACCCAGTCTTGAGAAAACTAACCCTTTTCTATTTTTCAAATACACAGTGCTCACAAAATTCTAGATCCATGCTTTTCAAATCTGAAAGCTTACCTTTAGACTTAAGAATTGACATCCCCTTCTCACTCATGTGGCCAAGCCTTGAGTGCCACAATTTAGCATCCACATCTAAAGTAGATAATACAAAAGGAGAATTGTTAGTAACATAATTACACAAATAGAGAGTACCTACTCTCTTACCTCTGGCCATAACAAGTGCACCCTTGGTCACCTTTCAAGATTTTGCTGTGAGAGTTACTGTACAACCCTCATCCCCTAACTTTTCTGTAAAAATCAAATTCTTCTTCAAGCTAGGAACATGCATAACATCTCTCAACACCCATTTGTTGCCATTCTGCATTTTCAGTTGCACTTTACCTTTGCCAATAATTTTACAAGGCTCATCAATCCCCTGGATACACTATTCCAAAATCTCCATGGATATAGTCACTGAAATATTCCCTATTAGGGGTAGCATGAAAAGATGCACCAAAATTTAACACCCAAGATTTTATATTATTATGCAAAGAGAATATTAAAGCATCTTGTGCAATACCTGCAACCTTTGCTTCTTCTTTTCCTTCATGCTGATTGTCCTCCTTAGGCTTTGACCAACAATCTCTGCTTATGTGCCCCATCTTTTCACAATTCCAGCATTGTGGCTTCCTGTCATTTCTAGATTTGAATCTACCTCTCCCCTTAGACTTAGATCTTGATCTCCCTTTCTTGCTCTTCTCTTTTTGCCTTCTCCTGCTCTTAAAACTTAAAGCATTCCCAGATGTCTCTTCTGTGCTTTTCCTACGAATTTTCTCATTCAAGATAACACTAACAACATCCTCTAGTTTTAAAATATTTGATGCAGATGCAGTATTGCTAACTGCCATTACTAAGCTATGCCAGCTTTCAGGCAAAGAACATAATATTAAAAGAGCTTTTATTTCATCATCAAATACAATTTTGACTGAACTTAATTGATTTACAATACCATGGAAATCATTCAGGTGATTAGATACAGATCCACCTTCCTGCATATGCAAATTAAATAGTTGCTTCATAAGATATACCTTATTAGACGTTGAGGGTTTTTTATACAAATTTGCTAAAGTAGTCATCAACTCTACCGTTGTTTTTACCTGTGATAAATTAGATATCACAGTAGATGCTAGACTCAGTCTTATAGACCCCAGAGCTTTTCTGTCAAGAACTTCCCATTCTTCATCATCCATGTCTGTGGGCTTCTTTGCAATCCCACCTAACGGTAAGTATAGATCTTTCTGATACAGATAGTCCTCTATCTGCATTCTTCAATGTTGATAATTTTTGCCATTGAACTTCTCCATTCTTAGTTTAATTTCTTCTACCATTGCTTCTCCCACTCAAACAGAAATCCCTACAGAAACCCCTGTGAGCAACCTGTAATCAATACACACTACACAGATCTGAACCATCTGTTGTGAACCTGAGCTCTGATACCACTTATTGGATCTCAAGCTTTAAACCTATAACCAAGGATCTGATACCACTTTTTGGAGATCAACCAAAAATATGATTACACTTATGAAAGCAATAAATCGCGGAATTAAATCAGATAGATAAGTAACTAGAATGATAAATAGCAAGAACAAGAGATACAAGAAACCACCCTGAAAACTTGTATTAAACTCTTTACAAAAGGAATACAATTGAAGAAACTTCTTTCTTCCACACCTCTCTCAGATGCACAAGATCTCTCTCTAGATCTCTATCCCTCAAGAGCTCTCTCTCTCAAGTACAATCAACTCCAACAACCTAGATTGATTCAACTTTGTACTATTCTTCAACATTCTCATACAATGAACTACTACAATCACATACTAAGCTAAGAAGATCTAATTCTACATATAGAATTAGGAGACTTGAGCATGCACTTACAACCAACAGTTAAGCTTCTTGAACAAGGGCTCTAAAAAAAATCTTACTAATAATAGAGACGCGAACTTAAGACTAAGACTTAAACTCATTATGCAAACACTCGGTTTTGTCCTCGAAAATAGCATTCTGGATGCACAGGTAACCGACGCCGGTTCCTGCCTACTTGCCTGTGACTGACGTCGACCGATCCTCTGCCGACGCCGGCGTCTCTTCAACTGCACCTGATCGACGTCGGTCTCCCCTGACCGACGCTAGTGAATGTGTAAACCCGAAACTGTCAAATGCGCTCATATGTGAAGATTTTAGGCTCCACACCTTAACAAAAAGCAAATATTGTCATGTGTTGAACTCTGATTCTAAGAGCATTCATATAACAAATGAGCACAATTACACATTCACATTAAGGGACAGAACTATGCATGGCTTGACTTTCCTCTTTAGAGTATTAAATATGTAAGCATCAATCAATCATCAATAAAGGTGATTGGGGTCATTTCAACGCATTACACTTCCCAAGTTTTAACAAGTTTTTATGCTTCATAAGTGGACCCAAGATTTCAAGGACAATGAAACTATTTTTTGGAGTTGCGCACACAGTCAAGGGTCAAGATCACACATGCAAAAGTATTACAAACAGACATTGAGTTTTATAGTCATATAGAGCCAAATTAGCTCAGGATAGAAATGTCAACCTCAGTCACTAATGTCAGTGAGTCTGCCTCACCCTAATGTTAGTGACCCTATGTGCACAAAAAACCAATTTTGGATCCAAGCAATTCGTAGCCCTGTTTTCAGCCCTTTCTCATCATTATAGGTCAGTCACAACGAGCCAACAAATTAGAAAAGCTAATTATCTTGATCTATTAGTACATCCCATATCTAGCATGCCACTTGTCAAATCAGTTCAATTTTTTTCCATTCATATTTATATTTAATTGTCGTACTTTATAATTTGAATCACATTCAAGTTTCTATCTTAATTAGGATTGTACAATCCAAATTAAGGTGAAACATATTGGTGAACCCACATATTGCTTAGATAGTGTCAAACAATAGGTATCCCTTAGGGTTTTATCCTTCCAGGGGTTTTAGATTTTTACTTTAATGTTTTATTTTCAGTTATGATTTATGATTTTCTCTCATATTACAAATTACACATGACTATAATGAATGAAAATATCGTATTTTTTTAATGCAAGCTATGATTGTAATCATTTCATATTGTTATACTTTGATATGTACAATTTAAATCGACAATGTAATCAATTGGATCAAATCTTTTTATACTAATAAGGCCTAAATAAATAATAAACAATCACACGCCTTCTTCAATTCATATTGTTGCAACATCCAATTTGAGTTACTTCATGTTACCACCATACAATAAAGGACATGCATGACTCTTTTTGTTCATCCTCCCCCTACATCTCACAGTCATACTAGTTACCATCCCACTGTCATTATTTGCCCACGGCTTATCTTGATTTTGTGGTTCATGTTGTTTCCACTTAGAGAGGTAGGGTGCCCCACCATGTGTGACTGATTAGGGAGGATCTCTACATTTGACATGATCAAATGGTCTACAACCCTTTTGGAAACATCCCAACATTGAATAACTCACTGAGACGAATCCAACGTATTTTAAATGGGGTCAAACAAAATTTTGTGTGTGAAAGTAATGACTTATTGAAGCAAGTAGGGTACAATGATGATGTTAGCATGGTGATTGGACGTGTACCAATGGCATAATTATGGCTTGACACATATACCAATGGTATTTTGACACATGGAATGTCTAAAAATAAGTTCCCAAGATATGTTATGAGTTTCAAGCAAAGATTGGTCTTAACACCAATTCATATGGTGTTGAAATTTTTATTAAAACATTATTATTAAAAACCCGCTTAATATTAGATTAAATTTCACCTAAAATGCATGGAAGTTTTACTAGGCCTAAATAAAAGATAATGGAAGGAATCCCAACGTATTAGGTAAGTAGATAAGACTTCAACCCATGAAACAAGGGCCTTGGGAACATTATAAAAAGTTCATTGTTGCATTTGGAAAACATATACATGGAAAGAAGAAAATCTTATGAATCTCTAGCCCTTATGGGGATTTTGTCCTTGTAAAAGGAAAATATAAGCCATTTTTGACCTTTTGTAAAGGAGAGAGATTTTCAACCCTTGTAAAGGAAGAATGAAGAAAATTTTCCCTTTGTAAGGAGAGATGGCCATTTGTAAAGGAGAGTCAACTTTGTAACTCATATAATAGAGAGTTAACTTTTTAACCCTTTATAGCGCTTTGTAAAGGAGATAACTCCTTTATTGAGAGAACTTTGTAAACCCCTTGGAGGGAGATTTTGTAACCTTATTTTAGGAGAATGTCCTTGATTGGGAGAATATTTTCAGCCCATTATTGAGAGAGGACAAATTTTGAGCTCCTTAATGGGAGATCATTGCCCTTTTTACAGGAGAATTAATAGAATGGTTCATCGATTAAATGGACCTAAAGACGTAGTCCATCAGGGACGAACTCCACTATCAACCAATTTGCAGTTGTCTCAATTTTATTACTTGTTTGTTGTTTTATTATCAGTTTTTAATGTTGATTTTAATTATTATGCTAATTTTCAAGTTAAATTATAGGAAATTGAGAAATTTTTAATGTATCTAATTTCTAGTGAAAACTAAGTCAATTTTGATATGTCTATTTTCAGATCAAGTTTGGTATTAGACCAGTTGATCGAGGATATTTTAATATAGTTTTTGGATATGCAAATTTCTATTTTGCATGTTAAACAAGTTTAAAATTAAGCATGGTGAAAAACCACTTGAAGAGTGTAACCCATAAATTGGTGCAAAGTGTGCAAGTCAAACAATGGGATCTCTCTGGAAAGAATTTGAATCAGAGATAGCCTTTCATCAATCCTTTATTGAGATGAAGAGCATGGTGGAAGAGTTGTATCGTGAAAGGAAGATGAAGCTTGAAAGTGAAAATGAAGGTAAACAAGAAGAAGAACCCTCCACTAGTGGTAAGGGTAAAGGAGATGAACCTCCTAAATCTCTTCCATCTCATTATAAATATTCTAACTCTTCTTTAGACAAGCAAGAGATAGTTTTTGATTATTTTTCTTCCCATCATTATATAAATGTTTTTTTTGGTAAATTTGAAAAGCATACTCATGGTACTAGCTCTAAGTTGCTAATCAAAATGGGTTTTGATGGAAAGGGCATTGACATCAATGGCCAAGGAGCGATTAATCCAATATAGGTTGAGGAAAGACCTTATTATGTAGGTTTGGGATATGTTAGTGGCAAAGGAGAAGTTGGAGAATGCTCCAAAACAATTGAAGCAAGGAAAGCTTCAAGAGAAGACCCCAAACCACTATAGAAACACCCTCTCCATGATGATGAGAGTAAGTTCAAGTTGGAATCAAGAAGGGGACAACTTTTCAATCATGGGAGAAGTATCCAGAAAGAATTTAAAGCATCTCCAAGAAGAGAGAAACATTCTAAAGAAAGAGGTAAAATATTTTCGTCTCATCATAATTACAAAAATGACAACCCTAAAAGGTATGGAAAGTATAAGTACTCCAATGTTTTATTCAATTATGAGGAGATTGGATTTGAAACACAAACATTATGGTATATGTATCCATGTAATTTTTGTGGATTGAATAACCATTGTGTGGCCATGTGTTGGAAGAGAAAGTATATACAGAGAAAGATCATGTTCTTCAAGAAGAAGAAAATAAGTTGTAAAGACCACTCTCCATGCCAAAATGTGGAGAATGGCAAGAAGGGTTCGTTGTCCAAGAAAATGGACAAGAATTATTGCACTCATTACAACATGAGTGACAATTGGGTTGATAAATGTTGGAAACTTCATCCACAACTCCGTCCAAATCTTTGCAAAGATCCCTCCAAGAAAGAAGAAACATCCATAAACATGAAAAAAGTTATGCAAAAACCCACAAATCAAGAGGTATTAGATGAAAGAGTTGGTCAAACACCAATAGTCCAAGAGGCAACCAATGAAGAAGCCCACCTTTCCAAAGAAGATATTTATCAAGAGGAAGTTTCCTAAAGAGGAGTATCCATTATATTGGATATGTAAGAAATGGATAGCATATTTTCATAGCTAAGTTTTGTTTAGCATGCTTAAATCACCTCCCAATCACTTTTTATGTTTCCATTGTTGAAAAAGCATTAAGGAAAAAAATATCAATCATTGGGAGTGAAATTGGAGCAACCATCTAGGATGAGAATCACATCATGAATAACCCATTATGAGAGGTTGTATCATTGTTTATTTTGCATTCTCATGTTTATTTTTCTTACCACTTCTTGAAGAATTTGGCAAGATGGGTAAAGAGATACTCTATTAAGAGAGGACTCTAAGCAAATGTTCTTCAAGTGAGTTTTTTGGGTATGACAACAATAGACATGTTGATAAGCATCATTAGCATGTGCATGAGCCAAGGTGTTCTTATAAAAGGGAGACAAAGTGACATTAATATGAAAGGTGCCTCCATGGCGAGTAGCACTTACTATTGTTCTATTTATGTAAGTTGGTATCTAATTTTATTTCATTGAAATATGTTTTTTGCAAATGTATGCATGTGCAGTTGTATGTATATACGTTTTTTAAGACCCTAGATTAGGCAATGTTTGTAAATAATACATGTATGTTACATCTAAGACCCCAAGATGGATAGATTTTACAAGTGATGACATGTTATAACATCACTTAATATGTAACATAATTTGATGCCTTTGTTGAGAATGTTGATTAGCAAAGAGGATATAACAAGCATCTCTTAATGGGAGAGAATCACCTTAACGTACATACAGTGTAATGATGGGGTTAAGAAAATTCACCAAGGAGAAGACCAAGACACCAAAAGTGAAAAAAAGGTTAGTTAACAGAGATAGAAGGGATTCACAAACACTCTTTATCACCTAAGTTTGCATAATCTAGTTTGGGTAGTCAACCTCCAAGAGAGAAGTAAAGTAATGTCATAGATGTCAGCATATTACGAGAGATAACCCCTATTTTGGGAGAGTCTATAGATTACAGCCCTATTGCAAGGGAAAAGAGCAGGTGAATGTGGGAGATATCCCTCTTTCATAGCTTAGTGAGACTACAAACACATGGTATAATAGCGACCTGTAGTGAGACCACACCACAAAATTTAATGTACAAACAAATATATGCAAAATTAAGACTAAATAGAGTTGTACAAACAAATGAGAGAGTTGTACAAACAAATTAGCCCTAGTTATGAGGAAGAAATTTTTTATGATGGAAAGGAACATCTGGTTGTGTTTGAAGATATCCCTCCCATTATGGGACCAAGTCAAGGTCAATACATTAAAAATTAACCAATCAAAGACCAAGATGAGGTTCTCTTGAGACTAATAAAATCTTGAGCTAGGCTCCCACCAAATTTTTCAAGAGAATAATTGCATACCCTTGTTTGAATAGAGAAACAATAATATGAATCAGTTATTAACCAATAACAACCTCGTATTCAATTCCCAAAACCAACCATTGCTTCTTCTAGCAAAGGGAAATGCACACTAGTGGATCCTTCCCAAATTGGTCATATTATTATGTCCACCATACAAAAAATTAGTCAATGTTATACAGATCATCTTGTCACTGACTTAATGAATTATTTAGCTATGACATTGTTTAACAATGTTTGTGTTTGTAGATAAAAATCAATTACTTGAACAACTAATCCTACACATGAGGTAGATCCTTTAGCTCTTCATAAACAAGGTGTGCCAACGAATGCTTCGCACCAAGTTCCAATTGATACGCAACACAAGTTATTCAACCATCAAGAAACTATTTCCAATTTACGTGACATGTATCTAATACTTCACAACCAATGTTGAACCACTCTCAACAACAAGTTATCAATAATGCACCACCCCAATAGATAGTGGATAATTTGAAAAACATGGAACTGACTTCTTATAATTTTCAATGACAAGAAGTTCCTCTTGAAAACCAACAACGATACTAGCTTCTTCTGAACCAGTATGAGGTTCCCCAAAACCAATAGATTCCCTATAACTCGCAACAACATATTCCTTAGAATCAACATCAAATACCTAGGGATCAACAACAAAATCCTCTAAACTAATAATTTCATACCTATTCCTATGCACATCAAAAGTAACAAAAAATGCATGAATAAGTGTATAAATTAGGGTATAGGGTGCACATTCCCAATAGGACCACACAAGGAGGATTCATTCCTACCTATGTAACCCCAACAAAACCTATCAGTCCATGAATAATCAATAAAATTATCTCCTTCCACCACAGACTAGTCCAGATATCTCAGAGTGGAACATAATGAAGGAGGCAGTATCAGGGCTTCAAATAGGTAACCAGACAAAGAAATACAAGTTTGACAAGATATGCCCTTATCCATTTGATCACAACTTTCTTCAAGATCCCTTTCCCCCTCATTTTGAGGTGCCAAAATTTGACAAATTCAAAGGGAAGGGTGACCTAAGGGAACACATACAAGCCTTATTTGTAGTTTTTAAAGAAGTAGATTGAAATAATGTATATTTGCTTCATTTGTTTCCATGTAGATTTAGTGAACAAGCCTTAGAATGGCTTCTAAAATTACCAAAGGTATGAAATATACCAAATGAGCTCTACCCTAAATTACTAATTTTAAAAACTTGAATTCTGCCCTAGAATTCTGAATATCTATCTTTCTAAACCCTAGATCTGAAATCTGAATTTTTGTTCTAAAGTTATAAATGATTTTGGCAGCGAATAAATGTATGTCAAATGCACAAATAAACATGCCGATTATATGCCCTTATGGAAATAACATCAACTCTAAATTCAAACACATAATATGACCATCCAACACAAACAAATGACATATAATTCTTTGTTTTGAATACAAATGACTGCTGCTATGAAAAAGATTATCCAGAATTGCAATTACATCAAGTTTATGGATTCAAACATACCCGAACACAGTCCAAATCCTTGCTATTACAAATCAGTCCAAGATAATATATATTTGCTCCACAATTCTGATCAAAGTCTACTCCAAAATTGATATGTAATTTTTGCTCCAAACTCACGATTCTCTAATGAAGTGCAATTGTGAACTCTGTATGAATTCACCTCCAAGATGCGATTGGGTTTTCGTCCAATCCACCTTCTTTCCTCAAGGGTTTTCGTCCTTGGAAAAGTATTGCAAACAAGTTGCAGATCCACAATAAAATAAAGAAAGATGCTGATTGAATTCCTTCCAAAAGACTATCTCAACCTTATTTTATACTTTTTTTCCCAAACTCTCCAGAAGCTTCTTTTTTAACTCCGAAAATGACCTTTTCATTAAAAAAATGATATTTTTCCACACAAGGTCCCTGTTTAATGCATCCATAAATTAAAACATCTCAACCTAGTTCCAATGAGCTATAATACTAAGGGCCTTCTTAAATATTTTAATAAATTATTAGCAACTTTAGTAATTTAATTAAAATATAACCATTAATATACTCATTTTTGCAGAACTGTCAAAAAGTATCAGAATCAAAATCTGACTACACTGGAGTGATACTGATGAGGAATAATGAAAATCGAACCCAACCGAGTGACTTGCTATAAATAGACGCTCTCTCCAATAATCTTGGAGAATGCACCAAAAGCCAAAAATCACTTCAAAAAGTGGCATAAGAGTCCTCTAGACCATCTGAACTCTTCACCAACATCAAACATCCTTTCAGACAAGGCTAATGGTCACTGAGAAAGTTGAAGTCAACTACAATACTGAAGTGACCCAAAATGGGGACATTACAGTCCTCCCTTCTCAGTGATTGCTTGCCCCAAGCAATCGGTCCCTGTATGCCCCAAAGCCAACTACTAGGATCCCATATCAATCTCAAAAGTCTGCAAAGTCTAATACCTGAAACACTATATGGTGGGAGGTCATCAGCCACACATACCAACAACTCCCTTCCTCCAAAGGCTTCACTGTCCATCACAAGTGCATAAACAATTATGCCAAACCATTCTAAAACAACCCAAAGGTCTTCAAAAATAACTAAGCCCACATCAGAAGACAAAATTTGGTGCCCTTTTGGGTATAGCACTACTTCTCTTGTCATATCCTCCATTAAAATGTCAAGACCAAATAGGATAATATGAAGCTCCCTGTAAATTACCTCTGCAGCCTCTTCAAAAATAAATCCTTCTGTGTGGAAGCAAGGGGGAAATATCATTGGAAACACTTGCTACTTGTGCCCATCTGAATATTGTTGAACCCATTGTTCAGATCCAATAGTAGAGACTGTCAAGCCAGACTTGAAAAGATTTGTCAAAAAGATCAGCAGTTCTTTGACATAGCAGCTTCGAGCAAGCAGCTGAAAATGAATAGCTTCTAGACAGACAATCTCAATCTTAAAAGTAACCAAAGTTTGTGACTGCCCTCTCTAGCATACAGAAGATACAAACTGCCCTATATCATCATCTATCTTGAGACCAGTCATTGTACCCACACAGTTAAACTTGTAACAAGCAACCGGTAGTGGAATTGATCTATGATAAACAAACACCTCATTTGATTATGAGCCAGTAGCAATATAATCATTAGCAATAGAGAGACCAACAAAATTCTTTTCATTTTTATGTGCAGTAAATGTACAGATAGGGTCACTAAGAACTCCCCTTGTACTTACTGCAAGATCCCACAACTTGAGTATGCCGTCTATGGAAGCAGAGACAATGTTTGAGGAATCAAGAAACTTGACATAACTTACAGTCTTCTTGTGACTGGGCAAAAGGCACCATGGTTTTTTTATTTTTCAAAGATTATAATAATAGATTTTATAATTTGCAAATCCCAGTGCAAGTAGATGCGGATAATCTGGTGGAAACTAAACACAACAGACATTTGCATGTGTCATGATAGTTCCAATACTTCCTCCCTGACTGATATTCCAAAGCTTTACAAAGCCATCATCACCCCCACTGACCAATTATCTTGGATTAGTTTGTGAAAAATCAATAGACCAAACACGTCTGCTATGCGCTTTGAAGTCCATAACAGCCTGGTTTCTTGCTACATCCCATAGCTGTACCATACCATCAAAGGAACTTGATGCAATCTAATTTTTTATATAGCTATTCCAACATATACTTCTTATCTGTGATTTGATTGTCATCTCAGTAACCAAATAGTGTATGTCTAGAATCTCATCCATAACTGCATCACACTCGAACACTTTAATTTTCTTATTGAAACTTGTAGTTTGCAAATTTGATTTTCTTGAAGATGCTTGAGCTCCTACTGACAAGGAGTGAAAATTAGTTTGGCCAGACTGAACTTTTGAAGGATCAAACTAGCTTGATTGTGGATGGTGGGTTTCAATATGCCCAAAAAAAGGGTAGGAAGACTCTAGAGGAGCTGAGTGTGCTTTTTGCCAAGTTCTATCTTTCATGGTAACAGGTAAGGCACTACCAGCTGCAGAATCAAGCCGAGTTGCTTCATTCAAGCTATGAAGGGTATTGACCAATCTAAATAGTACACCATTCTTAGAAAATATCTGATAAAATTCATTTCTAGGGGTATAGTTCTATAGCCTAATCACCTGCCACATGCAATCAATTGCCAAAAATACAATCTCCCTGTATTTTGCATAATCATGCTCTAAGAATCCCACCAATACTAGAAGACCATGGCACACAATAAACATTTGAAGTGTCAAAGAACTTGTTTGACACAATTGTTACACAAAATGAGCTGCCTGCATACACATTTCCTTTGAGTGATCAGGTCCTGCTCCAACAACAGTATGAATCTCATCAATAAAGAGAATTATTTGTCCATCTGATTCTGTAACTTCCTTCATTACAGCGTTCAGCCTGTCCCCAAATTCTCCACAAAATTTTGCTCCAGCAATTAGTGACCCCATGTCAAGGGAGATCAACTTGCGATTCATTAAAGCCTGTGGAACATCTCCTTGCACTATTCACTGAGTGAGCCCTTTAGAAATTGCAGTCTTGCCAAGGCTTGGTTCTCCTATCAATATAGGATTGTTTTTTGTTCATCTTGAGAGAATCTGGATGCATCTACAGATTTCATCATCACGTCTTATGTCTAGATCAAGCTTACCCTCCCTAGCCATTTCGGTCAAATATTTTCCATACCTTTCCAAAGCTTCATACTTGCCTTCAGGATCAATCGTCTATTTATTTCTAGACAAGAACTTCAGGCAAGTTTGATCTTTTTCAATTATCTTTTCCAGCAGAACTATATTTTCCTAGATTTCATCAAGGCCTTTCCTTGTCTTTTTCAACTCTTGTTGAGCCTTTTCCACTTCTATTTTTGATGAAGTAGGCAGTATCATAGGCTGGGTGACGGGCAAATCTGTAAATTGTCCATGCCTAGGGGACTGAAGGGGGCTCCCGTCTGATGCATCTGACTAGTGACTATGCTAACTTCCCACCATAGATACTGATCTGCTCTATCTGCCTCTACCTAATTCCAATCAGTCCAAGGCATCTTGTATCCTGTCTAAGGTTTGAGCAATCCTAGGCTGAGTGTTGATGAGGGTTATCATCATTTCTCTCTCTTCATTAGGCTTGGGCCACTTTGATTTCTCTTTTGGAGGAATATTGGGTGGTGTAAGCCCAAACATTTTGTAGAGTCTTCCCATTTTGAAATAATCTGTTAACAAAATAATTTCATGAGGAATCCCACAACACAAGACCACACAGGCTGACAGGGTGCACAGCTCTGATACCACTGAAATATCCCAAATGAGCTCTGCCCTAAATTACTAATTTTTAAAACTTGAATTCTACCCTAGAATTTTGAATATCTATCTTTCTAAACCCTAGATCTGAAATCTGAATTT
Organism: Torreya grandis; assembly: GCA_037957365.1. Taxonomy (NCBI): domain Eukaryota; kingdom Viridiplantae; phylum Streptophyta; class Pinopsida; order Cupressales; family Taxaceae; genus Torreya; species Torreya grandis. The sequence continues at coordinate 2,220,939 of JARHVA010001834.1, read as the reverse complement.
CTGTTCTGAATTTATAAATGATTTTGGCAGCGAATAAATGTATGTCAAATGCACAAATAAACATGCCGATCATATGCCCTTATGGAAATAACATCAACTCTGAATTCAAACACATAATATGACCATCCAACACAAACAAATGACATATAATTCTTTGTTTTGAATATAAATGACTGCTGTTATGAAAAAGATTATCCAGAATTGCAATTACATCAAGTTTATGGATTCAAACATACCCGAACACAGTCCAAATCCTTGCTATTACAAATTAGTCCAAGATAATATATATTTGCTCCTCAATTCTGATCAAAGTCTGCTTCAAAACTGATATGCAATTTCTGCTCCAAACTCATGATTCTCCAATGAAGTGCAATTGTGAACTCTGTATGAATTCACCTCTGAGATGCGATTGGGTTTTCATCCAATCCACCTTCTTTCCTCAAGGGTTTTCATCCTTGGAAAAGTATTGCAAACAAGTTGCAGATCCACAATGGGAAAATAAAGAAAGATGCTGATTGAATTCCTTCCAAAAGACTATCTCAACCTTCTTTTATACTTTTTTTCCCAAACTCTCCAGAAGCTTCCTTTTTAACTCCGAAAATGACCTTTTCATTAAAATAATGATATTTTGCCACACAAGGTCCCTGTTTAATGCATCCATAAATTAAAACATCTCAACTTGGTTCCAATGAGCTATAATACTAAGGGCCTTCTTAAATATTTTAATAAATTATTAGCAACTTTAGTAATTTAATTAAAATATAACCATTAATATACTCATTTTTGCAGAACGGTCAGAAAGTATCAGAATCAAAATTTGACTGCACTGGAGTGATACTGATGAGGAATAATGAAAATCGAACCCAACCGAGTGACTTGCTATAAATAGACGCTCTCTCCAATAATCTTGGAGAATGCACCAAAAGCCAAAAATCACTTCAAAAAGTGGCATAAGAGTCTTCTAGACCATCTGAACTCTTCACCAACATCAAAGATCCTTTCAGACAAGGCTAATAGTCATTGATAAAGTTGAAGTCAACTACAATACTGAAGCGACCCAAAATGGGGACATTACAAGGTATCAATAACTAGTTTCAATGACTTGTTAGAAAAACTTGTTATCACTTCTCTTATAACTTAGAGCATGATTTTATAGTGGCCAATTTGTGTAATTCAAAACAAAGAGGAGGTGGGAGATTCATGGCATATTTACAATGGTGGAAAGCACTAATTAGTCGCTTCTAACACAATCTACCAGACATATAGTTAGCAGACATATTTGCATGAAACCTACATCACAAAGCTGCTCACACCCTGAGACTTCACTATGCCAATACATTTGAGGAAATCATTGATAAGGGGGTATAAATTGAAAAAGAACTCATTGACAAAGGCCTAGTCAAAATCTACTCCTAGGCTCAAGCATCAAACCAAACTTCAACACATGTTCAAACAACTATCATTGAAAAACCTAAAGTGTTTAACGAGAAGAAGAAGAAGAAGAAGAAGAAGAAGAAGAAGAAGAAGAACAAGAACAAGAACATGGTGGGTAATGGTGTTAAAAAATAATGACATTTGAAAACAATGTAATCACCACCTACTTAAAGTGTACCACCAAATCCATCGCTCATTCTACAAAGAAATCCTCCACATAGAGGATATTATAAAAAATGACCATTCAACAACCTAGGGGATCCCATTGAGTCAGTATTACAGAAATTAGTTGATACCAACATGATTATTTGGCCTATGCCAAAACCTTTGTATTGTGAGAATGAATATTGTGAGTATCATTGTGTTATAGGCCATGCAATTTATAAATATGTGCAACTAAGGCACATTATTAAAGACTTGTTATAAAATGGAGAAATTAAGTTGGACAAGAAAAATCCTAACACCAATCAAGACAAGGGTATATACAAGGATCCCTTTCCAAATCATAAAAATAAACAAAAGGGGAACAATAAAAACTGAGGCCAAGGATATAATCAACATCAGGCATGAGGCCCTAATCTGAATCAAGGTCAGACTCAAAACAATAACCGTAATCAAAATCATGACACCCAAACCAATAAAATTGACTACCGTACCATGGCATATGATTATAACAATACCATAGGATGTAGTACTAGTAATCACATCACTAGAATTAAGATCAAGTCCCGTGTACCATCCAACATCGCCTAAAATACTGGTCCCTCTATTTTAGGATCACCACCGCCTTATTCAAGTATTTTTGAATTAGGTTCTATCACTTTGCTTACACATCAATTTATATGGGTTACCATTCTTAGACCTCCTCCTCATTCTTCTAGTTGTAATAACTCCCTCCTGACTCAAAGTTGTGCAGTTGTAAATAGACAACCAAATTTTATCATCCATGGCCTTTTGTCTTCTTCCAACATTGATTATGAACTAAACCCTATATCTTCAAAAAACAATTCTAAACCAAACCCTATATCATCTTATAAGGCCAAAACTTCTCATCCCATTATTGAGAAAATATATAGTATTAATGAAAAACTAAGCAAAACATCTATGTAGATTTATATTTTGGATCTCTTTCATATGTTTGAAGTTCACAAGACCATATTGAATGATTTCCTTTAATAATACATTGTGCCTAGTGACATTAATCCTAATCAATTCCAAATGCTTGTGGGAAATTTATCCCTAGGACAATAATTTACATTTGAACAATGAGATATGTCATCCCTTAGTCCCCTGCATAACAATCACATGTACATTGTAGCCATTATTTCACATCATAAAATCAAATAGGTTCTTATAGATAATGGTTATGGATTGAACATAGCATTACTAAAACTAGTCCAAACATTGGAACATACAAAATCAAATATACACCAAGATACCATCACCATTAAGGCCTTTGATAATGGAGAGAGAGAATCTATGGGAACCATTTGTTTACCTATCATTTTTGGGACTATCACCCACGATATCCTATGTCATGTCATTGCTATAGAGTTGCCTTATAATAATCTTCTTGGTCATCCTTAGATCCATTAAGTACAATTAGTCCCTTCCACCCTATATCAATGCATCAAACTCCCCCATTTTGGTCTAAAGGTCACTATTTATGTTGACTTATAGACATATCAATATTTCAAACATCTAGAAGTTGAGTATGATAACTACACCTATTATCCTAACACTAAATTGGTAGAAAAGAAAGGTAAGAGGTTGGTTTTTTAACCTCCCAAGTCTAATTATATTGACCCTAGTGACCTCACTTCCACTTTTAATGATCTATTTCCTATCACCATGTCAACCCATTTCATCGTTGAAGATGATGGTATTTACACATGTAACATTCACAATGCATTACACATCGGTAAATTACCTAAGTATCCTAAGTACTATGTCCATCCTAAATATTCTAAAAATCCTAGTAGGCCCAACATGATATGGAAAAATAAATCCAAATCCACTTTATAAGAGCCTCTTCTATTTTTATCTGATACATCACCCGATCAAGACTCTAGTGACCTCACTTCCACTTTTAATGATCTATTTCCTATCACCATGTCAACCCATTTCATCGTTTAAGATGATGGTATTTACACATGTAACATTCACAATGCATTACACATCGGTAAATTACCTAAGTATCCTAAGTACTATGTCCATCCTAAATATTCTAAAAATACTATTAGGCCCAAGATGATTTGGAAAAATAAATCCAAATCCACTTTATAAGAGCCTCTTCTATTTTTATCTGATACATCACCCGATCAAGATCACAACATTGAGGGAGGTTGGTTGTATAGTGATGGTTTTACTAATTGCTTTTAGAAAACTAAGTACCCCATACCAAATAGAATCATGGACCATTTAGATTATCAAGGAAAAGGATTGGGACAAAATGCATAAGGTATTCTTGAACCTATTTTAGTTACTACACATGCAAGGAATCAAAGTCTTGGATTTATGCCACCCAAGGGTCACCCCATAGATTTCAAGAGTGATACTACTTCATTGACTGAAAATGGAACTCTCAACAATGATGTAACATCCCATTATAGTGCCTATGATGAGCTAGTAGATATTGATTTGTTTTATTCCAATGTCATCATGACCATTACAACCCATTATCCATTTACTCTTCATCATCCTAACCTAGTCAATTGGGACCAGCAAGATTCTATCATACCACCATATGACATTCAAAATGAGGAATATAATTTCAAATTCATGGGCCTTCAAGATGGATTTCTAGTTGGTAATCATAAATAAGGCCTTAAATTCTATCTGGACCCTACTACCTATTTTGGGGAGTGGGTGAAATTCCTTGGTCAAGATACTACAGAAATCAACATTGGTACATATGATGATCCCAAGATTATTTACCTAGGTGCTTCCATCACTAATGAGGAAAATGAATTGATTTTTATGATTCTAAAATATTTCATTGATATATTTACATATGATTATCCCAAGATTATTTACCTAGGTGTTTCCATCACTATTGAGTAGAATGAATTGATTTTTATGATTCTAAAAGATTTCATTGATATATTTGCATGGTCCTACTTAGACATGTCATGTCTTAACCCTTCATTAGTGGTACATCACCTTGTTGTCCATCTAGATGCTAAAACAATCAAAATAAATTATGGATTATGCATATGTGCATAGTTATCCTAGTCAAAAAGGAGTTAAAAAATTTACTGGGGGTAGGGTTCATTAAACCACTTGACTATTCTAAGTAGATCTCTAACATTTTCCTAGTCAACAAAATGCCACTAGGTATTTACTTATGTACTGGTTTCAAAGAAATTAACAAGGCATGCCCTAAAGATGATTCCATCTACCTAAAATTGACATGATAGTCAATTTAAAAATAGGCTATATAATGTTGTCCCTCATGAATGAATTTTTAGGGTATAACCAAATTAAGAGTGCACTAGAAGGACAATATAAGACTGTGTTCAACACTCCATGGGGAATGTTTTGTTATCAAGTCATGCCCTTTAGCTTTAAGAATTCCAATGTGACGTATAAATGTGCCATGACTATCATCTTCCATGACATTATGCATGACGTTATTGAGGATTATGTTGATGACATCATAGCTGAATCAAGAATGCATGTAACTTGATGTTCTATGGAGAATCTTCAAGAGACTTCATGAGTATAAGGTGCATCTCAACCCTAAGAAATGTGTTTTTTTGCATTACTTTAGGAAAATTTATAATGTTCATTGTGTCACAAAGGGGCATTGAGTTTGTCCTTGTTAAGGTCAAGGATTTTTTTGAAATGCCTCCTCCATCTACTTTGAAGCAACTCTGTAGCCTACAGAGAAACATTTAGTCTATTGACCATTTCATATCATAGCTAGATGATATGTGTCATCATTTTTACAAACCTTTTGAAGAAAGGTGTCACATTTCAATGAGATATAGACTATGATTAGTCATTTACCAAAATAAATAACTACTTGGCTAATCTGCCAATATTAACTCCACGTACACCAAGCAAACCATTGGTATTGTACATATCAAAAAAATAACATACAATGGGGGAATTTTTAGCCCAACATTATGAATTGGGTAGCATGGGGTATACTATCTCAACTAGACATTAGTAACTTATGAACACAACTATTCACCTATGGAAAAGGCTTGTCTTGCAATGGTGTTTGCTTCCCAAAAGATGCAACACTACATGTTGAATAACACAACCATTTATATAGCCAAGATTGATCCACTTAATTATTTATTATCCAAGACCATTCTCACAAGCCACATAGCTAAATGGGATATGTTACTGAGTGAATTTGATGTGGAATACTAGAATTAAAAGGCCATCAATGGGTAAGTCTTGGTAGATCAGCTTGTTGAAGCTCCTTTGATTGACACTAAGCCTCTCAAATTTGATTTTCCAAATGAGTTAATCATGACCTTGGATGAATTATCCATTGAGTTCAAATAGTGGAAATTATAATTTGATGGCTCATTCACACCCTGTGGATCTGGAACTAGAATTTTAATGGTCACACCACAAGGGGATCTTATTCCTAAAGAATTTTATATTGGCTTCCATTATACTAAAAACATGGATGAATATAAAGCCCTTATTATAGGACTTCATCTTGTAGTATAGTGGGATATCATGTAATTGATGTTATATGGAGAATATAAGCTAATCATCAACCAAACCATAGACTAGTACCAAACTAGAGACAAGAAGCTTGTACTTTACAAGCATATAGTGGAAAACCTTAAGCATCACTTTCAATTTATTTATTTCAAGTAGATACCACATTCCAATAACTAAGTGGCAGACACCATGGCTACCATTGGGTTCATTATACAAGTTTCAATCGATGTTAGAGAGTATCATTTTCTCATTTTGAACCTTTTTCAACTAGCTCATGTACCACTAGATTTAGAGAGAGTATGTAATATTGCTACTCCCAATCCCTCTTGGTACCAAAATTTGTATACTTATCTCCATCATCAAACCCTTCCTCCAAACCCCTTAAAGAACCTAACAAAACTATTCCTTCATCGAGCATCTAGCTATACCATATTAAGAAACATGCTCTATCATAGAAGCTATGATCGAACACTGCTTCACTATCTATCTTTGGGAGAATATACATTGGCACTTAAATAGGTACAAAAAGGAACTTGTGTGGACCACACCAATGACATATTCCTCACTAATAAATGCATTCAAACCATATATTATTGGCCCAAGATGAAGATAGATGCCTACAAATATCTCAAAAAGTGTGTTTCTTATTAAAAGCATGGCAATTTAATACACACACCTTTCACCACTGCTCCAATTGATTACTATGCCATGTTCATTTTCAACTTGGAGACTCAATATTATCAAGAAAATAAACCCTACTTCCTCTAACGGTCACAAGCACATCCTTACTTTTGTAGAGTGTTTTGCAAAGTGGATAAAGGACATAACCCTCACTTATGGAACCAAAAAATAGATAGACAAGTTCATTTTATTCCATATTATATGTTGTTATGACATCCCCTCCAAAATCATCTCTAATAATGGTGGTTATTTCAAGAACAAGGATGTTAAAGCCTTTTGTACCCAGTTTAAGATCAACCATAAACATTCCACACCATATAAACCATAAGGTAATGATACTTTGATGTATCTAACAAGACCATTATTGTAATCCTTAAAGAAGATTATCAATGATGCTGACTAAGATTAGCACTTGAAACTATTCCCCACCCTTTGGGTTTACCACACTAGTCATTGAACCCCTACATGATCTACACCATACTCCTTAGTCTCCATGAGAGTTCCAAAAACATTAGCAAATGCTAGGTAAAATACCAAAAACATTACCAGTTTGAGAAGAAGGGGCTTAAAATCTCCATGAGAGTTCCAAAATTATGAATTCTTCTAGGTGGGAACCCATTTTATTTTGTCAAGATCATTTCCATGGACCATCACCTTTCCTTCATTCACACTCCCATATCCATGGGAGAACTACATTAGCCTAAGGTATATATAGACTACATAGGTAATGCTTGGGTACATGGGGCATCTTGGGTTAGCTTGGCCTCTCTTATTTTGATTTCATTGTATAACATTATATTTATGCTCTCATCATTTTTTGAGTAATCATTTCCTTTATGCTCTCACCTTTTTGTGATCCCATTCCTATTTTCATCTACTAATCATTCTTTCTTTACTTGTCATCAATTTTTATTCCATCCCAAATCTTGGGAGAATTACATTTAGCCTAAATTTCATGTTCGATTTGGTGTCCATAGGACTATAGGTAACGTCCATTTGCCTAGAACATTTTAAGTCAACTCGGCCACTACTTCTTTATTCTTCCATTCCCCCTAATTTGATATCCTATTCTTGATCCAAGTATAATTCCTTATTCATTACACATACACAATTGATAATTAATTGAAAGTTCTTTATCTTATTATATTGTGTTTGGTCTCTTTCACTTGGTGGTTTGTTTGTTTGTATGAGTGATATGACTAATTAAAATTAGCTTACACTTAAGTGTTACCTCTATTTGGGCTTGATTTGTTTAGATTTTGTATTTATAGTGTGTTCTTTGTTTATTTGATTTCATTGTTTTTGCGTTGACTCGGTCCATTATGCTAACTAGGCCATCATCATGGTGTCTCTGGTTATGCCGTTGCACTTGAGCCCATCCTTGGACATTCATCAACATTATCATCATGAATTTTATCATTGGTTCTTTTTTGGAAATTATCTATTGGATCGAGGGTCAGTACTTACACACATCACAACCTAATCATCTTAGTTTTTTATATCATGGTGCATACCATTTTATGCTATATCAAAATTTCAAATCATGACTCTACTCAACAATCTGACAAAAACATTTCTCTTTGTTCACTAATCCCCTCAACAAGACAACATGGCTACTTTATATGATAATCATGATACATTTAACCATATACCAAAGGGTCATACTCATTTTCATATTCTTCTAATCCTATCCCATATTTATTCAAGCATTATTTCTTCTTCTATTTATTCATTACTGGACCAATTTGTGATCTACCTTCACCCTACTGGGGAAAATCTATCCAGACCAATCAACACTTACATTTTCCCTATTGGGGCACACTCGATTAGTTAATACATATCTATCTAACTAGGGCACATTATTGTTATCAATCTGGATTGTCCTCTTTGGGGCCTATACCATCAATATCTACCCTACTAGGGTGCATTATTATCATCAACCTAGGCCGTCCTATTTAGGACTTATACCATCATTTCTCCCTACTAGGGAAAAGTCCTAATTCCAACCCTAAAACATTTTCCCTCTTTTAGGGTAGGTCAAATTATGTCACTTTTTTTGGGATACCTCTTTCCCATTTCCCTCTCTTTTTTAAGAGCCCATCCATATCTTTCATCCTTACATGTCCTCTGTAGGGGGCATCATGTGTCACTTATTATTTATTCATCTAAAATTTTCAAATTTTTATTTTTAATGGCTTTTTCATTATTTGAAAAGATGTTACTTCATCCATGTCTCACAACACATTCTCAAATAGAGTAAAAATGTATACATCTAATTCTCACCACTCTCATGTTAAAATTGTGATTAGAACGATATTTTACAAATAATGTAAATTAAGCCTAAAAATTACTGAACATCCAAATTTCATTCACACACATCATGTGAAAGTACCAAACCATGTCAATATGTCCATAATTAGGGCATTAACTTGTACACAATAATTATATTCTTTAAATTTATCTATTGTAAAATTGCAACTTAGAAAATTGACATTCTTAATGACTGAAATCCTCTGATTCATCTGCACATGTCACATACATGTGCCAATTCATGTCAAGGCATCCTTAATTAGGGAATTATCTTGTACTCAATTATCACCTTCCTATGATTCACGTACAGTCAAATTATAACCTAATAAATTGATTTTTTAAACCAATAGTGCATGGCAATTGATCAAATTCTTAAAATTGTGAAAGGCCTAATCAGATTCAATTAACTAATTAAAACCAATTAAATGTTTAATTGAAAAATCCATATCAAATTAATGAATATCTAATTTTTGAAAATAAAATTTCAATAAATATCAAGAAACATTATGTCATTATGATGTCATCAACCTCAAAGTAAAAAATTATAAATATCAACATGAATGCAACAAATCTCTAAAATGTTGAGTCATGCCTATTGATTGCTCTATTCTTCCAAATATTAATTGAAACATTTATTGAAATTGGTCTCCAAAATTAAATGGATTTGAGGCCACACATTTTTATCTTGAGATGGTCACAAATTAATCTCTCCATTTCTGAAAACTATAAATACCTAGTCCATGACCAATTTGTATTAAGAATTTATGTACAAAGAAATAATGCCAAATTATTACTAGAGAGTTTCACCATTATTCAACAAAGTTTATCAAATCCATTAGTGGATAACAGGGGATGCCATTGATATGGACAATGCATTGATAAAGACTCCAATTTCATAGACTGAGCCCATGCCTTTGTTTCACAATTGCTAGATGGAGTCCACAAGGAAGGTAAAAGTCATTTTTGTCTTCTTATCTAGTAATTAAAATCACCCTAGGGAATAAGCTTAGAGTTTTAGTTCATGAATTATAATTTGATTTTATTAACTAATGTTTGGACTAACCCCCTTTTCAATCATATTCTACAAATTCCACCCAAAATGTGTTGAAGCTTTATCCAAGCCTTAAAAAAAGGCAATGAAAGGAATCCTAACATATTGAGTAAATGTATAAGACTTAAAGCCATAAAATAAGGGATTTGTGAGAATTATAAAAGGCTCATTATTTCAATTGATAAACATATACATGGAGAGAAGAAAAAATTGTAAATCTCTATCCCTTATGGGAATTTTGCCCTTACAAAAGGATAGCATAAGCCATTTTTGCCTTTTTATAAATGAGAGAGAGTTTCAACCCTTGTAAAGAAGAGACTAAAGAAAATTTTCCCTTTGTAAGGAAAGATATCCCTTTTTAAAGGAGATTTGACTTTGTGGCATGTATAATGATTTATATCCCTTTGTAAAGGAGATTTGACTTTGTGGCATGTATAATGATTTATATCCCTTTGTAAAGGAGGCAACCCTTTTATTGGGAGAACTTTGTAAACCCCTTGCAAAGAGATTTTGTAACCCATTTTAGGAGAATGGCTCTGAACGGGATAATATTTTCAGCTCTTTACTGGGAGAGGATGAATTTTTATCCCCTTAATGGGAGATTGTTACCTTTTATAAAAGAGAATTAATGGAATGGTTGATCGATTAAATGGACCCAGAGATGTAGTCCATCAGGATGAACTCCATTATCAACCAATTTGAATTTTTATCATTTTTATTACTTGTTATTGTTTTATTATCATTTTTTAATGCCAATTTTAATTATTATGATAATTTTCAAGTTAAATGATGGGAAATTGAGAATTTTTTAAAGTATCTATTTTTTGGAGAAAATGGAGTCAATTTTGTTATGCCCATTTTTAGATCAATGGCAAAAGGGAAGTAGTCAACATGCTCTCCCTCAATTCCATCTCTCCTATGAATCAATTCAATCAACCCAAAGGGTATGACATAATTGATCAATTAAAGAACACCCATGCTAAGATTTATATTCTTGATTTTTTAAAGAGATCAATGGTTTAAAAGGATATATTATAAGAAGAAATATGTGAGGAAACTCTCCCTAGTGACATACAACTAACCTATTTTGATTTTATCATGAATACATTCAAGGATATAGAAAATTCATCAATTTTGGCAAAGAGTATTTACCCATGCAATACACTATATAACAAAATTTGCCACTATTTATTTAGGTATGAGTGCAAGATAAAACAATTAAATGTGTATTTATGGATAGTGGTTATGGATTAAATATCTAAAATACAACATTATTACAATAATTTTTCTCTATATGGATAGTATCCACAAATCATACTAAATCATTTAGCTTTAACAACACTCCACATCAAGCATTTGGGATAATATCATTGGATAGACAAGTAGGTCCCAAAATGACACCTACTATACTTTAGGTTATGCTTAATCATCTAAATTACAACTTGATTTTGGGGTGACCTTGGATACTTGCCATAGAAGTAGTCCATCTACATTACACTAATGTACCAAATTTATGTATGAAGGTATTCATACACATTACCCATAGATGATGATCCTTTTAGATATTTTATGACAATGTAATCTACCAATAAAAATTATGTGGAATATCATTCTATCATATACCCATCACAATGTCAAATTGTTCAACTATAAACATCACATATTATAGAAAAAACCCTGAGATATGTAAGAAAAAGAATGTAGAGCAAAAGTGAGCTTCATTAATGTTCACTACCTAATTCATTAGCCAAAAATTACAAAGGAGGTACATTATATAGTGATAAATTAGGTCACCATAAAGATAACAACTCAATCACAATTACAAAACACATAAAGTGTGTGTTCCCATAATGACCTTAATAACCTTAAGTAAGTTGACTAACAACCATGTAGGTAAAACCAAAAGTGATTAAAATCCTACACTAATACCTTTCTTGAAGCGTAGCGTAGGTGGGTAGAAGAACTAGGTCCCAATAATAAGGCTTGATGAGGTACCCAAGTAAAATACAACTCCCATAAAGTGGAGAAAAGGAGAAAACCCATAAGACAAAACTCCTCTCATAAAAGAGAGAAGAGAAAGAAAGTGGATCCTCTAAGGATGTCAAGCATAATTGAAAACATGTCCACAAGTAAGAACAAACAAGCACATAGAGAGGAAAATTAAGAAGTCCACATAGAAGATGTTGAATCTGCCTACAATAGAGCTTGAGGATTGACAAATGTCATTAACAAGATCCTCTACTTGAAAACTGAAGAAGCTCCATCCACATTAAATAATATTTTTTCCCTTTTCCAAAGAAGGAACACAAATGGTGTATTTAAAGTTTTCCCATTCCACAATGGAAGATGAAGGAGGTAACAGTACAAAAAACTTTGAGTAGGGTCCAAAGTAGAAGTTTGACATAGGTATGGCAAGATCATGAAAAATAATTGATTGTAATGACACTAAAGTGAACCAGTCAGAGGTAGGTGTAATGAAGAGTGGATCTTTGTGGAATAGTGAATAAGTCCACCAAGTGCCTTATATAACTCCAACCAAATAACTATACTCATAATGCATAGAAAGAGGGTACCAACTACTCTATGCAATAATGGTATAATAGAAGTAGAGGCTGAAACATACTTTATAATGATATATACCTATGAAATATACTACTAATATATGATGAGTCCTGAACTAATATACCTTTTCCTTGTAATGTCTGAAAAGACTAGAGGTAGGTTGATCAAAAAATAACTTCAACATTTTGGAGGTGACAAGGAGATGGTAGATGTGTATTGACATCACTATTATAGTCATCTATATTATAATAAGAGTCCTCAGTGTCATAAATATGCTTAGGATCAAAATTTTCATCAAGTACATGTGAGTCTAATGAAGAAGAATGGCATGGAGCATTCATTGAAGTAATATCCATGTGAAATGAAGAACATGGTTTAAAAACCCTTAAAACTAAAGAAGAGAGTGAAGATGAATCACATGGATCTATAGACCATAGGAAGAGAAGATTTGTCAATGCTTTCATTGGAAATAATAGAGTCCTTTGAAGTACCAATTTGTGATAGATCTAGAAGAATAACATCATGCATAGGAATGGAAGTAGAGTCTTCAATGGGAGAACAAAGGTCAGGTAGAATCTTGTCTTATAGTGGTGGCTTGATAAAAGAAAGAGCATTGTCTACCATGGATGTGTCATCATAAGAAGTAGGAGTAGGAGGAGAGAGTAAAATAATCTCAAAAGAGATGATAGAAAGAGGAGGAGGAGGAGGTGTGAAATAAATCTTAGCAAGATCTTCAAAAAGAGACACATATATGTTGGAATCTCTTATGCCCAATTTACATGTCAGTGATGGGGGCATCTCATTCCACATGTCACATTTACATAGTGCTACATGAATATGCTACTTTACTATGCTATGATACTGACATATATGAATATTGTGGACTAGTTTTCACTTATTCTATGCTTCATTGACGTTGTTACTCTTACATGATATACTATTCATTATTTGTCTATTGTATACGACCCTTATCTTTTTTATTGTGACATCTTTATGTCCCTTGTTTTTCGTCCCTTAGACTTGTTTTTTATGACATATTTATGTCCCTTATTTTTATTCCATCTACTTTATTTATTAAAACATATTTAATCCCCTTGTTAGTGGCCCTTGGCCTTATGTGTGACACTACATGCTTATAAGTGGATTAATATATGATTTTATGCCAAGCTTTTTGAGATTGTTGTGCTTGTTGAGTTTATGGTTGCCATTATAAATATCATAGTCCTTTCCTTTGTGTGTGGTTCCATGCTTTATATCATGCACCTCTTTACTACATAGGCTTATTCACTTCTTATATTATTAATGGCTACTACTACATGCCTAATTGAAACATCCATCTTGACATGACACTTATATGCTATGCATTACATATGTTACATAATTTGATGACATATACATTTCTATGAGGACATATTTGCTACACATTGACATGATTATATATAATTTCATATTTATACATGACACGGTAAAATTAACTCTCCTTTTGAGATGAATGACTTACATGTTAAATCTCTCACCTCTAAAAGTGGGGAATATTAATGGGATTGGCATAGAGACACAATAATCCATGACCAACAAATTTATATTTTGGGTAATAGTATAGATTTCAAAGATTTAGAGTGGTTTATATATCATATTGATTTTGATATGTGAGATATATCTACATATTGGTATAGATTCTATGGGAATATGCCATGAATATGCACTCACTTTATAGAGACGTGATTTAAAAAATTTATATACATATACACTTGAGTTCATATGCCATATAGGTGCACATGGGTTTATGGGGAAATACATTACATTTTTCACATACAAATACAATTGAGATACAAGTTCTCATATTTTAACATATAGATGCAAAACATTCTATATAACTTAGCACATATATAGTAAGGCATAATTCCTATTCATACATTTACACAATATGATAGTTTAAAATTGGCATAAATTTAGTAAGGTATGATACTTGTTCATGCACATTTACTTTTTTTTGCATTAAACACTACTATAGTTGTTTATTTTCAAAAATAATTCAATGGTACCAAGTATTGTGCAAACTGGAATCTATAAGTTTATCTTCAATGGTTGATTCATGATTTTGAGGTACTACATGTTGAGGTTCAATGACACTCAATGACCATGGCATTACCCATAGTGAACCATTATGTGGTTACTACCTTACCATTTTAAGGTTCAAGATCAATTATTTAAGTTAGTGCATTTTAAGTTCAATGACACTCAATAGTATTAACACTTCTCTACAATCCTATGGGTTGGGGTAGATATATTCCCAACCTAAGGGCTTGTATAATTACAATTTTTTTGGTAAAATCACTCTAAATATTTGCATGCTTGATAAAGAGTCATATTTATCTAATGATATAATAAGGAAGCATCATCTCTTAAAATCTACAAGGCAACATAGCTTCACCCACTTACATGTGTACTCCTTCCTTTCTCTTAAAACTTTTTAAATTTTCAATTTCAAATTTCACACATGGACATTAAATAATTCATTATCATTGTAAATTTTTCATGAAGCAAAGATGTACATTTGATTCCATCTCCTAAAGACAAAGTGTGTTGCACACACTGAGGTATAATTTATCCTATTAATCTAGTATTTGCACTGCATTTAAATACTAGAATAAAAAGGGCATTGTAGATACTAAAATATAGCATTCGAAACTTGAAAATACCACTTTTGACCTACCATCACCATACATGACGTGTGCACACATATATGCCTCTTATGCACCATTATCTCACATCCACATGATTGCCATGAGTATGATCCTCCTATTTTGTTGTCAATCACCTACATTAACCTCTAAATCTATGCCAAACTAGCTAAATATCTTCCTTAGACATATCTAGATCATCAAATCAATTTTTTTATCTCCTACACACTAATATTAGGCTTAGATAGTTTGATCGATGAAATTGACTTGAGGCCAACATTAGTGACTCTCACACACAACAATTGCTTTTCAAAATTAATTCATTAATATGAGTCAACCAATTTTCATATTATGTTGATGAATTGAAAATTTACACAAATAGATTCATATAAATAAAAATCAAACCCACACTTAGTAATCACTTTCCACTTGTTTATCAAACATCTATTCACTCTTGCACATTGATGAAATTAACCTTATTCTTTAAAAATTATAAATAACTTCACTAAGAGTAGTCATCAACCAAGTTTGTAGCACACCAAGATAAGTCAAGATTAAATATTATAAAGTATCAAAATTTAAATTATATGTAAATTCATATAGAAAATAAACATAATTGCACATTTACATTGAAGGGATTCACTATCTATGAATTAAATCTCCTATTCAGAGTATTGGATACATAGGTAATGGTCAATCATCAATGGGGGTGATTTGGGTCAAATCAACCCATTACACTTCCCAAATTTTTATAAGTTTATACCCTTCATAAGTATACCTAGGGTTTCAAGGAGAAGGAAACTTTTTTATAGATTCATGCACATAGTTAGTAGTCAAGATCACACACACATGAATTAAAAGTAGAAACATGTGACTATATAGTCATAAAAAGCCAAATTAGACTAGAATAGAAGCACCAACCTTAGTCACTAATGCCATCAAATATACCCTAGCATAATGTTAGTTATCTTACGTGCACATACGCCAGTTCTAGATCCAAACATCTCACACATGTGCTTTCATTCAAATCATAATAACTAAACACCTTGATCTCTTTAGTACTTTACATATTTATCACATGCAACTAGTTAAATCAGGTTAGTATTTTAAATTCAGATTTATGCTTAATTTTCATACTTTATAATCTAAATTAATTAAAAGTTTTATTTTAATTAGGGTTGTATAATCCAAATTAAATTAAAACACTAGTCTTACCTAGTTGATTACAATAATATGAGTAAGTATATATTAGGATATTTGATTAGTAGATTTCATTCTCTCAAAGTCACTTTAAAATTAAAATTCACCATCTTTGTATCGATATTTCTAAATATTTCATCCTCACTAATTGAACTATAATCCATTCAAATTTTCCCATATTTTTCAATATAAATAATTATGTATTAATAAAAAAGAGCTTCAATGCTAGTACATAGGTCCCATGGGTGTACAATAAATATGATGATAACTAAATGGGAAACATGAAAATATGATAAACCTAAGCTAAAAGAGCTATTGCAAGATTGAATTTTTTTCTTCCACTTATATGGATTTTGTTTTTTCCCTAGTAAATTTGTATTGATATCTAGGTTGAAGAGATCTATTTTTAAAGGTATCGCGAACATCATCCCACTAAATAAGTTACATATAAATGGTGATGAACTCAACACTAGGCATCCTTGTCTCATTTAAGATGTGTTCCTATATTGATTCTTCACCTCCCTCTTAAGTAATATGCAATAGTGAACTTTTGAATATTATTGTTTAATTTTTGATACACCAAAATTAGTCGCACAAGCACCACTTGTTGTAATAGATTCTAAACTTTAGTCTATGATGGACATAAAATTAAACAAACATATCACATTAAATTTTAAGAAAAATGTATCCAATCATAAGATTATGCATCTTCTTCAAATGTTCCATTCAAAAAATCCACACATGTGGGATGGGTGTCTTCCATATGTCCAACACAATTACAAATGAGCTCTTTATGGCTCGACATGACATTGTATTTTAGGTATGTCTATGATTTCAATCAATAAAATTATAAATGTAGTAATGCACATTGTATTGGAGGAAATGTCACCATATGCTCATAAATAAATGGATAAGGAAACCTAGTTTTAAAAATAAATTTGACAAATTGAACATCATGTTCATGAAATTTTGTAAAGACTAGTGAGAAGTATAATGAACACCATGATCAAAATCATGTTTTAGATTAAGGTAAAAATAGCTTTTGAAGGGGCCCCGAAACCCTATACAGATCAAGAAAGATAAAATGTTACAAACCGCCAAGGAAGGCAAACCTACTGAAAAATAGTAACAAAACTAGGTTTTAGAAGGACCTAAAACCTCAACAAAACTAGGTTTAACAACCTGAAACCATGCTAAAAAAATATTACATTAGCAACCAGCATAAACCATGACAAAAGAACCCCATAAAACCATTGGATTTTCTGTCACCAAGAAAGAAGAAGACACCGTCAGATCCAACAATAGTGATGGCCATACCCAGGATCGATCCCTCAACCCCTGAAAAATGCACAGCCCAAACCCCTGGTCCCATCACCACCACCGCCCAACCCATCCACCCTAAAGTCTGTAGAGATCACCCCCTACACCTAGAGGAAATTCCACCATGGCAATCTAAATATCTCCAGAAAAAACATCGATCTGCTTAGAATAGGGTAATGGTCAGCACGACGGCCACAAAATGGAAGCCCGAGGAAAAATTTAGATCCACGCTATTTTCAAGAGCAAGGCTCCTCCGTAGCAAAGGATATATCCATTTACCCCAAATAGGGCACTGCATCTCATAAACAAGCCATAGAGGAAACAAAGTTTCCCCCATCCAAAAACTATTTTCTTCGAAAACCAGTTCGTGGTGGCCGTCCAACTCGGAATAGAAAACCAGTCCAAGTTCCATCCACAAAATAGAGATCTGAAGCAAAATAAATAAATAACCATGCAATAAGGGTAACTCTTTTCCGCATTGCGCTAAACACCCAGGCTCCCTCCACAGGGATCTGGTCTCCAAAGCTCAAGAGGCGGCCATGACGGTTAGGGTTTCAACACAGCCATCTCCATGGCCGCACTCCCTCTTCCCTCTTCCCACCCTAGTGTTTATTATCAAAATCATGTTACCCACTAGTTCCAAGTGGGGAATAAAGTTTGGTTACATCATCATAAGGAATGACTCACAGGTATAAATAATGAGATAAAATTTCTAGGATATGGGCCATATACGATTGTCAAATAAGTGGAAAAAATGCATTTGATCTCAACTTACCACCCAACCTCAATTTACATCCAATTTTTTTTACATTATTTTATATTTAGTGGTATAAACAAGATAAAGATTGAAAATATTTTAAATTGTATAAAGCAAAACATTGAGTCTACATAGTTTTGTTGATTCTAATTAGGATAGAGAGCTTGATTATCATAGATCTACCAGTGTGTATGTGTTGAAATTATTTGGTGGAGTTAGAAGTTGGATGATATAATGACAAGTGTTATGATATTCACCATAGAAGATAAGTACATAGCTAATTTAGACACACAAATTTGGTATTATATGCTTGACAATGTCAATTTTGACTAAACCTTAGAATATATGACTTGTGTGTACACACATGATTTTTTTATCAAATTTTCTCTTAGCCATTCACTTACTAATGGGATTGGTCTTTCCAATATGTTATCATATAAATATAAGATATCCATAATATTTGAATGAATATTTTATAATCCTTAACATACTGTCATTGTTCCCTAGATCATTATTTTTTGTTTCCTAGATGGTTTCAACCACATCCAATGGATATAGTTACCAAATCCATTTACCTTGGCTAGACCCATCCACACACTCTCTAAAAAATATTTTACCAAATTAAAAAATATTCATTTAGGTTGGTTTACAGGTTCTTTCATGTCAATTCATAGATAAATTACCCAAAGAGGTAATTATGTAAACATATAGTGATTAAGCCTATTCCCACCTAGCACTTCTATAGAAAGCATATAACACACTGAGGAATTCATCTACACATCCTTGAAGTATGACCATAAAACATAAAAATATGAAAAATCATTAATGGAACAACCACCTATAGATACTAAATATGAATTATATAGCACCTCAATCTTGTAAACATGGAAAATACCTATCATGGTTGTACCCTTCATCTCTAAGAACTTTCTGATATTGAAAGGCTCATGTCCACTACCTCTTTATGCCAAATTTATTATCTATTTATACAACCATATTTTATTCTGATGACCAAGCCTACTATGCTGTGAAAAATGCTATAAACCTGATCATTATCCTTCTATCCCAATTTTGGACTTGTACCCATTTCATAACTTCCCAGACACTTCCATCCTAGCTAGATGCCTACATTAATGCAAGTATCCCTTTTCCAACTAAGTGTCCAGTGCCCAAAAGTCATCCAATTTTCAAATGTAACATGTTTTTATGGTTGACCTAAGTGGTTTAGTGTGAGATATTTTCTAAAAGGATTGGTATATACACAAGATCAATCCTTAATCATAAATCACTTAAAAAATTCATTCCTCTCACATACAAAGAAATAAAATAACTATCAATCAAGCATTCAAGTGATAAAATTTTCTATATTCATTCCTATTTACATATAAGTCATAGGATTAGTTTATATATAGTTCTAGATTATTGAAGGAACAACCCATGAGCCATATTTTCAAGTTACAAGCTAGGTCTTTGTATATACTTAATTATCACATATTTCATCTTTATGCACACACAAGCCAAAACATAAGGGATAACTAAATAATTTTAAGGTCATTTTCAAAGTATTAGCTATGTAGGCAATGCCCATTGACATAAGGGTCCTTGGATCAAATTGACACCATGCACCCACTAACCCATTTTTCCCACAATCACTCTAAAGATGAAGAGCTAGGGTTTGATCATTTGACAAAGAGTAATAACTTGTGTGTGTGTGTGATCTATATACATTAGAATAAAGGTGAGAAAAATGTAGAAGGCTTGAGTTGGTCCCATATAGATCTTTTTAGTATTTTGTATAAGACACCTACATCTAGATCAAACACTTGCATCAACATAATGTCCATATCTGACATAAGTGTTAGAGGCTAAAAAATGTAAAATTATAGGATCTAACAACTATAACAAGATCCTGATCTGGTCCACTTCTAGTTTGTTCAACGCAGATCTACATGTGCACAATAATTCAACTAAGTAATCTTATTTTTAATTTATTGTGATATCAATCAATATCTATATTTTCTATTTTTGGCATATCTCACTATTTAAATTCAAAATATTATTTATCCAAGTTTTTAAATTAATTGGCACACTATAAATCTATTTATCACCATTGTGTTCAATCATCTATATATTCTTAACCCTATTTACCCTTATATCATAAATTTAGGGTTAAACTCTAGGTGAACCCAACCTATGTGTATTTCCATGTAAATCTTAGTGTGCTCTAGGGTTTTTCTTTTTTTATGATCTCTCAATTATTAAAATTTATTTTAAAAATCAAAATTTATTTTCCTAAAATGATGTTTAATATGGTTAAAAAATACCTTTTTCCTCCTCTTAACCCTAACAAGGGTGATAAATAACATCCCTCTAATTAGGTCCACGCTATCACTTCTTCAAGGGGTAAGGTGGCCCATTATATAATTCCAAAAGAAGGTAACCAACAAACCCTTACTCAATCTTGAGATGGTACATGTATGCATATTCCATTCTAAGCACCTAGGGTTTGTGTTTGTGAAGCCCTAAAAGATCAAATCACCAATATGAGCAAGTTAATAAAAGAATTACAAAGTTAGATCACATACATGCATAATCCAAAATATGCTAGTGTTAATCATGTGTTTGCATCTTCATATAGTAATTTTTTTACACAACAAGGTTTCTTATCCAAATGCAAAGATAAAACAAAACACATCTAAAATAAATGATTCAAAAAGTGAACAAAAGGCTAACAAGAGTCCAAGTGAAATCCTATGAGAAATGATTTAAAATAATGTGATCCAACTACCTCATAAACATCTTATAAGGAGATACAAATGCCATTATACATATCATAGAATACATGGCTATAATACAGATTGTTGTTTTGCATTAAAGAACAAAATAAAAATTTATAAATGTAGTGGTGATCATATCATTGATACGTTAATCAAGAAAACCACTCATGTTATGAGTACCTATCCTAAAACACAAGCACAAAAATAAAAAAATATGGGTACCAAATAATAATTTAGAGTAAAGACAATTGTTAACACAAAACCTATAGCAAGAAAAAATTCAAAAAGCCAAATTAGACCCAACAAAGTATACAAATATTCCCCTCCATAATGATACTAATATTTCAAAACTATATGGTTTTGGATAAAAATAGATAAAACATTTTGGTTATCATGGTCAAGGATTGGGAAAAAATTCCCAAGGCATCATTCATCCTATCTCCATAGTTAATCAATGTAGATTAGTCAAATATGCATATCCATTTTGTTAATGCAAAAGAGAAAGAACCTAAAAATGAAAGTAAGGTACAAAAGGAACAATTAAAATAAGAATAAGAAATGCATCAAAAGGATAATATTACATGTGTGCCTTTATATGAAGCAATTGCAAATCATTACTCAAAGCATCAAATCATTGAAACTTGCATATATGGAACTCAAGGTCAAAATATCATAGTTGACCCAAATTGTGAAGTCAATATATGTACATAAAAATTATTTGCATCTTTGGTATATAACATGGAACATGTGAATAAATATATTGCATTTGATTTATGTGTTGGATCTACCCAATGTAATGTCATACTTGGATTAGAATCATGCTCTATTTTAATATATATTAGTACATTTTAAACCAAATATAATGACAAAATTGGAAAACTATGGTTAAAAGCAATGAAGGAAAGTATCTCTCAAGTTAATATAAAAAATAAAAGCTTAGGAAAAGAGTTTGATAAACTTTATGATTTTAATATGAACACATATGACACATATCATTCAGGAAAGGTTATACATCTTCCACTCCTTGTAGATTCTCATTCTAATATTGAGATCATTGGATAACTACTACATCTTCAAATTATCTAAATGTGTTTCTACTAATACTCCAAACAAAAACGTAAGGTCACTAAAAAATGGGTTACATTAACTAATTCATATAATAATTCTACTTCATGGCCTCATACTCTTATTAGGGACACACATGGTCTTACCAGTTCTCTAGTGCCATCTATGGATAATATATATGTTGTTTGGTAGTATCATTGATATCATTCATCACATTAATATTACATAACACCTCATGAGCATACTTTAGATGGGATATATATATATATATATATATATATATATATATATATATATATATATATATATATATATATATATATATATATATATATATATATATATATATATATATATATATATATATATAACTTTCACTTTCAAACCTTCCATATATATATAAAATCAAAAAATCAAGTATTAAAAAAATACAAAAAAAAAAAAAAAAAAAAAAAAAAAAAAAAAAATCCAACATTTCCATGTTTTATTATCTCCTCAACATATATGTTGTTGGTTCCATATTGGAAGATAACATTCAATTTATTTTTATATGGAGAGATATGTTTCACACATATATTGAGTGTGACATAGGCATACCTCGGCATATGATATTTACACATGTA
Source organism: Torreya grandis (assembly GCA_037957365.1). Taxonomy (NCBI): domain Eukaryota; kingdom Viridiplantae; phylum Streptophyta; class Pinopsida; order Cupressales; family Taxaceae; genus Torreya; species Torreya grandis. The sequence goes on along the minus strand of JARHVA010001834.1, from coordinate 2,197,786 downwards.
GATGTTGGGCCTTCTTTTTACTCACATAATAAATATATTGGAGGAATATACTTCTTTGATCATGATACACCAAGGTTATATTATTTTATGAGGTTATATTATTTTATGATCACTTTTAGTTATCATGTTTGAGATTATGTACTTACACTTGCCTTTATCCATGATTTATCTTTTACAATGTACTTGATATGCTATGCACTTAACATTTATTGCTAATATATGTGTGTGTGTGTGTGTGTGTGTGTGGTTATTTATGATTCCATGCTTTAATTTTTGCACTTCCTTGAGTTTTTTTCCTTGCATACTCTTTATTTAACCCTAAAATGTAGATTAAAGGATCTAGGGTTAAAGGATATAGAGATAACTTAGGTCACAAAGGTGATACTCTGTCTCTATAGTAGGGAAATTAATTTTTAAACTTAGATAAACAATATTTTGAATTTAAATATTGAGTTGTACTAAAAATAATAAGTACAAATATGATTGATATTGTATAAATGAAAAAACAATGGTTCTTAGCTAGATTATTGTGTGCATTTAGATCTGATATGGAACATGTTGGAGATAAAATGGATTTATATTTTGGATTAGTCATCATATTTTGGATATTTGACCTATATGACTTCAGACACTTACATTGACCTTGGATGATTTTGTCGACAATTCTATCTAATCTAGACAATGTGTCTTATACAAAATACCTACTAGATCTAGATGCAACCACCTAAGATATTCTAGGTTTTATGTTATCTTCACTCTAGTGTGCTTAGGTTTAGCTCATAGACTATCATTCATTGTCAATATAAAAACCCTAGTTCTTCATCTTCATAGTGATTGTGTAAAAAATGGGTTAGTGGGTTCACGATGTTGATCTAACCTCAAATACCCCTATGTTAGTGGGTGCTACCTACATAGCTAGTAGTTTGAAGATGGCCTTAGAATCATGTGGTTCTCCTTTATGTGTGGGATTGTATGTACATAAGGATGTAATATGTGATAAAAAAGTAAAATGGTGACATAGCTTGTAATTTGGAAAATATGTCTCATGGAATGCTCCTTCAATACTTTAGACCTATAAATGTGTTGTCCCTATGACTAATATGGAAAAAGAGGGAAATAGGTAATCTTTTCTCACTTGAATGATTGATTGAATGCATTTGTTAAGTGGCATTATGTCTTATTTTGACTATGCTAGGTGAGGAATGAATGAGGGTGATCTCTTATATATATCAATCCCTTTTGGAAAATATATAACATTAAAGCACTTAGGCCAACCATAGGATTACATATAATTGGAAATTATATGACATTAAGGCATTTGAAATTTGCATTTTTATAGGACACTTACGTTGATGTAGGCATCTAATTGGGACACAAGTGTACATGAAGCTAAAAATAAGTATAAGTCCATAGCTTGAAAAAACTGAAGATAACTAGGTTTATAACATTCTGAGAATGATAGAAGGTCTGAGTCATCAAAATAACATTGATCAACTAAAAGATAATAAATGGACATAGAGAGATAATAGATGCAAGCCTTTTGGCATTGATAAAAGTCTAAAATTGAGAGGAACAACCAAGATATATATTTTACAAGTGTACAAGAATAAGGTGCTATACAATTTATAAATAGAGTCTAAATTACCCCCTTTAATCTAGTAATGAAATTCATACTTCAAAGGATAATAAATGCATACTCGATGTTCTATAACACACCTTGACTTTGCATGAGCCCACCTTGATGTTTTAATGGTGATTAACCTATAACCAATAACATGTTACAATATATAATTAGTGCATATAATATGAAATTGAAAGTATTTAAATGATTGAAATAGAAAGAGAGAAAGGTTTAGGAGTACACCTATGTATTGATGCAACTGCATTGCCATTTGGAAATATAATTTGGAAAGATGTGCCATTATGAACCATTAAAATTGATATTATGAAAAATATAAATCTATAAAGTGCATAAATATAGAATTTTTTGAGGACACACACCCCTAACCTTGGAGAAAAAGGTAACATACATCTAAGGGTACGCTTGATGAGCGTGAGTGAACCAAGTCAACTCACACTATAAATATGGTAAGGTTGGATGATGTAATATAGTCTAACCTATAAAATTGGAAGGATATAGTGATTTAACACCTCAAACATACCAAAAGCAAACTAACTAATATAGAAGACTGGTTCAATACAATTTGTAATAGTCTAAATGCATTAGTTGAGCTAAAGTTTGTAAAAGTTTTTGAAATCTGATTTGGTTTTGAAATTTTAGGTTTTATTTTTCATAGAATATGTAACTCATATATGTATCATGATTAAACTTGGGTATAAAAATGGTACCAATGTATACAATTTTGCCAAAACTATGTATCTAGATCATATAACTTTGAATTTTACCAAGTTTTTAAAATGTGTAAGTGTGGAGAACATGTTCCCATAACATTCGCCCACATAATTTGAAATTTAAAACTGATGTAAGCATGGAGAACATGATCCCAAAACATGCCCCCAATTTATATCTAAAACTAGCAATTGATATGACTGTGAATAACATGTTTCCAAAACATGCCCCTACTAAAATCTAAATCTATTAAAAATGTGGAAGCCATGTCTCTATGGAATTCCTCTACTATATGTCCACATTTTGAGGCGAGGGTAATTATAATTTGGTATTTACCTTACCTCAAAATAATAAGATAACAATGTAAATTGTCAATTTATCATGTAGTATATATGAGAAACATGTCTAGTAGATATATCATTGAAGTGGGTAAAATGTGATCACATCAAGACATAAAATACATGATATAGATCATGGAAAAATCTAGATAGTAACAACACAAGCTCAATAACTAATCAAGCACACACATAAGAGCACTCAAAATCAAATCAAAATAAAATGGTCCAAAGATTTTGTTAGCCATTTTGGCCTACATACCAAGCTTCTTACCTAGATAGAAAAGGTAAGCTGAGTCCCTGATGGAGAAAATATCAAGTGGCTTAGAAATAGGTCCATAAATGCAAATGGAGGGTTCTTGAGTAGTCTTCAATCATCAGGAAACAGTTTCAAGAACATGTCCAAAAGAGCCTGTGGGCTTAAAAGCTCATTTGATACTTGGGAAAAGGATAAGTGGTAATTCCTTTGGAGAAATATTTTCAAGTTCATTTGGCTAAGTATTGGATTTATTTCAAGAAAATTGTCCCAAAGGCAAAAGGTCCTTATCATTTTTTTGAGATAGAGAACTCTAAGGCATGAATTCTTTTAGACATTTTGTCTGAATCAAGAGGTCTATAAAAAAATCTAAGTATGAATTATTTCATAAAAATTATCCTGTGACAATTTCCCTAAAGACCAATTTTTTTTAGACATTTTGTCCACAATAAATGTCCCAAAAGTGAAGATCTTGTAGACTTGTATCTTTCAAACATTTTTTTTGTAGTATAAGTCTTGAAGACTAATTATTTTAGAGGAAACATCTTGGTACAAAGCTCGTAACAAGCGCCAAAAATAAAAAAATCTAAGTTCAAATTATTTTAGACAAATTGTCTGCAATAATTTATCCATAATAAAATACCTGAAAGAATTATTTGCCACAAGGAAAATATATGATAAGAGTGACGTTGACACAAGTGTCAAGGTTTAAGATCGGTAATCATTCATTAGAGTCCAAAGATTGATGGTCATGAAAATGTCATTTACATTCCCATGTACATGAATTGATGGGTGCATGAATGTCAAATTCAAGCCCCAATAGATAACCATCAAAGTTCAAATATCCTAGTGACGGTTGCACAAATGTCAAATATGTTGAGTGTGGAGCCCTTTGGGGCTATCACATGACTATGGGATATATTTTTGGGGCCTAGAGAGCTCCACAAATATGGGGAGCATATTTTTCCCCACTCTACCTTTTGTGGAACCTTGCTCCACATGTGAGTGGAATATTCCTTGTATTTCTAATTTCTATGTATTCCATATTTTATGGAGTTATTTATTAGATACCTATTTTCCATGTTCAATTCTTTTATCTTGGGGAGTTAGTTGTTTATTGGAAAAGGGGATGAATTCCTTGTTTCAAGGAGTTGGTTGTGATCAGATGTCATTGGAAAATGTGATTTTTGGAAGAATAGAGATAAACATGGTGAGTTCTTCCTTAGGTGGGATTTTGGATGAGCTTGCATAGGTGGAGGAGAGTTGTCACATGGTGGATAATGCTTATATTGGATAAGTGTTGCACAATTCTCCTTGTTTGGTGGATTTTCCTTCATTTGCTATATATATAGGTGTGATGTGACCTTTAGAGGTCAATAAGTTTATTTACAAGTGTGGATTTTGAGAGATAGAATCAAAGTGCATATGTTTTACAAAGTACATATGTTTATTTGTAGGGTATGGTATAACAGCTTGTGAGATACATTATTATGCACGTGTAGGTGAAAGTGTAACATAACATATGTGAAACATTTTTAGAAAGAGATATTATATCTCTATGAGAGGTCTTTGTAATCTTATTTTATTTATATATTTTATTGAGTACTTTCTTGATGTAGCCCACATTGGGTGAAACACGATAGATCTGTGTTGTGGTTTTATTGTTATTTTTTCTCTCCATTTATGATTTCATTTAACTGTGATTTGAGGAATTATTTCTATGATGCATGTTATTACATAATTAGATCTGATTTCACATTTAAAATCTAGTTATGTGATTTTATGGTGATTTAAATATGGTTATATTCATTTAGTTCCTAACAACTGGTATCCGAGCTTTGATTGTGTTTTATTGAAGTGGTAAATCACAAGAAATGTTATTAGATTAAGTGGGAGCTATGAGAAAAGAGATCAAATTCAGGGTTAAAAATTTTGATGGTAAGAATTTTGGTTTATGAAAAATGCAGATGAAAGATTACTTGTATCAAAAGGAGCCTCATCTCCCCTTGGAGGAGAAAAGTGAACAACCTATAAGTATGAGTGATACAGATTGGTCACTGCTTGATAGGAAGGCATTAGGAGCCATACAGTTATGCCTTGCATCTCTTGTTGCATTTAACATTTCCGATGAGAAAACTACAAAGGATCTCAAGGATAAAATTGGGAAGTTGTATGAGAAACCCTCAACCTCAAATAAATTTTTTCTTACGAAAAGATTATTTAATATAAAAATATCTACAAATGGTTCAATTTATAATAATTTAAATAATTTTAATATGATTTTAAGTATGCTCACTTATGTTGAAATTAAGTTTGATGACAAAGTTAGAGCTTTGTTGATTTTGTGTTCTTTGCCTTATAATTAGGATATTTTGGTTATGGCTATAAGTAATGCAGTCCTTGTCAAGAGAAGCTTAAATTTTGAGGATGTTGTAGGTGTGATTTTTAGCAAGTAAATGTGAAGGAAAAGCACTGGTGAATCATCTTCAGGTAATGTTTTGTTTGTTGATACTAGAGGGAGGAAAAAAGACAAGAGCAAAGGCAACCATGGAAAGTCAAAGGATAGATATAAGTAAAGATCTAAATCTAAGATGATATGCTAGCATTGTGGGAAGAGTGGACAATCAAAGAAGGATTGTTGGTCACTTCAGGATAATAATGCCAACAAAGAGTAAACAAATGAGGTAAATGTGACATCAAGTAAATCATGTCAAGATGCCTTAATTCTTTCTATGGATAGTTTTTTTGAGTCTTGGGTATTAGATTAAGGGGCTTTTTTTCATGCCACCCCACATAGGCATTATTTTACTGATTGTGTTCAAGAGAATTTAGGACATGTTTATATTGGTGATGATGAACCATGTGAGATAGTAGGGAAATGTTGTGTTTATGTTAAAATGAAGAATGGGAACACATGGATACTTAAGGATGTCAGACATGTGCCTATGTTGAGACATAATTCAATTTCAATGGGCCAATTGGGTAATGAGGGTTATTCGGTAATGTTTACTATAGATTCTTGGAAAGTTACCAAAGGTGCTCTTTTGGTTTTGAGAGGTAAGAACTTTAATGCTTTATATTTGACTAGTAGTGTTGATTCTTGTGATTTAGTTACTACATGTGGAGATGCAACTATGTGGCACTAAGGCCTCAATAATATGAGCCATAAGGGCATAGAAATCTTAAAAGACAAGTTGCTTGGATTAAAAGACATAGATCTATAATTTTATGAGAATTATGTGTATGAGAAATAGAAGTGAGTTAAGTTCCTGAAGGTTGGACCCTTAAAGAAAGAGCACAAATTAGAGTTGGTACATTCAGATGTATAGGGACCAACTCAAATATCTTCTATTGGTGGGTCTAATTATTATGTTACGTTTATTGATGATGCAACTAGGAAAGTTTGGGTTTATTGAATTAAAATTAAATTTGATGTATTTTACACTTTGAAGAAGTGGAAATACTTGATTAAAAATGAATCAAGTCTCAAGTTGAAATGTCTGAGATCAAATAATAGAGGCGAGTATTGTAGTAATGTTTTTCTATTATTGTTCTAACAATGGAATCTATAGGCAAAGGATGGTTACAAGAACTTCACAATAGAATGAAGTATCTGAAAGGATGAACAAAATAATAATGGAATGTGTTAGGAGCATGAGGTTACATACTATGTTACCTTTATAGTTTTGGGTAGAAGCAGTTAACATGACAATTTATCCGATTAATAGAAGACTTTTTATGCCTTTGAATGGAGGCATTCTTGAACAAGATTGGTTTGGTAAGAATGTTTATTATTCTTTTCTTAGAGTCTTTGGATGTGAGTATTTTGATCTCATTAAGAAAGAGGATAGGACCAAGTTAGAGGCAAAATCAGAGAAATGCACATTTTTTGGATATGGTAAGGATGACTTTGGTTTCCATTTATGAACCATTAAAGATAAGAAAATATTTTGGTCTAGAGATGTAACATTTAATGAAAAAGTCATATATAAGAATCAGTTACAAGGATAGGAACAAAAAAAGAAAGAGTGCATAGTATTGGATGACATTGTAGATGGTTAAGTATCTAATGAATCCATTTAAGAACCTTCTACACAAGGACCCCAAACTCCTATGGTAAGAATATATTCTAGGGTAAGAAGAGCACCTGAACATTTTTCTCCTTCTTTGAATTATTTATTACTCACTGACAATGGAGAATCAAAATGTTATGAGGAAACAATGCAGGTAAATGCCAAGAAGAAGTGGGAGTAAGTCATGGATGAGGATAATAGATCTCTCATGGAGAGCTAAACATGGGATTTGGTAAGGCTACCCAAGGGAAAGAGTGCATTGCCAAACATGTGGATCTTCAAAATAAAAGAAGAGGATGAAGGGAGGAAAAGATATAAGGCTAGGATGGTAGTCAAGAGGTTTGCATAAAAATCAGGTATTGATTTTGATGAGATTTTCTCTCCTAATATAAAAATGACTTCTATTAGGACTGCTCTTGGTTTAGTTAAAGTTGAGGCTTTGCACTTAGAATAGTTAGATGTGAAAACTACTTTTCTTCATGGTGATTTGGATGAAGAATTGTATATGAAGTAACCACAGGGATATGAGGTCAAAGGGAAGGAGAACTATATGTCCAGACTAAAGAAGAGCTTGTATGCCCTGAAACAAGCTCCACGATAATGGTATAAGAAATTTGATTATTTTTTGTTGGAACAAGAATATCAAAGGTGTAATTTTGACCATTACATGTACACCAAACATTTTGATGATGGTTCCTTTATTATATTATATTTTTATATCGATGACATGTTAGCTATAGGAAAGAACATATGACATATTTATATGCTCAAAAAATAGCTTAGTGACTCCTTTTCTATGAAGGATTTGGGTGCAATGAAACAAATCCTTGGTATGAGGATTACTCATGATAAGAAGGAGAGGAAGATGATTTTATCAAAATTAGAGTATGTGAAGAAAGTCTTGGAATGGTTTAGCATGTTGGATGCTAAATCTATTGGTACTCCTTTGGCAAGCCACTTTAGATTATCAAAGGAGCAATGCCTCGAGATGGAAAATAAAAAGCTTAAGATGTCCAAGGTACCTTACTCATCAGTAGTTGGTATCTTGATGTATGCCATGGTTTATACTAGGATGAATATTTCCCAAGCAGTGGGAGTTGTGAGTAGGTATATGAATGATCCAGGTTATGAGCATTGACATGTAGTGAAATGGATTATTCAATATTTGAGAGGAACCATGGATTTTTAATTATGTTATGATGGATTAGATACCACTTTACTTGGTTGTGTGGACTTAGATATGGTAGGGGATATTGATAGCAGGAGTATGATAGGTTATATATTTACTGTTAGAGATACAGTGGTTAGTTGGATTTATAGGATACAAAAGGTTGTGGTTTTTTCAACCATAGAGGTAAAGTATGTTGATACCAAAGAGGATAACAAGGTGATGATTTGGTTATAAGATTTGTTTTGAGAGTTGGGGTATGAGCAAGATGTTGGGAGACTACACAGTGATAGTCAGAGTGTTATTCATTTGGAAAAGAACTCCACTTTCCACTTAAGGATGAAACACATTCAGTTATATTATCACTTCATTAGGATAGCTTTGGAGGTGAATTTAGTTAAGCTGGAGAAGATTCATACTAGCCATAATCCTATGGATATGATGACCAAGGTGGTCACATTGGACAAATTGAGAATATGTTCAGATTTGGTTGGCCTTAGTGGTCATGGAGTAGTGATAGGTTTTATTAAGGAGAAATGGTCTCTAAGTGGGAGATTGTTGAGTGTGGATCCCTTTGGGGATATCACATAACCATGGGGATATATTTTTGGACCCTAGAGAGCTCTGAAAATGTGGGGAACACATTTTTCCCCACTCCACCTTTTGTGGAACCTTGTTCCACATATGAGTGGAATATTATTTGTATTTCTAATTTATATGTATTCCATATTTTATGAAGTTAGTTGTTAGATGCCTATTTTCCATGTTGACTTCCTTGATCTTAGGGGGTTAGTTATTTATTGGAAAATGAAATGACTTCCTTGATCTTCGGGAGTTAGTTATTTATTGGAAAAGGGAATGACTTCCTTATTTCAAAGAGTTGGTTGTGATCACATGTCATTGGAAAATGTGCTTTTTGGAAGAGAAGAGATAAACATGGTGTGTTTCTTCTTAGGTAGGCTTTTGGATGAGCTTGCTTAGGTGGAAGAGAGTTGTCACATGGTGGATAATGGTTATCTTGGATAATAATTGTGTAATTTTCCTTGTTTGGTGGATTTTCCTTCATTTGCTATATATATAGGTGTGCTGTGACCTTTAGAGGTTGACAAGTTTATTTATAGGTGTGGCTTTTGAGAGATAGAGTCAAAGTGCAGATGTTTTGAAAAGCATAGGTGTTTATTGATAGGGTATGGTTCAACTTATGAAATACAATATTGTGTAGGTGCAGGTGAAAGTGTAGCGTAACATACACACAACATTTTTAGGAAGATATATTCTATCTCTATGAGAGGTCTTTGTAATCTTTTTTTGTTTACATATTTTATTGAGGACTTTCTTGGTGGATGTAGCCCACATTGGGTGAACCAAGATAGATTTGTGTTATGATTTTATTATTATTTTGTTCTCTCCATTTATGCTTTTATTTAGATATGATTTGAGGAATTATTTTCATGATGCATGCTAGTGCATAATTAGATCCGATTTCACATTTAAAATCTGATTATGTGATTTTATGGTGATTTAAATCAAGTTTAAATTCATTTAATTCATAACAAAATATAGTTACACAAACATCAAAATTTGAGATCATGAAATAGCCATTGGAGTTCAAATAGTGGGTACCAAAAGAGCTAATGGTTTGTGTTGAATCATATCAAGAAGATCAATGGCATGAAAGTAAGTCAAAAGGTCAAGGAGCTTCGAGGCTACCACATGATGTAAGAACATAAGTAGATAGAATGACAGTGGATATTGAATGCAAAAATGGGGTGACCAAGTGGTCTTAGCTTAGATAAGGTTAATAAATCAAGGATAGGATTAATGGCCATAGGGTAAATAATTTGAGTTGATTTTGACATTTAATTAAACAAAGTTAGGTCGAGGACACTTTTGACGGAGGTTGAAGGGGCAATTTTTTACCAAGGTGAGTAAATATAGATGAAGCTAAGCTGTAGAATGATCCATATTAAAACAAGAACATATAGTTTGGGATCAAACGATGCCATTAAGACTCTATAGGAAATGGAATGTCTCTATTTTGGACCTATTTGGATCTAGAAAAGGATCTATGTAGTCTATAGGTTTACATTAATATGGATAACTATAAGAAAACTAAAAGTCTTATATTGGTTTTTATCTATAAAATAAAACTATGATCTAGATATAGAGATGGAGTAGGTATATGATTAATGAAGAAGGGTATTATCTGATGATGTGGATCTATTAGTTGAAAACATAGGTACTAACCACCATTCATAGCATGGCTTGGTCAGTTTTAAGATCTAAAGATTTGATCGTCATGAACATGTCAAGTGGGCTTAGGGAACTAAGGTGGTGAGATGGTAGTTAGAGAAGTAGTTAAAATAATTAATTCTGATTAAGAAAAATTTATCATCATGTAGAACAAACCCTTATCTTCTAGTGGGATATCTCAGCCAATTAAAGAAACTCGAAGGTATTGGAGCAAGGAAAGGCTAGTTGGTTCAAATAAGACACGTATGTAGAAAGAAATCAATGAGTTACCACCACATGAATGGGATATTTTATCCAATATCCTATGCATGTTACCATATCACTCTCTTTCTACTATATATAGAGGCTTTCGATCCAGAAAATGGTCCTCTTAGTATCCCTCTACTCCCTATTTTGGGCATGACTAAACATTTCCAAGATGGATCTTGTAAGCTCTTGAGATGAATATAAGACTATTTTAGATTTCATTGGTTTGATATAGTATGTAAATATTTAGTTTGATTTGTATATGTGGTAGAAATCTCTCCCTTACCAATTCCTAATCTCACTTAGCTACTAGCTCATCTTGTTATGCAAGTCAGGTTTGGTATTCTACATTTTTTGGTTGAAGCCTACATGAGGATAATGTGACTAGTTAGTTTATTGCATTATACCTCTCCATCATTTCCCTCAGATTTTGATCATTTGGTGAACTTATTCATGAAATACTAATATATGACAGATAATTGGAATCCTAGATCTAGCTTTGTGCTTATTTTATTAGTATTTTAAGAGTCAAGCATAGTAGATCAACCATAGATTAGGTGCATCACCATTGTTAGCTTAGGTTTCCATTTCATATTTTCTCTCTCTTTCCCCCTCCCCCTCTCTCTCTCCTTTCCCTATTCATTAGTAGGTTTTAATAGTGGGAACAATGTGAAATGATGCATCAAAGGTGCTAGCCTTGTTAAAAATCCTAGAGGTCTGACCCCATAAAAGATACCCACAGCCTGGGGTCATTCCCATGTTGGAAAAGATTTGGAAGTAGAACTTGAACACTTTTATTTTTAGCTAAGATGTAATCTACATCCTTAATAGCTCTCGCACACCTAATGGGACCAATTCCAAAAGAGTGGGAAGATATTGGTGTGTCTTTCCTCTAATCAGCTTTTGGAAGTAAGTAGTTAACACCAATGGTGACTCCAAATCAAAGATTTTGGTTATGAGCAGACCAGGTATGTCTCATTGAAAATTTTAATTAGTTCTTACATATAATTTGACATATGAAGTTAATATGGACAACTATGGTGAATATCCTTATTATTTACCTCCTTATCATTGACCCTAATATGATCTTCATAATCCATATGAGCCTAATCAACCTTACCAATTTTTTTGTCAAATCTATGAGGAACCTTGTCAAGTTTCTTATGATACTTATTATCAAGGAAATGACTCTTACCTTGCCCATGATCCCCACTAGCATTATGAGGACCAATAGCAATCCCACACACAAGAGTATTGCCCTAATCCTCTATATGAACAACAAGCCCATCATAACACTGCTCCTTACTAGCCTTATCATGATCCATCCATACCAACACTTAGGTAGACTTTAGTAACCCTCAACAAGTATGCTCTAGAATTTTGCTCACAAAAATACTATGGCCAAAGTGTCCCTACTCATTAGATGTGTTATGTGAGGGAGTCATTGTAGCAAGTGAAATAAGAGTGGGCACTTGTTGAGAGAGTAAATTACAACAATATAATCAATGAGATGATGGTTGTGAGTGGTTACATTCAAAGCATAAAATATAAGCTTTAAGGCCTTGAAGAGAAGTAGGTCCAACCTCACCAATCTTATGCACCTTCATATATACCACCTTAGCCTTTTTATGTGCAACCCATTCCTTTACAAAAGACCATTCTAAGTCCCCCTTGAGTATGCCAAGTTCTTCATGTGCTCCTCAAACCTTCCCTTCTTGGAGATATCCATATCCAAGAAAGAAGGATATTTCTATTGAACAGCCTAATGTTGAGGTTCAATATTCCACCCTTCCTCAAGAACCCCTTTTGAAGTCCTTCAAGGTTCCAAGATGGAATCAAGTGGTGAAGTCATGGGGTGGGAAAAGTGAGGAAAATATGGATTTTAAATACCTAAGTTAAAGGAGGATCTGAACCTATACAAACCTCTCTCATCCCTTCTCAAGAGTCTTCTTATTTTTTTATCTTTGTAAAGCCACTAACCACCTTAAAGAACATATATTCCAAGAGAATATTAATAACTAGATCAGAGAGTTAGAGATGAAGGCAAGGAAAGAGGAGGAGAAGTCAAATCAAAAGGTCAAAGGAGAAACTATATCTTTCCCATCTTGGAACCAAGTCATGCAGTCAAGAAAATCCAAGGACATTTAACCCCCATCCCTCCCTCCTCAAGAATCTATGCCATTTCCATCTTTGAAATCCATTTTGAGTAGTATGAAAAAGGAGGAGGACATGAATATCTTTTACATCCCATTTTCATGTGCCAATTTTTAGGGTATTTGTTAGTGATATCCTACCAATGAACTATTGTCCCTTTGTCAATAGCGGCATATGTGTCATTATGACGTGTTGGCTGTGGTGCATGTGCGTATATTTATTTGTAGATTTAGTCATGATATACATTTAATTATCATTATTTTTGTGAGAAAATCAAGGAAATAGATATTTAATTCTATGAATAAACTATTTAAAATAAATTTTTCATTATCAACATCTTTGAACATTGAACGAATTCATTATTGATATTTGACATATATCAATAAAATCAATATATACATATACATTAGTTTTTTTTAAAGATATAGTTATCTTTTAATTATAAGCTTATGTATGTATATCTATTAAGTAACTAACTATCATTGCTTTAATGGTTTTCATGCAAATTATAAAAAAAATGAATATCTTTATTAAAATTGCTTAACTAGACTTATTGTTTAGTAAAGTGTTGTATCACTCAATATTAAGCAATTAATAGTTAATCCTAAATAATTATGCATGAAATTAATAAAATTTAATAAATTTAGAAGTTGAGTTAATTATCCATGCATGAATCTACCTAAAAATCAGGAAAATAGATTTTTTTTTTAATAAGTCAACCCAAGTGAATATTTAGATAATAAAGAGCATAATGGCATAGTAATTTAAAGTTTACATGTTTAAAATTAACAAAAAATAAGAAGTATACTTGCATGGATAAATAAAGGGAGAGAAATTTCCATGCAAAGTGAAGAGTATCACAAGTAAGTTGGATTGACTGCCTCTTCTGTGTAGGGTTTTTGATCTTTGCCTTCTTCATTGCCTTCTTGAAATCTTTGTTATCACCATGTTGAGGGTTTCAACCTTAGGAAGAAACCTTTTTCACCCAACAACATTAACATTTATACCATATCAAGTTTTGTTCTTTTATTTTATTTAACTTAACCCATGAGCAATACCACCACCATTATTTTATCTCAGCTATTTCAATTCAAATGAAACCGCATTCTATTTTAGTCAATTATTTCAATGGACTTAGAAAACCCCTATATGTTTTAAACAAAATAAAAACATGCATTTATCTCCATGTATGGACAAGACACACACACACACACACAAAAAAAAATAAAAAATAAAAAAAATCAGGGTCTTTCTTGCTATAAAATTTTGGAAGCTCCCATTGAGAGGAATAAGGTAGAATGAGGATGAATGGATGAATTATTTCATTACAAATTTGGTCATATGCTAAGAGGTTATGGGTGATATAAATAGATGACTATAAAGTGGTAATTTTATCCATTAACATCTTAACAAGATCTGTTTATGGTTTTTCACCCTGGTAGTTGTAGGGAAAATTATGTTGGGCTTGGGTAGGTACAACACAAGGATAATTAGAGAAAGGTTGGGAGGTTGTCATATATTGATTTTTGCACATGGGTGGTTGGGAGAACATCATGAATGGGTAGGTGGAAATAGGAGGATGGGTAGAGGATGGATCCATATGCTCTTAGGGGTTATGAATGTAATCGAGGTTTGGTGGAATAAGACCCTATTGAGGAATTGATATGGGTTGGGTTGGAGGTATGGTTGGGTTGATAGGTTGAGGATGGGTAGTAATCTTTGTAATAATGGGTGGAAGGGTAAAAGGGATGGGAACCACCAAGCTCTAGAATGGGGTGGAGGTAGGTGGGTTAGAAACAAGAAGAAGGGTGGTAACACTAGTAGATGGTACTCTCATGGTAAGCAAATTACCGGTAACAAAAGGTAGGGTTAATCCTATACTATAAGGGTTATTAGTTAGGGTGGAAGGTGTTTGGGTGTTGTTAGGTTGGGTGGGTTGGTTTTAGATGGTGGTATTGGGGGGATTATTGGTAGAAAAAGATGCTTGGGTGGCTAAAGTTTGGATAGAAATGGTGGAAATATAGGTACTACCCATAAGGTGGGAAGACATACCATAGGGTGGGTTAATAGGCAAAACCAAAGTAGGGGTATGATGGGATATGGTGTTAAGGTAACGTTGGAGGGTTATGGGGCTATTATCCAAGTAGGTGGAAAAATATGTATCACCTTGGGTAACTATTTGAGGGAAACTAGGACTTGTAGATATATGGAGAGAAATATCTACATCTGAGACATACTCCATGGATGGAGGAGAAGACAAAGATGGACAATTAGGAGGAGGATCCTGATTTGCTTGGTTTCTTAATTGTTGCCTAGTTAAAACCATGCAAATAAGGGAAAAATGAAGACACAAGAAATCTCACAACTCAAAAGCTAAGCAATCAAAATAAAAATATCTCAAAGAAAACAATGTATACACTAATGTGCATTAAAATCCTATGATACCTTATTATCTCTCTTTAGGCTTATGCCTCAATTTTTAAAGAAGTTATGAAGACCAACTTAGGCTTGTGGAGTGGGTACTAGAAGAAGATATCTAAGGATGGTTTTAAGTAGTTAAAGGCTCTCAAGATCTGTACTAGAATCTAGTATGTGGCTTGAAATTGGGGCCTATCCCCTTACTTCACACATCTCAATAATAAGGGTGTCGAGGCTTAAAAATATATATTGAGTTGTCTAGAGATTATAATCAGCCAACATACTGAGTTGGTTCTCCCTTTAGTGGTGAAATCCAAGTAGTATAGCCAAGGAAAGGTGACCACTAGGTGATGAAATCCCAGTAGGATCTTATGTCAATGTTTTGATGTTTAATTGATTTTGTGGTTTAGTCTTTTGTGTATTGAGAGAACTGAGACTACAATTAGTTTACTTGACCAAATTAAGCTATGTGGGTTAATCAATACAAGAAAACAATGGATGTAGAGTTCATTTTAATCCAAAAGAAAATTTTAGTGTCTTTTCAAATGAATAAAAAACAACTAAGATGCACCTATATATTATGATGATAATACAAATCATAAGCCTAGGATGAATACGTTTGATTTTCAGAAGTGAAAGTAAAACAAGATAATGTTTAATCTTTTCTAAGAAAACAAAAGAAAACTAGAACTTGCATTTTAGAAAGAAAAAAAGGTGATAAAGGAATGTTTAATTTTCAAAAAATAATGCAATGGATGACTCTTCTCTAATGCAACTAAATTTCCTATAGCTACAAACCCAAAAAAAATCTCAAGGGTCCCACTGAGCATGCCAAAATGTTTCACATAAATTTTACTTATTTTATTTAGAAAAAAATTGTAAAACTTGAAAAAAAGGTGAGGTTAGTAGAACCCGATATGTTGTGCATGCATTGATCTAGATGATTGTGGATACTTCTCTTTGTTTGGGAAGGAATGACATATAGATAATAAATCACTAAATAAATGGTTGATTAGTTGGATAATAGGGTGGATTTCCTAGCATGAGGTGGATCCAAGAAGCATAAGCTTCCTTGGAGGATATCAATCCACACTTTTAAACAATTAAATTCTAAAGGTGAAAGATAAATTACTTGCATAAATAATAAAAGATACTAAAATGAAATACAAGAAATGCATGAGAATAAATAATTGTTATTGACTAATTTATAGAAATAAATGATTAGATATCAATGACAAAATGAATCAAACATGGTTCAAAAGATTGAGTGATCGTATGTGATAAGATAAAAACTTATAAAGTGGAATTTGGTTAGTGTTTGATAGGTCAAATAATTTTGGTTTTGAAAATTATAGACATAGACTACCGGTGGTTGGGTCAAACCATTGGTAGTTGGATAACCATCGGTTGTTAATGACAGTCAATAATAAAGGTCAAACCATCAGTGGTTACTGTGAGATCTGGTTTAGGAAAGTAATTTTTGTTGGGAAGGTTTTATGAGGGGTTTGGAAGGTAAGTATTTATTAGATATTGGTTGTGAGGTAGAGGGAAAGTGACATAAGGAATGACACACAAAAACTATTTGTTGAATCCTGATAAGGAACCAATACTTAAAATTATTGTTACTAGTCTGAATAATGTTGAGGTTAGATGAAATCTTGTATATTATGAAGCAATTTTGGTAGAGTTACACTTATTTTTATGTTTATTGATGAGTTGTATCAATTTTTATCTCTATCCTAATCACTGGAAACTAGAAGAATACCTACACAAAAATCTTTTATCTCTTGCACAAGAATTTTTTATCCTTTTCACATCCTCTTCCTCTCTTAATATAGAGGGAAGGGAGTGGTGAAACAATAATTTCAAAAATAGGTCTAACAAGATATCTAAATTTAATCTCAACATTCATTGATTATGCAAAATTATATATCAAACAACTATTAATAGAAAAACAAGCTAGAGTTTTAGTTAAAGTTAACCCTTGAGGCAGTTGAAGGCTAACCATCGGTGGTTGAGGCTAACTATCAATGGTTAAGGTTCAACCTTAATTGGTTGAGAGGTCAAAGTTAAAATGGTATAATTATCCATTATGAATTATGTTTAGCAGTTGAAAGGTTGTGAAATGGTCCCAAGGGGGTCCCGAGGTGATTTAAGGGTCAACACGACATCTAGAACCATAGTGTGTGGTTTTATAGTGTCTACACAACCATGGAAAAACATAATACATACATAATATTTATTACCTTAGGGTCATAACCATATTATTTATAATTCACAACTCAGGTCAAAAGTACTCAAACCCTTCTCTGTAAGTATCCCACTTAGAACTGTCAACTAGCCTCAAAACACAACCATGAAAACTTGATATTCAACATATAAAAGAATAATAATTATGGAATTTGACACATTAAATATATTATTTTACATATCTATATCCATATAAAATACAAATATAATAAGGTCTAATTCCAAATATTGGCCTTGAAGACCAATTTGTTGATCTTCTCTCAGATAGTCCTTATTCTACCTGATAAGCCATTTTGGCTTCAATATTTCAATCTATTACACTAAATTACAAGATTATGAAAAGGATAGATAGGTAATTCAATCCCAAAAAAATAACATAATGTGCATTATATCCATTAACTTAGGGTAAATAACCTCTAACTTAGCACTACAACTTGTTTACCTAGATATGCCAGTTTACCTTCAAACATAGTCATGGTGATAATGACCTTCAACACCTGTGTAGACACTTTTTAAGAATTATAATGTATGTGGATGATATTATGATATCATTAAATCAATAAAAAATATAATTATACCAGGGTCAAATGTCAATATTGGTCTTGTACACCAATCTCATAACCTTACACCTTTACTATCTCATCTGCACTAAACAGGGCAACTTATGAGAAACATTCTCATCATATCTAATAACCAAAAAAACATATATCCAACATTAAAATGTATTAAAGGTATTTAAAAATATATTCATGTAATTGGATTCATCTCTAATCCATGATAGTACATCCCTAATCACATTCTCACTTCTGCCTCATTTTCTCACTATTTGCACCATTAGGCCTTTTAGTGATAGGTCAAATTATATGACCATTTTAACATATATTAGAGCTATAATATGATTATAAACCATGATTTATAATAAATAAAAGTCTCAATCTTCAAACTTCATCAATCTATTAACTTTTACTTCGTCAACTCTGAATGCTACAACAAATATTCAAGAAATAATGCCTTTCTTGTAGGTTCCACTCTCTCAATTGAAAAAAAATAACACTTGGAGGTACCTAAGAGACTTAAATACATTATCCAATAGATTAAATATCATTAAAAATCCATTTTGATCACTTTATAAAAATATCATTCATATCAAGTCATTATTAGGGTTCTTTGAGGGTTTAAACCATCTAATAGTCTTAACGATCATTAATAAAGCTTATTTCCTCATTCTAGAAACCAATGATTGTAAATTTTATATAATAACCTTCCCCATATACCATGAATAAATTATGTTCTCATGTATAGGTTACATGTGCCAATGAACATTTGAAAGTTCTTCTCGGGTTGAGAACCTTCCATCGTGTGCACTCGAGAGACCTTAAAGTACTTTTTTTTGCCTTAACCTTCAAACTTGATAAATATATTTGAAAAATAATGAAATACATATGAAAATTATAATTTTTCCATACTTATATTAAAATCTAAAACTCATATCTCATTTGGCCATGATCTTTCTCTTTGATCTCTAGGCGTTGACCTAAAAGTCATAATAGATATTGAAACTAACCTTCCAGCCACTATCCAAGATCTCAAAACTTAATTTAAAAACTCAAAAAACATATATAATGATCAAAAACCACTTTAATCATTATTAGGCATTGATAAATCCTTATGACACCTCATTAGGTTAGGCAAGATCTAGAACTAGTCTAGTTGCATAGTAGGTTTTTAGGTCCTACCCTTGTAGGCTTACCTTGAGATTCAACTGAGTGATCCAAAGCCTTATAAGCATGCTCAAACAACCTTATACATCCTATTATTCCTCTTTTCATTCATCTCTCTATGCCACTAAGCTCATATCTTCTCACATGGTCTCTTCATGTAATGACCAGTGTCATGACTAGGCTTCTTAAGCTCTTGAAACTTGACAACTGAACTTGAAACACTTCTTAATGATTCTACACCTTGATCACATTATTTTCATGATACTTAGACAATATCATACCTCTGTACATAAATCTCTATGCTCATCATGCAAATTATCATGATATGACTATGTTTGTTATGATTGGGCTTCTCAAGAGACCTTGTATTCAAGGATTAGCACTTCAAAACATGCTTACTTTGACCTAAAACTTGACATCAACCTCAAAATAATCATCAAGTTGCCTTAAAATTCTCTCTCAATATAGATACATTAGGTTGTTTATCTTCCTTATCATAGCAGGCACACAAGCTCATATCCCACACACCATGCATCTCGACATTAATGACATCAAACGATATCAACCTTGACATCAATGACAAAACTTATCAAAAAAATACCCATTTTTCATTGATGGAAAAACATTCTTCAAACTAATCACTTTTATCTCCCCTAGTTTGGTCAAACTCCCTTCTTGGAATTTCTCCCTCTTTGACATTAATGACAAAGGTCTTTCACAACTATCATCTAGAAACACACCTTTTTTTCAATAAAATTTTAATAGAAAAAATATGAAGCATTAAAGAAACATGCTCCCACTCAAACCATTCATATATTTTCAAAATGAAATCAAATTACAAGACCACTTCAACATAGATCAAGCCTAGTCAACAACCTGAATATCTCCCCCTTAAACCAAGCATCCACCATGCTTCTACTAATTATAGAGTGTCTCTATTAATCCTAATGGAGTAACCCCTTTCCATAGGGCACTAAAATAACACCAATTCAAGAGATTCCAAATTTTTATACTTTCACAAGATTAAATGTCTTTGAATATCCTTTTAGGCTTGATTGACACTATAAGCTTTATCTCTTCATCAATCATTTGATCATCAATGTGAGATGACAATAGGAAATCCTAACTTGATTTTATATCTAAATCATGATCTATCATAAAAAATAGTCTTATTGAGATTGTATACTGATCATGACTCATATTCATTATCTTTGGTTTCCATACATTCATTTTCCTTCTTTGTTTTACTCTATGGGCTTCAAACCACCTATTTTGACTTGATGACCTTCCAACTCTATTAGGATAGAATATTGAAATCTATCTTATATTAAGAAAACTATAGAAAACCACCTTATATATATAATTTTATTGATGTGAATTATGACTCTTTTCATAGTTTCATGAGTACTCATTCTTGGAGGGTCTTCTACACTCTCTTGCTTTATGACCAAACTGACTGCACAAAAAATAGTAACCGTTGAATGAATTGACATACCTTATAGCATTGGGCTATTTGATAGGTATTTTCATGTTGACCTTCTTATCTTCAACAGTATTCTCCTTGACTTGAGGTGCCTCCTTTTGGTCTACTTTGAAACCAAGACCTGTCTTGTCACTTGAAGAATATTGACTACTCAAGATGTCATCTAAATCTTCAGTGTTCTTTTCAAACTTCACAAAGGTCCTCACCTTTATATATGCTTGATTCAACTTAGATTTAAAGGATTCCATTTAAATTTCATACATGATGCATTATTCCTATTTATCCTTTAGGCTTGCATTGACTATCTCTTTATGTGCTTCAATTTGATAGATGATCTCATCCTACTCCTTGTAAGTGTCACTCAGTCTCTCCTCAAACAATCAAATTTGGTCCTCATAGTCCTTAACTAATGATCTTAGTTTTTGATTATTTCTACTTTGAACTTCAACTCTTTTATGGCACTTACCAAATCTACCTCAAGGATCACTTTAACTTCTTCTTCATCTGATTCTACATCAACTATAAGGATTTTCCCATTTGAGCAACCCTCATTATCTAATTATATGGCCATGAAGAAGGTTTCATTATTGTCATGTTCAGGTTCATTACTTCCATCATCACTATCAAATTTGCTTACATAAAAAGAGTTATCTTATTTAGTGTATAAAATTCTATTGTTATTGAAAGTTCCTTTCCTACCTTCATACTTCCTAAAATCCTTCTTATTTTTATCAACATTATAGGCCTTCTTGTCATCTACATGGTGTTAATCATGTTATTAATTATGCTTAGATTTATCCTTATTAGGACAATTATATTCAAAATTACCAATCTTTCCATAGTTGAAACATTTGAAGGGCAACTCACCCTTGTACTTATGATATCCAAACCTCAACTTCTTTGAAAACATGGATATCAATTGATCATCATCAACATCTAAGCATTTCTCATCCTTGACCTTCTTTTATTTTGACTTATTCTCAACTTTTAAATCTTATTGGCTTTATGGGAAGTATTCTTTCATTATTTCTCATCTCATAGGCAATCAAATGCCATGAAGTCCATCTATTTCTAGCTTTTCCAAATCTTGCATCTCTGTTACTACAAACACCTCAGAGTTAAACTTAGGAGTTAGTGATATCAAGAATTTTTGAAAAACTATATATTATTTTACTTCTTATCCCAATCCTCTAATGAAATTTACAACTTTATAAACTTTCAATAGGTAATATGTAATCATTTCATCTTCATTCATCTTCAGACTTTCAAACTATCTCCAGTGGGTCTACAACTTGGACATCTTCACTTTAGTGTCTCCTTCATAAATGGTATTCAATTTGACCTATATATCTTTGGTTGATAAAAAATTCATTACATTCACAATATCTACCTTTGATATGCCAAAAATAATGGCACTCATTTCCTTGGAGTTGTTTTCACTAGCCTTCTTACCTACTACATCAGTTGGTGGAACAGAAGGAGCACTATAGACATCCATAGCTGACTACCAGATATCATGACCTTGAGACATAAAATATATATTAATTTTTATATTAAAAATCACATAATTATATACATTAAATAATGTATCCTTACTAGTAGATAAATCACCTTGAGCTTGATAACTAGCCATCCTTGCTTCTAGGATGTTCCTTTAGGCTTTTAGACCTACTTTAAAAAGACCAAGCTCTGATACCAAATGATGGAACAAATATTAATGAGAGGGGGGATGAGTTAATTATTATTTAAAACCTTTACTTTAATTCCACTTAAGCATTCATGAACATTCATTCAAGTATGTAGATCAAACAATGACTAAGTAACCATTCACATATGCATGAAACACAAGATAAATTATATGTGGGAAACCCAAAAGAGGATGAAAAATCACTAATATATATATATAAATGGAATATTATCCTATAATATAAACACCAAATTTAGTGAATCACCCACTTCACATGGAGCACTAACCCCAACTAGCTAAAAACCAACTCAACTAGGCTTTAGCAAACACCAACTTGCAAGGAGTCACCAACCCCCTAGATGACTAAGAAGAAAATAAACCACATAAAAAAATTTTAAAATTCATAATAAATTATTTCTCATAAAATATATTATTTTCTCCTTCTTCATCTATTTACACACTTCTATCCCTCTCAAACTAGCCTATAGCCTTCTTCTCTCAACTAGCCCTCTTCTTGACTTGATTAGGTCATATGACCTTGATCTGAATATGAAAAACCTATATAAAAACCTCATCACTAATCATGTATTCTACTATTTTGGTATATAATACCTTATTTTACTCACCAATATCTTATCTTATTTGCTTACACTCTTCACTCTTCAATAGGCCTAAAATTGCCTAGTATTTATACAAGTCTCTTATTCATATCCTTCTTAGTTGGAAAAACACTCTTATTTCATAAATTAAATTGATATTAATAAATATAATAGACATGTATAAGATTTTATTTTAGTCTATTTAGGTTTTACCTATCTCAATTAGGTCTTCTCTCACCTTTAGGTCTCATGGAGACTTAATCCCATTATGTCTATTTAGGGTAGATTACACTTTGACTTCCTTTTTACACATTAAAACACATTATTCATTAGTGAAACATCATATTACAATAAAATATACACTTTATAACCTCATATAGGCTTCATAACACTTTTTATCTGAAACCACTACTTGGAGCACACCATTAGTCTTGTTTAGATTAGGCTTGTGCATACTTAGAAAGTCTATCTTGAATAACTAAAGCATAAACACAACTTTTATAAAAAAACATGGAAAAAAATAATACATATATAATATTAATTAACTTATTATAATCATAATATTATTTATACTTCACAAATTATTTCAAAATTACTCAAACCCTTCTCTACAAGTAGCCCACTTAGAACTGTCAACTAACCTCAAAATAGAGTCATGGAAACTTGATCTTCAACATCTAAAAGAATAATTATTATGACCTATGAAACCTTAAAGGTATTATTTTACATATATATATCCATATCAAGTATATATATTTATATCCATTTCATTCCCTAATCCATGATAGTACATCCCTAATCACATTCTCACTTCTACTTGGTTTTCTCATTGTTTGCACCATTAGGCATTTTAATGATATGTCAAGTTGTATGTATAGTTTATCATATTTAATAGATATAATATACTTATAAAATAACATGTAAAATAAATACAGGTCTTAGGATTAAACTTTTATCCATTCAACAACTTTGACTTGGTTAACTCTGATTGCTACAACAAATCTCCAAGAAACAAGGCCTTTCTTATAGGGTCCACTCACTCATCCAGAAAACCAATCATGCTTGTAGGTTCATAATATAGATAAATAAATGATCCAATATATTAAATAACCATACCAATATTTTTTTTATCACTTTATAGAAATACCATTCATATTGGCTCATTATTATGGTTCTTTGAGGGTTTAAACCATCTTCCAGTCTTAATAATCATTTATAAAGCTTAGCTCCTCATTCTAGAAAACAATGCTTTAAAATTTGAGAGAGGACCCTTACCTATATACCACAAATATATTATGTTATCATGTAGATCTTACACATTCCAATGAGCACTTTAAAGTTATTCCCAAGTTGAGAACCCTCCATTCTATGCACTCGAGAGTCCTTAAAGCACGTTTTCCTGCCTTAACCTAAAAAATTTGACTTGAAACTAGGTTAAAATATTTGAAACAACATGAAATACCTATGAAAATTCTCATTTTTCCATAATTATCTTGAAATCTAAAATTCATACCTCATTTGGCCATGCTCTCTCTCTTTTCTCTCTAGGCCTTGACCTACAAGTCACAATAGGTCTTGAAACTGACCTTCTAATCACTGTCGAAGATATCAAAACCTCATTTAAAAATTAAAAAAACCTATCTCATTATAAAACACTAATTTATATCCTTCATAGGACTTGACAACTCCTCATGACACCTCATTAGGTTAAGAAGGATCTAGAACTAATCTAGTTGCATACTAAGTCTGTAGGTCCTACCCTTGTAGGCTTACCCTAAGATTAAAATGAGTGATCAAAAGCCTTATAATTATTCTAAATAAAACCTTATATATCTTATTATTCCTCTATGCATTCATCTCACCAGGCCACTAAGCTCATATCTTCTCATAGGGTCTCTTCATTTAATGACTTGTGTCATGACTAGGTTTCTTAATCTCTTGAAACTTGAAAACTAAACTTGAAACACTTCTTAATGATTATATGATACTTAGATAATATAATACCTCTATACATACCTATCTATTCTAATCATGCACATGCTCATGATATGACTATGCTTTTTATGACTTGGCTTCTCAAAACACCTTGTATTCAAGGACTAGTACTTCAAAACATGCTTACCTTGACCTAAAACTTGACATCAACCTTAGAAGAATCATCAGGTTGCCTTAAAATTTTGTCTCAATAGAGATTCATTAGGTTGCCTAGCTTCCTTTTTATATCAGGCACACAAGCTCATATCCCACACACCATGCATCTTGACATTAATGACATCAATGACAACACTTATCAACATGAAGGTCGATCAAGCATGAAATGACTGAGTCTTAACCATGTAAATTGAAAAATTTAATTTGATCATATATGTAATTTTCTAAAATTAAATCCAAACATGCAAATAAATTTTGATTTTTAATGAATATTTAGACTGAATAAACATCATTTTGAATGAAATATATTGATTTTATAGCTAAATAAACATTCCAAATCAATTAATATGATGATTTTGATTATAAATTCAAACTATATGTGGAAAATTAACATCACAATTAAATCAAATGGACCAAAATAGGGTATGAGGCAAATTATTTCAAAATAAGATAATTTGAATGTGTGACAAATAACACAAACCAATTTAAGTTTTTAAATGTAGATGATTCTAGGCTAGGAAAATGATTATACAAAATGTACTTATGACCTTAGAATTGCATGAATTATTCAAAGCAATGATGATTGAATACCTAAATCACTTTGGAGAATTTATAAAAGGTCAATTTCTAAAGTTTGAAATCATATAGGGATTGTCTAGCCAATGAGAATAAATGATCAAGTGAAGTTGGGTCAATCTCATCAAAATGAAGTTAGCTTATGAGTTAGAGACTAAATGGAACCCAATCTATGTAACTTGAGTAATATGCATTAAGCGAAGTCATATCCATATGCAAGAGAGACACATAAAACATATCTACTATATCAAGAGGGTCCTTATGTGCAATCTTAAGAAATGAGGTGTGTTGGACCCAATAAATGGTGACTTTCATGGAGAGAATATTGTTTAGTATTCAGAACCTAGATTGTAAATCATCAAACTCAGACATGAAGCACAAAATCACAAACCAACCCTTCAACCAAATATAAAAAATGAAATCACTAAATTTTTCCTCAATATGTGACATACTAATTTTTATATTTGCCTAATACCTTTAGTGTGTTCTAAAATTGATCTACTCTATTATAGCTCTTGCAATTATGAAAATAAAAATAAACTTGTCTAAAAAATCCAAATTTATATGGACAATTTAGACATTTAGCTTGGGGGGGGAATGACATGGGCATTACTCTATCTAGGGCTATAGCCCTGATAAAGATACCTATGGCCCCCCTCATGACCTTACTCGATTGACAACAAGGCTAAAAAGCCTATGATGGAGATTGTTTGAATCACCTTTTTGAAGAAAGAATTTGTATTTTGCATTTTGTTTAATTTATTTCTTTTGAAAAGGTTTATAATTCAATACATTAAGGGTTTAGGACCAATTCATGGGTATAATAAAAGACTCAAAAAATTCATAATCATTAAGACATGTCTAACTCAATTTAGTGTTTGTATTTTTCTTCAAATGTCATGAGAAGTGTAGTTTGATGGCTTTAGTAGGAACATGAAATGTTTCTAAAATTTTCATATTCTATTTTGAATCGCAGGATTTCAAGATTCTAAAAATCCATAAAGTAAATTGCATCAACCTATGTTGCTATTCAAAGATAATTCACATTCTAATTACCAAGAAATTGAGAATTATCATACTTCTATTATCAACCATTTGAATTTCCTAGCTTATGGGAGCATAAGGACATAATATTGTTTTGGCATAGTGTTGTCTATTCATTCAAATTTTGATTGTCTTATCATGTTGATGGTCTACTCTTCATAAAAGTAATGAACAAACTAAAGTAGTGAAAATTAAAAAAATCCAAGACTACATTTTCAAGAACCGATGTCTAATGATGAACATGTGAAAAAATCTAATAAACATTTGAAAAGAATCATTACAATCCACCAAAGGACTAAACACTTAAACCAACTTAAACAAGTTGGGAAGAAAATCACATAACATATGAAATAAGCATAAATAAAATAAATGAAAAATAAAACTATATTAAAGCAAACAACAAAGCAAATAAACACTAACAAGGAAAACATAAAATTATAAAAAAAAATATATACACATAATAACCTTGATATCTTTACTCAAAAATGGCATCGGATGGAGCAACCATGAAGTAATTCTTTGGGTATTATCCATTAACTGGTAGTGGCAATTCCTTACCCTAGAGATCTCTTAATTTGAATGTATTATGTCTTAAAATCTTAGATACTTGATAAGGACCAATCCATAAAATATTAATTATAGCATGCTGACCCTTTCTCTCATGTGCCTTATCCCATAACAAGACCAAATCTGATCAAACCATCTTTTCACAGTAGCCTGAGATTTTCTAAAACTTTGTAGAGCTTCATCCCATTTGTCTTCTAATTGCATTAAGTCTAGCAACCAATATTAACTTCCTAAATATACTTCCATGTAAATTTACATGAACTAATAAGTGGGTTTATTGAGCTACATTGTGAAAATTGGATCTAATCCATAGACAAGCAAGATAAGGGAATTGTTCAAGATTTGTTTATCCCTAATCCTATCTGCTCATAGGGTGTATTTGAGAAACACATGCTAACTATGTGGATTCTAATTAATTTCTTTCTTTATGGCATTTATAAAATTCTTATTCATGGATTCTACCAAATCATTTCCCTGTGGATAATAGTTTGAGGAGAACTTAAGTGTGATTCCATTCCAATATGCCCACTCAATTAATTCAGTTGATTAGAAGGTAGTCAATTGTCACACACAAGTTCTAGAGGATTCCCTAATCGTGTTGCAATGTATTTTTCTATAAAATCATTAACTTATTCAACCATACTATTTCTTATTACTTTAAATTCAACTCACCTTGTACAATAGTCTGTTGTAGTGAGAATAAACTTATTATTGGATGATGAATTTATATTTATGACTTTGATGAAGTTTAATCCCCATTGGATAAATGGGCATCCTTGTATCATTGGTTGTGACAACATAGGACCCTGAATTTCCTTCTTAGCAAATATCTAGCATGAATGGCAAGTCCTCATGTGTGCATAGGCATCTTTAATATTGTTGTACAATAGTAACTAGCTCTAAGAATTACATGGGATGTGGTATTAGAAAGGTGACCACTTCCTAGTTTATCATGGAATGAGTTCATCATCTCTCATGATTCTTCTTCAGACAAACATATGAAGTATATCCCTTCATGATGTCTATGCTTCAACACTCCTCTTTTCAATATATAACATGAAACTTTCATCCTTAGTGTTCTTCTCTATGTTTTGTCAAAATTGGTTGGTGGATTTTCATAAAAAAGTAATTAATGATTGAATCATACCATGGATTAAGTTTAACTTTATACTGATCAACTTCTACAATAGAGATGTTAGGATCAAATTATGAAATTATCTTAGATAAAATTTTACCACATTCCAATTTTGTTAGTTTCACTTTGATGTCATATTATTGAAGCTTAGAAACCCAACATCCTCTTATTTCACCCAACTCATTTTGTCCTAGCATTTTCTTCACTCTAGAATCTATAACTATGGCATGCACTTTGTTTCATAAAATGTAATGATGGAATTTTATTATTTCCTTCACCAACGTGTAGGCTTATTTATCTAACGTAGGGTATTTTAGTTTAGCTTCCTTAAAATACATGTTCATAAAAGAGATGGGGTGTTAACTATAATTGTATGATTAGAAGCAAAATGATTAGAAGTAAAAATGCTTAACATAATCTAGGCTGACCAACACATGATCTTGCATGATTACATTCTTGATTTATTGAAATACCCTCTTTGAATAAGTATCCCATTCTACCATAGCTTCCTATTTTAACATGACATTTAGAGGTTTAGTTATCTTAGAAAAGCCAATAATAAAATTTCTTATAAAATTAATTTTTCCAAAGAATGATTTTAACCCTTTCTTACTATTTGATAGCTCATTTTTTTCAATATCACTAGGTCATTATGGATCAATTTACATACCTGCTTTGGTGATAATGTGGCCTAAAAACTTACATTGTGTTTCACAAAAGACATAATATTTGGGGTTAGGTGATATGCCAAACCTTTTCGAGTGTTCAAATACTTTCTCTAGATGTCTCAAGTGATATGATCTATGTTTATAAAATATAGTCATATCATCCATGTATAATAATATACACTTACTAATTAATTGTTTGAAACAAGTATCCATATCTCGTTAGAATATTGCACCAATATTGAGTAAATCAAATGGCATTTTATTGTAGGTGTAGGTACTCCACTTGGTGATGAATGCTATTTAGTTCTATTTAATTTATCTATTAAAATATGATTGTAACCCAATAATCCATATAGAAAAGACATCATCTCTGAACCACTAACTTGTTGAATGACCTTATCGAGTGAAAGCAAGGGATAATTGTCTTTATCCAATGTAGGATTGAGGTTTTTTAAATATACACAAAGACATATTTATCCACTTTTATTTATTACTGGTATGAGGTTTACCACCCATGTCTAATAACACACTAGTAAGATAATGCCAATTGATAGCATCTTTTGGACTTCTTTTAGGATGGGTGTTTCCAAGATCGGATTGAATGGTATTTGACATTACCTAAATGGACTCTAATCAAGATTCAAGGGAATGTTATGTGTCATAACATGAGGATTAAACACTTGAAATTTATTATAACTCCATGTTATGACATCATGATAACACAAAAACATCATTTTCAGTATTTGCATCTCTTCATCACTACATTCAGGTCCAACCAACATGTTTTCAGGCCTTTCCACAATTCTCATGTTAAGTGTTCATGACTCTTGACTCAATTGAGGCTTCTCTTATGATTTTAAAGCTATACTATCTAAATTAAACAATATTTCTAGTGATAACATTCCTTTTAGAATATGATTATCTTCAAGTTGAATCACTCCATCAGCATTGTGTTTTTATTATTCATAATCAAGTATTTCTTCTACATCAATTACCTATGCATCAAAAGTGTTGAAATTAGATAGGAAATCAATAATTTGTTTTTCGTCATCCAAAACTTGGAAATGCTTAACATTATCAGGTAAAAATGGACAATAAACTAATTCAATGGATTTTTTTTGAAAATTAGTTTTGTCTAATGTCATGAGGTTAGTAGCTGAGATGGCTAATGAATCAACCATTGCATTGTCCACTCTAGGATGAATGAAATGTTAAAAACATAAAATGATTCAATTATATCCCAACCATGATATTTGTATTTATTCAAATAGGAAAACTTACATTGAAACTTGTTACATACCTAGTTGACAATCAATTCAAAATCACTAAAAACTCTTAATTGATGGACATCAAACTTGATTGTAAATTGCAGGCCTAAGATGAAGGATTCATACTTTATCATGTTGTTGGTACATGTAAACTATAATCTGAAAGTTGTAACATGTATCTTACCTTTGGGGTCAATGAGTATAATACCAACCCTTAATCCTTGCTTAGAGTGTGATCCATCTAAATATAATGACCACATACTTGAATCTTAATCATGATTAAATATTTTATTCTTTGCTAGTTTGGTGGTCAGGGTATAGACACTTGAATCCATAAAAGTGAAGTTAACTTGTTCATTGATTACATTTTTTATAGTTATCATCAACTTTATTCATGGCTCTTTGTTAGTTCTGATTTGATTTTCCACTCCTCTTCATGGTAACCACATATGGGAAAAGTTAGTTTTCATGTAGCCATTGAGTGATCTTGATAAATCTCTACTCAATAACATGCCATGTACTTTTTGAATCTCAATAAATTATATGTCTATGAATTGTTTCACCCTTGGTTTATCTTGCAACTATATATGGACATTTAAAAGCTCACCCATAACTTTGAATTTAGACTTGTCCAAGTAAACTAATAGTTTGTCTACTTTCATGGGAACCAATCCAAGCTTCTTGAAAACACTTGAAAGCATGACATTAGATAAATCACTAGAATCTACAAGAAAATTATGAAGGTTCTTAGCAAAAATTCCAATTGTAATCAAGAATGGTGTAACTTCACTTTAGTCTGAGTATTATGTATTGCAACATTCATGTTGGTTGGGTTTTTTAATTTAGGCTAAGTATTATTACCTATGAGAGACCTATGAAGAAAATCCCTTTGTTCAGTGATTTATGCCAATTCATGGAGGGTTGTGTTGGATTTTATATTCTTCATGTCTTCCATAAATTTTTAACTTATTTTTATAGCGGAGGGCTAATTATCATTTGGCTTTGGTGGAGATGGATCATTTTCAGCCTTAGGATCAAGTGGTGTAGCGAAATTATTTGGTGGAGTTGAGGTAGTCAAAGGTTGATGTGATATAATATTAAACATATAATTTCCTCTTTAGCATATTTGGTATAATTTCCTATTTGGTACTATTGGAAAGCCTAAATATCATTGGTATTCTTATCTAGGATCATTATATTCTACATTAGGGAAGTCTAAAGTTTCTAAGACCACAATTGTATTAGGGGGATTTGATGAAGTAGAAGCACCAACATTACTTGAAGTATTATGATCATTTGGGACAAATTCATAATCTTCAATTTCCTTCTAAAAAATGTCAAAATCTAAGCAAAACTCAACACAATCAATATCTCCATGTTGGGTTATGTTATGCACATGACACTAATTAGGAAAGGAAATATTCATGATGTTAATTTTAGGCAACTTGTTGGATGTAGTGTTAGCTTATTTACTAGCTCTACAAAAGGTTCTATAAGTACATTGGTATGTAAAATTAGGAGCTACATTTCTACTATTTGAGTGAACTACTTGTTTTTACAAATTTAGAAAATCATTGCTTAACCTTTGGACCATTCTTTGGAATGAATCTAATTCATCTTTAGCTAAATATTGAGGGTAATTTTGCATGTTGTTAGTTTCTAATAGAACTAAGGATCGTAAGATTAAAGGGTTGCTTCATTACTCACTAGATTGAGAAATTCTAAATTACGATTAGGGGTAGCATGAGCTGAGGGAAACTAATTCATAATTATAAGAGGCTAAGGCAATGGAATTTTCTAATTTACAAGTGAGATTAGGTTCAATGCTAACATGTTTGGAAGAGCATCGGGAATGTGAGCCAACATGTGTCCTTATGAATTTAGCTACCTATCCACTTTTATTACTTCTGCATATGCAAGGGGAAATTAGTGATAATTGGATCTCTCCTTATGAAAGTGGTAGTCCATATATACAAGTCATTTTAAAACATTTATAAGGATAATTAGGCATTTGACCTATATAAGTCAGTTACCCTAATATACATCTTCTAATAATGTGCATTGAATTTGTGTATGGGCTTATTAGATTCCATTATTATGTAAAAAAATTATTGGTATAAGATGTTTGGATCGACCACCTAACCAAAATGGTCTAAAAATACATTATTGAATTGACTCCATCCAATGATTATGTTTGTAGGAAGGTTAAGGAACTGGTCATATGCTTAAATCAAGTAAGGTGAAAGGAATTAACCTACAAGATACATCTTCATGTTTAACATTGAGTAATCTAAGAGATGTCTTATAATACGTGACATGCTCTTCTACAGTCATTCTAGTGTTTGGAGTGAAATTTGGAAGATAATGCTCATGGTTTATAGGTAAGTCGTGCACGTCCCTAGGCCCATTTATAGCTGATCCAACTAGCCAAGATGCATCCATTTGGATGGGTATATTGGTGAAAAATTATGGGGATTTTGTGATTAGGAAGACCAATCTTATATGTTTATCTTAGTTAGATATGAGATGTATATGGGCTTGACGAGGAGAAATAATCAATTTATTATGTCTAAACCTGTCTCTAGATCATGTGATATTTGATGAAGACTCTAGATTGATGGACACTAAAATCTATTGGTATGGGTTTTAAACACACAATAAGTAAAAGCGTACAAATGAACTACTAGCTCTATAGTTAATGCTAATATCAAAAAATTTAGAGGTTCAACATTAGAAATACTATAATGAAATGTGGTACATAGGGCCCTCCTTTTAGCACCAATTTCTATTTGACTAAAATTATGACTCAATCAAACATAGTTAGGGAATAACTAATCCAAGTGAACAAAATCAGTCAACATCTCATAGGACAAAGAGTCCCTATATTTTTATGACTTGTTGATGATCTAAGGGCCATGAAAATCCAAATCATTTATCATGGTTAGAATGTTATTATTTCCAATAAATATTCTAATGGTTTCCATAATGGTTTTTAAGTTCTCATTGTTGGTTCCTCTATAGATGGATACTTACATTGGAATGGGTGATTCATTCTACATAAACAAAATATAAAATGGAGAGAAAGAATAGGGTAGAAAAGGATAAAATGTATTGACTAAGACATGTCTTCCAATACTTAGGAATTTGAATAAGGTGGGATACAATTAAATCATTGGGTATCAAATTTAGCTATTACACAAATTAAAACACCATAATGAGTAAGACTCAAGGAAAATTATGTGAACATAAAATCTATATCTCTATTGAAAATAAAGCTATTACATAAGCCTAAAACTATTTGTACACCATGACTAATGTAAGCCTCAAAATAATCAGAATGAGATCTCAAATCCAATTAAATTAGTTGATGCACAATCTAATTGTATATCCACTCACAAACCATCAACATCAAAAAAAAATTGGGCATGAATTTCTTCCCAAATAAATATATTTGGCAGACAAATCAAGGAAAAACAAGGAGGAAGGGTAGGTGAACTATTGTCTCAATCTCAATAGCATTTTGATACTCAAATTTGTCGATCCCTTTCAAAATTAAATATTGTTGCTTATATAGACAATACTAGTCAGCTAATTATTTGTGATGGATAACCAATATTCATTACTCTTGATATAAATATTAATTGATTTCACTGATTATCTATCAGTATTTGGTGATAACACATAAATAAATCAAAAGATATGGTTAATCTAGACATTACACAACTTTCTAGCTTAAAATCTTTTGCGATGAATAAAATACATTCTCCAATGCAATTCAATTTCCAATGGCCCAATCAATTTTATTTATCATCCTCACTAGATAACTATCAATCTAAATAATAAGTGACACCTTATTAAAATCCAAAAATGGTAGAGTTATTAGTTAATGCATTAGCTTTGTCGATTCTCAATGATAGAGATATTTCCATATTAAATGTTGATCACTAGGCAATATTAAAATAATGGATTGTTCCAATTCTATAAATAGATGCATTTGGTTCATTCTTACTCTTACTTAATTTCATTGATATCTATGGCCTTTAAGTCAATTTTACACAAGGGATATGAATAGTCTTTTGATCTTAGATTATACCTCTACCCAAATTTATACCAATACTTCATTCATTACCATGTTAATGCTCACTCTCATCTTGTGATCAATTCAATAGACCTTTTAATATATGTCTCTGATAAGTTATGATATGATTAAAACCACCACTTGGCTATTTGACCTTCAAACTCTAAAATGTACTAGGAATTCATCTTTGAATTTGATTCTGCTTAACCATTATCATCAAACATAGTCAAACCATCATCTTATCTTCTTTGCCCTAGCCATTAATTTTAGACTCACCATTTTTCACTTGTCATTCACTCAACACTCTCTCATGGCACATGCTTATTCACTTTGTCTATTGCTTTATCTAGGATTTAAATGCATGTGATGTCACCATGTGATGACATTTTATGCCTTTCAGGCTTAAAGGTCCTAGGGAATAGGGAATATTTGAGTTACATAAATCCCCCAAGCCTTAACTACCCACAATACGACCATGCATCACAATCATGACAGTCAAGAAGGATAGGTGAACATGAAATAGTATAACTAGCTTATGGGCTCTGCCTACAACATATACTTACATGTGGATGAATAATTATTATCTAAGTACTTAGTGAACATGAACCATGGACTACCTCTCTCTAGGCCCTAAATACGTGATATTGTGCCATGTGGCACAATATCAATAAGTCATGGATCAAAAGAATCATGAACTGCTATACTCTCTTATGACTATCTAAGGCCAAAGATTTATGCCACCAAAGGTTGAAAGCCTATGATCATGACATAAATCATCAATTACAGAGGTCTTAGTTTATAGAGAGGTAAGTCCTTGGTTAGATAACTATTAGTCACTTTTTTGATCCCTGATCACATGAGATTGTGCTACATGGTGTAATATCAACAAGTTAGGCTTGGGGAGAATTGAGGTTATAGATCTAAAGCTTCCAAATTAGTGAAGGCCAAAGATTTAGCTAAGATGTGTTGAAGACTGAAGGAGGAGCTGAATACTGAGTAACAAAGTGCCATAGGCTAAAGCTATGAAAATAAAAGGAGACTCAAGAAGTGATTAACACATTGGTAAAAGTAAATCCATCCAAGCATGTATGAAGGTTGATCATACATGAAATGACTAAGTCTTAACCATGTAATATATAAAACTTAATTTGATAAAACATGGAATTTGCTAAAAGTAAAGCCAAACATGTAAATAAACTTTAATTTTCAATGAATATTTAGACCAAATAAACATAATTCTGAATGAAATAAACCAATTTCATAGCTAAATAAACATTATAAATTAATTAATATGATGATTTTGATGATAAATTTAGAATATATATGGATAATTAACAACATAATTAAATCAAATGGAACATAACAGGTATGAGGCAATTATTTTTAACACAAGGTCATTTGAATGAGTTATAAATAACATAAACTAGTTTAAGTTATTAAAGGTAGATGCTTCTAGGTTAGGGAAATGATTATAAAAAATGTACATTTGACCTTATAATTACATGAATTTTATAACTCAATGATGACTAAATACCTAAATCACTTTGGTGAACTTATGAAAGGTCAATTTTTGAAGTTTCAACTCATAAAGGGGTTATCTAGTCAATGTGAAACTAGGTCAATCTCATCAAAGCAAATTCAACTCATGAGATAGATAATAAATGGAATATAATCTATACAACTTGAGAAATACTCATTAAGCTAAGTCATATCAGTATGTAAGAAAAAAAATAAAACACCTATGCTACAATAAGAGGGTCTCAATGTGCAACCTCAAAAAATGAGTCATGTTGGACCCAAAAATAATATGATCAAATTAGAGATTAAACCCTTCCAAGACAACTTAATATACTAGGCAAAGAACATGTCATAAACCAATGTCTTCTATGGGTTAGATGAAACCACAAAACACAAAAAACATAGTGAATAGCCCAAGAAAATAATTTTCAAAATATTCAATGATTATAATAAAAAATGTTATTATTACTAGATTTTTATGCATATGAAATGTAACTTACAAGTAATAAGTATGATATAAACCAAATAATTGACAAGAACTAAAAATAATAATCTTATCCCTAAAAATAACACACACTTATCCTATTATATATTTATCAACTTAATCAAAATTCCCCAATGAAACATAGAAAATTTGGAAGAGATAACAC
Source organism: Torreya grandis (assembly GCA_037957365.1). Lineage (NCBI taxonomy): Eukaryota > Viridiplantae > Streptophyta > Pinopsida > Cupressales > Taxaceae > Torreya > Torreya grandis. The sequence goes on along the minus strand of JARHVA010001834.1, from coordinate 2,161,138 downwards.
ATTCACACAAACTCATAGAATAGTTGTAGAAAAATTTATTCACTTGCATTAATTTCCAAAACTATCCTATTTACAATAGATAAAAAAGACATGCATATATAACTTTAGATGGGATTAACTCATCCCCAAAGCTTGTCCAAATTTACCAAATCTAAAATACAACTAACTCTTAATTGAATCATGAAGACTTTGCATGTTTTAAAATGTGTATAAATAAGAGTCTTAATTTAGATTCTACATCTCACATACATATATATAAACAACTCAATTAAAAATAGAATCTAGTGGTCACTTCACTAATATGATTAACACTACTAGTTAAAACTATAGTCAAACTAGGCTATAGTATAGTTGAAATTGGTCAACCAAGATACTAACAACAAGGGATGTTGATGTGGAACCTATCATGGAAAACCCTTTTATATCCATAGAGACTAAATTTATTGGAGACACTACTAAAATTATGACTATAGTTGGTCCTAAATGAGCTTGTAAGAGAGTTGTAATAGAAGGTAATGTCATAAATATAGGCCTAGTTAGAGTGTAGACTATAGTATACTTGGCATATGAATACACGGTTGTTGAAAATTGAACTTGTGAAGATGAATATCCTACCTAAGTGGTCAACCATTCATGTTATTTTATATTTTTATATTCAATCAAACATGTTGTGAAGTCTAGTTCAATGGCTTTAAAATTGATGATAACAAGCTCAAACATGATTATAATATTATTCATTTGTTTCTTGTGTAAGTCTATTGAATCTATAAAATAAGTAATCAAGGATTTTGACTTTGCCACTTTGTCCTTAGAAAAAATGATTAATTGTATCACTTGATCACTGCTTCCAAAAATTGTTCTTTCAACCTTTATTTTGAAACTAATGGCAATAGCCTGAAGTAAGTTGTCAAAAAATAGTCTAGTTATAAATTTACCTAGACTATTGATGCCATTAAATCATATGCCTCCTAAAATTTGGATGGGTTTTTATTCTTGGATTGCCAATTATTCAATCAAATCCTAAATCTATTTATACCACTCTATCAAATGAATTCGTTTATTATTTACATAATTCTTGGTTAAATCAATGTCTAGAAGCTGCAATTAATTGAGATACTGATATGGATTTTGCCTTACTACCTTGTTGATAAAATGTAGTTTATCACCTATGATCTTCAAATACTGATAAAAGTTTATCACAATGATATTATATGGTTGGGATTTGGTTGAGTTAACACATTTTTCACTATATGTTTTGGAGGTTATATTCTACTTTTTGCCTCCAATATTTTGTTAGTTTATTTCAGCCCACAAAACATATTATTTAAGACACTTATAGTGGAACCTACCATATAAATAGGGTATTCATAGATCTCATCCTCTTACCCAAACCTAGTTATCCTTTTATTTTTAAATGAAAAGAGTTTTTATTCTCTTACAAACTCTATAGGATTCCCTTTAGTAATGACAATTCTTCACCTCACTCTTTTGAGTTTGTTTTAATTCTCAAAAAATTTTAAATTTAATTTGGGCTCCTCAATGATCACCAAATCTTGTCTAGTTGACTGCTTTGATTACATTTGTTGTATCCATGTGGGAGTCACTAGCAAGTCTTGAGGAGAGGCCTAAGAGGTAAGGAGTGAAGTGATTTGTGGTGGAGGCATGATAATGGAAGGAGATGAAGGAATCTGTGGAGGAGGTATGAGAATGGATGGAGATTGAGAAGTGGAATGGGGAGGTGTGGAAAGAGAAGGAAAATGTTGGAGGAACAACCTCTTTGGAGATTTTAGTTTGGGGAGGGGTTTTGAGAACATATTTGGTGAGGTTAGGAGACTCCTAAACCAAGACAATCATTGAATCTGTTAGGAGACCTTGTGTAATAGACACGCCCAATTGGGTAAAGAGATGATCTTGTAGGAAATGTGTGGAAAAAATTTCTTGGTAAGATTCTTAAAATATGGGATAGTGACTATAGTGTCTAAGTTAGGCATGGAAAGAATTAGATGTGTAATTATATCTTGGTTAGACTTTTTAAAAATTTATTAATTGATGTATGTACAATGGTCATGGGTTTAGTAGTGTGTGAGTGAAATCTAGATGCAAATTATGCTAAGAAAACACTAAACTTAGTGAGGTCTAATCTAACTTCAATCAATCTAAGTTAGATAAATAAATGTAAGAAACTAAAATAAAATTATAGCTTATAATATCCTTCCATTGAGATTTTGAATTGACTTACTCTCTTGGATGTGGTTGCTAAATCTTATCCAAAGTAAGGGGAATTGGGAAGTTTTTCAGTATATGAAATTTGGATGGCTTGAATGTGCTTGGATATACTTGGATGGAAAATGTGTAACTCCCTTATGAACTCAACATAATAAATCTATAATGAATTACATATATACTAACATAATAGATTTGTAATGAAGAATATTGTCTAAATTTGAGGAAAAACCTTCAACTTAAAAAATTTAGAAATGGATGTGAATAATCTATATTGAGGTGAAGATCAAGGGATGAGAATAAAAGGTAATTTTTAATTCATAATGGAAATTTTGAATTAAAAATTAGAGTGGAGGACATGCGGGACCCATAAATGAATATTAAATTCATTTGGGAGGAAGATATAATATAAAATTAGTAAGTGAATGTGAGGTGGATTATTAAATTAGATCATGAAGGATAATAATATTATTGAATTGGAATGGTGGGGGACAGTTGGAGGCTTAGGGCATGTGAGGATAATTTTGATTTTTGGATTTATAAAAAATATGAATTTATAAAATCTATGTAATTTTTAATTAGAGAAAGATTAATTAATTAATTAGTGTTGGATTAATTTAAGGATAATAAACAATGAATAGTGAATAGTGATGAGAAATAGAGATGATGAATCAGGATTAGGGAAAATTTGAGATGATTAGATATGATTAGGGATGATTAGGGATTTAGTACAAAGAAGTTTAAAATCAACACAAAGTGTCAAATTTTAAGTGTTTACATTTTTCCCCTCTTTGAGAATTCGTTGTGAGACATAGATGAAGTAATGGATGTTATGATTTTGTCATTCCCAATTGATAGGTGTAGGAGTTTGGATGGAAGAATAAGATAAGGATCTGAATGAAATGAGTGACCCATAATGTCACCTTGAGTGTTCATATAGGAAAATAGATGAAGTATAGAAATGATTTAAGTGAAAAATGAGGAAGTATTGACAATGAAGGTCGTCACGAAAGTGAACTAGAAATTGATATCATACTTATAATATTAAAGTTTGTGTAAAATGAGTTTCCCCTAGGTGAAAATTCGAGAATAGATCAGAAAAATAATATTTATTACTCTTAAACTACATGTTTGGATGGTGCTCAAGACTCAGGGGTCACATAAATAGATGTGGGAATGATATATCTTAATGAGGGTAAGTTATAGGTTTAAAAAATATAGATTTTCCAATTTGATTTAAAGATCTTACTATTGGAACACAACTAGATATTGAGAGGGGGTAAATCAGTATATTAACTAAAACTAATCATTTAAGTACTTTTTATGTAGATTAAAAGATATATGTGGATCAAATCAAATATGTAGAGATCACATAAACTCAAATACACATGACACTAGATTTATACATTGAAAACCCAAAGGGAAAAACCACAGTGAGAATAGCTTCTAGAATTGACTATTCTAATCCAGCCTCACAATTCAAAGCCTCACTCGAAAACCTCACTAGTAAACCAATCCTAAAGAGATACCAATCCCCTACTTTAAGAGCTTTAACTCTAAGGAAGCACCTACTCCCTAATTTGAGCACCCACTCAGCTTATCTAATGGCACCAACTTATCAAACTCTTCTATGGAGCTACCACTCCAATTTACAAGTTATATTCATACATGAATCTAAATATTTGTTCTTTTTTATAGGTACAATCTACAACTAATCATACTTTTCACATTCTCTTTGTGATTTTCTTCCTCTCTACTCCTCTCTATTCTACTGGTCTTGTGTTTGGAAATGTCTCTATTCGACACTCTTCATTGGCTTCACCAACCACTCTGCTCTACTCTGCCCCATCTGGTTATGTGTCTTTATGATTTTCTATTTGACACACTTCATTGTCTTCACCAACCACTTTTCTCTTCTCTTCCCCCTCTAGTTATGTGTTTTTATGATTTTTTATTTGATACACCTCATTTTATTTTGCTCTCTATCTCTATCTATATTCAATTTGGCTCAATAGAAAAATCAATTATTCCAGTAGCATTTTATTTGTCCTAGATATCATATATATAAACAAATGATCTAGTGTTCCATATCTTCTATGTGTTTACACTCAGACTGTAAAGACATCATATCAATTATGTACTTTAGTTCATTAAGACTTGGACTATATAGTTTCCTGCATCTTGATTCCATGCATCACACCATAATTTTAGGTCTCTTTACTATCTATAACATATATTAGATTCAAGTTTTGATGCACATGCTCTTTAATGTAGATTTGATCCGTTATATCGATTAATCTTGTTATCTATTTCAAGATATAAATCTTATAAGTAAGTTACTACATGTTCCTACAACTAACCATTTGTCTAGACATGAATTTAAATGTCAGTCATTGATCTTGCCTTTGGTACCATGATTTAAGGGTCTCTATTAAATTGGCTTAGATTTAAAATGCATCCATTCAATCAATCTCTGATAGGATCATGCTATCCATCTAATCTTTATATGTTTCTAAACTTTTACTTTGTCATCTTCAAAATGCACCTGTTAATCTTCTTGATTCAATATTTCACGTGCCATTCTGATCTTCAAAGATGCATGATCTTTACTTCTTTATTGATGTTACACATCAAGTTATTTATCCCATCTCACTAATTCCTATATCTTTGTATCACTCCGTTGATCTTCTCAAACCTACTCGGTATTTAAATTGCCACTATGCTGATAAACATTAATCACTTTGTTCCATTTGAGTCCACTCTTATTTGATCTTTCTCATCCAAGCTTCCACGTGCTATTAGATATTTGAAATTACATGAGTTTTACCTTGATTTGTTTGTTAAAATTCAACATTTTAACCTCATCTCACTACTTCTTATATCTGTGGATTGCTTTAGCTCCATCGATCCTCCCAAACATGCTTGGATTTTAACTCACCACTGTGTCGATAAACCTTGAGAAATTATAGCATTTGAGTCCATTCACTCCATTGGATCTCCTTTTCATGATCACCTGTGCATCATCAGATCTTCTAATAAGCTCGATCATTAAATCTAATAAGCTTACACTCATTGGGTCTCTCTCTAATAAGCTCTATGAATGTGACACATGTCACTTATGTGCTCACTTAGAGCTCCTTTTGATAATTTGATTTCATCATGATCCATTAGATCTCCAATGTCTAATTAATCATGAGCTATTGATCTTTCAACTAGCTTGATATTTGTCTTTGGTAGGATCACTCTCATTGGTATTCTATCTAACAGACTCATTTTATTGTGACACTTGGCATTAATGCATTCACTTAGAGGGACCTTTGATACTTTAACTTTGTTTCACTTCATTGGATTGTCTACGTATGATGAAGTGATAGCCATTGATCAAGCTCAGATATATATTAAGTATTAGACTTAGGAAAATATAAAGTCCTTTAATCATTATTTTAAACTGGTAATTTCTAGGTTGAGGGGTTGGTTTCTTAATGATGATATAGACTTAATTTATATTTTAAGTTACTAATTCTCAGCTATACCAAGTCAACATTAAAATAGAACTTTGATTTTTGATGCCATGGCTAAACCTTTAGGATTTTACTTTGAAACCCTATAATGACTAAGAGCTAAATAAATCAATTATGAGCTCATTCCTTCTCCTCCAAACTTACAAACCATATTTCTAGAATGTACATAAAAAACCCATAATGGATCTTCTATCTATTTGACTTTAAACATCCATAAATCATCTCTATAAAATCATGACAACTTTTCATAGTGTAACTATGAACATGCTCTTCTCTCCATCAATCATGCCTAATATTTTTGACATCAATGACATCCATAATGTCCCTTTTGACATCAATGATAATCATATTGCCAAAACTCTCCCCCTTTGGCATTGATGACAAACTAAATGCTCTAATGCAAACTTAATGTTATGATCTAATAATTTTATCCTTCTCTAGCATTTCTTACATTGGCTTCTGATAAGTATGAAATGAATCTATTCATACCAAACTTGCTCCCCCTTAGGAAATGCCACATTTGCCTAATACTCAAATTGGACACTTGCTCTTCTTTGACATTTGCATTTTTACAGAGAACATTTTTCTCTTTCTCCTATAGAGAGCATTTTCACCTTTTTCTCCATCTTTAACATCAATGGCAAAGGGACTCTAGCTGACTATTTGTCAAAATATTTCTCCCCCTTTATCAGATAAAGGAATTTGTCCAAGAATCTACAACATTAAACTAATTAGTAATTTTCAAAAGTATACATACCTAAGTTGACTTTTTATCTTCTTCTAGGGATTAATAAAGCTTCCATGAGACTCCTCCTAGACTCATGCCCTATCACTAGTGATTTAGTGATGTGGTGTAGGATCCACTACTCCCAACTTCTATTTTAGATATTCAAATTTTTCCTTGGGAAGAGGTTTGGTGAATATGTCTATAATCTATTCCTAAGTTGGCATATACTCCATTGTGACCTCTTGATTTTCAACGCTTTCTCTTAAGAAGTGATACTTGATTGATATGTGTTTGGTTATTGAAAGCATAATTGGATTCTTTGATATATTTATAACACTTGAATTATCAAAAAGAATAAAAATAGGTGATTTTTACTCAACCTTGATGTCCTTGAGTGTTTACTTCATCCACAAGACTTGAGTGCAACATGCCACTACTGCTACATACTCTACTTCTACTATAGAAAGAGTAATTGACTCTTGATTTTTTCTCAGCCATGAAACAAGTCTGTTTCCAAGTAAAAATACACCACCACTAGTGCTTCTTCTATCATCCACACTTCTTACCCAATCAACATCTATATATGTTGTCAAACTGAAATATTCACTTTTATGGTACCGTAGGCCATAGTCAATTATGCTCTTGATATATCTAAATATTATTTTCACTGCATTGACGCGTAACTCTTTAGGATTAGCCTAAAATCTAGAAATCATGTACACTTCTTGCATGATATTTGGTCTTGATGTAGTTAGGTATAACAAGCTACTTATCATTGATCTATACATAGTCTGATTTGCATCATGAGACTCATCCTCTTTGCTTAACTTACATCCATTTATCATGGGAGTACTAACTAGTTTGCTATCTTCCATTCCAAATTTTTGGGAGTATCTCCTCTACATACTTGGTTAGGGATATGCATATCCCTTCATCAGATTGTGCTATTTATAGACCAAGGAAGAAGGAAAGTTTTCCTAACATAGACATATCAAATTAAGTTTAAATTTGTGTAACAAATTATTGATTACCCACCAAAGATGATGCCATCTACATAAGCAACCACAATAAACATATGCTCACCTTCTGATTTGAAGTACAAATTATTGTCTACACATCCCTTGTTGAAACCTTATTATTGCTGGTATTGGTCTAATCCTAAATACCATGCTCTAAGTGCCTATTTCAGACCATATAATGATTTATTTAGTTTTCACACATAATATTCTTCATCTGACAATTAAAAACCTTCTAGTTATTCAATATAGACTTCCTCTTCTAGGTTCCCATTCAAGAAAGTAGACTTTACATCCATTTGATAGACTTTGAACTTATTGTAAATAAAGAATGCTAGAAACATTCTTATAGCTTCTAATCTAGCAACTGGATAAAATCTTTCCTCATCGTCTATGTCTTTTACTTGTGCATATCCCTTGCACACCAATCTCACTTTGATTCTTATAGCAACTCCATCCTCATTGAGCTTGTTTTTATAGACCCATTTTGTTCCTATCACATTCTTCTTTAAGGGTCTTGGAACTAATTTCCAAGTTTTGTTCTTTTCTATTTGGCTTAGTTCTTCTTGCATGGCTTTTAGCCGATTCTCATCCTTGCTAGATTCAATGTAACTCTTAGGCTCAATTTTAGACATTAGAGAAAAGCTTACTTTTTCCTTGCTCATTACAACTCTTTTCCTTGTCTGAACTCCTTTATTCTTATTGATAATTATCTACTCTTTAGGATGATCCTTTTAAAGAAATATTGGATGTGCTTTTTCATTCTTTTCCTTAGCATCTTCACTATCTGTGTCTTCTTGAAGATCTACCTCTTCATTACTAGTCTCCTTGTTAGGTTCAAAATGTTTGATTCCTTCTTCAACCTTGACATTTATGCTCTCCACCATCTTGTGTAGGATCTTATGATAACATACATAGGATTTGCTTTGAGTGGAATAACTAAGAAATATTCCTTCATCACATATTGATTCAAAGCTTCCCAGTTTTTCCTCCTTTCTTCTAATGTAGAATTTTCTTCCAAACACTTTGAAGTATTTAACAGAGGTAGGCTTTCCATACCATAGCTCATAGGGAGTTTTGTCACTATTTACCCTTAATTGGACTCTATCCAATATGTATACTATTGTTTGGACTACTTTTCTCTAATATCCATCAGGTAACTTGGCCTCCTTTAGCATTGTTCTAGCCATTTCCTTGATTGTTCTATTCTTTATCTCAACAAATCCATTTTGTTATAGAGTCCTCACTGTAAAGTAGTGCCTTTTGATCCCATACTTCTCACAATACTATATGAATTCATTTGAGGTGAATTCTCCACCTTTATTAGATCGTAAGAATTTTATTTTTATTCCAATCTCATTTTCAGCCATGGCTGTAAAGATTTTCAATCTCTCAAAGGCTTGATATTTGTCTTTCAAAAAGGTTACCCATGCCATTCTTTAGTAGTCATCTACAAGTAACATGGAGTATCACTCTCCTTTAGATCATCTTATCTTGGTAGGACCACAAAGATCAGTATGAAATAATTGTAGAGACTTTATAGTTACATACTCCCTTGTTTGAAATCCAACCCTTATCTACTTGCATAGTTGACATTCCTTTCAATTAGTATCTGCAAGTTTGGTTATATTGGACATGTGTCCTACACACTTATTTGATCTCACTTTGACTAGATTATCAAAGTTGACATGACCCATTCTCCTATGCCACAACCAACTTTCATCAATATTTCCCATCAAGCAACTATTACCATTTACTTCAACAAGATTATAGATATTGATCTCAATTTCCCCTTATACAACTATTTTTCTAAATCTCTTTAGCTTTTAGCCTTCTACATAAAATGTGACATTATATCCATTGTCATGCATTTGGTTAACACTTAATAGATTATGCTTCAATCCTTCAATATAAAGTACATCATGTGTAGGTAGTTTGCCATCTATGTTCAAGGTTTCTTCACCTTTGATCTTTACTACTATGTTGTCTCCCAAGATGATATATCCTTCCTTACATTTTCTCAATTTGGTGAACTTGCTCTTGTCACCAGTCATATGCTTTGAGTAGCCAATTACCCACAAATTTTGATCCTTGGCATGGAGTGTAGTCTGCTTAATCATGGATTAATTTTTCACTCTCCACACATCCTTGGGTTTCTTATTTAGATTATTTACAAAAACTTGTGAACCTTTATTCACACTGGGAGGCACGTATTTATTTACATTATGTAATTTTGATCTTATACATCTAGTTTTACAATGTTTAGACATGTGACCAAAGTTACTATAATTATAACACGTTACATTTGTATCTACCAAGGGTGCAAATGAATTTTTGTTTACAAAATTGATTCTCCTTGTAGTTACAACTCTATAATTACTAGCCTTATGATGAAAATGATTAAAGATATAAAAATAACCATAAAAAGATGAGGAATAAATGGTCATAACATTTTTTGGTGCAGCATGAGGAATTATTCTAAGTTGTGTCTTGTTTAAGTTTCTCACCTTGGTGTATCCATTAGCATCAGCTACCTTTGTCTTTTTTTTATCTTCAATCTTATTTATGGGTTTCGCTTTCTTCCCATCCACTATGTTTGAGCTTCTCTTTATATCCTTATAAGATTTCTCTTTCTTTGCTCCTAATTCTCTTTATGCTTTGAAGTTTTCATATATTTTAGCAGATGTACTAGTTGAGGAACTTTTTCCCTTGTCATAAACAAGACCTAATCTCTCTTTTGAATAATTTTGAGAGTTGATCAGTTCATCAAGAATGTATGATCCTACTATCAACTTTAAAATTTTATTTAGTTGACCTTTGGATTTTTCAAGTTCTTTTCTGAAAGCCATTATTTATACGTCAAGCTTCACACATTTATCAGATTTAGATTATAATTCCATTTTGACTACATCTTCTATTCTTTTAGCCTCTTTGATTTGTGTCTTTAGGCTAATTACCATCTAATCAGATTTCCCAATAATTTTAGACATTTTCTCAATTTCCTTTTATTTAATCTTCTTTTGTTTTGAGTTATATTTTCTCAACTTGTCAATCTCATCTAGAGCACACATGAGCTCACATTCTAGATCCACTTCTCCTTATTTTTCTTCATCTAAATTTTCAACTTCATCTTGATCTATATTTAAAAAATTTGATCCTATTATCATGAACGTGGATTCATTTCCCTTAGACAAAAAATCAAATTCATGATCATCATTTGAACTATCACTGTCTTCCATTGAGTCACTGTCTTTTTTTATGTATAGACCTTTCTTATTATTGAAGTTCTTCTTCTTAGGATAGCAAGGTTTCACCTTTTTTCTACTCTCTACTTGCTCAGAGTTATCATTTTTATTATGAGGGAATTTAGCATCAAAATGTCCTACTTTATCATAGTTAAATCACTTGAAGGGTAACTTACCTTTGTGCTTTCTAGATCCTCTCTTTAGTATTCTAAGAAAGTTAGCTTCTTCATTAGTCTCCTCAGATTTAGATGTAGATGTTTCTTCCTTAACTTGTTTGTCTACTTTGAATGCAACTTCTCTCTTGAAGGTGTCTGTATCTCCCATTCTCATCTCATAAGCTATGAAGGTCCCATGCAAATAATTAATGATGAATTTATTTATATCTCTTGCTTCTTATATTGTAGAAATTTTAGAATCATATCTTGATGGGAGAGGTCTTAAAACCTTTTTAACAATGATTGACTCTTTCATTTCTTCTCCAAGGCCTATGATTGTATTTACTATTTCATCTACCCTAAGGTGGTAGTCTGTAATCTTTTCCTCTTCATCCATATTAATAATCTCAAACTTGACTTTGTAAGTTTGTAGCTTGGCTTGCTTTACCTTACCATCTTTTTCATAGATGCTCTTTAGTTTGTTCCAGATATCTTGAGCATTTTGAAACTGCATCAGTTTGACAGTTCAAAAAGAATATGATTCTTTGACCTAACATTGCTTTCATATACCTTCTTGGTAGCTTCATTAGTAGGAATTATATAAGGGGCTATATATCTATTTATCACATACATCCATACATCAAAACCTAATGAAGATAAATAAGCTTCCATTCTTATGCTCCAAAATGCATAGTTAGATCCATCAAAGAGAGGTGCTTTGTTTGATGAAGATCCTTATTGACTAGCCATTATGTTCACTATTTTAAGATCTACCCAAGATGATTAAGCTTATTTCAAGGAACCCTAGGCTCTGATACCAATTTTTGAAACACAACAAGATACTGAGAGGGGGGTGAATTAGTATATTAACTAAAACTAATCCTTTAAGTAATTTTAATGTAGATTAAAAGATATATGTGGATCAAATAAAATATATAGAGATCACACAAACTCAAATACACATGACACCAAATTTATACATGGAAAACCTAAAGGGAAAAATCATGATAAGAATAGCTACTAGAATCTACTGTTATAATCCAACCTCACAGTTTAAAGCCTCATTGATAAACCTCACTGATTACAATGTTTAAGGACACCAATCCACTGATTTGATATCTTCAACTCTAAATAAGTACCCACTCCCTAATTTGAGCACCCAATCAACTTATCTAATAGCACCAACCTATTAGACTCTTCTATGGATCTACAACTTTAATTTATAAGTTATATTCATACATGAATCCAAATCTATATTATTTTTGACATTTCTAATTTGTAACTGATCATAATCTACACATTTTATTTGTGCCTTTCTTCCTCTATGCTCCTCCTTATTCCACTAGTCCTGTGTTTAGATATGTCTCTATTCAACACACTTCATTGGCTTCACTAACCACTCTACTCTACTTTTCTCCCTCTAGTTCTGTGTTGTTATGATTTTCTATTTGACACACTTTATTAGCTTCACCAACCACAACGATCTTCTCTACCCCCTTTAGTTCTGTCTTTATGATTTTTTATTTGACACACCTCATTTGATTTTGCTCTCTACCTCTATCTATATTTAATTGTCAGGATGCGAAACACCGGAAGCACATAGTTGATTACCAAACCAAGCAACTTAATATGCAGAAATTAACCAGATTCAACAAGTAACTAGAATTTAGAATAACACAGAATATGAGAGACAATACACAACTTGTATTAATAACTCTTACAGAAAAGAATATAATAAAGAAGATGCCACTTCTTCTCCACCACCTCTTCAGAGGTTTCCCACACCTCAAGTGAACAGTAATTCTCTCCTCAAAGCTCTCTCTACTAGGTCCCAATACCCAACTCAAACACAGAGTTGGTGTTCACCTTACACCTGTGCTCCACGCACTCCACAAGTGCTCCACGCACTCCAAAAGTACTCAAAGTACTTCAAGTAGATCTCCCATGAACCTGCAACAACCTGCAATTCAACAAACCATACTTATGGAAGGAATTGCCTTGCCTTCCTCTTAGCTCTCCATGTACTCCACGTACATACCAATGAGTACACACCATACTCTAAGTAGATCTTGCCTGATTCTACTCCCTGTTGTGTTGCTGTCCTATCTGATCTCCAACCTACAGATCAATACTGGTTTTACACACCTGTGAACCTTGACCTTGCACACACGCACACCTGCAGATCAACGATCTTACTTACCATATAGATCTCCTATAAGGGCCATGCTCACCTGATGACCAAGATCATACATACCTGAAGAATCCAGCTGACTCTCCAATCTAGCACCCACACACCTGGTACTATGGCACTAGGAGGAACGCACCATTGCTCTACCTCACACACCGAAGGAGCTTATAATTATGCTCTCTTACTCCTTAGCACTAATTTACAATACAACCATGAGTCTATTATATAGATCTCATCCAAACAATAATTAGACATCCAATTACAATAATTAGATCCATAGCTCTCAGTCTAAAAATAGCTCTCATCATGCAAACACTTGGTTCGTTAGCTAACTACCTGTAACATCCGTAGTCTGAACCACACAGGCAACTGACGCCGGTCCCTATCTGCCTGGAGGTGACCGACGCTGGCCAATCCCTGACCGACGACAGTTGCTTCTCTTCACAATCCTACCAACATCAGCTGATCAGACCGATGCCGATTGCTCTACAACTCAGCAACCCTCAGCAACCTCCTCTCCTGTTTGCATCAGTGAAGCTTTTAGCTCCACAACCTAACAATCTCCCACTTGGAGATAAATAGCTGCACTATACCTGTACCTATACTTTGTCTAATCTATTTCCTATTTTGATCCCTCTTTAAGCTTCCACTTGAAGACTAACCACCACACATCCTGTGGTGCACCACCTGTCATCCGAGTACCCTGCCACATCCGAACCTACAAAACCATGTAGTGAAGTCCTGACCCTACATAGCATGAATCCCTGCTGCTGGTCCCTCTCAAATCCCTAAGAACCCACTTCCCCAAATTGGCTCCTAACTCTCTGATAACTCCCACTGCATGGGAATACTCAGGTCTATACCAGACCTCATGTGATTTTGGACACTGTACCTATCTAGCCCTTAGTGTGCTCCAGCTCTGCATCCTGCGTAATGAACCTCACCAACACCTGATTCACATCAGCTCCCACTGGAGACAAAATCAACCTATGATCTCCATGCCTCCCATGTCAAAGAATTTCACTGCTCCAAACTCCTCCTGACATGCCACTGAGCTAATCTTACCCTTACCTCAGCAAAACCCTGTATGTACAAACCCTGCTAGCAAATATACCATCCACATACAGCAACAGAATGATGTCACGACTCATCATCCACCTAGTAAGTCAAACCACAGTAGTTACCCTAACATTGACTGAAGCCATGCTTCATCCTCCACCTGTCAAAACCTGTACCACTGTCTTGTAGCTCCTCAAGACCATATGCCTGGTCTTCCGTCTCACGTATCCATTCTCTCTATTCTTCAACTAAGGAATCCATTCATCTCTGTGCTTTCACACTGGTTGGCAACCCTACCAAAACTCCCATTTGGTTCTACATCATATCCCTGCCATGCTCCCACCTGTTTCTTGGATCCTTCCTGCTCTACAATCAACAACGAGTATGAAGAAGAGGAACAATGAATTTGAGGGCCTACTTACATCTTCAGTCCTCTGTATGGGTGTTTGAGACTCCTTGACAACATGTTGTCCACCCAAAATCTGTTACAGTGACCGATCTCAGTCACTCCACAGTCTACATCTGACCGACGTCGGTTCCCATGCATCTGTTCCTAACTACCAACCTACCAACGTTGGTGTCCCTATTGCCAATGTTGATCCTCCTGACCGACATTGGTCTTACCTACTGTTGACGTCGGTCCTTTTGATCGACATCGATCTTACCCTGCCCGACATCACCAGCTTTGGTCTGCACATGACCAATATCGGCACCTATCTGTTCGACATCGGTTCTTCTTGACTGACGCCGGTATCTGTGTTTGCCTGTGAGTGATGACTTATACCCTTGAGCTCATTTGAATCAATCTCGATGTCCAAACTGCTCTGCTCAGAAGTATCCAACACCATCCACTGGTTTCTGTCCACCATCTCCTCCAAGAACACCAAGGCTTTCTAGTTCTTAAGCCTATCAAATATATCTGTCTTCCGCTTAAGAACATACATCTCCTTCCTGCTCATGTGACCAAGCCTACGAAGCCACGTCTTTGCAATAGAAGAAGAATCAGTAATATAAATAAGTAGATAAAGAGTACCTATTTTCTTACCACCAGCTAATTCAAGTGTATTCGCTGTGAGAGTTCTTGTGCATCTCTCATCACCCAATCTTTCTAAAGAAATTAGCCATATCTCCAAACCTGGGACCTGCATGACCTTCATCAACACCTATGTGTTGGCCGCCTACAATTTTAGCTTCACTTTCCCTTTGCCAATTCTTTGGCAAGGTTCACCAGCTCCTCTACCTGGGGCTGCATGGAAAGAGGCAACTGAATCTATAAAACAAGATTCAACTTTATCCAAGAAACCTCCCAGAGCATCCTATGCCACATCACTTGCAACATCTGCTTCTTCAATTTCTTCATGCTGATCTTCCACAGACCAACAATATTCTTTTACCTGCTCTTTCTTTCCATGGGACCTTAAGTGATCATCTGTGCTTTTCAACTCCTCCATTCTTAGCTTACTTTCATCTGCCATTGCTCTGCTCCCACTCAATCAGAAACCCCTGAGAGTGACCTGTAACCAAACACAAAACCTGCTCCCTGCAACCTTAGCTCTAATACCACTTGTCAGGATGCAAAACGCCAGAAGCACACAGTTGATTACCAAACCAAGCAACTTAATATGCAAAAATTAACCAGATTCAACAAGTAACTAGAATTCAGAATAACACAGAATATGAGAGACAATACACAACTTGTATTAATAACTCTTACAGAAAAGAATATAATAAAGAAGATGCCACTTCTTCTCCACCACCTCTTCAGAGGTTTCCCACACCTCATGTGAATAGTAATTCTCTCCTCAAAGCTCTCTCTACTAGGTCCCAACACCCAACTCAAACATAGAGTTGGTGTTCACCTTACACTTGTGCTCCACACACTCCACAAGTACTCAAAGTACTTCAAGTAGATCTCCCATGAACCTGCAACAACCTGCAATTCAACAGACCATACTTATAGAAGGAACTGCCTTGCCTTCCTCTTAGCTCTCCATGTACTCCACGTACATACCAATGAGTACACACCGTACTCTAAGTAGATCCTGCCTGATTCTGCTCCCTATTGTGTTTCTGTCCTATCTGATCTCCAACCTATAGATCAATACTAGTTCTACACACCTGTGAACCTTGACCTTGCACACACGCACACCTGCAGATCAACAATCTTACTTACCATGTAGATCTCCTATAAGGGCCATGCTCACCTGATGACCAAGATCATACATACCTGAAGAATCCAGCTGACTCTCCAATCCAACACCCACACTCCTGGTACTGTGGCACTAGGAAGAACGCACCATTGCTCTACCTCACACACCAAAGGAGCTTATAATTATGCTCTCTTACTCCCTAGCACTAATTTACAATACAACCATGAGTCTATTATATAGATCTCATCCAAACAATAATTAGACATCTAATTACAATAATTAGATCTGTAGCTCTCAGTCTAAAAATAGCTCTCATCATGCAAACACTTGGTTCGTTAGCTAATTGCCTGTAACATCCACAGTCTGAACCACACAGGCGACTGATGCCGGTCCCTGTCTACCTAGAGGTGACCGACGCCGACCGATCCTTGATCGACGTCGGTTGCTTCTCTTCACAATCCTACCGATGTCGGTTGATCAGACTGATGCCAGTTGCTCTACAACTCAGCAACCCTCAGCAACCTCCTCTCCTATTTGCATCAGTGAAGCTTTTAGCTCCACAACCTAACATTAATTTGGCTCAATAGCAAAATCAATTGTTCCAAAAACATTTTCTTTATCCTATATATCATATATATAAATAAATTTCTAGGGTTTTATATCTTCTATGTTTTCACACTCAGACTATAAACACATCATATCAATTCTAGACTTTAGTTCATTAAGACTTGGACTATAAGTTTCTTGTGTCTCAATTCCATGCATCACACCATAATTATATGTCTCTTTACTATCTATAGCATTTTTTAGACTCAAGTTTTGATGTGAAGGGTCTTTAATATAGATTTGATCAGTTGGATTGATTAATCTCATTATCTATGTTGAGATATAGAGCTTATAGGCAAGTTCCTACATGTTCTTGCACCTAACCATTTATTTGGACATGAATTTAAACATTTATAATTGATCTTGCCTTTGGCACCATGATTCGAGGGTATCTATTAAATTAGCTCAACTTTAAAATGCATCCATTTAATCAATATCTGATAGGCTCACACTATCCATCCAATCTTTGTATGCTTCTAAACTTTAACTTTGTCATCTTTAAAATATGCCTATTGATCTTCTTGATCTAAGCTTTAGCGTGTCATTTGATCTTCAAAGATGCATGATATTTAATTTTTTATTGATGTTAAACTTTGAGCTCTTTATCCCATCTCACTGCTTCCTATATCTTTGGATCACTTTTTCTTCGTCGATCTTCTTGAACCTAATTGATCTTTAACTTACCACTATGTTGATAAACATCAATCTCTTTATTCCATTTGAGTCCACTCACTCTATTAGATCTTTCTCATACAAGCTTTCATGTGTCATTGGATACTTGAACTTGCATGAACTTTACCTTAACTTGGTCATTAAACTTTGATACTTTGACCTCATCTCACTACTTCTTACATCTTTGGATCACTATTGTTTTATCAATCTTTTTAAACATGCTTAGTTTTTAGCTTGCCATTGTGTCAATAAATCTTGAGCACTTTATAGAGTTTGAGTCCATTGTTAGGGTGTGGAGCTAAAAGCTTCACCTAAGGCAAACAGGGAGGTTTTCAGAGCTTGACAGTCACCGGCGTCATAGGCCACAACTGACATCGGTCAGGGGACAGTGCAAGGGAAATCGGCATCAGCAGGAGATCGGCCGGTGTCGATCACCTCCAGTCAGGCAGGGACCGACGTCGGTCGCCTGTGGTGGTCAGAACTACTGTTGATGAACAGTCAGTTAAGTGAACACAGAGTTTGCATGTTAAAGACCAGTTTGAGTCTTTGAGTCACTTGTCTAATTAGTGTATGCATGATATCTATATAATAGACTCATGGGCTGTATTGTTAAGTGAAAAACTTGTTGAACTTGTAGAACCCAAGTGTGGAGCTTGGAGTGTTCTTCCCATGGTGGAATCAAGTAGGACTCTCCATGTATGTAAGATCAGGTTTGATATGCAGGGTGTTGTAGGATCATGGTGGAGATCTACATGTGATAAGTAAGATCAGGTTGGTCTGCAAGGATGTGTGTATGCGAGGGTCAGAACAGGATCAGCGGGGGAGCAAGATCAAGGTGACAATAATACATCAGGAGCAGGATCATGGTGAGATCTACTTGGAGTACCAGTTTGTACTCGGTTGTACTGGACGTACAATGAGGTGAACAACAGCTTGTGTTAGTTGTTAGTTATGACCTATGAGAGAAGATTATTCAGGTGGGAAGATTACTTGGAGCCCTTGAGGAGGAAGCCTCACAGAGGTGGAAGAAGAGTGTGATCTCTTTATTGTAATTTCCTTTGTAATGAGTTGAATACAATTGTGTGTTGCCTCTCATATTCTGTGTGTTTTCTCATTGATAGTTATTTGTTCTTCTGATTATTTCCACATGTTTAAGTTGCTTATACAAAGGTAATCATGTGTGCTCGTAAATCTAACAAGTTGTGTCAGAGCTTTGGGGAACTTAGGTCCTATCATCCATTCACTCTATTAGATATCCTTTTCATGATCACCCACACATAATCAGATCTTCTAACAAGCTTGATCATTAACTCTAACAAGCTTATGTTCATTGGGTCTCTGTCTGACAAAATTTGTGAATGTGAGACATATCACTTACATGCTCACTCAGAGATCCTTTTGACAATTTGACTTCATCACACTTTGTTGGATCTCTAATTTCTGATTAAGCATGAACCATTGAACTTCTAACTAGCTTGATATTTATCTTTGACATGCTCACTCTCATTGGTCTTTTATCTTATAGACTCATGTGATTGTGATACTTGGCACTAATATTCACTCAGAGGGAGCTTTGACACTTTGACTTTGCTTTGATTTATTGGATCATTTGCGTATGATGAAGCAATATTTGTTGATCAAGCTTAGACTTATATTAAGTCTTAGACTTAGGAAAATATAAAGTCCTTTGATCATTGCTCAAAGCCTATAATTTCTAGGCCAAGGGGTTGGTTTCTTAATGATGATATGGAATTAAGTTGTAACTCAAGTTACCAGTTCTTGACTAACTAAGTCAACAATTAAATAGAACTTTATTTGTTGATGTCATGGCTAAACCCTTAGGATTTTAATATGAAACCCTATAATGTCTAAGAGCTAAATAAATCAAGTATGAGCTCATTCCTTCTCCTTTAAACCTTTAGACCATATTTTTAGAATGTACATAAAAAACCTATAACGGATCTTCTATCTATTTGAATTTAAACATCCATAAATGGCCTCTAAAAAAGCATGACAACTTTGCATAGTGCAATTGTGAAACATGCTCTTCTCTCCATCAATATTGCCTAATCATTTAGACATCAATGACATCCATAGTGTCCCTTTTGACATCAATGGTAATCATATTTCCAACATTTAAAAAATTGATATTTGCAAGTAGTGACTAAATATTTATAGCATGTTAATCAATAGTGGCATGAAATTTGGATAAAAATGGCTGTAAATTAGAAAAATGATAGGTTGGAAGGAAAAATATTTTAATAGGGGGGTCAGATATAAATAGAGGGAGGATGAATTAGAAAATCATTTGGGAAAATTGATTTCATGGATGGATATGGTATGGATGGTTAGATAGATGACTTGTATTTAATTTTGCCTTACATTTGAATTCCAACATGAATAGGTGAGTAAGATTTGAGAAACCTAATTTCTACTTTAGCATAAAATAATAATAACCAATGATATGAAATAATCATGATTTTTTTTTAAATCTTTATAATGAATAAGGATTGAAAATATTTTAATTTATGTTAAACATAGTGCATCATGATATGAAAAAATCATAATCACACTATATTGTAATACAAAAAATAATATTAACTCAAAAAATGATATAAAGAAAAAATTGGAAAGAATTTGAACATAAACAAAAATAAAAAAAGTTTACATAAACAAAAATGATGAGCTTAAGATAAAACAAGTAAATGACAAGATTACTAAGACACATGCCAATAAAATCAAGATTAATCAATCTTAATGAAGTCAAGTGAAGAAAAATGATGATAAAACATAGGTGAAAATAAAAAGTAAAGTAATCAAAACCTAAAAAAGGAGGAAAATAACTTGACTAACATCCTAGGTGAGGGATGAGACTTTTGGTAGCCACCATTTATGACAACATTAAATGATTGATGAGGAAGCCTAGAGATAACCATGTTGTAGATATAAATGTGAAAAAGTGAAATCATAGTTTGGATGAATGGAGATGATGGAGATAGTGGCCAAACTGACCCCAGGGGATCCATTACCCCAAGAATTTCCTACATAGTATAAATTCTCTTTTGATTGAAAATGGTGAGAACACCCATGATAATGGGGATAGACTTCAGGCCACATGTAGTTCTCCTAGAAAAGGGGAGAAGACATAGTAATGATTGAGTGATAAGATGAAATAGATAGAGGGAGGTGAAGATGGAAATGTACTCATAAAATGAGGATAGTGTAGCTTCAATTACTATTAAAATGGTGAGAGTAGGGAAATAATAATATTCATAAAGGGTGAGAGTCTAATGGAGAGAGAAAAAGAGAAAAGAGGATTGGAAGACAATATGAATTTTCACTTGTTTAGTCATGATATAATCATAGTTTCTACTTCATCTAAGGCAAGAGAGAGATAATATATGAGTGGGCAATTGTGTAATGATAAATATTGTCATGGGGTCCACTTTATCTAGGGTTATAATATGATGCACTTTAAAAAATAATGAATATGCAAAAAAAAGTTTCCAACATGAGTGAGGGAGCTATGGGAAGGTAAGAATGAAGAGTGATTAGGTTGATGGGTAGGAAAATCATGATAGATAAGACGGAGAGGATGTTGTGCTAAGGTATATTTGATCATGCAACCTTAGGATGAGTTTATATAACTAGTCTTATAATGGGAAAAGGTCTAGAAAATGGATTTGAGGTGAAAGGAGTAATTAGAGAGGGATAAGGCACAAAAAGAGTACCCATTTACAACATGTAGAGACATTGAATAAAGAAATAGATGTACTTTAAGTAGTGGAATTATTAATATTCCATGCATTAAATCAATAGAGTGAAAGGCATGAGGAAACATTCATGGAGATGAATGTATGAACAATACAAACTAGTGATTACACCCTAATTGGTGAGGATCTTGAGTTATAATAGATGAAACTGATGGAGAGCCAACAATGGATGTTGATGCTAATGATAACAAGGAGATGGATGAAGGAATAAGGATAAGATAGTGAGTTCACTAATAAAGATGATGATGAAGAGGGCTAATGGTGTAATAAACCTAACATTGAGAAGAAGGAAAAAAAGACCATGAATCATGAGTAGTTTTACCAAGTGAAATTATGGAGGATGAGAAAAATCAAATGAAATGGAGAAATGAGAAGAAAAATAAAGTGTAGAAGATAGGGGTGAGAGGAATGTGCTAAAAATAGTGGATTAGGTAATTGAAAGTGAATTAAAAAATAAAATAAAATTATCACATTGGGGAAATGGGAGGGAAAAGGAGTGGATGTAGGAGTTGAAATGGATGACATGAGAGTGAATAAGTAGGTGGTGTTGTGACCAACTAAACATGGAGAGGAGAATGATGACATGTAATGAAATGAGAAAAAAAATAGATTGGATGGTGATTTTGGAGATGAGAATGGGGTGGAATATGTGAAAAGAGTTAAGAAAAATGGGGGGGAAGTGGAGGATGGGTGGACAAAAATGTGATGAAATAGGGTGGGTGTCAATCATCTTGTTAGAAGAGATTGATAGTCTAAATGAGTGATTATAAGAGATTGGCAAGCTGAAATGGAGTGGGGTGTTGAATAAATAGTGGAGAGAAAATGGAAAATGAATGATATGAAATTGAATAAAAGAAGTTATAGATAAAGACAATGAAGGGGATGAAGATGAAGATAAGGGATGATAATAAGAAAAAAGGACTAAGTAAGAGGGTTGACAAAGATACAAAACATGAATGCTCACACAGACACAAAACATAAGTGCATAATGAGATGGAAAAAGGAAAAAGGGAAAGAAAAGAGCAAAGGATTACATATTTAATAAGAAAAGGGAAATTATGGAAGGCTTATCAAAGGATAAATACCCATTTATAAGCTAGTTATGGAGGAAAAAATAAACTGGAAAAGGTGGAAATGATGAAAATAAACCAGAAAAGATAAATGAAAAATGGAAAAGGTGGGAAGAATGGCAAAGAAAAAATTGTTGGCACAAGGAAGAAGAAAAGAGGGATGCAGAAGACAAGGGGGAACATGAGAGAAGAACAAGAAGATGTGCATGATGGGGGATAGAAGAAATAAAAATAATTTAAGATATGAAAGATGAAAAAGAAAGGATAATTGGAATGAAAATGGATTATAAGCATTGAAAGAGAAGTAAGAAGGTGATAGAGAAGAAGAGAAAGATGCAACAGTTGAAAAGGGAAAGGAATATAAATGTCCACCATTATTTAAGGGAACAGGATGATGTGAAATTAGTGAGGAAATGAAAATGATGAAGAGGGTATGTCAAATGATCGAGGATAAGGGTAAATGATGAGGATGGTGAAAGAAGATGAAGGAGACAAAGGGAAAGGTTGGGAATAAGCAGAGAGGGACAAAAGTATGAAGAAGTGGGTGGAAAGTGAGTATCTAAATGTGCACAAGAAATGTAATGAAAGTTGATGGGGTGAGTAGCGAAGCAAAGTGTATGGTGGTTTTGTAGGAGATAAGAGAGGCAGATGAGGAAAGTTGTCAATCCTCTTGTTAAAAGAGATTGATAAGTTGTAAAAATAGTTAAAAGAGATTTAAAAGCTAAAGGGGATGAGGTGGTGGAGAGATAGGTAGATAAATAGAGGAAGAGGAGTCAAGTGAAAAATGAAGATAAAGTAAGGAGTTGTGGCTGATCTAATCTCAGTAACTAAGCACTACCTACATAGTCCAAAAAGACCTCATGCCAATGAAGTTCTCCCATAAATGGGAGGAGAAAAAAGAAGAAAGATTAAATGATGTTAAAATATAAGGATGTTAAGAAGACTTCAAATCTTTCTTGATGTAGGATTACCTAAGTAAGAGGGTGTTGTTAGCAATGGACAATAATTGAAAAGAAAATATGAATAATGGGGGTGGTAATTAGTTGTTAGTGGTCAAACTACCTCGAAAATTGATTATCACCTACATAGTCCATGGAATTTAGGCTAGTGTAGTTCAATCCACATGGGAGGTGATGAGACAATGGGTTGATTGATGAAGTGTTAAGTTTTTGATGAATAGATGAATGATTTATCTCCTAATAAAGATAAGTGAGTGAATGATGTCAAGTAGTTTGGAAAGATAGTTAAGTTGGTAGATATGGATAGGTTAAGTGTGTGTGTTTGTTAGAATGTTTATTTGGAAAGTATGCATGGAAATGGATGTAGTAACATTGGTTATATATAATGAATTCCTCTAACATGATCAAGGATACAATCATGCAAATAAAAAGATCACTCCCTAAGATAATATGTGACAAAAGACATGGTAGAACAAGTGACAAAGGATAATGTGGTATAGTCAATAGGATGATTATATAAAATGGATTACATATGGTGTCATAAATCTAGTTTTCACCATGGCACTTGGACAAAGCACTTGAAAACTAATTTTCACTTGTGCATGAACTATGTGTTTCTTTTCTAGTTTTTTTTGACATTTTTTTAAAATTTTTACTTATTATTTTTACCTTTTTGATTTCTTTTTATTTTTGATTTTTTGACAAATAATATATATACAACATCATTAGAATGGTTTAATCATAGAATATTTTGAGGTGCATGATGCTCATAGCTTCATCAATCTCTTATCCATTTTCAATACCTAATCTATAGGCTCGATATCCATATTTGGTAATGATAGCATATGGGCCCAACCAATTTGGTTCAAACTTTTCTTTCTTCTCCCACTCAACATTGGTATTTTGTTGGTTGTACTTGAGATCAATATCTCCAATTTCAAACTTATAGTATTTAATCCATTTATTATATCTATGATGGAGGTGGTTTTGATAGACTTGTATATGGTTTAAGGCATTCAGATGTTTCTCATCTAGAATTTTGAGTTCACTGAGGCATGAAGTATGGAAAGATTCATCATCAATAATAATTTATAGGGGTATTCTTAAAGATGGAATATCAACTTATTTAGGTAGAATACACTCACTATCATAGATAATTGAATATGGGGTTACGCTTATGGGTGCACAAATGCTAGTATGGTAGGACCAAAAATCAAGATAAAACTACATGTTCCAATCACGACCAACTACATTGATACCTATTTTAATGATTTGAAGGATGTTTTTATTTGTTACTTCTATTTGGCCATTACCTCATGGGTAATATGTAGTTTTAAGCTTTATATGGTAGGTTTTGTAAAGGGTCTTGAATTTTTTGTTTTTGAAAGATGTTCTATTATCAGAGATGATAGAAGAAGGGATACCAAAGAGGCAAATAATGTGGTTTAAAATGAACCTAGAAATATGATTTCTAGTGATATATGTAAGGGGAATTACTTCAACCCATTTTTCCAAATATTTGGTGGTGGTAATAATATGGTTATGGTTGTTAGAAGATGTTGGATTTATTTTGCAAATAAGGTATAAGCCCCATGTGGAAAATGGCCAAGGTGTTATAAAGGGTTGTAAATCTTGTGAAGGACTATGCATGAGATCAACATGCTTTCGATAAGGTACACATTTATTAACATAGGCATAATCATAAGATTCAATTGTAGGCCAATAATAACCTACATGCTAAATATTTTTCACTAGGGCCATACCTCTAGAATGTGTATCATAGATTCCCTCATGAACCTCCTTAATGGCCAAAGTAGACTCTTTAAAATTTTAAAAAACATAATAATGTTCCATCATAGCCTCTTCAATATAATGTTTGGCCAAGGATTGTAAAATGGGATGTGTGTTGGATGAGTGGTTTATGTTGATTGTGGGGTAGGTTGGGTGGAAGGGTATTATTATCGAGATATTCAAAAATGTCAGAATACCATGGAGAAGTGGGACCAACCACCTCACAAACCATCTTATAATCTAAAGTATTATACACTTGTATCATTAGGTACTCTACAACGAATTTGTTGTGTTTGATTTTAAGATTAAGTAAGGAACCAATAGCTATCATGACATCTGCTTCTCTGTTATTAGTTTATGACACTTGTTTAAACTACATGTATGTAAAGCACAACTTTAGGCTATCTACCATTCTCTTGTATGGGTTCAACTTGTCATCACGAAATTGAATTATTTTAGTGACTTGGTTGATGATGATTTTAGAATCACCAAAGATGAGAAGATGTTGGATATCCCACTATATGGTAAATTTAAGACAAGCTATGAGTGATTCATATTCTTAAATGTTGTTGATACAAGGAAACTTGATTCTGAATGTTTTTGGAATACAATCCCCATCTGGTATGACTAGTAGAATACCTACCCTTTAACCATGATTTATGAAGGAACCATTAAAATACAACTGCCAACTAAATTTACTTCAATGGATATTATTGCTTCATTTGATAATTTTGTAACAAGAGGATTATGATATTCAAGAGGTGCCTCTGCTAGTGTATATGTTAAGACGTGCCCCTTAATTGATTTCTAGTTCACATACTCAAGATTAAATTCAATTAAAAACATGACCCACTTATCCATTCTACCTATTAAGGCTATTTTGGATAAGAGATACTTGAGAGGGTCAATTTATATAATGAGTTTGATTTGATTATTGAGCATGTAATGTTTAAGTTTTTGTGAATCAAAACTAACTATGAGACATGTATTTTCCATTAGATATAGTTAAGCTCATAAGACACCAAATTTATGCTGAGGTAATACACTACCCTTTCTAATCCACTATCATCATGTTGTGCAAATAATGCCCCCAACGTATGTTATGTAGCTGATATGTAAAAAAAAGGATTACCGATAATAGATGGCATTAAGACTAGTGGATTAAATATATTTAAATTTATATTTTCAAATGAATTGTTACAATTTTCATTCCAAATTAAAGGAGAGTCTTTCTTCAATAAGAATGTGAATTAATGACATATGTTTGGAAGTTAGGATATGACCCATTTGATTGCTTGTATTTTTCCTTGTAAACTATGAAGTTGTTTGATATTTTTTGGGTGGAATCATGTTCATGATAACTGATATTTCATTAGGATCAAATTCTATTCCATGGCATGAAAAAATGAATCTCGACAACTTTCCAGATGTCACTTTGAAGACACATTTCTTTAGGTTTAGGCAAAGTTTATATTCTCTCATTATTTCAAATATTATACAAAACACTTTTGGTTTTTCTTATACATATTTGGATTTGTAAATTATGTCATCAACATAATCCTCCATGATGTTGCAAAAAATTATAGTCATTTCCCTTTGATAGGTAGCTCCCATGTTTTTTAGACCAAAGGACATTACTTGATAGTAAAAGGCACCCAAAGATGTTGTGAATTATATTCTATGTTGGTCTTCAAGGGTTATTCTAATTTGGTTATAACCCAACAAACCATCCATTAAAGATAAAATTTCATGACCTATAGTAGAATCTACAATCATGTCGATATTAGGAAATGGGAAACCATTCTTGGGACATGCTTTATTGATGTCTCAGAAGTATGTACAAACTTGGATACCTTATGGATTTTTAGACATTGGCTTAATGTTGGATATCTAATTTATATAGTCAATAGGGTGAATGCAACCAATCTATAGCTACTTATTTAGCTCTTCTTTTACTAATAGTGAAACTTTAGGGTGCATTTTCCTTAGTTTTTGCTTGGTATGTTTGACATTTGGATGAACTATAAGGTGATGCACCACAAGATCAGGGTCAAACCCTGACATGTCTACATAAGACCATGTAAAAACTATTAATAATATAATTATGTAATGATTTAATTCATGTGATAAATAATGGAAATAAACAACCATAGAGTTTTATTTAAATCTCACAATATAATATTATATCGTCAAACTCTATATTTCCTATTACACACACGCTATTCTTTATTAAATAGATCATATGAGATGTATGAATATATAAGAAAGACTTCCTATATTTATGGAGATCATATTTCCCCCAATATCTCAACTAAATATCCCTAATAATAAACTATTAATAATATGTTTTTTGTTATAACAATATATATATATATATATATATATATATATATATATATATATATATATATATATATATATATATATATATATATATATATATGTATATATATATATATATATATATATATATATATATATGTATATACATATATGTATATATGTATATATGTGTATATATGTATATATGTGTATATGTGTATATATATATGTATATATATATATGTATATATATATATATATATATATATATATACATATATATATATATACATATATATATATATATATATATATACATATATATATATACATATATATATATATATATACATATATATATATATATATATATACATATATATATATATATACATATATATATATATATATATATATATATATATATATATATATATATATATATATATATATATATATATATATATATATATATGACTAACCAATAATAACTATACTACCATTTTAACCATATGGTCATTTACAAATAATAACCTAATAATTAGTATTTACATTGTTAGTCATTTACCATGTAGTAAATAGTATTAGATTATTATTTGTAAATGACCTTATGGTTAAAATGGTAGTATAGTTATTATTGGTTATATATATATATATATATATATATATATATATATATGACTAACCAATAATAAATATACTACCATTTTAACCATATGGTCATTTACAAATAATAACCTAATACTATTTACTACATGGTAAATGACTAACAATGTAAATACTAATTTAGCATACGGTAAATCACCAATAACATGTGAACACTAGCATCCCCCATCTTAGTGTTTACGTAGTAGAAAAAACTTTCACATTTTTTCTACAACTTACCTCCACTCACTCATGATCTTGACACACAACTTGAAATGAAGGCAGAAGAAGGAACCCATCAACTTCTTATCAACTATATACTAGTGGGTAACACATCTAACTAAACTAGTATGGGAACACATATAAGAACCATTTGTTTATCAACCATTCACTATAGGGAACACATTTGGCCTACTCAGTGTGGGAACTCAAGTACTAACCATATACATAGCCTTCAATAGTTTTAAAAAGGTTTACCACAAACCTAGGTATAAACAAGAACTTATCTGACTATTTAACCTCTATAAGTATCATGATGTTGCTTTTCTTTTATGATTTTATTTTTCAATATATGTTTATATTATGGGATTGCATTAGGAATAGCCATATATATAAGTTAATAAGAATGAACCTTTGTTATTATTACCAAAAAAAATGAAAAATGCAACTACCACACAACACAATTTAAATAAAATGCCACCAAATCATATGGGCCCCATCATTGGTGACTGATGAGAGGCATAAAAAGCCTCCTTCCTTTGTTTCCTCTGGCCTCCTTCATGTTATTTATTACTTAGTCGATGAATATTTTATGCTCAATAGTTTCCACATTGGATTTATTGGGAACAACTTGGATGTCAGTTTCTATCGAAAATGTATCTATTACACTGACTAGATTTGATATTTATGATATTGTTATTGATTTTGACAAGATATAATTGACATACAATGACAAATTTTGATAATGAATTTTTATTTTTATTAACCAAATGATTAATAATCAAAATATAATTAAAGATTGGATTTGTCATACTAAATGACACTTTTAAATTTTTGTACATATATAAAAAATAGACCTTTGACTTATAAAACCGTATGTTTATAAAACCTATAATAAATACTTTAAACATTAAAAAATAATTTAACATTGAGAGATTAAAGATAAATACTCAAAAACAAATAAAACTAAAAAACTAGACTTATGTCATGAAAAGACAAACATACCTACATAGGTGTATAGTCTATGTGGAGATTGCAAGGTAGAAGAATAATATCTAGTCACCAAATATTTGAACAATGAAAAATGATAGGTGAAATAATGGTATTTTTCACAACCGAGTATGGAAAATGCATGAAATAGATGCTTGAGATGTTGGTGTTGGATGCATGTGATGAACATATACCAATAAAATTAAGTATGAAAAACATACATCAGATAATGTGGTGACAAATTTGGCATTCACTGGTTGAATCTCTTCTTTAATGTCACAACTATGATGGTAGATTTGAGACTTTTATAAAATACACCTTGTTGGGGCAATGTTCTTAGAAGATCTATTAATAATATTGTTATCAAATTTGTGTACAGGTATGGATGGATTTAGAAATGCACATTGACTATGTACCAGAAGATGCTTTCTACAGTGTAAGGAAGAAATCAATGGTCTAGATCTGATGATAGATTAAATTATTTTCCATCCAAATGGAACATGACCAAGACTTTGAAACCAACGAATGATATCTATAAAACCAAATAAATTCTACAAAAAAATATATTAATGAACTCTAAATACTCTTAGATCTATGAAAATAGAAATCTAATATAAATTTTTATAGATTATTTTCTCTCATTTAGAGGGGTGAATAACAATGAATACCCACCTATTTTTTTTCTAATTCTCTATCACAAGAACAATAATGAATATGTTATGATACTAATATTAATAATCTAATAATATTATGTAGTGATTTAATTCATATGATGAACAATAGAGTCGAACAACTAGAGATTTATATTTTAATCACATAAAATAATATTATATTATCACACATTATAGTTATTATTATATACACTCTATTCTATATTACATAATTCATCTAAGACATATAAATATATAAGAAAGACTTCCTATATTTATGGAGATCACATCTCCCTCACTATCAAAACCAAATATCCCTAAAAATATTCCTAACAATAAACTATTTGTAATATATTATTTGTTATAACAATATACATATAACTAACCAATAATAACTATATAACTATATTACCATATTAACCATACGGTAATTTACAAACAATAAAATAATAATATTTACCACATAGTAAATAACCAATAATGTAAATATTGATTTACTATAAGGTAAATCACCAATAACATGTGAACATTAATTTTCCTAACAAAAATGTTGGAAAACTCTCTAAGCGCAAGAAAGTATTTCTCATTCTTTTCGAGTGACGAAAGTGGCAAGATTGACTATTTTTGGATTTTATTTCATTCCAATGTTGAGAAAATAGTATCCTCAACTAAGAGATTTGACTCTTATTGATATTTTGAGGGTGGTGGAAGAAGGTTGAATTCTTCATCTAGATATTCTTCATTGGAGGAATATGCTAAATTGATTTGGTTGTGCGATTGTTGTTTCAAAAAATACATAAAATTATCTACGTATATGAAAAATCATTTCTTATGATCCCCTACCAAGACGTGGTCTCTTGTACCCAATAATTAAAAAATTGCCCCATCATTTTGAAAATGATCAAGCAAAGATGTTGCATGTTGTTCCCACTGGATTAATTATGGATATGTGATGTCAAGTGTCAAAATGGAATTTTCATGAAAAAAGATTCATTAGAGATAGGTCTTCAAAGTGACTATAGATGTATTATATTTCATTATCCAAATATTCCTCTTCTAACTAACTAAAATAGTCACTTTGGAAAAGAGTGGTATTTACATCAAGTGAATTAAACCCTATGCCATGGAAGGCTATATTGGCTTCTACCACGATAGGTTCAGTTAATCCTTATTCATGAATCCCAAAGATCTTGCCTTTATAGTTCATTATTTTAAACATAAAGGAGTTTGGTATGGGGTATTGGTTATTTAAAAAAAAAGTAGCTAGGTCATTAGAGTAAAGCCATGAAGGATTCAAATCCTCAGTTTGTTCATAAAAAAGAAGACTGCCTTCTACCCACTTTGTTTTTCCAAATTTTCAAACTTTTTGAGTATTCCTTCAATGGTGGGGCTTTCCATAATTATGTGGAGATATATGAATTATGTTGGTGTAATTATAATCTTGAATTTCATATTCAACCATGTCTATCTCAATGATTTTGAACTAGGATGTAGGAGATGGTGTAGCTTTAGAAGTGGATGGTTGATTATAAGTTTAACTAGTGGATGGCATGTCTGTGGAAGTGGAGGTAGTTGGTGTGTTTATCCAACCACCAAGGGAAGGTGTTTGAAATAAATCATTAGGATGGATGTATTTTTTAGGCATAAGTGATTCCTTAATAGGAGTAAAGTTTTCTTCAATTATTGGAAGATAGTTGGATTTTTTATAACTTCCTTCCCATAGTTTGAAATATTGGAAGGGTTGAGGATCACATGAGATAGTTACTTCCATGCTATCATGAGAGAATTTTAGACATTGATGCAAAGTGGAGGGTATGGATTTCATAGAATGTATCCATGGACATCCAAGAATAAAGTTGTAGGGTAAATCAAGATCAAGGACATGGACTAATGTCTCCTTAATGATAGGCCCAACCATGAATGGAAGATAAATGATACCCATAGATTATCACTCATTATTATCATATGCATGCATTGTAATGATGTTAGACTCTAACGCTCTTGTTGAATATCCTAATTTTTTTTATCAATCTTAATATACATAAATTTAAGGTTGAGCCATTATCTATAAACACCCTTTTTACCTTGTGTATAAAGATGATGACTTCTATATATAATGGTAGATTATGGATGGATCCCATAGGGGATACATCAAAATGGTTAAATGTAACATTATTATTAGTTTCTAGATTACCAACTAATGATTTAACTCTTGGTGGGTTAATTTCTTGCGAGAGTCTAGACTTTTAGAGGACTTCATACAAGATGTCCTTATATACAGGTGAAGTTTTGAGAAGTTCTAGGATGAAAATATTAGCGGGAATATTCTCAAGATGGTCAATAATATTATAATTACATATAACATTAGATGATGATGCCATAGGAATGCTAATTTTTACGTGCCTTGTGGTAACTATGTAATCTTGAAATTTTAAAGTAGTGACCATTAACATGATTGTGCACGTAATTAACATAATTGACTATAGAGTTGAAAGGGTGATTGGATTGGTTGAAATTACTTTTTTTGGGTTTCTCTTGATTTTATTTACCTTTTATTTGCTCATGTTTGGGGAATGGGTCTTTTTATATCCACATATTTTGGTTATTGGATTGTGTGAATGGTTGGTTTTCGATAGTTATGTCGCAATGATCTATAATATATTGAACATAGTGTTTTAGGCACATAAACCTATTGGTAGAGTGTCTATTTATCATATGGTATTATGATATTCATATTAATTATACCAATTAGGTTTAGGAATGTTTTCATTAAAAGGTTTGGTGTTTGGCCAAACTATAATGTTTGCTTGGGTCAATTGTTAAAAGATTGATTCATAAGTTGTTCCTAGTTGGGTAAACTTACATTTTGGTTTATCTTGTGTTAATTGACCACTAGGAATAATAATGTAATTAATGGGTTGTGTGTGAAATTTATTGTTAGTTGGTTACATTTGGAATTGGTTTTGTCTAAGTGGATTCTAGATTTTTTTGACATCAGTCACACCACTAATAAAATTCTTATTCTTGGAAAAAAAAACTTTAGTTTTTTTTGTTGTTTCAAGGAAATATTCTTAGGTTTAAATATCTTGATAATACCTTTATTTATCAAAGTGTGTTCAATTTGGACCCCCTTTTCAATAATTTCATCAAATGACCTTGGGAAAAGGAGTAATAAGTGATGTCCCAAGTCCGAGTTAAGATTGTTCATAAATATATCAACAAGTTTGGGTTTGGGAAAAGACCATGACAAATGGCTTATCAATGTTTGCCATCATTGTAAGGAGGTAAAGGTTTCACCACTATATTTTTTAGTGTTGTGATGGTCTATTATGGTCAAGTCCTTTTTGATATTGTATGAAAAGTGAGGAGTGAATTTCTCAAAAGGGTCCTCAAAAGTGAAGATTTATCCTTTGGGAAGATGTGAAAACCATTAAATAGCTTGACCCCCAAGACTTCATGGAAATAGTCACAACATGTACTAATTACTATAAGCAACATCCACACATACATGATATAATTCTTTAAGGTTCTCCCTAAGATCTCCCTTACCTTTAAATTTTTCAAATTTTAGAAGTTCAAAATACTTAAGGAAAGGTGTTGTCATGGTACTTAAATCATACGAGTAAGAATAAATTTATTCGAACTTATATTATTTTTGCTAGGAAAATATGCCATCTTGCAATCCTTGAAATTTATCTTTCATGTTTGAAACTCTTAGATAAATTATAGTAGTAATTGATTCATTTACATTGAATAAGTAAATAAGGCCCATGAATGGGTTTGGGTTAGTACATGCTTGTGAAAATTGGTGATGTAGTGGATTTTTATTGAAGTGATTAGGAAGTGGGTTGGAAAAGTTAGCATGTTGTGGATGTTCAAAGTGGTTTGGATTGGTTGGATTAGTGGAATTGTTAAGGTATGTTGGGTTTGGATTAGTGTTAAAATTTGTTGGGTTAGGATTGTTGTTGTAGTTAAAATATTATTGGTTTAGGTGAGTATTAAAGTTGGGGTTTGTTTGATTAAAGTTTAATTTAGATTGGTTTGGGTTGGGTTGGTGTTAATTTTGAGGTTGTTTAGGTTAGGGTTAGTGTTAAAGTTGAGGTTGTTTAGGTTAGGGTTTATGTTTAAGTTAAGGTTCATTAAATGATCTTGGTTTAGGTGTTGATTTGGATATGAATTAATCATGTGATTAGAATGGGTGTTAGGTTTTAATGAATTTTTAGGATTTGGATTATTATTGAATGGATTTGTGTTTGGTGGTGCTTGATTTGGATTAAATCATACAAGAATATGGAAAAACTATTTTTCATATTTCTTTGTGCATTTCCTAAAATAACATTTGGATTTGGATTGGTGGGCATGCTTGAAGTAACACAGAATCTTAGATTTGATATGGGTAGATTGATTGGTGAGTTAGAATAATTCTTCAAGCTTGGATGTTGATTCAGATTGATGATATTATTGATTGGTGAGATGTGATGACTAAAATTTAGATTTATTTATGAGCTTGAATGGATATTCAAGATTAGATTGGGTTGATTATAGATTTTTAAAATTTAATGAATATTCAAGTTTAGATTGGCCGGATTTGTGATTGGTAAACTTGAATGAAAATTTAAGTTTGGATTTAATTGATTTATGATTAGTGAACTTGAATGGAAATTAAAGTCTAGGTTTGTTGGATTGAAAAATGAGGGAGAATTGACATTCATACTCAAATTAGGATGGTTGAAATTTGGATTAATCAATTGATTTTTTTTTATGGGATTAGAGATTCACAATCTCTTGGCTGACATGGTGTGCATGGGTTTCCATAGGAAACCCATGAATTATTTGAGAGGATTCCTCATGAAGGATGATTTTCATTTGTCTTGGGAGACTTGGCGATTAGGATTTTAGGAACCTAAAAGAACATTAATACCCTCTAAATAACTTTACAAAATGGAATGTTCATGAATAGGGGACAAAGACTCTTTCTTTGCAATCAAATATTGTAGGTTTTGGACATTGAAGTCAGGTAGAAATTTAGTCTTTAACCTCAAAGCTTGAAGCAAAAATTCATATTTGTTGGTTATTATGTATTGGATAAATGAGGAAGGGGTAAAATGGCTTTGCATATACACTCATCTTGGTATTCTTCCCCCTCTTCTTCTTCATGGTCATTGATTTCATGTATTTTGACATGACAAGTTTGATGGTCTTGGCTATCAAATAAAGTATATTTGCCAGAAGGATCCACCTTTTTCATAATATTATTTAACATATCCATGTGAATTTTAATGGGAGACATTTATAGGGGAAATAATTGACATAAGAAGTGTCTAAATTGATAATAGACTAAAGTGACCAAAAACGTGGCTGAGGACTAAATACCTTTGAGTTTTGTTTTGAATGTTTTGATTTTATGGATAATAGACTCAAAAGTATTTGTGTTTAAACTCAAGGTTTTTAACACGTGGTAGAACAAAAGGAAATAAAAAAATAATATTTATGTTAAACACATGTAATTGCATAAAAAGGTGAAAAATCTAGGCAAAAAGGACATGAGTAACCCATAGGCTTCTTGTGCCACTTGCTTATTTGTTGCATTAGCTATGGCCTAATATTTTAAGGCATTAACTATGGAGGATCCTATTTTTACCATGGTATGCTAAGACTAGTTTTAAGGATGTAGTAGAAATAACATCTTGGTGTTAACTACTAATTGATGTACTACATATTAAACAGATTGAATGACTTATTTAAGCTTAAGGTTTTTACAAGTTCAGATAGGGGAGTCCTTGAGATACCTTTTGGTATAATGAGGCCCAAATCCATAAAGGGTGTTGTTTAATGCTTGGGTCAAAGAGTTAACTTCTCACCTTAATGGAATCTTGTATGGGTTTTCTCACTTGGCCTAATGACAACCGATCTTGCTATTTATATTTTTTTGGTATATAGAGTTTGCATACTATGTGATGATGAAATACACAGTCGATAGAGACCCTAGGAAAATTTGAATAAAAAGAGTAACATTTGCTTCTAATTCCCTAGACCACCAATGTGATGCTAAGAGAAGAACATGCACACAAGTATTGTCTTAGATAACATAAACAGTAGAAAGTTATTTTTGATTCTTGAGTATCATCACTAATGCAATGTCAAGGGAAGAGCATACACAACCTTACATTACACACAAAAAAATACTTGGAATGAAATATTGATTAATACCAAAACAAAAATGTGAGTTAATTACTACAAAAAAAAAAAATTTAAAATGAAAACTAATTATATCAAGAAATGAAAACTTTGAAAGTAATCGTTATTAACAAGATTATTTTTAAATGTTTGTGACTTGGTTTTTAGCTATATTTGACAAACGTCCTACACACAAATATTAGTAAGTGTTTTTATAAGATGAATAATCAAAGTAGCCTATAAACTTAGTCCACAATACAAACAAAAATATACACACACACACACACACACACACACACACACACACACACACACACACACACACACACACATTCAAAAACTGGAAAAAATAAAAAAATTAAAATAACAATCACAATTTGGATGATTTATCTTAAAATACAATATGAGTTTTCACTAAATTTTGACAATATGTTTTTAGTATAAATCCAAACAACCCTATAAAAACTTATTAAAAACATAGATTTTTTTTAAAAATTACCATTTTTAATAGTTGTGATATTTTTACAAAAAATATATAAATAAAACAGTCACTAAATTAAAGATATCTCTTAAGTTACAAATCAAATTTACATGAAATTTTACCAGGTTAGAGTTAGTATAAAGCTGAACCAACCTACAAGAAAACATAAAAAATTAGATTAAAATAAATAAAAACAAATAAGATGAAAAATTTTTGGAAAAATTCCCACCAAGCGTGTCAAAATGCGTGAGTAAAATCTAGATGCAAATTATGCTATTAAAATAGTAAACTTAGTGAGATCTAATCTAAATTCAATTAATTTAAGTTAGAGTAATAAATTTATCAAACTAAAATACAAAATTATATCTTACAAGCTCCTTCCATTGATATTATGATTTGATTTTCTCTCTTGAATGTGGTTGCTTAATCTTCTCCAAAACATGGGGAATTAGGCAACATTTCAGTAGATGAACTTTAGATGGCTTGGATGTGCTTAGATAAAAAATGTGCAACTCCGTTATGAACTCAACATAATAAAATCTATAATGAATAAGCTTGGAAGATATATTAGTATAATAGCTTTGTAATGAAGAAGCTTGTCTAAATTGGAGGAAGAATCTCCAAATTATATAATTTGGAAATGGATGACGAACCATCCATCTTGAGATGCAGATCAAGGATTGAGAATAAAATGTAATTTTTAATTCATAATGGAAATTTTGAATTAAAAAGTGGAGTGGAGGACATGTGGGACCCACAAAAAAATATAAAATTTATTTGAGAGGAAGATATAATATAAAATTAGTAAGTAGATGTGAGTTGGATTATTAAATTGGAGGAAATTAGATCATGGAAACCAATGGAATTAGAGATGGACTATTAAATTAGATTATGAAAGACAATAAGATTGTTAAATTGGAATGGTGGGGGACAAGTGGAACCTCAGGGCATGTGAAAATAATTTTGATTTTTGTATTTATAAAACATATGAATTTCTAAAATCCATAGAATTTTTAATTAGAAAAATATTAATTAATTAACTTTGAATTGATTTAGGGATAATGAATAGCAAATAGTGAAAAATGAGTAGTAATGATGAGGTATATTGATGACTAATATTGATAAAGAATTATGATTTGTAAAAAATAGGGATGATTAGGGATTTAGTGCAAGAAGATTAAAATCAACACAAAGTATTTGATTTTAATTGTCTATAGTAAGTATTAGTTTAGTAACAGTAGAGGCTAGCCCAGTTGAAGGTGAAATGGGAGATGGAGGGAATATAATGGTGATAAATGGTGATGGAGTGGGAAGGGAAGTTACTACAAGATTTATAATGGATGGTGAAGCTATCTATGTATTAGGCTAGGGTAATGTTGTTGGTGGTGAAAAAGAAGAAGTAATAAATACTTGAGAGAAGAATGAAGAGTTACCTATTATACAAAGGTTAGTGGAGGCAAAGACAACATAGAAAATATATCAGTTGAGCCACTTGGACTTTTAGGCCTTTATTCTTAAACTCGATGTTATGGGGAGACAATAACAATTGTGTGTGCAGGGAAATTTAGAGGACTCTCCACTCCCTCTTTATCATTAGCTACCCCAGATGGGCCAATTTTTGCTTGTGTTCTTGATTCTATTTAAGGTTGTCTATGAATGGATTCTGAAACCCATAACTAATTCTCAATATTTTTAACATCTTATTTGGTGATAGTAGGATAATATTGGATCCTCTACACCACAATAATAGAAATATTACCTTTGCACATCCAAATATCCACTTCAAAGTCATCCTCAACATTTATGAAAATGCTATCATGGTCACACTGACCAAATTTTGGCCCTTCAGGTCAAAATTGGGCACCCCTATATTAAAGCTCAACCGTCTAAGTCTATACCTTTTGGCTTGGTCCAGTATGTAGAATTCCTTTGGAGGAGGTGTTCCACATAAAACCCATAGAAAAAGTACAAGTGTTAATTCTTTTATAGGTTTTGTTTTCAGGTTTTTTGTTTAAGTGTCAAGAATTATTTTTAATATTTTATCTAAAGCAATT
Organism: Torreya grandis; assembly: GCA_037957365.1. Taxonomy (NCBI): domain Eukaryota; kingdom Viridiplantae; phylum Streptophyta; class Pinopsida; order Cupressales; family Taxaceae; genus Torreya; species Torreya grandis. The sequence goes on along the minus strand of JARHVA010001834.1, from coordinate 2,122,445 downwards.
TTCGTAAAGGATATCTTTTTTTGGGCTAAGGGTTAGAAGTCTTTTGGGAAAATTTTCCACTTCAATTTTTCTGAAGGACATCTTGAAATCTTTCTAAAGGGGTGTTTTTAGAATTCTAAAGGTATTTTTATCAAAGAAAGGGCCCATTTCAAATCTGAAAGGTAATTTATAAAAACCTGAAGGGTATTTTCCTTTCAGAATGGCATTTTACAAAAACTTGAAGAGACAATTTTCCTTTAGACCATTTACAATTTTTTTGAAAGACACTTGCAATAACTTTGAAGGTTTGTTTCTCAAAAGTCGAAGGGTACTTTCCCTTCGGAAAGGGCACTTAGAAAAAGTCCAAAAAATTATTTGCATTGAAAAGGGGCTAAGTCAAACTCTTTCAAATATTTTGTCTGATACAAGGGGAAATAAAAAAATTTGAATAAATTTGGTCAAAGACATTAAGTCCATGGGAAAGTGCCCATAAAGAAAAGTCTAAGGAAAATGAAATTTTGAGGGAAATAGAAAAGTGTCTAAGGAAAATATCTTGAAGGAATTCATGATAGGTCCATAGACATTAATTTTAGGGTTATGGGCTAGCCATTAGAATTAAAAATCTTGGTGGGAACTTGAGGAAAAACATGGAGGTGACAAATGGAAGAATCTTGAGCATCTAGTGCAGATAAAGCAAGAAAAAAATAGGTAAATCGATGGTTTGAGTCATTGTTGGTAGCTGACCAAATCAAAGGGCTTCCAAAAAATCATAAACATAGCTATCCAAAAGATGGCTAGCAGTTAGGGAAATCAATTTCTAATTGTTGAAATGAATTCCATTTCCCTCGAGTAGTGCTATGTGTCAGCTCCCCTATTGACAATTTCAAATTCTCATGAATGGTCTTTGATGGAGGTATTTTCATGAAGGATGGCAAAAGAGTCATTACACCATTTTGAAAGAGTCTACCATGATATTACATGGACATCTATCTTAGGATACATTCTTTGTCTAATTTCAACTCAACCATATGTGCAGCGTAACTATTTATGTTCTCAAGCTTGAGCATGTTTTTTTGTGACCTTTGAGCTTCCCTCTATTCTATTCTCAAAAATTATATAAATTGGGCCTTCTTAGCCATTATTTGTATTTCTATGTTGGGTATGGAAATGCCCTACCAAATATTTGACTTGAACCAATAAAGACAAGTAATTTTACCTCATTCAAGGATTAAACTGAGTGTAAATGATAGTTTTTAATCTTGTCCAAGTATGGTTTCAATCGACCTTCACATGTCCCTCCTATTAATGCCTTGTGTTTTACGATCTTTTTATTATAGGTCAACAAGAAGTGTCAAGTGAGGTTGTAGGTATAATGAATATCTCATCCAATAGAGTATCTTAGAATGCCTATTGCCTAAGTCTTCCTAACATATGCTATCTCTTAGACTCCATGTTGAAGCATTGATGAGAGAGAGAGAGAGCTGATTGAGTGAAGTGTATATGTAACTTGTTATTGGTTCTAAGTGCATATAAAAGGTATGAGTAGAGCAAAAAAAAATTTGGTGTATCACAACCATAAAGTAGGTTTACTTTCAATCATTCTCTATCCCTTTTCATCCCCAAGTTTAGTAGTAAGATTTCATCTCATTGATATATTAAGGGGAGCTAGCCCCTAATCTAGAGATCCACATCCTAATAAGGATACACATAACCCTGAAGTGGTTCCATATTTCACTTAAAAAAGGAGAAGCTTGTCCTATCTCCTCATTAGGTGCAAGTTTAAGTGACAACAATTTTTGGCACACTCGATGGGATAATTTGTCCAAGGAGTTAAAGAATTCTTGGTGTGTTTTTCAATCAATCAGCCTTTTAGAGGTATTTCAATCAACATCAATAGAAAATCTGAGTTGAATCAGCTAGTTAAGCAGTCTTAGTGCATTAAAAAATCATATTTGGTATGTATAATCCCATTTTTGATCAATATAGACCTTGTGTTCCTTTATATAGTTTTGATCAAGCTCTTATTGTTCATGGAATTCCCTCAAGTATCTCTCCTAACTGTCCTTCTCCTAGTCAATCCAAGAGTGTTAGGGAGACAATGTTGGATTTTGAGAAGTAAATATTGGAGGTAGATAGGTTTAATGAGAAAAATAGGTATCAACAAGAACTTATGTACAAGGAGGATTTCTTGTTTAGGCAAGATCAAGACATGCAATCAATGAAGGACAAACTAGTAAGATGGAGAAGTCAATCCACTCAAGGTAGTCAGCCTTGTACACCTTCTTCCATCCCAAGACAACCTTGTCTTGTATAAAATAAACCCTCCCTTTATACACCAAATCCTTTTTATCAAATTACACTCACTCACCAAAATAAAATGATCCAACCTTCTATCCCATTTAATGCATATTTTCCTATGTCAAAACAAACTACCCCTGTTATTAATCCTTTGCACTTAGCAATCCAACACCAAAATATATTGGATCAACCTTCTATGGAAACTAACTACTCCAATTTCTTAGATTGTGAGCCCTCCTTTGAAGAAAGCCATCCCATTTCCTTTGGAAACCAACACATCCATCTTCAAACAACTCCTCCTATGCATGTGAAAAATCTTCCTAATCTTCCCCAACCTCCTCAAACCCTTCAATCTAATGTCAAGATTCCAAGTTGGAGAAATTCCTATCATGAACCAACTGAAGACTTTGAGAAAATGAATGAAGTTGCTACCTAGCATTAAGAAGAGACACATGGTGTGAAGATTCCAAGTTGGAAGAGTGCTAATCATGAATTAGCCCAAAATTTTGAAGAAGAAAAGATAGAAGAAGCTACGCCTATTGGCTTCACACATTGAAAGGATGTTATTCAAATGCAAACACAGCCTAAAGAGGATAGGAATGAAGAGATTGATGAGACTCTTATGGATATAAATTATATTTTGGTGAGTCATTTTCATACTCCTCAATATGAAATGTGTTCAAATAATGGAAGTTTTCTTTGATAGGGTGATTACATGATGGAAAGAATAACATGAAAATGTCCCATTATCTTTCAACCTAGTTAAAGATGTTTCTTGCCTTCCCACCCTCTCCTTGGAGAAAGGAGAAAATGTCTTGTGTGAGGTGGAAGATGAAGTTGAAAAATTCAAGGGTTTTGCCTCAGTTCAAATATTACACCATCCACCCTTCCTCAATTTGAGAAGATATGATGAAGCAAGTTCTTGAGACTAGTTTGTTTTGAACAAGAAGGAGAGAGGTCTTCTCCAAGAGATAGAAAAGGATGATCTAGTCCATGAGATCTGATGATACCAAGAGATAACCATGAGCATACAAGATAACCATGAGCTCTCTAATAATCATATTGTAGCCATGGATACATTGATGGACTACATCAACATGAAGGACCATCATGAAACATGTCTTAAAGAGAAATATGAATACATGGATGTTGAAGACATATTTGAATTTGATGCATTGAAATATATGCCAATCAAGATGGCAAATAAAAAAGGTGAGTCACCAAGTTTTCACTCCAATAAATTACTTGGTTACCACCATGATATTTCTTGCCATGAAGGAGACCTAAAAAGTTTCACCTTTGATCCAGGGGGGGAACAATGTATCAGGTTAGATGTATATATTAGTTTTCTTTCAATTGTGTCTTGTTTTTACCCTAAGTGCTTATGTATATGTGTGTATCTTGTGAGTTTGATTGCTTGTTGTGCGTGTCATTTCCCTTTGTGTGGTTGAGGTAGTAACTAGTTGTCTTGTTGATCAAGGTTTTGAGTCATGGTCAATGTTCTTATTTATTCAATCCTTAGATGAATCCATGCCCAATGAAATAATTAGGCTACAAGTTTGGTCAGTATAGCAGGCATACTACCCTTGTGAGTCACTAATTTATTGACCAAATTTTGGCCCTTCAGGTCAAAATTGGGCACTCCTATATGAAAGCTCGGTCATCTAAGTATATACCTTTTGGCTAGGTCCAGTATGTAGAATTCCTTTGGAGGAGGTGTTCCACACAAAACCTATAGTAAAAGTATAAGTGTTCATTCTTTTGAAGGTTTTATTTTTGGGTTTTTTATTTAAGTGTCAGGAATTATTTCAGATATTTTGTCTAAAGCAATTTTCCCAAAGGGTATCTTTTCTTAGGTTAAGGGTCAGAAGTCTTTAAAAAAAATTGTCCACTTCAATTTTTTTGAAGGGCATCCTACAATCCTTTCGAAGGGGTGTTTTCAAAATTTTGAAGGTATTTTTCTCAGAGAAAGGGTCCATTTCAAAGATGAATGTACTTTACAAAAACCTGAAGGGTATTTTCCTTTTAGAAGGGCATTTTACAAAAACTCAAAGAGACAATTTTCCTTTTGAAAGGTTTATTTATAAGAGCTCTGAAGGTCTATTTCTATAAATTTAAAGGGCACTTTTCTCAGTAAAAAGGCAAAGGGACCATTCACAATTTTTATGAAATACATTTGCAAGAAATCTGAAGGTCTATTTCTCAAAAGCTAAAGGGCACTTTCCCTTTAGAAAGGGAACTTAACAAAAGTCCAAGAAATTGTTCACATTGAAAAAGGGCTAAGTCTGATTATTTTAGACATTTTATTTGATACAAGGGGAAACAAAAAAATATAAAGAAATTTGGTCAAAGACATTAAGTCTATGGGAAAGTGCCCAATGAAATTTTTTTGAGGGAAATAAAAATCTGAGGGAAACAGAAAAGTGTCCAAGGAAAATATCCTAAAGGAATTCATGACAAGTTTGTAGACATCAAATTTAGGGTCAAGGGCTAGCCATGGAATTAAAAATCTTGGTAGGAACCTGAGGGAAAACATGGAGGTGACAAATGGCATAGTCCCAAACATCTAGTGAAGACAAAGTAAGCAAAAAATAGGCAAGTCGATGGTTCAAGTCATTTTTGGAAACCAACAAAATGAAAGGGATTCCATGAAGTCATAAACATAGGTGTCTAAAATATGGTTATTAGTTAGGTAAAGCATTTTATAATTGTCAAATGAATTCTATTTCTCTCGAGTAGTGCTATGTGTTGGCTCCCTTGTTGATAGTTTCAAATGCTCATGGATGGTCTTTGATAGAGGTAGTTTTATGAAGGATGGTAGAAGAGTCATTGCACAATTTTGGAAGAGTCTACTATGATTTAACATGGACATATATGTTAGGATACATTCATTATCTGCTTCCCATGCAACTATATGTGTAGTGTAACTATTTCTATTTTCAGGCCTGAGCATGTTTTTTTGTGAACTTTGAGCTTCCCTCATTTTTGTTCTCAAAATTTTATATAACTTGGGCTTTCTTGGCCATTATTTTTATCTCTTTGTTGGGTATGGTGAAGCCCTACCAAATTTGTGCCTTGAACCAATAAATATGAGTACTTTTGGTTTCACCTTCACATGTCACTCCTATTAATACCTAGGGTTTTATGATATTTTTCTTGTAGGTCACAAGAAGTGTCAAGTGAGGTTGTAGGTATAGTGAATAGTTCATCCAATAGATTGTCTTAAAATGTCTATTGCCTAATTCTTCCTAACCTATGCTATCTCCTAGACCTCATGTTGAAGCATTGATGTGTGAGAGAGAGAGTTGATTGAGTGAAGTGTATATGTAACTTGTTCTTGGTTCCAAGTGCATATAAAAGGTATGAGTAGAGAAAAAAAAATTTGGTGTATCATCCCCATAAAGTAGGTTTACTTTCAGTCATTCTCTATCCCTTTTCATCCCGAAATTTAATATTAGGATTTTGGCTCATTGATACATCAAGGGGAGATATAACCTAATCTAGAGATCCACCTCCTAGTAGGGATACCCACACCCCTGAAGTGGTTCCATTGTTTCAATTGAAAGAGGAGAAGATTTTCCCATCTCCTCATTGGGTGCAAGTTCAAGTGATAACAGGTCATAGGCTTAGTGCTCATAATTGATCCTGATTTTTTTAAATTTCTTGAGATGTGCTCTAACATTCCCTCTATGGTCCCATCATCCTTAGGGTGACCATGCGAAGCCACAATTTTTCCTAATTTTCCAAAAAATTTATAGGTGCTCACACCTTGTGTATTGAATTCTACTAATACCAAGAAGGGTGGGATGGATACATGCTTGCTTTGATTTCTTTAGCTTGGTGTCAAAAATCTCTATCAATTGAGTATAAATTTCCTACTCAATGGCCTTATCAAGGACAATCCTTGGTAGGTATGAAGGGCATGCTCTAGTATCTTCTATTTTGTTTATTATGCACTCTAGGTATAACTAGTAAGCACCTATTTTTTTAATATATTTATTTATTTGATCAAATAATCTAGACATATTTTTTTCATGAATAGCCTGATAAACTATAAAGTAAAAGGTTTTAGTCAACCTCTTCATGATCTTTCTAAACATGTGGATATGGAGAATGTTGAATTCCTCACATATCTTGTTCAGAGGGTACTTTGGGGATGGTTGTTAGGGATTCTAAAATGATGACTAGACCATTGTAATTATAACAACCACTATGTATGACATCATATAAAAGTTATCATTTGAAAATTTTCTAAGATTATTTATTCTAAGAATTAAGTTGGAGATAATGATTTATTTAATTACGAAAACCTTTTTGGATGTTAGAATCATGTCCAGTAGAGGAACCCATATCTCGTTGACATATGCAATGGTAAAAAAACCATATATTATAGTCAAAAAGGGCATAACAATTCTTACCCTTGGCTTGGAGATAGTGATAGGAATGGTTGAGGTGGGGCCTTGGACTACAAAATTACTTATGTTATCAGCCCAATCTCATAACTTTCTATTAACATTATTGTTGAGGAACCATGTATTCACTATTATAGAAAATTTCACTAGATTAGCTTTTGTGCTTAGTCATGCACTTATCTATCAAACCAAGTCAGTTCTAGACTTAATGGAGCTATGCACAAGCATAGTAAGGTTTGGCATACAACATGTAACAAAATATTACACTGATATCAATTTCAAACAAGGAACAAGCCTTGTGGACTAACCCAAAGTGCAACAATGAAGGGACTGAGCCTGCATTGGGATAGTTAGAACATGGCACAACTTGGGTTTCAATGGGATTTAAACAATGGAAAGAGGGGTTCGGTGGCCTTCCAACACTACGTTTTTCAAGGTGAGGTCAATAGGTGCAAGATTTCCCAATGGCACAAGTCTTAAGGTGCAAGTCCATAACTAGATAGGTAGGGATCTTAGTGGTGTAAGCTAGGAGAATAACTAGTATAACAACATTTAGTTACTTAGACAAGTCAAAGGGATAGCTTGGGTCCAACTACTCATCTTTAGGGTAATGATATAGGCACAAGTCTTAGAGCCTTGGTGCATTTAGGTTCCAACACTTAACCTATTTATAGGTATGCCAAAGTCACTTTATGGCACAAGGATGACATTAGCTGACTAGGGATAAACCTCCATATCATAATACATTCAAGTAAGAACTATATCACTGATATTATAAAACTAAGTCATAGCATAACACTGTACTATCTATGTTTCAAGAATCAACACATTAGTTATTCAACTACATTCCTTATTTACTTCATAGTTCAATGTATCAGGTTCAAGATATAAAAGTAGAGCATATGCTCTTCCCTATCACTACTTATGCCTAGAGGCTCATAGGCAAGCTTAGAATATACATTCAAATGCCTAATATATCTTATGTATAATACAAAATACTATTGGTGGTTTTATATTTTTCTAGAGATTTACTACCTTAGTCACCTCTCTCGATCTTCAAATGCAAGCCTTCTTTTATAGGCAACTAGGCATCTCCTTTGTAGGTCAGATGGGCATGTGCCAAGTGGTGAGGTGTTGCTAGGGGTCACTATCCCACTAACTCCACTATGCTACCTAAGTTAGACAAGCACATTCTAGATGTATATATATATCATTGGGGTCACTATCCCCACCTACTCCACTCTTTAGACATTAATTCTTCTCAAGATTCCATGTACAAGTTCTGGTAGGGATGTCATTTGAAGTTTTTTACCATGCAACTACCTACCAACTAGCACAAGATCCATGGGAATTTCTCTAGTTGGTGCCAAAAGTAAAAAAAGGAACAACCATCTCACAAGGTTGACTTTCACTAATATCTATTCAAGTTGGCATGGTCCACGTAGTTAAGCACAAAAGGGGGCCCAACATTACCCCATACAAAATTGCTAGTCCACCCTAAAGTAGTTTTTAGTGCCTTTGATGCACAAAACTCAGGCATACCTTGCTCTAATTCTACCTTAAAGTTTTCAAAACCTTTAATATAAACCTTTATTTCTTCCATAGTTTCATTTACTTTAGCGGATGCAACCTCAAGAGCAAGTAAATCCATGCTTTCTAGTTCCTTTCTAAAGACCTCAAGCCTTTCTTTTTCTCCTCTTACTCCACCATCCAAGATCTTCCCCTACTCACTAGCCTTTGTTTTGAAGATGCAAAAGAGTGTCTTCAAGTTTGATCTTAGGTATTCAATTAGGCACTAAGAGTATTGAACTTTTCCATTACCTAAATGTGATCAATTTTACTCACCAAGGAGTGTTGGAATAAGGCATCTTTTTCCTCCTTTGCCTTTTTGAGGCATGCATTAATTATTGCTATCTAGGTGGTGAAGTTACAAAATATAACATACATTTCCTTGATGCCATCTTCTAGCTTGGTGAAGAGGTGTTCAACCATGTCCAATTTTTTATTCAACTCTTTTTCTAGGGCCTCACAAGGGTCTTCTTTCTCCTTGATCACCGACCTCATCCTTGGTAGCATCTACACTATGAGCATGCAGACTTGGTCAACTTCCTTGACCCTAAGGTATCCACACCATATAAAAGGGATGGATCCACCTCTTCTATGTGCTCCACTAGTTATTTGAGCTTGAGATTTTTTGCCTCAATATCTTTAGGTTTTTTTGCTATCTTCCTCCAACTACTGACATGAACATCATTGAGATGTTCTTGCATGCCATCAAGGAGACCATCTTGATCAGGGCATTAGCAGAGCACATGGGGTTCATATCATGAGGATTGAGGAGGAGTTTATCATGCCCTTAATCAAGCTTCTTTTTTCTCCAAATTTCCCTTGTTGAAATCTCAAATTTGGGCTCATCCATGTCGCAATCTAGCACCCAAGAAACCTGGTAGCACGTCAGAGTCATGGAAGTCCTTGGTGGAATGCACTCCATCATGTAGAATTCCTCATATTATTTGAATTCCTTCATAAAATATTCCCTATTACTTATCTCATATTCCTCATCCTCACCCAACTCTTCTTCTTCATTGGCATTGGTGCATATCCCAGTGTCTTCTTCTTTTTCCCCTTCTTCTTCTCCTTCTTCTCTTTCTATGGTGCTAGACCTATCATCATGTTTTTCTTAAGGGGGTTATTATATGGACTTTTCCACCTTATCCATGTCTTCTTAAAATGGCTTGGTCTCTTTTGTTTACTTTTTTGAGGAACTAGTATTGCCTTCTTTATCTTCAGGCACCCCTTCGAAGCTAGGGTGCACCTATTGTGAAACTTCTTCTAATGTTCTGGTGGATACACTAAGCACCTTTTCCAAAATTCATTCCTTTTTTGGTTCTATTCTCATGATAACCTTCTTCTCCTCCCTTTCCTTTATCATCCTTGCCCTTTCCTCCTGGTCTAATTTTTCCTTGTTCTCCTTTTCCTAGCCTTCTCCTCTTTAGCCTTTCTCTCTACCTCCTCTCTCTTGGCCTTTTATTTCTCAACCTTCCTTTGTGTGGCTTATGTTGTGCATTTATTTTCTCTCACTCTTATTTCCTTGGTCTCTAATTGATTGATCAACTTGGGACATACCCTTGGCCTTCATTTCTTCATGCTTGCTATGTAACCTTAGCATCGTGTAAATATGCCCTTGGTCTAGGCCCATGTCCTTCCACTGACACTATAATTCTTCTTCCATCAGTTGGGTTGCCTCCTCAGGCTCTTTTCCCATTTCTCCTTCCTTACTTCCTTCTTTCATCTATGCCTTGTATTCCTATTCTTTTCTTTATTCTTTAGCCTCCACCATTTCAATAAATTCTTTCATCACCCCTACCTTTGTCATTTCTTCCTTTTGTTCTAGTAGCTCTTGTGCCCTCTGTATTTTATCTTCACTGAAGCCAATTTTCCTCAATCTCTACCTTCACTTCTCCAACTTAGTTTGAGGTGGTAAGGAAGGCATTTGTTCACTTGAAGAGCACTATTCATCCTTGAGTAAAATGTCAGTGCCCATCCCACTCTCTTCTTCCTCTTCCTCCTCTTCCTCAGATAGGATTATTCATTGTGCCATAAGAGGAGCCTTCTTATTTTTCTCCTTTGTATTGGGGGAGGATTTGTGCATGAATCTCATGCACTTATTGGAGGACTCTAAAATAGATGCTTCCCTTCTAAAGTGATATTTAGCTTCAATCTCTCCTCTATTTATTCTAAATTCTCCCCTCTCTTATTCTTTGGAGACTTTTTCTTTTTAGCGAGTGTTAGGGTTCCTTAATCCCTGATCTAGACTAGGGGGTCTTTTTTTTGCTTGATGCTAGAACCATAGCTAAAATCCTTCTTCCATGGATTCATCTCATAGTAAAGTCTATGGATGAATCCAAAGATGGTGAAATATTGAATGGGATCGATGTCTGTATAATCTGAGGCATCTTCTTCATCTTTTGTAGCTCTTCCATATGTGTAGGGAAACCTACACCTCAACCTTCACCTTTCTACATATAGTTCCTTAATTAGAATGTCCATTTGTTACACATTTGGGATGTAGTGTAGTGCATCCCTAAAGTACTCTATTGAGAAGGTGAAGGGGAAATTCAACCATCCTGACCTATTTTTATACTTCAGCACCAAGTGCATGATGCAATAGTGTTGCATTATGACAAAATATACCATCTCAAACATATTTTGAGGGATGCACCACTCCATTCTAAAGGCTTAGATATACTTTTTACACCAGTGCATTACATGCATATTTTACTTGAATTTCAAAGTGGTGAGGTAGGTTTAGTCCTTATACTTATGCATAGGGGATTCTTGATGTTCTAGGAAGACCTAGAGATTGTCTTCACTCTTGTCTAGGATCTTAATTTCCTCCATCATGATCAAGATAAGGATGGACCCCCACCTAAAGGTCCCCTTAGTGATATGGAATTCCATTGCATTCTTGATCAACTCCTTTATTATGAACTTGGTGATATTTAATTGTATGCCCTACACCATGTGATGAGCAATACAAAGGTACACCTTTAACACATATATCTATCAGCTACTCAGACACAACTTGGAACTCATGAGGCATACCACCACCCTCATGTTGAGTTCCTCACACTTGTTGATTAGAAACATGAGACCCCCTTAAAGTAATTAAGGAGATTCATGATGTGCTCCACATCTTCAACATCATCCATCATCTAATAAATGCCCTATCTGGCATTTAATAGACTGGTTATCTTCTTGATCAACTACAGTGAGATCTTCATGAACCATCCTATAAAATAGAAGTAGTTCTCATGGATGTGTGAGAGTAGGAACTGGATGAGTTCCTCTAGCTTCTTAGATCAAGGCAACTCATAGATCTAAGTTGTGCTAGAAGATTTTAACTTGTCTCAAATTGAGACATCAAACAAGGCATTGTCTTTAGGCATCTTGTGTCTACCATCCAATCCTATACCAAGTCTTGGAAGTGACTTGACATCTGATGGTTATACTCCTTGAGTTGGTAATTAGGTGCAAATGAGTTCCAAATTTCTCTCACCTAAACCTATGGGGGATTATACATATACTAGTATGACATCTTTGTTAGCACCTTGGTATCTATCTTGGTGATGCTAATAGCTTTGATCAACTACACCTTAGATTTGGAAATAGATTATTCTTCAATGATATTCACCCTTTTGGGTTCTACTACACTAGCATGGATCTTGTTGACGTCCTTTTCTTCACCATCTTGAAATGGCTTGTGTTGAACCTAGGGAGATGTGGCTTGTCAAAGCCTCAAATGGTGGTTAGTGCTTTGATAGTTCCAAGATTTATGACTCTACTTTCAGCTCCAAGATTCATTGGCCATTAATGGTGACTTGAGTGATAACTTCCTACTTTAACTCAATTCTCTATTCAAATATCTCTCTCTAAACTTTCACACTAGCCTTATTGTGAATGCACTCTTTCTCACTATGCTTTCATTTACTCTAGGTGCCTGAATTACTCAAATTCTCATTGTGACAAGGTTCTTTCTTTCTTCGGATTTCTATTTATTTCTTAGGTTTGCTATGAGTTTGAGTTAGCGTAAACTTTGTAACCTAAGCAAGTTTTCAGCTTACTATTTTATAAATTTCATTCTCATCTACGATCATTAATGTACGTTTAATGGCATAGGCACCTTGATTTCTTGAAAACCATGAAAATATATGGAATACTCAAAAATATCTTGTCCTAATGAATTAAATGAATACTTTTATGTCACTATCACTGCCTCATTAAATACTCCTAATATCCTTTTTGATGAAGTTATTTGTGGTTTAAATGGTCAATTCCTATTCATTTCTAAGTGGATGCCAGTTGTCTTAGATTTTCTCCTTTGGTGCATGTATACTTGGCATGACCTTTGCCTTCCTTATGGAAAGCTAGGCATAGTGCCTCACATGCACATGATTCAACCTCCTTGATTCCACTTTGTCTTCTAGTTATGATCCTATTTCAAGTGTGCTTCTCCACCTTGGTTTATTTATTACATTAGATTATATTGTGCATCTTCACATTTTACTTGTGCTCAACCATGTTGAGAATCTTCACTTCTTGCTTGTGCTCAACCATGTTGAGGATCTTCACTTCTTTCCTTTTAAGGTATCTGGTGCCAGATCAATTGATGTACCTTTTTACAAATCTAGTGCAAAAGTATCACTAGAGTGGTTCATTCTTGGACCTTCAAGTGCCTTATATTATTCATCTTGCACATATGTCTCTTTTGTTACTTCTACTTATGCCTAGTAAGCTTCATGTACACATTACTTATATGTCTAGCATCATGCACTTACGTACACAAGTACTTGACTCAATCGATTGGAATTATGCATGAAGTTTTAACGCATAAGTTCTTGTGGCTGATGCATGCAACTCACTTCCTTTATACACTATACATGGGTTAAACAAAATAATTAAAAGAATGGTTTGGCTTGTACCAAACAACATCCTAGTCAGCATATTCCCAACTAAATTGTGACCAAGAAGTTGATGTTTTCATGGTATGAGCACCATCCTACTGATTATATGGCTTCGATTGGTTGCTATTGAAATGCCTAAGGTGCATTTCACCAGATAACATGCATAACTTACATTCACCTATTTCCAATATATTCTAGATGATCTAGGGGTCCATCCACTAGATTTGCAATTTTCCTGGGTGTTTAAAGTACTTGGAATCATAGAGTAACACCATTTCTCTTGAGTCAGCTCCTTGTGCTTGATATGCTTATCATACCAACACTTCTATAATTCTTTCTCAATTTGTTGACTCCACTTGGCTTGGGTACGCTTCTCATCCAAACACTCCAAGTCTTCCAATCTTGTGCTTAAAGATTATTGGTCGTCTAAGTGACTAATCTGTATAAAACATAAGGAGGACACCATGAATTCTATGTGTAGAATTGCTTTAACACCAAACACCAATTAAAATTATGTAGCATTATTTAGGCACTTTTATGTTGTGTAGTACACCCATAGAAATGTTGATACGTATTCATCCCAATTTTTGTGATCAACATTACATATCTTTGTCAGGCACATTCCTAAGATCTTATTGAATGTTTCAACTATGCCATTGGCTTGGGGATGATAGGGGTGGTTTTTTGGTGCATCACCATGCATTTAGTCAGAATGTTGCACACCATCTCATTGATGAAATGTGTAACTCTGTCATAAGTCAGACTTAATGAACACTCGTATTGGTTTATGATGTTCTCCCATATGAAAGTGCATGGCTATTGTAGCTATGAAATCTTTGGTTGGTGCAGTTTTGGCCCACTTGGTGAAATAGTTAGTGGCTATTAAAATATATCTTGCACCTATGCACCATGTTGCAGGAGTGATTATCCTAACAAAGTCAATGACCCATCTTTCAAATAGTGCCTAATCAAAAATGGGGATTAGAGGCATCTTATCTTGATGGTTTGGATTTCCATTACACTGACACATATCACATGCCTGAGGGTACTCCTTTGTGTCTTGAAACAAGATCAACTACCATAAGGCTACCTGTAATACCTTGTGTGCCATTGTGTCTCCAATGTAATAGCCTCCTATGATTCCCTCATGCACTTCTTATAAGATGAAGTCCCATTTGTGTTAGAAAACACACCAGTGTAGAACTTCATATTTACTCAGTTTGTATAGTTCCCCCTCAATGAGATGGAAGGGGGAGGTGAAAACCATAAGTTATTTCTTCTCCTTGGTTGATAAGGTCTGGGGTGAAAAACTAGATGTTAAGAAAGTAGAAATCTCTATTAGATCTTCTAGGATATGGTAAAATCTATATATTTGCATTTCTGGCATGTTATCCTCAATTAGTGTCACTACATCACCATAATTGATGTAAGACACATGGTTTGGCCCCAAGTTCTACCTTCTAGGTTTAATGATAATGGAGAAGTGGAACTCCTAGAAGAGAACAATTCATCTGCATATGTGCCTATGTAAAATAGGCTTGTGTACGAGGTACTTGAGCACATCATGATCTATGAAAATGATGAATGGGGTTACCAATAGGTATTGTCTAAATTTTTGTAAGACATAAACCATTTCCAGTGCCTCATGCTTAGTGGTGGTGTAATTATTCTATGCCTACATTAATTTCTTACTTTTTAAAGAGATGGATTAGTCCATCTTACCCTCACCTAGTTATGCCAATATGGCACCAATGACAGATCCTAAAGCATTGACATGGATGTGAAAAGGAGTAGTCTAGTCTGGGAATTGTAAAATTGATGCACTAGCCAACTTTAGCTTTAATGTTTCAAAATCCTCCCCATGTGCCTCACCCTAATAGAATAGACCAGCATAAGAGCTCCTCTAGAGGTAGTGTGATGTTTGCATAGCTTCAAATAAACTTCATGTCTGGAAATTGACATGGATGTGAAAAGGAGTAGTCTAGTTTGGGAATTGCAAAATTGGTGCTCTAGCCAACTTCAGCTTCAATGTTTCAAAATTATCCCCATGTGCCTCACCCTAATAGAATGGACTAGCGTAAGATCTCCTCTATATATCTACATGTCTGGCATGTTGTCCTCAATCAGTGTCACTACATCACCATAATTGACGTAGGACACATGGTCTAGCCCCAAGCTCTACCTTCTAGGTTTAATGATAAGGGAGAAGTGGAACTACTAGAGGAGAACAGTCCATCTGCATATGTGCCTATGTAAAATAGGCTTGTGTATGAGGTACTTGAGTACTTATGATCTATGAAAATGATGAATGGGTTACCAATAGGTATTGTCTAAATTTTTGTAAGGAATAGACCATTTCCAATGCCTCACGCTTAGTGGTGGTGTAATTCTTGTATGCCTACATTAATTTCTTACTTTTTAAATAGATGGAGTAGTCCATCTTACCCTCACCTAGTTATGCCAATATGGCACCAATGGCGGATCCTAAAGCATTGACATGGATGTGAAAAGGAGTAGTCTAGTCTAGGAATTGTAAAACTGGTGCGCTAGCCAATTTTAGCTTCAATGTTTCAAAATATTCCCCATGTGCCTCAACCTAATAGAATGGACTAGCATAAGAGCTCCTCTAGAGGTGGTGTGATCTTTGCATAGCTTCGAATAAACTTCCTATACTAGCCAAAATGGCCTAGAAAGGAATGAATGTCTTTCTACATTGAAGGAGTTTGGAGCTGAATGATGATGACTATCTTTGTAGGATTAATAATGAAACCATCCTTGCAGATGATGTGCCTGAGCAATGTTATAAAATGGGTCATAAATATGCACTTCTTTAGGCTTAATTAGATCTGGAGCTACTTGCACCTCTCAAATATGAGGCACAAATTTTCATAGTGGTCTTTTACAAGACCATACATAGTCTAGTCATCAAGATACACTTGGAAGAACTTATGGATAAAGTCCTTGAAAGTAGTGATCACTACCCCAAAGAATAAAGATGGTACATTCTTGAGTCCAAAGGGCATCACATTGTAAGTGAAACAACCCCATTTAGTCAAAAAGTTTATTTTGGGCTTATCTTCCTCCTTGATTTGCACCTGATGGTAGCCCAAAAAACCATATGTGAAAGTATAGATTTCACAACCTATGACTCCATCCAAGACGTCATTGATGAATGAGGTTAAGAATGGATCATGGACATAAGTGGCATTCAAAATCTTATAGTCAATGAAAATCTAAATACACCCATCCTTCTTGATGCTAATGACAATTGGGATCACTGATTCAGATTCTTAGATAGGGTAGATGACACCGACGGTAAGCATTCCATCAATATCCATTTTCAACCTTGGAATAGAGATTGAGATTCATCTGATACAGGCACTTCTTGACTAGCCTTGTACCATCCACCAGTTTGATGCTTATTTTGTCAAGGGAAGGGTGAGTGCCATTCATATCCTAGTAGCTACATGGTAATAAGTCCTAAAATCCCTTTAGGAGGTCTATGATTTGCATCATATCCATCTTAGGCTAGTAAGAACCTATAGTAGCAATATTTAGCTCACGTTTTGTGTTGATGTTTAATTTAGTGGTCTTGAGTAGTGCACAGTGGGGCTAATTCTTCTTTTGATGAGATTATTCAACTTGTCAAGTCCCCTCAATTATCTCAATTCATAGATGCATCAGATCATCTTTGTCTAGGGCATTGTCATCCACAAAGAGCACAAGTTTTTGCCTCCCTGTTAGAGCCTTCCAATTGCACTCTTTTGAGGTCTCTTCATCTTCTTCATTAGAGTCATTGTTGAGTGCTCAATCTTCAAATAATGTTGGGAGTGCTAGTCCTTTCTCCTTGAACATTTCACTGAGGCATTCTTCTAGGATGGTGGTATCCTCAAACACTACCCTATGAATGACTTACAATGGCTCCAGTAGTTATAAGTTCTATGAAGAAAAGGAGAAGGTGTGCACTAACCTCTCATTGAGTATTTCCAAATTTCTTATCTCATCATAGATAGTCTAGGTTTCTTCACACAACCACAAATGCATGGTTGGGTTAGAATCACTAAAGTAAGTAGGTATGTCCAAGTCCTCATTACTGTTTCCAGAGCTAGTGCATATTGATACTTTCACATCTTACCATGTTGGCAAGTTAGGTCTCTGCACTACTCACAAATGATAAATAGTGCACTTTAAGGTATGCACTAGTACACACATCCTATCTATTAATTTGGGGATGTAAGATTCAATGTCATGGACATACCTCTCTATAGTTTGGCTCCCTTCATACTTTGGGAGCACTACAAGATTCCATTCACTTAGTTGGAACACCTTTTTTCTGGCCTTTCTAGTGTGAAGAACCCATCTATTTTATTTACACTTAATCCTAACTAGTCCCATTCTAACTGGCCTTGTCTCAGCAGTGTGCACTAGGTAGAACCTTCGACTAGTGACATCGTAAGCCTCTTCTACCCATCATTATTAGGCTATGTCAGTTGTATCAGAGGTTGATTGTCCATCCTCCCATTTGAGCAAGCCTTGGTTACTAGGTTTGAGATTTTTGACACCCTAACCATGATTTTGTAAATGTGATTGGTCTCGTCCTTGAGATCAACACTCTCCACATATGGAAGTCTTTGGTCACTTGATAGGGGGATCACCACCCTCTCTTTGCCATTTTCAAAATTCATGCAATGCTTCTTAAATCAAAATTTTGTGTTATTCATGTAGCACTATGACCTACCCAAGAATGTTGGATAGTTGTCTTGCTTTGCTAAATTGATGACCTCAAAGTTGGCTTAGAACTCAATACCCATGATATCTAAAATGACACCTTTCAAGATCCTGATAGGTTGCACTCATGTTTTTTTAGCCATGAACAACATGTGAGGTGAGGGTCTCATGGGTGGTTGTCCCATCTTCTCCTAGGTAGTTTTGGTCAGAATATTAACCTCAGTGATCTTGTATATAAGTACTTCACAAAATGACCATCCATTGATGGTGTCATCAATTAATAACTCTTGGTCATACTTTATGTTCTAAGTATGCTTTACTTCATGTACCCAATCCATATGCAACATAGTAACTTCAATAATTTGAGGCACAAACTCTTCTTTTGGTTCCTTCCTTGCATGCTTCAAAAACAAATCTTTAGTAGGGGTGACATCCCTTCAGTTTGTAGGAAGCATACGATCTCAGTCAACTCCTGTACCTTGACCTCCTGGTTGTCTTATCTTCTACATAAAGTGATGGCATGTGCCTCTAGATCTTTGGTTAGTTGGATTTCACCCTTTAAATTCTATATCATGCTCATGACTTATTGTAAAATGTCTTTCTATCACAAAAGGTTAGGATAGGGTATAACTATTGGCTCAGGATGTGATATGCACTCAATACAGCTTGATTCACCATACTCCAAATGTAGTTCTTAGGTTGGTATAGTGGTCAAATGAGTGGTAAATCCACTTTGGGTAATGGTCTACACTTGAGGTAGTTCCTTGTGAGTTTATTATGGCTTGGGAGCCCACCATTCTTCTTTGGATTCACACCAAACCATTCTAGTACCTTTGTCTAGTTGACCTTGAGTCAATTTTTTGTATAAGTCTAGGCATTCCTCAACCACATGTGGTCCTCAACAATACCTCCATGTTGGGTACATGGGGAAGTCATGCTAATAATAATAAATCAACCCACACTTGTAACATGATCGTGGTGGGGATCTTCCTCCACCACGCCCTCCTCTTCACCCACGTGCACCTCACTGGTTCCCATAACCCATATTGTGTTGGCCATAACCTTCATTGCCCTAACCTACATGACTATTGGCTAATGTTTTTGTCTTCCTTGTGCATCTTTCCATATTTTGGTGCATCTCATCAATGACTCGATAGTCTAATTTTGAGTACGTATAAGCATTGCACATCTTAAAATAAATGGTGGTGTTCACTAGGCTAGTGTGTTACAATAGAGGGTAGTTCCAAGAGTCATGCAGCCTATGACAAACTTCATAGTTGAGGAGTAGGGTACAAACATTTATTTTTGAGTAATTATTCTTGTTATGCCCTTTCATCTCATAATTAGTGAACCATAATCCACTATGAGTGTCATGTGCCAAACCAACAATCAACTTTTATAGCTAGGAGGCCATTGACACAATATGTGCCTCCATGAATGCATTGATATTATTATCGGTTTTGCCTACTACCTCAACTCAGAGTGCAGCTTCAAGCGCTTTGCAAGGGTCTATGAAGGTATTCATGGACAACACTCATCTAAAGGGTACTAGTAAGCCTCCAACAAACCATTGCACATGTTAGGAGGGGTGAATGTCATACGAAAGCGTAGAGAGAAGAGTTTTAAACCATGCATCATACAAGCACATGCTCTTGGATAACCACTAGCTTATTTATTTGATCATTGTGATGCTCTACTACTAAAATTTAGGGATATCAAACTCTTTCAAAAAGGCTTCCTTTAGTATATTATAGTCAACCATAGCTTGGTTTGGTTAAATTTTTTGATACCAAGTATGGGTGTGATCTAGTAAGGTGGTCATGAACTGAGTTTTTTTGAACTCAAATTGAGTGATGCCTTGAGTGAAAAATTATAGCTCACATTTGAGCACATACTCCATGGTATTATCTACAGGATGATACTCGAGCAAGTGCATTACCATCTCATAGTTAACTTGCTAGGGGGTGGTGTTGGATTCTAAGGTGCTTTTCCCCCTCATGTTTATGTTAGAGGTGGCCTTCCAATAACTCTAATTTTAAGTTGGGGCATTAATCCTAACATTTTCAATTATGTTTTTGAACTTTTTGGTGTAGTACCACTCACTTATGGTACCATGCCACTTCTTGTGGGCTATTGCCTAGTCAGCGTAGCTAACATTTTTTACACAAAAATACTCATGCCTATGTTCATAGTCCCTAGATTGGAATTTTCTAGGTTCATCATATCCTCACTTAGTTCATCATGGGGAATCACTTAATCAACATCAAACTCTTGATCCAAATGTTGAATCCTATCAAATTTGATGTTGATAACAGGGTCAGTTATCATTCTTCTATCTTCTAATGGAGAATCTAGTGCATAAGCTTGTGCTTCAGGTTCAAAGGGGATAGGTGCTTCTGATATGTCCTCCATCACTATATATTTTATGAACCCATTACATCCTACACCCAACTACTAAGCCTAGTTTCATGCCTCTTCCTCTCTCTCTTTGTGTTGTTACAATTCAAGGGATCCTTCTCCATGCCCTTCCCACTCACTACGGGTCATCTCAGCACTTCCAAGTTTTAGATCCACCATCAGCATATGCCTTTGCTTATTATAGTTCAGCCTCTAGATCTCTTGGTTTTCAGGTTGCTCATCCCCTTCCATTGTGCCTCACCTACACTTCCCCTTCTCACCTTCTATGCTTGCTCATTATGTGCAAGGATTTTAGCCTTCTATTATTATAATTTCTATACCATAATCCACCAAAAGATTCTTTAGTTTGGTATCAAGTCTTCTTATGAATGCACCCCTTGGTTTGTGAAGAAAATTGCATTCTACTTCTTTTAAGCATGAGAAGTTCGATATTGTAAACTCCAAGACATATATGTTTAACATGTTATTCCACCACTTGTCTACAACATATGTCTAAACTTCATCCAAGCTCTCAAGCCTCTCTATGTGCTCTATTGTCCACTCGATGCACTAGTCGTAGATTCACCTTCTAGAGGTAGTCTACGTAACCAACCATTGATACACATGCTCAAGAAACTCACAAAAGAACACCTCATACAGAGCATTAGACAGGTTAGCTTGAACCCATTTCCTTAGCTCCTACCCTTTGCATGTAGGATTCTTCTATGCAAAACTGTCTTCCTCTTGTTTTATCTAGTGCTTAATGTTATCAAATGATAGTCAGAGCATCACTCTATTGCACCATTACAATAATTAAATTAAACATGGGTCCTAGCAATGGAACCAAAATTTTGTAGAAAAGTTCACTAGATTAGCTTTTGTGCTTAGTCATGCACTTAACTATCAAACCAAGTCAATTCTAGACTTGATGGATCTAGGTGCGAGTATAGTAAGGTCTAGTGCACACCATCTAACACACTATTGCACTGGCATTAGTTTCACACAAGGTGGAATATTTGCACACTCACTTGAAGTGCAACAACAAAGGGATCAGGCCCATATTGGGCTAGTTATAACATGGCACAACTTGGGTTTCAATGGGGTTTAAACATTGGTAAGAGGGGTTTAGGTGACCTTCTAGTGTTAGGTTTTTTTACGGGTGTTTAATAAGTGTGAGCCTTCTCAATCACACAAGTATTAAGGTGCAAGTCGATAAATGGCTAGGTAGGGCTCTTAGTGTCACAAACTAAGAGAACAACTAGTATAAGGTCATTTGGTTACTTAGACAAGTCATAGGGATGGCTTGGGTCCAATTGCTCATCCTCAGGGTAAACCTCTAGGCACAGGTCTTAGAGCCTTGGTGTATTTAAGTTCCAACACTTAACCTATTTATAGGTAGTTTGAAGTCACTTTATGGCACAAGGATGCCATTAGCAACCAAAGATAAACCTCCATATCATAATACATTTAAGTAAGAACTATATCATTACTATTATAAAACTAAGTCATATCATAACACAGTGTTATCTATGTTGCAAGAATCAACACATTAGTTTTTCAACTACATTCCTCATTTAATTCATAGTTTAGCATACAAGGTTCAAGATATAAAAGTAGAGGATATGCTATTCCCTATCACTACTCATGCTTAGAGGCTCACACATAAGCTTGGGATATACATTTAAATGCCTAATCTATCTTATGCAAACTACAAAATACTATTGGTGGCTCTTTATTTTTCCATAGATTTACTTCCTTAGTTGTGTCTCTCGATCTTCAAATGCAAGCCTTATTTTATAGGTAACTGGGCATCTCCTTACTAGGTCAAATGGGCACGTGCCAAGTGGTGAGGTGTTGTTGGGGGTCACTATCCTACCAGCTCCACTATGTAGCCCAAGTTGGATGAGTGCATGTTAGGCATTGAGTTATCATTGGGGTCTCTATACACACCTACTCCACTCTTCTAACATCCATGATTCTTGAGATACCATGCACAAATTCTAGTAGGGATGTCCTTTGAAGGTCGGCACCATGCAATTTCCTACCAACTGGTGTGAGATCCATGGGAATTCCTTTAGCTAGCACTAAAAGTACAAAAGGGAATAACCATCACATAAGGTTGCCTCACACTAATATCTATTCAAGTTGGCACAATCCATGTAGTTGGTATAAAAGGGGGCCCAACATTGACCACATCTTGCCTGTATGTCATCTTAGGCATTGGAAGTCTATACTACTTCTCAAAGGCATTACCACTGATATATGAAGCTAGCATTTTTCTTAGCCTGAAGTGTAGTATTTTTATAAAAAATTTACCATTCATAAATAAATTAATTATGAGGTCTATGCATGGCATTACCTCTGGCTTGTCCATTGTGTTGTGGAAACCCATTACTTTGAAAGCTAACAGGTCATATGTGTATCTCCATGTGAAGATGGATAGTTGTTCCCCAGCTTTGTAAGGCTTGGCTACCTCGACTACATCCCAAATGGTAGAATAATGCTTCAATTAATGGTTCAAGGCTATCGAATCAAAGGTTATATCCATAGATTCAATCAACCCTACAATACAGTATGTAGAGGGAATTAGAATGTGAGATACATGGCTACCATTGAATCTCTGGTTTGAAATCCTTTGCACTATAAAAAGTCAAAAAATTATTCATCATAAGAGAGCTCTAGATTCATAGTGTGTACTCAGATATTTGAAATCAGTGTAATTAACTAGATTTGACAACTCAAAATATATTTATTTAATTGCATTTGATTTGAAAATTCAATGCATCAATTCATTGCTTCATGCAAATTAATGGTTGCAATGACTTTGGCTGCTTTTCTTGGCCTAGTATTTTCATTTAAAATTCATAAGAACTATCTTTCATATATTTGTTAATACCATGTGGCTTCTTTCAGATGCTCCCAGATGCTTAGTCATCTTAATATGGAAAATATCTTTTTTTCACTCTTTCAAACTTAGAAATGGTGTCTTTGGTGTTTGCTTTTGTATCTTTGAAGGACATGTGTACACATGTTGATGTTCCTTTGGGCTGAGATGTGACATACTGTACTTATTTTTCAAGTCATGGGTTAATAGGATGATGATAAGTGGATGACTCTCGACAGTCTGCTTACTCGAAATTATATGTACAAGGGTTTATGATGATGTCACCATCAGGGTGTTGAGTGAAAATGATGGTGACATGTGGATGGCTCTCACTACTCCTCTTGCCCGAGATGATTCATATAAAATGCTCTATTGATGTCACCTCTAGGAGGTCATGATGATGACACATGGATGACTCTCACTACCTTTCTTACCCAGGACCTTTCATACAAAATGCTTTGCCGATGTCACCTCTAGGAGGCTGGGATGACTTATACTTTCAACTTAGAACTCCAGATGAGTGGAAAGATGCCTCATGTCAAGGTTAAACTTTGGGATGGTCCAAGAAACACATAAATGTGAGATTTTGTTCAAAAGAAACAACATGAACAACAAACCTACTAAAGAACAAAACATGTCAGCCTAGTTAGCCATATAAATTATAAATTAGACCATGTACATAAGCATTTAAAGAAAATTGAACACAAATAATAGAACATATAGTATGGATTAAACACAACTTTGATTCCTTTTAGCTTTGAAAACACCTTGCAAACAATGAGATGAAACTTGCAAATTACTTTAAACAAACAACCAAAGACCATGATAATTATGTGAATTTATAAAACATTAACTAAATTATTTGAATTCATGCTTTTCAAACTTATATATTATAGACTTCTAATTTAAAAGACCACAAAAGGATGTTCAATTAATATTGGGTCCCTATATGAAAATTTGAAAATAGGGCGTGTGTATTAAGGAACAACACAATGTGTTTATGTAGATACAAGTGCAAGAAAACAAGGTGAATTTAGAGGTTTCCTATTTCTAGACTCTTTTGGATCACTATGGCATGGCACCATGTGTTGTCACCCATGTTCGACCATATTATCCTTCCAAGGAGGCCACTCCATTTTTTCATTTTTTTTCTTTTTTTGGGGGGGGAGGGGGGATGGGGGAGAAGGGGGAGGGGCATATTTCCATAACCATTCTCGTCATTTTATCACAATTATCTATAGTGGTCTTCGCAACACTACCACTCACCTCCACCTACTTAACAAGGGGTTGGGGGTCTCCTCCACCTCCTCCAACTATTTAGGATGTGCCACCACGAACATCCCTAAATGTATGGGATTTTCTTCCTCATGCAAACAAGTTCCCTTGGATTATCCTAGGTCATTTCATCTACTTGTGTCAATCCAAGCACTATGGAAGAATAAGGAGAGTTGAATAATACAAATGATGGTTGGGACATCACTCATATGGGGAAATATCTCCTTAATGTTGGCTAGGGAAATCCTAATCATAAGGATCCCCTACCTTTAACCTTTTTGCTAAGGATGTTTAGTCTCTTGGTGATTTTTTTACTTTTGTTGTAGATAGTTTTTGTTTGTTTTGTTCCTAGGCTTCTTTTATGCTTAGTGTGGCTATGACTTGGTGTGCTCTAATATTATCAATTATTTTGAATAGTCTATACTATTTTTTGGAAGTTTGATATATAGATCTATTTCATCAAAAAAGAACATTGGCAGAGTATCCTCCTGGTATATTGGCCCACGCTTCTTGTAACATATGCTCAAATTTGGCATAATTTTAGAGTGGAAATTATTTTTCCTATTTGGAAAGAAATAAATGCAACCATTTTTGCTAATTCTATCGTGTAGGGAGGGTAGGAGTAGGGATCTCCTCCACTTCCTTCACCTACCTAGTGTAGGAGTTGGAGTGTGTTATCATTGATCTCCCTAGATGGTCGAGCTCTACTACCTTTGGTAGACAAGTTCTCTTTATTGGCCTTGGATTTTTCACCTACTCATGTAGATTTGGGCACTATCGAAGAAAAAAGAGAGTTGAACAATGCCAACAATGATTGGGACCTTGCTTCTACAAATGAAAATATCTCTATTGTTGGTCAGGGCAATCTTGATCATAAGGATACCCTTACCTCTGACCATTTTGCTATGGTTGTTTAGTCTCTTAGTGTAATTTTCTACTTCTTGTTGTAGATAAATATTGTTTGTTTTGTTCCTAAACATCTTTTGTGCCTAGTATGGTTGTGATGTAGCATGTTCTCATACTGCCTATTTTTTGTGTGAATAGTTTGTAATATATATTTGTTAAAAGTTTAATGTATACATCTATTTCATCAAAAAGAAAAAAAGCATTGAGAGTCTTAACTAATAGAGTGGTATTAATATAGTAGTCATCATTAGCGCAAATCTTAGACATTTAATAAATGATGTTTTTTCTATTAACATTTTTTAATTTTAGGTGTTTATTAAACTTTTACAATCAATTAAAAAAAAAAGTAGAAAAGAGAAAAAAAATTTGTTGAAAAGAGTTGTAATTTAAATGGCAAAGATGATCGTTTGTAATATTAGTAGAAGAAGAAGACCAAATGTGATCTCTGAATAATTTGATGTAATGAAACTCCTAAATGTAAGAGCATAGCCCAAATAAATCCTAATTTAAATGCATGCGTACTCAGATTGTTTTAATCAGCTACTTAAGAGGATATATTGTTTTAACTGGACAATATAAAATCAATTTTGGATGTGGGGAAAGGGTTAAATGACAAAGTCAGCAATGTTTCCACGTATGACCTAAATCTGAGAATGTATTTTCATTGCCATCCTCTTCGTTTTATCAGAAAAATGGCGAGATAGTCAATCTAATAATAATAAATAATATGGCCGATCCAACCAAACCCACACACTTCACAAAGGATTTTGTATGATAATAGCTTACTCTAATGGGTCCCCTCCATACTTATCTGCTTACAACCAGTCAATCACGGAAATAACTATTGGTGTTAATGGAGGCGTTTAGGGAGCAGCAGGTGAGTGGATGAATCAGCACACTCTGCAGTTACATCACTTGAATGGGACATCAGGTAGAAATATTGTATAATTACCCAGCTTTCGGTAACGAGCACATGGATCTCAACATCAAGATGCTTCAATGGCGAGTAAAGATTCTGATCATATCCCTGTCACCATAGGATCAATTGTCGGTTACGTTTCTATCACAGGTCTTGTCATCGTCTTCTTTTATCAGGCATTGGCTGGCTCGCTCCATTACAACGCACAGGCTTTTTTCTGTTATCATAGGAAAACAATATTTTTTTGTCCGATCTTGTAATTTTAATTATTCGGGAGAATGAAGTCAACCCTGAAGGAGTGCATAAATAAATCACTTTCAAAAGTCTCCTTCAATTTTCCTGGCTGGAGAATTAGTGGATTTTAATGCTCGCATGCACGTTCCCACATTCGCTATTCCAGCCTGCATGAATGCGATCAAATTATCCTTCGATGCAAACATGTACTGATTTTAATGCTCGCATGCATCAGTGATTAATATGAAAATCCAAGATGTACTGAGTTGTATGGCCATGGCAAACTTTGAACTTTTTAAAATCTACCATTCATGTTTTGCTTTCATTAATATAAATAGGAATAACTATTCTTTATTTGTTGACATGGATCATTACTGTTTTCACTTTTCATACTTGGAGTTCACCAAACATATGTACCATTTTGTGTTTTCAACTATATTTATCCATATCCTTTTCAATAGGACACTTGAATTTGAACTCTTAAAACATATTTTCTTTTCTATTATCAAAATGTATTTTAAAAAGTCAATTCCATACATAATTCATACAATAAATCTTTTTATATTATACCATGCCCTAACAATAAATTTTGGATTTAGATAGTATAGTTTTATGCCACGTCTAACATTAAATTTTGGATTTAGATAGTATAATATTTTATGCCACATCCTAACACTAAATTTAGGATTTAGATAGTATAATGTTTTATGACTAATAGTTGGGATCCATATGTTTAATGATTTTTTAAAATTAAACCATTAATAAAATACAAACAAATATATTATTTTAGCATCGGCTTAAAAATTTGTACACTGAGGCCTGCCACACAATTAAATATGGTTCATTAATATGTATCAAAGGGCCATGTTAGAAGATGTGTGCGTCATTAATATGCAACAAAATGCCATGTTGAAAGACACTTGGTGGGCTTTGTTTCTATTAATGTTAGGTTGGTTGATCCAAATCATATATTGTTGTTATTAGTAATCTAGTTTAATATTTAAATAAATGAATTTGGGGCATGCTTCACTTTATGTAACACCCATTTTTAGTGAATAAGCATTAGTTTAGTAATATGTTAGCAATAAGTTAGTTGATTGATTGAGCCCGTTGACTGGTTTGGTAAATAATTCAATTAGCTCTCGTAAGCTTATAAAGACTTGCATTACACAACCACCTTTCATAAGATTATAAAGGTTTACATTACAATGTAAATATTAATTTTGATTATTGAATATATTTTTATTATTCTTCTATTTATGGTCCTAGTAGTTATACCAGATCCCTTTTTACCACCTAAAGAAGGATTGAAGACATTTGAAGATAGTTTTGGTAGTATACAAGTTTAAGCAATCAATTTTTGGTAAAGGTATGAATTTTTGAAGCTTTTGAATTTTCATAAATTTTTGTTTATACTTGAAAGTCTCCAATGCTGAGATTTATGACCTCCAAAGCCCTAAAATTAGAGATTAACATTTTGTATGTTGTTGTATGGCTTAAGAGACTCTAAAATCAATATTGATGTTTCCATTTGTTGTTATACACATTATATATCCATCTTATACAACCTTTTTGATCTAAAAAACCCTAGTTTTTGCTATGTATGACCTCTCAAGACTCAAGTATAAGCTGGATGGTGTGTTGATTAGTGATTATAAATTTGCATGTTTCAAAATTCACTTTAAAGCATTGTTTTACTATTTCTGCTGCTTCAAATCCTTGTTGAAGTAATAAATTCAATAATATGACCAATCAATGCAGTTGTATGGTCCATTACTGTAGTACTAGCATCCCATTTGTGAAATTTCTATTTTTTAACCCTTTGTTGTTGGCAAACTCAGAACTTCTCAAAACTTGATTTATTCGACATTGTACAACCTCCAACCCTTTCCTATAGTAGTTGTACGAAATTCAAAGCATCATGGATGGCATTTGAAGAAAAATTTCTATTTGAAACATGTATTTTTCCTTTGATTTTTCAAATTACCAAGTTAAAGTGGGTCCCATAAATGTGAAGGTGCAACTTTTACCACAAAGTCAATTCACAACTAAATTTTTTTCACAACTCTAAAAGTACTGTACAAATAACATATCCTCTGATTATGTTTTCAAAATTATTTTAGAGGAGTTGGTGATGTATGTTTTTTAATTTGACTTACAAAGAAATGGTCTGAGGTTCAAAACCCACCAAAACATATTTTTGTGCAATCTTCATTTTGACCCAAATTTGTTTGTAAAATGAATCTTAGCCAAAAAAAAAAAATATTTTTTCTTTTTTTAAAGGCTTTGTAAAGAGAAGTGACATAATATGATTTCGATTTGTGACTTTTGCATATAACATTTAATAGGTCCCAGGATCACAATTATTGTATTATGAATCTAATCAAGGGTAAAGGCAAAACCCCAAGTAACATTATCATTCTTTTGTTGTAATATTTTATGTGTGATTATAGTTAAAATTATAAGCCTTATTTATAAAACTGTGAGACTAACTCTTAAAAACTATAAAGAGTGAAGCATGAATATGGAGAACACCTTGGTATTTAATGACTTATGGGAACTAGTAGAAAGCCAATTCACACCTCCTATTGAAGTAACTAAACTGATTGAATTCCAAAAATGTGATAAGCATGAACTTATACTATTAAATCATCTTGTTTTGTAAAAATTATCATTCACATTGATGCTATTAAAATTGACGCTTAGAAATCATATTAAAATATATGTATGATAAACAGCCTACACACAATAAAATTGATCTCGTGTAGATATTGAAAAACAAACTAAAAGATGATGAAGATGTATTCAAATAAATTTCATGAATGAAAAATTTGAAATAGGAGTATTGTTATGGATATGGATACTTAATGAGGACCTATAGATCATATGGAATGGGTCCATGCATTTGGAAAGTGTTCCTATGTTTTTAATTTACTCAGAGAAGTGTCAACGAGATGAATGGGTCTCCATAGGACCTAAAAGTGACTTAGACCTATTTTAAAATGTATTATCCTTAAGTGTGACCCATGTGATATGCCTTAAGGGTGAAGGCATGTTTTATGGTTGACAAGGAAAGATTTTGATCTTGTTAATTCATGATTTCTCTATAAATTATGGAACCAAATGATATGGTTTCTAAGTGTGTGAAAGGCTTGTGGAAGACTTGTGAAAGAGACTTTTGTAAAGTAGATGTGATAGTTGTGGAGTGAAGGAGAGGTAGAGTATCCATTTGATGAATTGATGAGCAAGGCAGATTGATGACTGTGTGTATGACCTATAGGTCATATTTATGATGTCAAAAAAGTGATCTTATAGATTGAGGATATGTTAATAGGTCTAAATGTGCATATGAGGTCTGTTTGAGATAGAGAAAAAGTTTGTGTAAGGGTTAGATAAATAGAGATCCATCATCAGGTGTTGAAGACATCATTTCTAAGGTGAAGGTGTTCAAAGGAGGGTCTAAAAGGCTTGGTATTCCTTAAGGGAAGTTGTTCCTTGTGAAACAAGTGTTTCACTAAATACCTTCGATTAAGAAGATATGATCAAGGTTTATTGGTCTAAAGGAGTTGTTCAGTCCCTTGTTTGTAATTTCTCATAGGATAGTAGTCCATGTGTTGTAGTCTTGAGAGTGGATTTTATTCTCTATGAGGGTTTTTCATAGGAACTATGTGTTATGTGTTTGATCTTGTATATGCATTGAATGAATGAGCTCTCTTGTTAATGTTGCTTGATCAAGTTGATATATACTAATTATTTAATAGTTTGAAAGGGATGTAATTATAATTAAAATATCTGGGCTCATTGATTCACCCCCCTCTCAATTCTTATACCTCTAACAATTGATATCAGAGCGGGTCCTTTGGTAAAGGCTTAACAACTTGAAGGTGATCCAAGATACAATATGGGTAGTCATCAAGGAGGTTTCTCTACTAATCAAGCACCAATGTTTAATGGATCCATTATGCTTTCTAGAGTGTGAGGATGAGGACATACATTATGTCCTTAGGATTTGATATATGAAAATATATTATAGATGGTTATGTTTCCCCTACTATTCCTCCATCTAGTGTTGTAGAGAAGAAGCTATTTGAGAACAATTTTAAGGCAATTAATTCCATCACTTTTTGTCTTACTGAGATTGAGTTCACTAAGGTAAATTATTGTAAATCTGCTAAAGAGATATGGGAAAAAATGCAGATCATTTATGAAGGAGATTCAAAGGTCAAGCTTGCTAAGTTATAGACTCACATAAGGTAATTTGAAAGTCTCAAGATGAAGGAAGAAGATTCTATGACATCCTTTTTGTAGAGGGTTGATGAGATTGTGAACATCATCAAAGGTCTTGGAGAGAACCTTGAAGAGGCTACTTTTGTTCAAAAGTTATTAAGGTCTCTATCCCCCAAGTTTGATCCACAAGTATTTACCATAGAAGAAAGTCATGATCTTTCTCAATTGAATATGGATCAATTGCATGGCACACTTACTGCCTATGATATGAGGAAAAATGATGATATACCACTAAAGAAAGAAGCAACATTCAAGATAGAGATGAAGCCAAAGAAGAAGTTCCAAGGTAATAAACCCAAAGAGGATGACATTTTTCATATAAATTAGGATGAAATAATTGCTTTGATTTCAAGGAAATTGAGAATAGGTTTAGGAAAGTATAAAGGTAAACTTCCCCTCAAATTCTTCAATTATGGTGAGATAGGCCATTTTGATAATAAGTGCCCTCATAAGTATAAGAAGGATGATGATACAGAGCATGATCAAGGTCATGATGATGGCAAGAGGTCATTCAGGTCTGATAAAATAAAAAAAGGGATTCAAAAGGTTTGACAATAAGAAGTAATTCAAGGACAAGAAAAGTATCTACACCAAAGAAGATTGTAGCTCATGAGATGAGAGTGAAGTCAGTGACTCAAAATATGATCATGAATATGATGGTCTTGTTGAATATGAAACCCTATTCATGGTTGAGGAAGGGAGTTTCTCACATCAAAAGGAGCCTATTTGTAGTGATTTAGATGATGATGAAAATGAGATGGAATATGAGACTACTTTAATAAATTCTCTTGAAGAACTAAAGATTAAAAAGAATATTAACAAGAAGATAAATTCTCAACTCAAAGACTATGAGGAATAATTTATTATTTTTGAGGCAAGAATGATTAAAGACACTAAGGATCATGAAGATATGGTTAAGCATCTTAGTTGTCAGTTAGAAATCCTATCTACAAGCCTAAAAGATAAAGAAGATGATTGATCAAGGTATAATTCTAAGATTATATCTTTGAAAAATGAGTTACAGAAGTCTACAAGCAAGGTGAAGTCATTTATCAAGTTTGATTAAGTTCTAATTATCTGAATAATCTCCTAAAGAGTCAAAAGTCAATTAATGACAAATCATGATTGGGTTTCAATAAAGAGCACAAAGTTACTTCTAAATTTGACATGAATGTCAATAAGAACAAGGTAGATCATCCTTTGAAGACAAATCATTAGAAAAAGAATGAAGGTGCTGGCAGAATAAAGATAAATCAGATCAGACAACCAAATGCCATGAGGTATGTAAACTTTAATTGTTATTTCTATACTTGTAATCAATCTAGGTATAGATCTAGATAATGCATGAGACCTATTAGAAATAAGTTTGCATGGAACTATGATGGGGGTCATCAGTCAAAAGGTGTAATCAAGGTTGAGTATTTTTTAATTTTCATGATGTGGGACACTTTGCTAAGCATTGTCTATATAAGGTAAGGCAAGGTGAGCCTTCTTCAAAAGGAGTAGTTTGTTTCAGTTGTTATGACATAGGACACATTGTAAGATTTTATCCGTATTAAGTAGATAAAGTTGAGTTCACTTCAAGAAGAATGGTTTGCTAAAAGTGTGAATAGATTGGTCACATTTCTAGGTTTTGTAATCAAAAGCCTATAAGTCTGTATAAGTTCAAGCAGGTTCCTAAAATGTAAGGGAGAAGACAAGTTAATAAATGGAAGCCAAAGGTTGTAAGTATGAGTCATGATGAGACTATAGGTCCAAATAATCTATTTGTTATGGTGGAGAATGTTACAGAAGCTAAAGAATGCCAAGGGCTTTAATTTTTTGTTCATGTTGAGAATAAAGAGACCAAGCTCAAGGAGAAGACCAAGATATTGATTGAGGTAAGTATGGATACAAGTGAACATTTTTCTATTATTGAGAAAGCTTAAAAACATTAATTGATAATACTTAGTGATGAGGTTCCAAGCTGCAAGGTTGATTCTTCAAATGAAAAAGTATGTCAAGATTCCATAGTTGCTCCATGTGTTGTCAATTCTATCATAAAAGAGAAGGAGAATGTTGTAGTAGAGGAGCATGTTGTTTCTCTTAAGCATAAGAAGAATAATAAGAAAAATATGGCCTATAGCTAAAAAATTATTTTATTAGTTATTGAGGAGATGTGGGCCACTCATAGCTTCACTTCGTTATAGGACATTGTGGTGTAGAGGAGGTCTCTATCTATGCTTCTTAAGAGTCTTCTTTCAGAAGAGAAGGAAGTGTTGATACGTATGCAGTATCAAAATGGGTGTTTCTAGTGGTATAATGAGCTTGATGGAATGAAAATAATATTTTGGTGCTCAAAAAGGTTTGTGCACTTCTTTATGATGTGTTATAGGTGTTTTTGTGTCTTGATGATCTTATTTGTGCTTTTTGAGGTTCTTGTGTGTGCTCAGGTTTATATTTCTTGTTGAAGTCCAAAACCATGGTATAGGAAGTCAAGGTTACCAAAGGTGTGAAGACTTAATTTTTGGTTTAGAAGTATGTGATGGTTGTCTCCATGTGTGTAAAAAATTTTAGAGGTGGGCATTGACCAGAAAGAGGTTTGTTGACTCTATTTGTTTTGAGTTTTTAGAGTTTTGGGTTCTAATTGAAAAGTATTTTGCCTTGTGATTGTGGTATAATTATTATTAATATTTTCAATGGGCCAAATGGGTTTTCAAATAAAGCTTCATAGATATTTTAAGGTTTGTGATTCTCAAGTTATTCAAGTTTTTGTCAAATTTGAGTCCTAATTGACTAGTAGGTTTGTGAAGGAAGTATGTTTCAGAGGATGAGCTAGGTGTTGAAAATTGGTGTGATTAAGGGGGTATATGAGAGTGCTCCAAATATAAAGTTATGGGTATTGAATGTGTGTCTACTAAATGTTGTGGGCTATACAAGGGCTACAAGGAGACTAGACGGCCTAGTGTGAAGAATTATGCTTTTGTTTAGTTTCCAAAAAATAGAAAGGTATGAGTATTTCAAGGTGAGTTATCAAGTTTTTTTATATCATGTTTCCTATTTTGTATGTAACATGAAGTTCTATTAGTAGTTCTTGAGGTGGCTTGATAGAGAAGGCTAGTAAGACTACATGGTGTATGACGATCTGAAGATGATCAAGTGGTGAAATGGCTAGAAAATATTAGGGGGAGTCCCTCTTAGATGTTTCTTGGTAATTTACATCATATTTTAGTTATTTTTTTGTTATTTCTTCATTTTTTATAGTTCTTGGTTGAAGAGAGTGTTGGCATAGAGCAAGAAGAAGGTGTCAAGGAAAGAAGAGGTAGGCTCAAGGTAAAGGGGAGTTTTTATCATATTTATAAGATGGTAATTTACTATCGATAGTATTTTTAGGTCCTCAAGATTATATGGTTCCCACTTTATCATTGTGTTAAAGGGGGAGAAATTTCCTATTATGAGAGTGCTTGAAGAGAGAGAAGGTGAGATGTATATTGCCATATGATGTTTGTTGACATAAATGAAGAATGGGGAGATTGTTGGAGAGTTTTAAATGATGTTATTGTGATGTCATGGAGGTGTATTGGTGAGTAGATGATGTACTTTGATATCCTAAGTAATAATGACAAAGTGTGCAATGTGCTTGATAAAGTGTGCTTGAAGTTGGCTTGGTGGATCTTCAATTTTGGCATGGTTAGATATGCTCAAGGATGAGGTTGAGATATTGATCATGTGAAAAGGGTACTATAAGATGTTTTATATTCTTTGGAGAGATTGTGTACATAAGTGGAATTCACCCAAATCATCATTATTCTCATCTAGACATTTTGGATCCAATGGAAGAAAATCTAAGTAGGTAATTTAATGATGTCATCATTACCATGTGTGGATGATTTAGGGGGATTTGGTCATATTGTTTTGATCACATTGGTCCCTAGTTATTATATGCCAATTATTAAGTCATGTGCCTAAGCATAGTCAAAGATATATGGGTGCAAAGTTGGGCTCTCAGGCATTTTGACAGTGTTTTCTATGTTCAAACTGAGTAAGCATGTTGATGATGTTAGCATTCACACACATGAAGGTTTCAGGAGGAAATAATCACATGGGTTTGTTCAATATTTTGCTTAGTTATTATTAACTAAATCCTAGGTCATGCACCTAAGCACAATAAAAGATATGTAAGTACAAATTTGGGCTCCAAGGTAGTTTGATATTCTTTTCCCATACTTAGCCAAATTTTCTTAATGCAAGGAATATTTGAGTAAGCATTTTGATGATAGTGTATCTCACACATGTGTAAATTTTAGAAGAAGGTGATCATATGGTTTTATTAAATTTTATGCCTAGTTGAATTATGCTAACTTTTAGGTCAAGCACTGAAGCAAGGCAAAATATATACATGTTCAAAGTTGGCCTCCCAAATAAGTTCTAAGCATAGTTGGCTCTATGACAAAAGTTTTTTGAGAAGGAATTTTAATATCTATATATCTCACACGTATAAGGGTTCCAGGATAAGTTTTTCACATGGTTATATTCTCCTATGTGAGGAGATCATATGGTCCAAATTTGAGAACATACGAGTGAGAAAGGAAAAAGATATGACTATGAAAAATTGGCCTTCTAGGAAAATAAGCAAGGTTCCCATACCTAGTCAAATTTTCACAAGTTAAATTTTGAGCAACATCAATGGAGTACATTGCTTCAAGAAGTTAGGAAGCAACAAGATGAGGACAAGTGAACAATGTTTAACCCTGAGCAGAAATAAGGGTCAAGTTTATTCCAAGGATAAATGATGAGTAGGTGATCATAAAATTAGAGATCAATGTTACAAATTAAAGTCAAGAGGTCATAGTGATAACTATTTAGCATTGTTAAAAACTGATATATGTATAGGAGATCGATGGGGCACATTGAATCAAAGTTTCTAGATTGCATGAGATGTGATCAACATGTTCAAGGTTTAATGTTTGAGCATTGACACCTATGTGTTAAAGTTTAGAGAAGATCAATTGTGTGAGATTGATCTAAAGCTGAGAGGATATTAGATGTGAGCTTAGTGTTCAAATTTTAACTATGACCATTTGCATTTAAATATTTGAATTTGCAATGGAAAAAATTAGTGGTCTATATTTTGGCTATATCTTTTGATCCAAGATAAATTTACTCATGGTGTAAAAATAAAAGTGGTATAGAATGCCAAGACACATTTTGGAAATATGAATTTAAAGGTCTAATTTTTAGTATAATAAAAGTTATGAAGGTCCAAAGTTGATTAAGTGTTCGATTATGTTCTACAAGTGATGCGAGAAGGATGTTTGAGATTTTATTGATGTTTTTTTAATGTTTAATGATGAATTAGCTATTGGATCATGTTTTAGACTCTATAAGTATGATCTATGTGTATTTTTATGGTTTGTCTAATCATATTCAATATGAACAAAGGTTTACAATTTTATTGTGTATTCATTCATGGTGACTATGTACACATAATATTGTTTAAGCGATTTATGCTTAAATAAAGGGGTATTGTGATGGATATGGAAACTTAAAGAGGTCCTATAGATCATTTGGAATGGGTCAATGCATTTTTAAAGTGTTCCTATGTCTTTATTTTTCTTGGAGAAGTGTCAAAGAGATGAGTGGGTCTCCATAGGACCTAAAAGTGACTTAGGCCTATTTTAAAGTGGATTGTGCTTAAGTGTGACACATGTGAGATGACTTATAGGTGAATGAATGTTTTTTGGCTGATAAGGAAATATTTTGATCTTTTTAATTCATAATTGTTATATAAATTATGGAACCAAATGAGATGGTTTCTAGGTGCATGAAAGGATTGTGGAAGACTTGTGGAAGAGACCTTTGTAAGGTGGATATGAGATTTATGGAGTGTAGGAGAGGTAGAATTCCCAATTGGTGAATTGATGAGTAGATAAAATTTATGAATATGTGTATGACCTATAGATCATATTTTTTATGTCAAAAAAGTGCTCTTGTAGATTAAGGATATGTGAAGAGGTATGAGTGTGCATATGAGGCCTGTTTGAGATAGAAAGGAAGTTTGTGTAGGGGTTAAATAGATAGAGATCCATCATTAGGTGTTGAAGACATCATTTCTAAGGTGAAGGTGTTCAAAGGAGGTTCTAAAGGACTTGGTATTCCTTAGGGGAATTTTCTCCTTGTGAAATAGGT
Source organism: Torreya grandis (assembly GCA_037957365.1). Lineage (NCBI taxonomy): Eukaryota > Viridiplantae > Streptophyta > Pinopsida > Cupressales > Taxaceae > Torreya > Torreya grandis. The sequence goes on along the minus strand of JARHVA010001834.1, from coordinate 2,085,494 downwards.
GTTTCACTAAATACCTTTGGTTAGGAGGATATGATCAAGGTTTGCTAGTCTAAAGGAGTTGATCAGTCTCTTGTTTATAATTTCAAATAAGACAATAGTCCATGTGTTGTACGGTTAAGAGTGGGTTTTATTCCACATGAGGGTTTCCCACAAGAACTATGTGTTATGTGTTTGTTCTTGTGTATGCATTGAATGAATGAGTTATCTTTTTAATGTTGCTTGATCAAGTTGATATGTGTTGATTGTTTAATAGTTTGAAATGGATAAAATTGTAATTGAAATATCTAGGCTCACTGATTCACCCCCCAGTGATTGTACCTCTAACACTTACTCCTAGCATTTGGTGACCTCAAGGATATTGAGGCATTCTAGTGGTATATTAACATCTAAGTTTCACGAAAAAGGGCATCATAAAGTCTTTATCCAATGGTAAGAACAAATTATGTTGATAGTTCACCTTGTCCTTAGTTTTACTCATGATGTTTAATGGCTGGGTATGAAGGATATTTCTATTCTATACCTCCTTATTAGTAGTATTATTACCCATACCAGCCCTATTATGAGTTATATCCACCCTATAATGAATCTTCTTATTCTCCACATGACTTCAGTTATCCACATGATCAACCTTAATATAATCCTCCTTGGTAGCCTTACTATTAGGAGTACCATCCTTCATTCCCTCCCTAACCACCCTTTCAATCTACACCTAGTTCTTATAATGAGTGGAATGAGATAAAAATAATGAATCAAATAATTTATAATGAGTTATTGTCCTTGAAGGAACAACAAGCTTAATGCAACCAGTCCTATGAGTCCACCACTATCCCATATCAACCTTCTTGGGCCACTCCTCTCATGTCAAGTCAAAATCAAGAAAGGAGGAAAGTTGTAGAGGCTAAACCAATAAAATTCCCAAGATTTCAAATATCCTCACCTCTTTGTGAAGTTTAAGTTGTCCATGGATGTTGAAACATGCAAAAAGAGAAAGAGGTTGTGGATACCAAGCCTAGGAAGTTCCCAAGTTTTCAAAATACTCCACCGACCCCTCAAGTTGAAAAAATTCTTGAAAATGAAGGTAGATTAGAATTTGGTATGTTGGTTGCCAAGTGGAAAGGAGGAAACATGCACACCTTACATGATCCCATTAATTCCAAGCTACCAAGTTGTAAGAGTGCATTTTCACCCTCTAAACTCACTCAAGGGTAGCCTATAAAGCCTTATATTCATACTCCACTAGTTAGACATTCTTTCCCTCCCACCATATCCCTATTTGAAGGAGGAACTATTGTTTGGAGAGAAGATGAGGAGTATATAAATGAAATGAATGATTTATCAGGAAAAAGTAATAAATGCATGGACACATGGCAAAATTCTTGAACCAAGTGCCCTAGTTATAAAATACCTAATCTTTATGCCATTTAGGTGGAAGGGCCATACTTATAAGAAGAAAAATTTGGTGAAGTGATAGTTCATGTCAAGCAAGGTCTAGTAGTAATTGTAAATGTACCTCAAGAGGTTCACCATGAATATGTTCAAATGATAACTACATCAAAAGTATAGTTGGAAAATCCTCAATAGGATTATATAATCCCATAGATGAACTCCCTGTATTCATTGCAAATGATTATAAAAATGAATAAATTTAGTCTCATGAACATAATATTGAAAAATAGGGGACTAATAAAAGTAACCATGATTTACTTAAGGAATTCCATATGGTTTCAGACCTTATGGAGCTTCCATGTTGTATGAAAGAAGAGATTGATTAGCTTATAGAAGATGAGCTTGAAGAATTCCAAGAAGAGCCTACCATAGTGATTGAAGTGGGAGTTCTTGGTGAGAAAAATAAGTTTGATAATGCTGGAAAAAATTGTACCATGTTTTTATGCAAGATCTTGAGGATCTAGGTACTATAAATTTAGTCCAAGAAGAGGCTATTGTCTTTGATGAACTAGAAGATCAAAACAAGCCTAAAGACACTAGTGGAAAGATTGAGAATGCTCTTGAGATTCTTCTTCTTTTCAAGGATAAATGTGTGAATCCTAAGGAGTTTGAAGGAGAGATACTTGATTAGCTTAAAGTATACAATCATCTAATTAAGGGCATTCAAGAGATTAATATGGTTGGTTTATGACTTGAAGAAAGACTTCATGAGCATATACAAAATCTTGAGAATGAGGTTATAGTTGTTATTGGGGTTGAAGGCTCTCTAATCAAATAAGTTTAAGTTATGTGTGATGTTGACACGGTTATAAATGAGCAAACAAATGAACTTGGAGAAGTTGACTTACAATCACATCATGATTGCATAACAAGTTTAGAAACCCCTGATAGCCCTATAGACCTTGAGGAGGAAGAGGAAGATGTTATTTAGGTTAGCTTAATTTAGATTGATCAAAAACAAAAGCTAAAGGATGATTGGAAATAATATATTGAGTTAATTTAATAGGTTGAATCTCTTTGCAAAGACACACTTCCTATTGAATATAATTAATATGAAGAGTTTGGTCAAGACACACTCATTGAGGATAATGATGCATCTTGGAGTGAGTATGTAAAGCTCCTTAAAGAGCTTGATGAACTTGTAGAAGCTAGTAAGAATCATGATGTCACCCAAGCTGATATGGAGACTCAATAATTATACTTAGATGAAGTACCATTTTTTTAGGTTATAGATAACGAGCAATATGAGGTGGGTCTTGAAATACAAGAGGAATATATTCATAGGCAATTATTTTGTAGCTATCACCTGACTTGAGAGCATATAAAGAGGAGTGGAATTCAAAGAGAAGATGAGGACAGAAAGACCAAGGTTCAAGAGGAATATTGCCTCATGTCAATATTCATCTCATAGATTAAAGGATCCAAGAATCTTCTCCTTTGATCCAAGATGAAGAAGACATGTCTAGTTTAGTTGTTTAGAGTAGGTTGTGTTTTTCTTGTTTACAATAAGTGTCTATTAGCAAAAGTGTGGTGTGTTTGCTTCTTAATTTTTTTGGTTTCTTATCTTTATTGTGTGTGGTGAGGATCTTTCCAATCCTTTAAGGCTTGTTTTATATCTCAAATAGAGTGGTCATCTCAGTTTAATCATGATTGTCATGTGTGAGATAGCTATTTCTCTTGACCAGTAGGTAGGTCAAACCCTAGGAGTCACCAATGATGTTGAGTAATTTTGAACACCAAGGTCAAAATTCCAACCCTATAGTAAAAACCTTACTGTCATGCTTTCACACCTTGCATAGTCTTTTCTTTGCTTTATGATGTCCTCAATTGATCCCTTTTAAGCCTTATTAGCATTGATTAAGGTTTCACTGTATGTGCTAAGATTTGCTTAAGAAATCATCATGTGAGAGCATGTTTGAGTCATTGGATGATGTATTAGGTTTTCATAGGTTGTTCTTGGGTGAGAGGAAGGGTCTCAAGTGTCTTTTAAATATTGAAAAGTGGTGTATATTTTTTTTGATAAAGTTACAATATTTTATCATAAATTAAGGTATTTAGATAAATTAAGGTTTCTTGTTCTCATTGTATTCCTACTTGTCTTACCTACTCTTGTGGGAGAGTAAAAGTTAGCAAGATGTAGGGTATGTCCAAGTTTTTTTTTAGTCTTAAAAAGAGGTCTAGTAGTATATCTAAGGCTATCTTCTATAGTCTATAGTGTTTTAAGCCTTAATTAGCCATAAGGTCATCAAATACACTCAAGCATGTTATATACGTTAACCTTGTATAATATAAGCCTTTGAATAAGGTGCATTTTGTGGTTCAAATTAAAGTAAATGTTTTCAAAGGTATATTTCAATAATAATGTGCTCTTGAGCTTGTGAAGTCAATAGGATGTCAAATAGATGGCAAATACATGAATTACATTTGTCTATTGGGAAAATTTCTTACATAATGTCTTAAAAATGTGAATAATAAGTGTAAGGTGGTCATAAATGACCACACATCATCCATATAACCACCTCAATGCCATCATGTTTTAATTAAAGTTAGTGTAACTCATTTCAAGTCAAGATATGCTTTCAAACTAGTCTCAGGTTCTCATACAGTCTGCAAACAAAAAAATGGCATCTTCATTTGCTCATAAGTGTACAGACAAGATGCATGGGGACAAATAATGTTTAGTGATGTCAGGGGGACAAGTTCACTTGTTGATAGTTTCATTTATTTATATGTATAGGTTCTAATCTCTATGAACAAACACTAAGAATCCTAGTCACTCAAAACCCTCCTAAATCCATAATAAGGACTCAATGGGAAAGAAAGTGAGATTGATGGCTTCTAATGCACTAGTTTGGCTTGGATAAAACCTAAAACACCTTCTAAACTCTACAAATCTCATCACCAATTCACATGATTGTACCTTCAACCATACAGATGTAAGTAAACCTATACTTATACATGGTTGTGGGGGTAAAAAATGTTTTAACATGGGAGAGGAAAGTTTTGCAGTATGGGATCATTTTTTAAACTCTCTCATAGGTTTTCAAGTGAATAATAGTGATCTAGGAGCATTTATAGGGTTAAATGAATGAAAAAACCATCTAACCTTCTCCATCACCCCTCTTAGTTGACCTAAGAAGTTTTATTTGTAGGTAATCATTCATAAAGAAGGAAACACCTGATATCCATGTTTATGCAAGTTGAAGGCCCTCCTTTTTCCCTCTAATTTCATGGTTTTTTTTTTTTGAAAAGGATCTCATTCTCTATGAATCATTGTTAGTAAGACAAATACCTTCTAAGTACCTATCAAAACCTACAGGTTCATTATTTTCCTTGAACATGTTTTGAAACTTGATGAAGGTAGAGAAATGATTGAAAGACTCTATCATAGAGCTAAGGGACCTTCCAAACATCACAAATAGTACATATGGTCAAGGTGCAGGTTTAATCATGATTGGAATGATGTATGTTTTTTTAAGAGTCACAAGTCTTTAGAATCTTTATTGAAGAAAGTGAGATACTTTCCCCCAAGTAAGTTTAGAGATCAATGATGAATGGAGATTTCTAAAGGATCAATCACCTCATCCATATTATCTTCAAGTCAAAAAATCAAATATATGGAACACCATGCATATGTATGGTTGAAGTATTGACTCATGGTTAACCCTTAATAACCCTAAACTTAGTGAAATATGGTGTAAGGAGTGATCTTAATACATGCCCAAAACATTTGCATTCATCCTTAGGTTTGATCCAACCTCTAAATCCCTAATTGATCATGACAATTTGGGAAAGATTTCTAGGCTAAAAATAAACAGTTATAGGCTTACTGAGAACAATGGGATAAGAATGTAATGTGTATAATCAAAATTGGAGTTTAAGTGGATAAACATAACACAAGGAGTCATGAGGATCATGAAAAGTATTGGATATTGAAATAACAGGGGTTAATGATGATCAGACCACTCAAGGTGATAGGAATTCAAGACTTCTCAATTTCCATCCACATGCCAGTCATGAAGTTATCTTGAGTAAGCATAGGTGACTAATTGGAAAATGGTTTAGATAGAAGAATTAGAGGTCTATGCAAGTAAAATTACCATATGCATTATGTTTCCATTACTCAGTGAGACATCAAGGTGCTAGTAAAAGGAGAAGGTACACACTTATAACTTAGGTAAATATCTATTTTTATCTAATTAACAAATTTATTATTTTATGTAGCAAGCCCCAATCACTAGGTGCATAACCTTTGTGATATTTGTGGCACCCTTGCACCAACCACAAACAACACTTGTAAGTTGAACATAGTTTACTCTATTTGTTGGGCCTCAACAGGTCATCCTAAATGTTTCTCAACTTACTGTGGATTAAATAAATGAAGTTTTCACTATAGGATAATAAACAATTGTGACAAGAGAATGATGAACTAAAATAACCATAGGTACAAACATTCTCTTGTCACAATTGTCAAAGGTTATTAGAAATTTGATTTTAACTGACTTATAGGTTTTTTTAGGTAACAGATATTTGTTAATATGATAAAAACAAGGTTATAAGTACAAACATTGACAATGTTTCCTCATACAATCTTGAGGGATATCATACAAGGCATAAATACCTTAATATATAACATAAATGGAGAGAGAAAAGGAGAAATTTGGCATGAAAAAGTGGAGAAGGGATCATGAATGACTAAGGTCCACTCCAAATAGAAGTTACATTAGTTATGAAGTCCCTTTTAATCCTTCTCCATGCATTGACACTCCTTAATTATCCCCTTAGGTGTTGAGGATGAAGTGGAGGGCATTGAGTCAGAACTTTCCAAGGTAAGGACATGAAAAAAATTCAACGATTCCTCTATATGGTAGTTATAATATGAATGGGGTGAAATTCAATCACCACAACATGCAATAGTCCATCTTCCCCTTAAGCATTTTTAACAAGGTCAAAAAATTGCCCCCTTTGTCCATTATAGTCATGAAATGTGCATTGATTACCCCTTAAGGGTCAACTATCAAGAATAAAATTCCTATCTTAACTCATCTCATTATCCTTTTAATTCCATTTCCATTCTTTAGGTGATCAAATAGGTCTACTAGGCCAATTAGGCCTAGTAGCCTAACTATTTGCACTAGGTAGCCATGAAAGACTAGTGGAAACCTTAGAACCCTATGAAAACATCATAAAAATACCTAAATAAACATCATACATCACACCATAATCCATTTTTGGAAATAAATATATGCAATCTAGTCACTTCAGTTGACTAGCTCATCGTAATTGTTATTTATGTAGATTGGTAGTTTTGAAATGAGTTACAGAGGTGTTTGTAGATGAAATTTTGGGCACGTTATAACTTTATGGGATGTAAAAAGTCCCAAACCATCCCCTTCAATGATTTTTAACTCTTCATTGTGTATAAAAATCTACATTCTACTTAAAACCTTACAAAAGTACATATTTTTAACACTTCTATATAGTGTTTGTACAACTCACTACCATGTCTAGAATCTCCCTTGAGTGTGATACCCGATCCATGTGATAGATAGGCCAAACCAATAATTTTGGATGAAAATATTTAGTGATCTCTACCATCAGGTTTATACTAGGGTTTTCGGTGGGTTTTGAGTGCTTAGGGGTCTTAGTGATAGTCCATACTGTATAGATGTCCAAGGCACAAACAAATTCCATGAATCTATAGGGGACTAACCTCCTTCTCTTCCATGAATGGCCTAGGTTCCCATGCCAAGGGTGTATGGAGATAAGAACATTTAAAGGTGGCATTAGGTGGTCTATAGGCCAATTTTGATTGATTATTTCTCAAGGTTTATTCATATAGGTTAGCCCCCCAATGTCAACCAATATTTCATGGATTTTTTATTCATATGGAGACTTAAACTTATGTTAAGATATTTGGTCCTGAGCACCTATGTGGTGGAGTGGGTGATCACTTGAATTTGGCACTTGAGTTGACTATGCGTAGGGTGAGGATCTTGAGTAGGGTTTTGAAGACACTTTGGCCTTTTCCTCACTTATTTCCACTCAAAACCTCTTTATTAGGATATTGAACACCATTTCACACTCTCATTAGTCATCAAACTTGTCAGAAGGATTTAAGGCTCTTCAAGATAGCAATAGGATTTATGAACTAGTCTAAAGTCTATCTACATTGGCCTATTCTCAAGGGCATTTGATAAGAACCTTGGATGATATCCATTTGGAGGAGGTAGGATCTAGGACCATTCATAGGGTTAGATGAATCAAAAAACCATCCAACCTTATCCATCACCCTTCTTGGATAACCTAAGAAGTTATATTTGTGGATGATCATTCATAAATAAATAAACACCCTAAGATCCATGTTTGTGGGAGTTGAAGGCCCTCATTTTTCCCTCTAAGTTCATGGTATTTATTTTATAAAAAGGATCTCATGTTCTATGAATCATTGTTAGCAAGAAAAGTACCTTTTAGGCATCTATCAACACCTATAAGTACATTATCTTCCTTGAACACATTTTCAAACTTGATGAAGATAGATAAATGATTGAAATACTTTTTCATAGAGACAAGGGACCTTATAAACATCACAACTAGTACATATGGTCAAGGTGTAGGTCTAATCATTACAAGAATGGTGCATGCTTTGTTAAGTGTCATAAGTCTAGGGAATAATTCCTATAAAGTCTCAAATAATTTCACCCAAAATTATAGAGAAAGCATCAATGAGGAATGGATTTTTATAAAGGATCAATCACCTCATCTATATTGTCTTCAAGTCAAAAACTCAAATATATGAGACACTATGCATATGTATAGTGGAAGTCTTGACTCATGGTTAGCCCTTAATAACCCTAAAATTGATGAATTATAGTGTAATTAGTGATATTAATACATGCCCAAAGTATTTTAATTCATTCTTGGGTATGATACAACCTCAAAAGCCCTACCCTATCATGATAAGTTGGGAAAGAGTTTTAGGCTAGAAATAAACACCTACATTTTTATTGAGAATAATGGGATAAGAATGCAATGTGTATATTAAAAATTGTAGTTTAAGTGGATATACGTAGCATATAGGAGTCTTGAGGATAATTAAAAGTATTAGAAATTGAAGGATCAAGGGTCAATGGAGATCAGACCACTCAAGGTTATAAGTCATCAAGACACCTCAATTACCATCCATAGTTAGCAATGAAGCTATATTGAGTAAAGATAGGTGACTAATTGAAAGATGGTTTAGATATAATAATCATATGTCTATATAATCAAAATTAACCTATGCATTATCTTTATATTACTCAATGAGACATGAAGATGCGAACAGAAGGAGAAAGCATATACTTACAACCTAGGTAGACCCTAAGCTAGCACCTGCAATTTTGTCATGTAAAGATGGATAAAAGAGGTATATGTGAAGTGAATAAGGGTATAAAAGGTTTGAAGACACTTTTAAGATCCTAGATATCATTTTTAAATATTTATAAAACATTAAGTTCCAATAAAAGGATGATATTCATACTTATTGCATATAGACCTATTAGGCTCCTATAGGCAGGGCCTTGGAGAAGAATGAAGAATGTGCTTTGAATTATGTATGGAATAGAGGTAAAAAAATTTAAAAGATAAATTATAACTTGAATATAAAAATTTATCAGTGTATCCATTAAATGGTTATGGTCCTCTAAAGGAAGGAGAAGCCCTGGCCTGCTAATTAAGGCTAGTAGGCCTAAATGGGCATACACATGCTTGAACTTCAAATATGAAGATCTTGCATTATTTTTGAGTTGATTTTTTAGTGTGAAGGATATTGGAGAGTTGGGATATCTTAGGCAGATATTTAAATGAAAAATATAACCTAACATGGAGAGTGAAAGGGATCAAACAAGAATTAGGGTTATTTTGCATGCAGCTCCAAAAATCCTTAACAAGACCTAAAGGTAGGTTGGCACAAGAGAAACATGATAAACACATATTAGGGAATATTAATATAAGTTATGTATTTTTATAATATTTATGTAGATATTTTTGGTCAACAAATGCATTTTGAAGGATTTGTGGCCTAAAACTTCTCTCTCAACCTAGTCTACTAGGTTTGCTAACTTGAGAAGTTACACTCTCATGCTCAAAACATCATGAAGGTTTTGTATGGGGTCCCAAGGAATTTATAAAAGGAGGAAGGTTTTTTTAAATATATACTCATAGAATTAGTCCACCCACAAAACCTCCCAACTCTATGAACCATCACTAAGACTAAAGGTCTCATTAAACCCTATTTTTACCTTGCGAAAGAGTTCAAAGGTCATCAACTTTTGCTCATATATTTCCTAATGTTTTCATGGTGTAAAAATGAGTTTGAATGAGTTGGAAGCATTTATTCACTCACATATTGTGGTATTAGGAAGGAGGGATAATATCTAATATCTATGAATAATCTTTAAGAGACAAATACACCTAAAATCCTTCCTAAACCCTAGTAGTGACCCGATGGAGGAAATGTGATTATTAATGCCTTAAAATTCAAATTTATGGCCTTTTAATAACTTTGGTTATATTAATAGGTCTCATGGGAATATATAAATGGTTTTTTTTGGAATGTGTAGGGAAAATATGTAGGAAAAAAAGTTTATAGTGTCTAATTTTGGGTTTGTTTTCATAGTTCCTAAGGATGTTAAAGGTCTAGAGTGAATAGAAAGGCCTCTTGGGATTGTGAAAATATGGAATGATCTTCAAAAAAATATTATTAAACCCCCCAAAATGATACAAATAAGCCTAATGGGTAGACTTGAAGTCAATTGAAGAGAGAACACTCATTTTCATGAAGAAGAGAGTATTTCAAGCTTATTTGCACAGTGATAAGACTCTCAAAGGTAGAAAAATCATTGTACCAACCTATCCAAGACATTATTAGACTATCACCCACTTTAAAGTCTATAATATTAGCCTAGCACCCATCAAGGAATATGAATGCATTGAATGGGCTATGAATGACATGAATGGTGGTAGCTAGGTGAGTAGTGGATAGGTTTAAACATTTAACTTCCCTCTTATAATAAGGACATGACCTCTTATTTCATGTCAAATTTTAATGGATTAGTTTCAAGGATCATGGTGCATTAATTGAGTTAACTTGACCAAAAATAGGCCATTCACCACACTTCTATGACCAAAAGGGCTCATTGAAGGCCACTATACAACCAAGGCACTATATGGGAGGAGTTATGGGATTGTTTCTACCCCTCATTTATGTTTGTAATTGATTATTGGATGGATGATGATCATCATGGCTTCTAAAATACACTTATACACCACATTATCCTTCTCTCTCCTTCTCATGTTCTATAAATTGGGCTTATAAAGCCATTATATACATCCCTCTACTAGGTATGATAATTTTTTTTCCATTTGTATCTTAAAACCTTGAGATAATATAAATACTAATTCATCCTCATTTGTACTAGTCTCTAGTATGTTTTATTCTTGTTGATTTGCATAAGTGGTTGATACTTTTCCCCCTTTGCAGGTCCTTACCTCTCACATAGATGCTAGTGAATTATTCTTATGTAGGTTACATGGTGTGTGAAGGTGCCAATTATTGTGTTTACAGTGAAGATTAATTGATAGTGTCTTGAATCAGACCTCTCACTCATCATCCTTAAGTCATAGTCATTATCATAACCTCCAATTGAAAAACTAATGTATAGGAGTCCTTTGGAGAGAGTGTGTTAGTAACTAGTCTTTGTCTTGTTCATAAAGTGTTATTGAAGGGTCAAGTAGAGGAGACACAACATATTGTTGCATCACCTCCCATATTTTAGGTTTGATTTCAAGATTTTCCCCTATCCATTTTCATTTATGAAACAAGTAGTCTTAGTATTTGAGCTTAGATGATGGATTGGGGGAGCTAGCCCCAAAACTAGAGACTCACCTCACCCATTAGGCCACCCACACTTAGAGGTGATTCCATTCTATCAAATGGATGAGTTAGGTCTAAAAATATTTTGCCTCAAGGGTGCAATCTAGATTGATAATAATCTCTTAAATTAGTGTAGATTCTAATTCCTTTTGGATTCTTAGTGACTTGCACAATGTTTGAGATCTAATCTAAAAAGTTGATCGATATGATACATATCACTTCTAATATTTATTCCAACTCTTTATTAAATAACATAATAATATGAGGATACATTTTATGTAGCTTTTATTTAAAATATTTAGCATTAGGATACACAAAAAGGTGGTGTAAAACCAAGGTGGGGTCTAAACCTAGCATGTGTGAATAAGCCCATGAGAAAATGTCAACAAAATCCCTCAAAAGGACTATAAAAATTGCATGTTCCTCCTCAATGAGGGACGTACTTAATTTGATCCACTTAGGGTCCTATTGAGTCCCAATGTTGACTTCCATAGTATCTTCTATTAGGAAATTTGATCCATCTTCCAGATTAGTTGGCAGGGATGTAAATTGGCCTAAAATGGCAAAGTCCTCTAGTTAGACTGGTTCTTCAAGCTCTCCCATGTAAGATGAATATAAATCTCCTAATGGTGGAAAGGTCCATGTAACAAATATTATAGAACATTCTTAGATAATTTGATCAAAATCATGTTATTAGTATATATAGAAATTAGACCCACAATAAAGTTCATTGTTTATGGTTTCTCAAGCTTCATTCAAATAAGGGTGAACATCCTCATCTAGTGGCACCTGAAATAAGTTTTCACCAAGAGACTGGCCTTTTTATTTACTTTACCCTGGTTCAAAAGTGCCTCAAAGAGGTTTTCAATTTTTGAACTCAATGTTTTATTTTTTTATTTTTGGCTAAGGGTGTTCACCTACTCACTGAAATAGTATGTAGGATCTAGTTGGATAGAGAACCCTTATTTATGGTCTCCCAAAAAAACATTATCTTTTAGGCCTAGAAAATCACAAAAGTCCTCATTATTATCAAACTCATATAAAGGTACTATGGATTTTTTTTGGTCTCATTCTACTAGTTGAGGATGGTAAAGGGGAAGTAGGGAATGTCAGACTACTATCATAATTGTGAAAATGGTATATGGGTCAAATAATTTGGTACTAGCAAGGACTTCGTATATGATATGACCAAAATCTGCTTCACTTTCAACATCATCATCATTAGTCATTAGAAATGGATCATGAATAAGATACAAGGGGTTCCCTGGGCAATTTAAATCTAAGACCATAAGTTCCTTTGTACTTGGTCATAGAAATGGGCTCAAAATTACCCTATTGATTTGGCATAAGGTCTTTGCCTTCATATGCTTAGTTATCCATGATCCTATTAGGGATGGGATACTTTTTACTAGTAAAAATCATCCAATTTTTCATTATATAACCAGGAATCATCATCCTGTTCTTGGTTAGTGGCAAGTGTGAAAATAATAGACATTGGGCTATGAAGCTTTCCTTTTCCCTTTCATTGTCATTCCACGTAAGCTAGCTTAGCTTTAATCCTTCCATAGGTATTGGGATTCTATGTAAGCTTAGCTATGTAGAATGTGTCATGGGTAAAATACTCTCCTAGAACATTGTCTAAAATGGTAAAATGATTAGACATTTTAATAAGATGTGTATGTGAATATGAGGCAAGGTTGTTAGGATCTATATAGTTGGTCTCTAGAAATTCAACAAATATCTCTTTGTCTTTGTCCTTCTTTAGCATTGGGTTTAGACCAAAATGGTAATTATAACTTTCATATTTGGCCTCCAAATTCTTGTAATGTTCATATGGTTTTAAATACCCATGGATAGTGACCTCCATCGATGAGTGAAGAAACTTGATACACTAGTACAATGTTAAAGGGATTACACAAATTTCATATATCTATGGTCTACCCAAAATTAAATTGTATGAAAAATCTAGGTCTAGCACATGGCAAAGTATATCTAGTTCAAAGGCCCAATAATCACTAGAAAACTAATAGTTCCTTAATATTCCCACTCTTAATTATCATAACCCTTATAGTAATAGTCCAATTAAAGGTCAATGATTTTATATCATAAATGCTTGATTAACTTTAGAGACATAATATTTAGGCCTAATCCATTGTCTATATGAGGACACATTTGACTTTGTGTCATGTGATGACAACTTAAATATATAATGGGTTGCTATGGAGAGGGCCAAGGGATGAGATATCAGTTTGGTTGAAGCTTAACTATTGTCTTGGGGTTAGGTGTCCAACCAAATCTTGAATTTGTCTGGTGTGATGCCATTCAAAGTGCTTGATTAACTTTAGAGACATAATATTTAGGCCTAATCCATTGTCTATATGAGGACACATTTGACTTTGTGTCATGTGATGACAACTTAAATATATAATGGGTTGCTATGGAGAGGGCCAAGGGATGAGATATCAGTTTGGTTGAAGCTTAACTATTGTCTTGGGGTTAGGTGTCCAACCAAATCTTGAAATTTGTCTGGTGTGATGCCATTCAAAGTGCTTGATTAACTTTAGAGACATAATATTTAGGCCTAATCCATTGTCTATATGAGGACACATTTGACTTTGTGTCATGTGATGACAACTTAAATATATAATGGGTTGCTATGGAGAGGGCCAAGGGATGAGATATCAGTTTGGTTGAAGCTTAACTATTGTCTTGGGGTTAGGTGTCCAACCAAATCTTAAAATTTGTCTGGTGTGATGCCATTCAACACGTGGGATTAGCGTAAGAGTTCTGTAAGGATATTCTTGTGGATGGTAGATGTATAAAACAAATATCAAATGGATATTTGTGTGGGTGTCCATTTGTTCCATAATATCCTACATGTTTTCCTGAATAGTGGTAATTAGCTTGTTTCTATCCAACATAGTTGGTTGGATCAGTGCATTGGTAGGGGGTTGTGGGCTTGAGATGGTGATTTTAGACCACCAAGTTATGATTGTGTAATGTAGATTAGGCATAGGACCATCATAACTAGAAAAGGATGGGGATGGGATAGAAAGGATAATTCTTGATTTTTAGTGCATTTAGTTGTGGTCTCGGGGAAATAAAGTATTATCAACATAGAGTCCTAAAATGGAAATCCTTAGTTGTTGTTGCACTTGGCTGTAATCACATGTCAAGGAGGGGTTACCAAGATTAGTAGGTTGATTGGTATTGTAAGATAATGGTCCTGGTCCATTAGCATTCAATCTAATATTGACGGTGATTGTAGATAGATGACCTCCCATAATATGACTTAAAATTTTATTTTAGTCATGTGCAATTGTATGGTAATTTTATTAGTTTTTGGGGTAATTTTGGCCTTGGTTCTTTCCATTTAATGGTTGAAATTATAGTTTTTGTTGATGATAATATTGGTTATTGATGTTGATGTTATTATGGCTAAGATATTTATTGTTATTTTTGTTGATTGGTATTATTATGTTGTGGAAAATTATTTTAGTAAATGACTAGATTTTGGTTAGAAATAGATGCTTTATTATCCAACAAAATCTCTCTATTTTCTAGATATATTTTAAATGAGGTGCTTAAGATACACATAATGGCATATATAATGTCCATGCATATGATGGTATTCACAGAATTCATGCTCTTTGTACCAATGTGGATAAGGTATACCCTCAAGAAAGTGTTTAGGAATCGGCCAACTAATTGTAATTGTCATGGATAATTCATAAAACACTACTTCAATAGGTTCACCATGGTTGTTTAAGACTCTATGAGTGGGTATTATTATTGGAGGAGGGGTTTGTAAAGCTTGTGGTTGCAACATTTGAGGAGCTAGACTAGATTGAGGCATATGCTACACTTATTGGATAAGATTTGTGGAATAAGTTACATTTGTGTAATAAGTTACATTTTTGTAATAAGTTACATTTTTGTAATAAGTTACATTTATGACATAGGCTGAATAAATGGTGTTTTCACTATTTGAACATGGCATGACTCAGTTACTCCATTACCTAAAAAAATTATTATTGTGGTTGTATGGTTTGGGTTTTTCATAGTTATTAGCCTAAGAAGATGTAGATGTTTACACTTGGACTGGGCTAGGTTTCTGACTTGGGCCTACTTTTTGATTTGAAGAAGACAACTTGATAATCCATTTTTTAATAAGAGACTTTTTGATTTGTATTCCTTTCTCAATGATCTCCTTTAGTGTGTGAATTTACTAAATCTCTAAGTGATAAGATATTTCACTGTATATATTTTTAGTAAACATAGTGATTAATTATTTATCTGGTAGGTTATGAGTCAAGTAACTAGCAAATGCTCTCCATAATTATAAGTGGTTGAGGTCTTTCTTATTGATTAGTATTGTTATTTTGTGGAAAAATATTTTTGTAAATGCTTAGATTTTAGTTGGAAGTAGATGCTCTATTATATAAGTAAATCTCTCCATTTTTTAACATATTTTGAATGAGGTGCTTCAACTGTACACAATGAAATTTACAATGTCCATGAATATGATGGTATTCATAGAACTCATGATCTTTGTACCAATCTATATAAGGTGTACCCTTAGGAAAGTGTTTGGGAATTAGCCAACTAATCATATTGGCCATAACTAGTTTGCAAAACACCACTTTAATAGGCTCACCAAGTTATTGAAGACTCTAAAAATGGGTCTTCTTATTGGAGGAGGGGTTTAAAAAGGTTGTGGTTGTAGTATTTGAGGAGGTGGTCTAGGTTGAGGCATAGGATGTGCTTATTAAATAGGTTAAATTTATGAAATAAGCTACATTTATGGTATAGGCTGAGCAAATGGTATTTGCACTATTTAAACATGGTGAAACTTAGTTACTCCATTACCTACAATATTTTTATTGTAGTTGTATGGCGCGGGTTTTTCATAGTTATTAGCCTAAGCAAGTGCATATGTTTGCACTTAGACTGGGCTAGGGTTTTGACTTGGGCTTAAGTTTTGGTTTGAAGAAGACAACTTGATAATCCCTTTATTAATAAGGGCCTTTTCAATTTGTATGCCTTTCTCAATGATCTCCTTGAATGTGTGTGTGCACTAAAGCTCCAAGTGATAATATTTTTTAATGTGCAGATTATTGGTAAACACAATGACCAATTTTTTATCTGGTAGATTATGAGTGAAAAAAACTAGAAATCACTCTCCATCATTGTAAGTAACTCACAAATCCCTTACTAACATTTTGGTTGGCTTAACTCAAATCTACTACTAAAATATCATGCTTGAGATTTTAGGAGAAATGTTGGACAAACTTATTCAATAGACCATCAAATTTAGATACTAAGTTCTTTGGTAATTTATGAAGCCACTCCAAAGCCTATCCAACTAAAATTTAAGGAAAATAAAGTAGGTAGATATCTCTATAGGCCACTATCTATGAAGTGAAAAAAACAAATTTAGATGCACTCTAGGATCTCCTTTATCCTTATATATGTCAAATTTTGGTGGCTCATAACCTAGAAGGAATAGTATCTAGAGATAATCTAGGTTAAATAGGTATGAACACATATCATCCAATTTGAATTTTTTGGTCTTCTTTCTAGTTTGAATGGCTACAATTTCATCCTTCATCTGTTATAGTTCTTAGGCCAAGAAACTTGATGGGACATTTATTTTGGTTATGGATGGGTGGTCAAATATGGATTACCTTGACTGGGGTACAATATAGGTATGGAGTATTATGTAATGTTGGTTTGATAGACCAGTTGACTAGGAATATACATTCATGCGTTGGGATTAGGCTATTGATATTGTATGTGTTGTTGGTAACTATTATAGTTCAGATTCAGGATATGGCCTTGGGTCTGAGGGAATTGAGATTGTGATGAAATTATGTGGCTTTGTGGAAGGTATTATTCTTGTTGAATTTGATTAGGGACTTTATACTGGCTAGTCAAACCCGGATGAATAAAAAATACTTTTTATTGACCAAGGCCCTATCTTTGAATATGTGGTACATGCTAAGTAAAGGACAATTATTTCCTAATAGGTACTTATTAGATATTGGTACCTCTTTGTTGAATAAACACTTATTATTAATGAGATGATTTTTGGGTGTTTGACATTTATATTTGACCAATAGTAAAATGTTATTAATTAGACAACATCTATGATTGTTGAGGTACATTCATTACTAACTATTAAGGTGGAACATTTTTTTAACCCTATTAAGGTGGCATAATGTTTTGCCTCTGTG
The DNA here is from genome assembly GCA_037957365.1 of Torreya grandis. Taxonomy (NCBI): domain Eukaryota; kingdom Viridiplantae; phylum Streptophyta; class Pinopsida; order Cupressales; family Taxaceae; genus Torreya; species Torreya grandis. The sequence goes on along the minus strand of JARHVA010001834.1, from coordinate 2,067,896 downwards.
GGGGTGCTGAATTGGTCTGTGCATGTGGCCATAAAATATTAGCCATCACCTATTGAGTTTGGATAACATGCATCACTTATTAGGGTAAAACATTATCTAGTGCATGATTACTTATTCCCTATCATTGCATGCTTGAAGAAACAAATGGTTGAGGAGTGGGATTAACTACTATGGTTGGTAACTAAGCATTCCTACCCCCTGTTATTGTGAATCAATCATGGTATTTACTATAGACACTTGTTTTTGAATATTATTTAGTGGTTAATATAACTCACCTTGGCTTGAATTAGAAGACACTTGCATGTTATCCACTATATTTGGCACATGGTCCCGAGTAGAGGTAATAGTCACTTCCTCAATGAATAGGAAATTAAAATATCACATACCAAATTAATTTGGGAAAAAGTATACACACCTAGATTATCTTGACCCAATGAATCAACTGATACTCATGTTTAAGGATTTAATTATATAAGTGGAGCATTCGATATGGCCATAGTGCTGAAATTCTATGCTAGATTAAGATAAGTTTGATATGCTTGTTGTATTTGCACAAATTAGTCCTCCATGGGGCCCTTTACCTTTGCAAAAATATGTGTATTTTGGTGTGACATAGGCATGAGTTCTTGAGGGTAACTAATGTAGGCCTATTCAATAGTTTGGGTATAATGTACATTTCTAAACACTCTAACTAGACTAGATAGGTTTTCATGGGGAAAGTCTTCCAAAAACTTGGCCCCTACCTCTACGGATCTAACCAAAAATTCATCCTTTTATTGAGTAAGTGATGATCAAACAAATACAGGTCATATATTAATGGTATGGTAATGTAATAAGGCTATTATTGGACTTGTTCGATAATAGATGTCACACTAACAAGGTATTAAACTATTTGTTCTTGTTATTGACCTATATAAAGAGTTGTATTAAATAGGTAATGTGATAATGTATCTTGGCATTACTGCACATATTAATTAGTGTAAGGGGGATATGGATCCATCTCACTACATCATCACCATATGGGTCTTGAACAAAGGCATCATTTGTGACTATGTTTTCTTAATTTGGATTGTACATGGTCCCACTACATGTGTAATAAGGCATATCCAAATCCATAACTAATGTCTCATAAATAAAAAGGTCCAGAGTTCAATTTTTTTTTGAAACATGTTCTAAAATAATGGGTTGATGATTTAAATGTCTAAAAACTTGGTCAAAATGGAAAATTTAATCTATTGTTGAAAAGGTCTAGAATTGGCCTAGGAATGGAATTCTTCTTCAAAATCATTAATGGTAATCTTGATCTCAATTATCTTCAAGGTCAAATGTCTTGCACAAAAATGTTCAAATGAAATGTAAATTTTGAATCATAGTTTTGTCAAAGTGTATTGAAATAATATAATCTAGGTATAAAAATAAAAATGGTGCTAGGTCTTTGGAAACAAGGCACAAATATAGAATTTGAAACAAACTAGGTCTGAAAACTAAAATGTAATGAATTTAAATCTAAAACAAATTGAAACACTTGGTCTCAATCTAGGCACATGGATTTAAATACAAAATTGACCTTTTAATAAGACATTCACCCTAGTCACACACCTAAAACTAATTGGGAAATTCATTCTCAAGTAAGCAAAAATAAGAGCAATGAGTAAAGCATTCAATCCCAAGTGATAAGCAAGGATCCAATGTAAACTAACCATGATTAAGGTTGTACTTAAAAAGAGAGTTTTGAACTTAGTTTAAGGCAAAAAATAAACTTGAGGCACACAAAAAATAGACCACTTCTTAGATCTAGGTAAAAAGAGTCTTCTAAGCAAGGAAGGAATCTAGTCCAAGTTGTAGAATTCAAATGTGAGAGGTAAACACCTAAGCCAAAATTAAGCAAAACATATGTGTAGGCTGATCAATTTAAATCTAAACTTCACAAGACAAATTTTGAACTTGGTTTAAAAATACTTGGATTATTCAAGTGGATAACATCCTATACCCAAATGGATGACAAATGACACCAATTGTAGACCAAATTCATACATGGTTTTGAACTTAGTTTGAAACAAAGACATGGCATTTGAAATAACATGAGTAGTGTAATGTTATCTTACTCAAAAGGTATGACAATGGTTTTTATTTCAAAAATCCAAGGCAAATACTTGGGATGAAATGGGTAGCATAATGATTCCCCATTTAAACAAGTGACACACACAATTTTTTTGATAGAGTTTAAGGTAAAGTGTGGTATCAAATAGATAGAATAACACCTCTTAGGCTAAATTGGTGTACAAACATGTAATTGGTTTTATGATTCATTTTGACATAATAATATAAATAGTTTTAGTCTAAAAACACACGTGTAAATTAGATAAAAATATGAGTATAAAAAATGGCTCATCCTATTCCCTATAACTAACATGGGTATGCATAGATTTATCCAAGTTTTCATCGATATACCAATGCTCATGAATAATTAAGTTATAATCTAAAAAATTAAAGTATGGGTATAGGTAGAGTTTTTATGCCCCCTCTATATCTCAGGCATTAGTACATGGCACAAACTTAAAGTGAGGAACACTCAAAATTTGGTGTGAAATTCCACAAAAAGTCAGATTTGACTAAAATATATATGTTTCATGCATACTAGATGGTCCTGACTAACACAAGGGTGAAATCACATCAATTGAATCCAAACCACCTAGATTAATATGAAAGGATATATTCCTTTGATTAGTAACTCCAACCATGTATTACTTAGTGGATTCTAATATATGGCTATTGCATAGCCTAGGTTCCCATTGGGATGATCAAGCTTACTAGTTACCACTATTCCATCCAATGGTTTTCCCAATTTGTATAACTTGCCATGGAGTGGGGTTGGTACGATGTTGGGAGATGAAACCCCAGGTTAATGCACCCCTAAAGAACTCATGGGGAGGCAATGAAATCATACCCACAAGCTAAGTACATAAAAATAAATAAATGAAAACATGGAAAGACTTTAGAGGTCACTTTTGAATCATCCAAGTTGCTCAGAGTTTGGGGAGAGCATACATGACATTATTTTTGACACAACATTTTTACAAACAATGATAATAAACTAACAAATTTTATTCACCCGAGTTCCCTAAAGAGAATTGGGGGAGGGCATACATGTTAAATTTGGGTTTTTCTAAAATAAAATAAAATCTAATCTAAGTAATTTGAAACTAGTCTAAAAAACAAAAATGAATTGAAAAAGCTCTTAGGAGCTCTAACTAAAGATGTAACTCCTTTTTACTAACACCAAATTGAAATGTATTTGAAATTTTTGGCCCCTTGGCCATGTTTTCACTTGTAAAATCTTGGACAATGCAAAAATACAAACTGTTAAGTGAATTTTAAAATACCTTAACCAAATGTGAAGGAGTTTTAACCTTTGTTGTAAAATTTGACTTTATAAAATATAAAAATTGATTAAAAGGTACCAAAAATTATTTGTTCTTGGACTAATTCCCTGTAAACAAGTTAATGGATTAAATTGTGATTTAATCTAAGGTGAAAATTTTCAATTTAATTCAAGAAAACATAAAAATTAACTCTTTGGAATGATTCTACAGTTACACAATAAACTGTGAACTAGAAATAATCAAACATATAAAACTAAATAAGTAAAAACTTACACTGGATGATTTCACTATTTTAAAATTATTTTTTTAACTCTGTTCAATAATTTCAAAACTCAAGCAAACCATTTTTTAACTCAGGTCTACAATTTCATAATTTTATACTTTCACACCTCCGGTAAGCAATTTCGCAACTTCAGTAAATAGTTTTGCAACTCAAGGAATTTTTTCAACTTATGTCTATAATTTTGAAACTAAGGTCTTTAATTTTTCAACTATCTCAAACCTTCAATAAAAACACCAAAATAGACAAATAATTTCATGATTTGAGTGTATAATTTTGCTAGCAAGTGTCTCAAATTTACAAATAGTCAAAATAATCATGAAAACATAGAATGAATAATAATTTCATAATTAAAATGACAATTTCACAATTAAGTTGATGATTTCATTATTAAACTCTATGAATTCACATTTTTACATAAAACCAAAAAACACTTAAAATTATATAATGATTTCTCAATTTTGCTCGAAGAATTCCTTGTTTTTGGGTCTAGTTTCATAGTTTCACAGAGTCAAGTCCAAACTAGAGTGATTTCACAATTTTTTAAGGATAATTTCTCATATTCAGATTAATTATTTTGAAATTTATGTCACTAAATTCATAGTTCATTTGTCACAAATTTGAAAATCCATAGTCACAAGCCATAAAATGAAAAGTTAGCCAAAAAATAAGAAATTAAGTTCTAGAATGAAATCTTCTTGGCTCCAAAGAGCTCATAAGGTACTCTATTTATGCATGTGGAGTGCATGGTTCCACTAGGCATGTCATTATTTAATCAATATGAATCTAAGAAAGGAGATTAGTATCATGTTAGTATGATCAAAACCAAATAAAACGCACTAGTAAAACTAACACATCTAGACTAGACACTCAAAGAGCAAGAGAACAATACAAGTAATTATCAATAAAATATAAAACAACCAGTAGTTTACCTTCTTTGAGAGTAAGAGTTATATGTTGGCCATAGATGGATGTGCTTGGTTATGTGATCAAATAATATTTAGCAATGGTGCTCCTTACATCATCTCTCGTTGTCACCTTGACAATGTTGGGCTTGGATTTGGCTTTGGCTCAGCTCTCTCTCAATAAATGAGCATTATAACACTACAAAGAGAGTCTTTAAAGGTATTTTTGCATCATAACATTACACAAAAATATATTATTAAACAATGGGTGAAGCCTTATATTTATAGCCTTTCAAACTAACCCTAACCCTAATGTAGATAGGTTAGATTTAACCATGGCTGAGTTTAGACAAAGAGTTGAGGGGACAAGCAATTAATATTTGGGATAGAGATCCCATTTATTAAGCATGGCTCTCTATTTCTGATTTTAAGGCTTTTGGGGAGGTATTTTCAATTACTTAACTTTGAAGATGATGAAATCATCATGACCTCATTTTTATTGCAATTTACTTTTTACAAAATACATTTTTACTAATTTCACATGGAAATTTCACTTAAGCATTTAATTTTATTTGCTTAGTTAATTTATTCTTCTTAACATTTTTTCCCTTTAGGAATTATTCAAGTGACCCGCTTAATGATTCCAAATGCCAAACTATCAATTTTGATAGGTCACAAGTTGATTGGAGATGAATTTGGAGATGAGTCTGAGAGTTAAATTTGATGTGTAGACAAAATTGGGACATTTAATGATTCTTAGGCTTAATTTTCATTGTTTGGTAGAAATCAATATGAAGTCTAGTTAGAACATAATTATGATCAAAATAAGGTGTTTATAATGGTGATGTCATCATCCTAAAAGTCAATAATTACAAAATATTAACATAAATTACATAAAAATCATAAATATTGAGCCATGCCTCATAAATGGGATCTTTATCCCAAATCATAAATACTTGTTCCCTCCCAAACCTAACCAAGGTTAACCTAAACCTAAATGCACATAAGTTAAATTTGCATGGGAAGGATATAAATACAAGTGCCATGACCATCCCTAAGGGAGCTCTTTTGTCTAATGTTATTATACAAAATTTATAAGAAAATCTTCATATACTAAATACATACCAAAGCTAAAACTAAAGTGAATAAGGGTAGGTGCTATCGAAAAAGAAAGAGCATAGACGAAGACTCTATTGAACATAAGCCAAGCACAAGCCAATGTTGGAATAAAAATGACTAGGATAGAGATGAATCAGTATTAAAAAATTTTATTATTAATCTTACTTAAGCAATCATGAAACATTCAAACAAACATGTAGATCTTGCAAGCATAAACACTTATCACATAAGAACACAAGAAACATAAGCATGAAACATAAACATGAAACATAAGAACACATCACATATGTGGGAAACCCTTAATGGGAAGAAATCCCACTAATATATTCAAATGGACTACATTCTTACAAAACAAACATCAATTTTAGTGAAGCACCCACTTCACATGGAGCACCAACCCCAACCAGCTAAGAACCAACTCAACTAGGCTTTAACAAGCACAAAATTATAAGGAAGAACCAATCCCATAGATTAATCAAAACCTAAAACCATAGATCACCTTTAAAACACTTTTTTTTTCATACACTAGATCATGATCTCCTTCTTCATCTCTTATCTCTCTTTTATCCCTCTAAACTGCCTTCTAGTCTTCTTCGCTCAACTAGTCCTCTTCTTGACTTGATTAGGTCATATGAATTTTATTCTCATATAAAAAAAATATATATAAAATGTTAATCACTGATCTTATAAACTACTTTTATGGCATAAAATACCTTCTTCTACTTTGTAATATGTTATTCAATTCACTTTCTCTCTACCCTTACAAATAAACCTAAAATTGCCTTGTATTTAAACAAGTCTCTTATTCATATCCTTCTTGGTCAGACAAACACCCTTACCCTCTTATGTCATCAATGGAATTAATCTTATTAAGTCTCATATAAATGGATAAAATTTTATTTTAGTCCCTTTAGTTTTGACTTAGCTTAATTAGGTCATATCTCATCTTTATGTCTCATGGAGACCTAATCCCATTAGGTCTACTTAGGACACATTACACTTTGCCTTCCTTGGAACACATTAAAACACATAAAATAGAATAAAAAAATAATATTACACTAAAATATACCTTTTATAATATCATATAGGCTTCATAACACATTTTATCTCTAACCATCACTTGAAGCACACCATTTGTATTGTTCACAATTAGGCTTGTGCATACCTATAAAGTCTATCTTGAACTACTGAAGATAGAACACAATTTTTCCAAAAAAAAATGGGAAAAAATAATATTTACATAATATTAATGAAATTAAGGTAATTACCATGTGTGTTATACTTTACAACTTAGGGCAAATGGACTCAAACCCTTCTCTGTAAATAGCCCACTTAGAATTACCAACTAGCCTCAAAACACAGTCATGGAAACTTGAAATTTTGACACATAAAAGGACATAATAAAGAACATATAATTTATTAAAATATTATTAAAACATCCTTATAATAAAATTAAATAAAATATCATAATCTCTAATGGCAACTATTGGTCTTGTAGACCAATTTGTTGACCTTCTCTCTCTCAAACCCCACTCAGCCAGACAAGCCATTTTGTCTTCAATATTTCAAAATATTATACTAAATTCCAAGCTTATGAAATGCATGGATAAGAAATAATAGTCCCAAAAAACAACATCATGCTCATTAGATACATCATCTCAATTAATAGAGTCTCAAACTCATCACTGTAACTTGCTTACCTAGAATTGCCAGTTTGCCTTGAAGCACAGTCATCATGAAAATGACCTTCAACACATGTATGACCACTTTCAAAGACTTATAATTCATTTATATTATCATATTATATCATTAGACAATTATTATATAAAAATATAACATGGTCAAATTGAAATATTGATCTTTCAGACCAATCTCATGATCTTATATCTCATTGTCTCATCTAAACTAGACAGGTCAACTTATGAGTAACATTTTCATCATATCCACTGACCTCCAAAAAATATATCAAATATGAACATGTCTTAAAATTATTTAAAAAATTATACATGCACTTTGATTCATCCCTAATCCATGATAACACACCCTTAATTAATTTCTCACTTCTGCCTAGGTTTTTGACTGTTTGCACCATTATGCCTATTAGTGACTGGTTAACTTGTATGACCCATTTAAAACTTGTTGTGGTCTTAAATTTAACCCATGGGGAGATTTTTTCATGATATATCTAACTAATCCACAAAATGGGAACAACCTCTAGATGTGGGTGTCCTATGGTAAGGTTGAGCCTTTGGAAAAGATTGACTTCCTATTGGATCTATCACCTAAACTAATCTCTTGCTTAGAAAAAGGAGAGAAATAGACAATAATGTATGAAAAAATATAAAATGAGGCAATTTACCAAAGTTTTGAAAATTTATACTTGCACAAGACACACTATCAAACACTTTTAAGACTATTAAATAGCACTTCATTCACTCTTTGACTACTTTCACTAAGTATTTCACAAAAAGGCATGAACTAGCTATTGATCTAGCATGGGAGGGTAGTTATCAACTTCTAACAAGTCAAAAAACTATCTATTTCACTTAGAATGACCTATGAAATATAAAAGGCACTTCATGGAAGTGAGAAAACTCAGACAGAGGCAAAGGAAATCATACATTCACTTAACCACATCAATGAATTTATGAAACACACTTTAATTTAGCTTGAAAATGGAGGAATTCAGTCTTTTATTGCATCAAATAGGTGTTACAGTACAAAATTGGCATAGCTTAGGCATGCCAAAATCATAAGAGTTTATTTTCTCCAAGAACAATATTTGAGATTTGAGAGAGAGAGTCCCCCTAGAGAAGAAAATGGGATATATGTAGAAAAGGGGAAGCAAAAATCAATAAATGAGGCCCAACTACCTTTTGATCGATTAGCACTAATCCCAGGATGATGAGTCATGATCCATCAAACATAGGAAATTCTCTAAATACTTTGGAGATTCATTTAATGCTATGCTATCTTTCTTAACCTCTAAACTCATCATCATCTTAATGAGCTTCGGTGCACCATGCTTGATCTTGATATGATTTTTATGCTATCAAAAAATTACTTGAGCTCATTCGCTAGTGTCCCTTCTGACATTTCTTGCACAATCATAATTCTACCATTACTCCCAAATCCTAAACATAGGTTCATTATAGATGAAAACCAATTACCCTATTGGTTTTCATGTAGCCATAATCATAGTGAATATTTATATGCTAGGGTTTCTTGATCATGTAAAAGATGTAAAACCTACATCAAATATATTTTGAGAGGTTTCAAATAAGATTTAGTGGCATCTTACTATTATGCAATGTTGGCTCTAGTAACCTAGATCATATTTAATCTTGAATTTATTTATTTACCTACCTGGGGTGGCAAATTTTTTGATCTAATGTGTCTACTTTCATGGCCTTTCCTTGGGCTACTTATTCCATTTTAAAACCTGACTGTTTTCACTTCAAACACATTTCCTCATCCTATGTCTTTCATAGATTTGATTAAATTTTCTCCATTGATCTCCTCGAGAGTCTACTATATTTGACCTTTATCATCGATCATTGATCCATGATCACTCTCTAGATTTTTCCACTTGGTAGCCCCATGTTTATCCTCAAGATCATACTTTTAGTTTCATCTAATTAATGTACTTGCACCATGTGGAAACCTCATATGCAATCTATCTCATTGACTTCTTGACCTCATGTGTACCATCTATCTACTTTTCATGGTTAAATACATGACATTTATCTTCCTTTTACTTGATCAAATGCATACCATTGATTTGGTAAATCACAAAGATCACGACACTTGTCATTGATGCATTCAATCTATAGATCCACTAACCTTTTGACCTTGAGCTCATTGTTTATCTCTACCTATATGATTAAACATGCTCTATTTATCTATCTGGACCCACTGACCTTGATGATCACCCATGTGCAGTTGATCTTTGATCCCAATCTCTGAGATCATGCCACTTGTTAACCCTATATTCAACTTGAATCATGTTAAGTATTTTTTTAATCTAAATGACTATTTTTTGTGGCTTTAGTTTGACATTTTTGGGTATGTCTCACACTATTATATTAATTTTTGATTTTTGGATCTTGAGATAGAAGACTCATCAAAATACCAAATTTGCATGTGATGACCTTGGCATGAAGTATATCATGTTCATATTATTCTCTAGATTTGGTGGAATTATCTAATGTACTTATGAAATTCACAACCAACCTACTCTATTCATTCCTTCATGACATTCCATGATGGTCTGGCTCCTTCTACTATTGGATCATTCTTCAACTAGGACTCTGCTCAGCTTTTCCCTCTAGATCTAGGCAAAGTTTTATATGTAGGCTAAATTTGGCCAACATCTTTAGTGAATTGACTAGGAAGCATGTTTGATATTTTTAAGAACTTAGACCATTTACATGACTCATAAATAATGACAAACTTGGTCCATGACTGCAAGAAACCTTTTGACTATACGAAGATAACTCCTTCCTCCAAAATAAGGAAGAAAACACACAAAATAAGGAAACTATTATAAAATAAAGCAAATGTAAAAATAAATAACTTATTTGGTATAAAACACAAGCAAAATAATGTGCTAAAATATCAATTAGAGAAAAATAAACTAACTATGCACAAGGAGCTTAGCTCTTTAAGAGTAGTGTTTCAGATGTATCCTATTAACTAGGATAGGAAGCTCCTCACCATCCATATTTAAAACATGGAAGGCATTATGGGATTTAAAATTAGAGATATGTATGGACCACTCCAAATATATTCAAACTTTTTACGCCTTCATGGTTTATCTCTATCCTCATCCAAATTGAGGACTAGATCTCGTTCTTTGAAACTTTGTGAAGAAGTTATATTATCAACGACTCTCTTAACTTATGCTTAGTGAGTTTTCATGGATAGCATGGAATTATTTTGAATTTATTATATCTCTATAAGCTCAACATAACTTATTTCCATTGGTTCATTCTCCAACAACTCTAGTTGATGTATTATTTCTAAAGCAAGAAACTCAAGAGAAATAGGTAACCTTGCTTGCTTACCATATACTAGCTTGTATGAAGAGTTGGTTATTGATATTTTATAGGTGATATTATCAGCCCATAGATATGATTTCAACTTAGGATACCATGACCTCTAATTATCTTCGATATTCCTTATGATCTTCAACAGATTCTTATGTGTGGACTCCGCAAGACCATTTCCTTGTGGATAGTAATTTTATGAAGTGTTGAGATAGACACCATATTGAACAACCCATTGGCTGATACTAGTCCCCACAAAGGCCATATCATTGTTATAAATAATGGTTTAAGTAACTCCTAATATAGTAATCAAACCTTCATAAAAATCTAGAACATTGAATTCGTTTACTTCTTTCAATGCTACTGCTTCTGTCGACCTAGTGAAATAATTTGTAGCAGTTAGTATCTATTTATGTCCTACACTTGAAGTGGGGTTAATGAGACCAATAAATTCCAATCCCCATTAGACAAAAGTCTGTTCCACTATAATTGGTTGGAGAGGTAAGGCTATAAGCTTCACCTTTTCTACAAACATAACACACTACTTGCACTTTCTAACCCATGCATGACAATCACAAAATAGTCTAGGCCAATAATAGCCACCTATAATAATATTAAGGGTTATAGTCCTTGTAAAATAGTTCCCTCCACCATGTCTATCATGGAGTTTCTCCATCAATCTTTGTGTTTGTCTTGGCTCTATACATCTTAACAACATGTCATTGATATCTTTCTTAAACAAAACACCATCACCAAGAATAAATGTAATTGATTTCAACCTAAAATATCCTATTTTTGAAGCACTGAGATGAGAGGAATAAATACTATCTTGGACATATCTTACTAAGTCATGACACCAACTGGAAAGTGAGGTATGATCAACTACAACTTCTTTATCATTTGATATTAGAACCACCTCATTAGCCTCTTACAAATCTTGGATAGATGCTCAAAAAGTCCTTTGCCTCTAATCAAATTTATGACCTTGATTTCCACATCATACACCATTACCTTAGTGATCTAACTAACTCTTTTCTCCTTTATGTCTTTATTCAAGAGAAACTCTTTGATACTTTGATTTTCAACCATTAGGTGTATCTTATTTTTAGACATAGGCTAACATAGGTGTACAATATGAAATCTTTAGTAAAATCTAGTTTTATGAGCATAGGAGCACTAATTATGGTTTTCTTGATCTCTTCAAAACTCTTTACTCCTTCCTTGGATCAGATGAAACTATAATTCTTCTTTAACATGGATGTTAGTGGCTTAGCTAAAGTGGAAAAATCTAAAATATATCTCTTATAAAATTGATTCTATGAAGCTTTGCAAATATTTCTTGTCTTGAGCAAGGAAAGTGCAAGAATTTAATCTACCCTTTCAGGAACTATACTCATCATGTTTTAAAATCACATGCCCAAGAAGCTTACCTTCATGAACTAAGAAGACACATTTTTTAGGATTTAGAGACACCCCAAATTGCATACACCTTTTAAACACTTGCTTGAGGTGAACCAAGTGCTCACTTTCAATCTTTGAGAATATTGTTATGTCATCCAAATAAACAAGTATAAATTTTTTTAGAAGGCCTTGGAATGCCATATCTATGGCTCTCTGAAAGGTTTCCCTAGCATTGGATAATCCAAAGGGCATATTTCTATATACAAATGTCCCCCACTTGGTAGTGAAGGCTATCTTGAATCGGTCTTCTTCTTTGACCCAAATATGATTGTAGACACCATATCCATCCAACAAAGAAAACCTCTTTGAACTTGTAACTAACTATAAAATCTGTTCCATAGATGGGAATGGATAATGATCTTTAAGAGAATCCTTGTTCAAGTCTTGGAAATCAACACATAGTCTAATTTCACCATTCTTATTATGAGTTGGGATAATGTTTACCACCCAAGTTTAATGCTTGATTGGAAATATAATAGCTGATTCTATGAGCTTATGAATCTCAGATCTCATCAAAGGCTTAATTTTTGGGTTGATAGGCCTTTGTCTTTATCTTACTAGTTTAGTTTTAGCCTCTAACTCAATGGTGTGTTGAGCTATACTTGGATCAAATCCTTTGAGATCAATATATTACCATGAAAACACATCAACAAATCTTGCACATAGCTCAATGAAAGCTTCTCTTTATGAAGGAGTGCATACCTTACCCAACTTTAAGGGCTTACCAGCTGTAATCTCCATATTGGCATAATGTTCTTCCTTGGTGGACAAAGATAACTTCTCCTTTATCATCTCTTCATCACCACCGAATATGTTCTTAAGTGTGACTAATCCCTTAAGCAATTTATTCACTTTTAGTTGCATAATTTGATCACCATACTACTACAAGAACTTTGGCTGATTATTTGAGGAAAACTTAGTCTCTTCTTGCAAAAACCTAATAATTTGATTGTCATATTCAAAAACTTTCCAATTCTCATGCTTATCCAGGATAGAAGGTCTTATAACCACCTTAATGTGTGATTAAATCTTTTCACTTTTTATATCAGATGGGATACTAAATTGTGTCCCAATGGCAGCCAATCTATCTGCATGTTTGTTCTCATCTCTTAGTATTTATTGAATGTTGAAAGCCTAAAAATCCTCAAGTAAGTCCCATAAACTATGATTATAAGATATAAGTAATATATTTTTGCATACATTAATACTTCTTACTTGGTGAACTACAAGTTCACTATCACCAAAAACTTACAAGGTGTTGACTTTCATCTTCCTAGCCCACTTCAAACCATGCACTAGTGTCTCATACTCTGCAACATTGTTTGAAAAACCAAACTAAAATTTAATAGAAGAGAAATACCTTTAGTTTTATAGAGATATTAACATCATTTCAGCCCCAGTACCATCTTTATTATTTGATCCATAAAAGTATAGTTGCCATAGACCATCACTAAACTCATCATCCTTCATCATGGCTGGAATTGTTGTATCATTATCATATAGGCAATAAACAACAAATCCATATTATTTAATTAGATTATAAGGATCATGTTCATGCAAATTAGAGGCCCAATAATCTGGGAACAATTTTAAAACTCCATCTAAAGGTGATTTGGTTTCCAATTCACTATTTCTTAACACCTCATCTGAGATGGCATAGTTAGTGTTTACAACACCTAGCATTTATGGATCCAATTTTTAATGTGATATGGATTCAAAATGTATTATTACCCTAGTATCATACCTAGTCTTAAACACCAATCAACTAATAAGTATCCTTTAATCATTGAGGTGAAGTCTCTTGATAGATACATGGCAAAGTAGGGAGGCAAATCCACTACAACTACATCCTACTAAATGGTAACATTGGGATAAACATATAGTTTCAACTTTAGATCCTTAATGTAGTATATTATATTTATTATTGATCCATCTAGTTTCAATACTCCTTTAGTATTTGGTTCATAAATAAGACCAAGTTTGTCTGTAATTTGCTTAGGCAAAACAATGCTACTGACTCCACTATCCGCCATACAATTATGAACTAAAGTGTCACCAACTATAAAATAAAGGTAGAAGGGGGTGTTTTGCTTTATTTTAACTTATTTTTTTCCACATTTACCATATTATATACCTATTTTACTTGTTGCTTAATTGGTTGGTCTAAATTAGTTATGACAACACCTTATTTCTCAATCGACTTTGGAGACACTTTGAGAGATGAAAGCTCTTGAATGAACATATATTTTTATCCTATAATATAAGGTAATCCCACATGATAATTATAACATTATACTTCTTAATTTGATCCACTACACTGAATTGGGACCCACTAACCTTCGGCTGCACATTCTGAACCATTGGTTGCTCATAGACAAGAGGTACTTGGGGAACCTTTCCAACCTCTATATTCTAATCCTTATATATTATAGGGGAAATAATTTGATATTTTATTTTATTGAGAAAAAAATTATGAATACTTAAAGCATTACTCACATCTTAATCTCCATCAATGGATCTTCTTTTAGCTCTAGTTAGGGCTACAAATTGACCAATTATATTTCTAGTCTCTCTAGTTTGATTGAATGCAACATGATCATCCATTTGCCAATTCACATTAATGGCATCAAGATTCCCTTGAACTTATCAAGGTTATCTTTGTGGTATCAAATCTATTTCTTGGTACTAACCTCCTTGAAAGGTAAACTCTTCTTGTGTCATTTGGGGCATAATAATGTTTTATGACACTAGGGCTTGACTCTAAGCATCATTGAGATTAGATAGCTCCCAACATGAATGTTTAATTAATTTGTTTTAGGGAGGTGTGGGAATGATAGATATTGAAATTGAAGGTACATTAGGATCAAGAGTTGCATATGGTTTAACTTGAGTTATGACTCTTTGTGATTAGTAGGGTGGTCTATTTTCTCTAAAACCTTGGTAAATATGTGTTTGATCTCTAATGGATTGATAGGTACCTTGATTTTATTATTGATAAGGCATATTAGCCTAATAAAACTACCTTTTGAGTTAAATTATTTTATTCCTAAAATATTTCAACAAACTTTTTAACCCTCCAAGATTACTAGTTTGACTAGAAGGGGCTACAATTTGATCTTTAGGGGATGGAATAGGAGCTAAAGATGGGATTTGAAGAACTGGTATAGACTTTAATTCTAGGAATATATGCATTATAGGTCTAGGAGAGAGTTTTCTATCTTGTATCAAGTTGTTCTCTACTCTTATTGTAACCTCATAAGCATCTGGTAAGGTAATGCCACCCATTGATTATATCATCACACTAATATCAGAGTTGAGAGCCTTTAGATAGTATAAGAAGGAATATTTTGGGGATGGTCTAATTAATTTAGGGATCCTAGTCCATGTCTTTTGGAATCTGAGGTTAAAATCAGTCATGAACTCATAAGGATCTCTCTTTATGGTAGTTTTTTGTTCAACTAAGGATAGGTTGTCAGATTTGTCTTCAAATTATCTAACTAGGTTTGTACCTAATTCATCCTAGGTGGAAATTGAATTCAATGGGATATTCTTAAACTACTATAGTGCTTTTCCCTTGAAGGAAATAATAATTAGTTTAATAGCTACATTATCTTAAACAACATTGTGAACTGAACAAAGGTTGGAAACATCTTGGATGTGTTCAATAGGAGTTGTTTGATCCTTTCTTGAGAAGAATGGGATACTCTTAAGAGTAGACATAGGGATTTCATCAAAATGAGCTAAATTCAATGGACTTCCCCTATTGAAAGGAATAAACACTTGGTTTTTAATGGCCATTTGGATAATGGGGATTACACTGCTTAGGATAATAGGAATATCAAGAGATGAATATTTCTTTTGAGGATATGGTATTGTCCTACTAAACCTTACACTTTTATATTAAGTAGAAGGCAACTCAATGAATTCAAGAGGAATAACTTTACTTGTTGACCTTGTAGTGGCCTTTGGCATGAGAGTATTGCTTGGATATTGCTATGACCTCTAAAATCTAAAGAATATTTAGCTTCTTATGATGGTGGATGTCTTCTTCTATTGAAAATACTTCTCCTCAACTCCAAACTTTAGCTATGTCAAGGAGAATGTGTCCCACTGGGTGTACCACAAATTGTTTTGGTCTTAATTTGCATCCATGGGGAGATTTCTTCAGGCTCTCTCCAACTAAGCCATAAAATGGGAACAACCTCAGGATGTGTGTGTCTTATGTTGAGGTTGAGCCTCCAAACAAGGTTAGATTCTTATTAGATCTATCACATAGACTAATCTCTTTCTTGGAAAAGGGAGAGAAATAGATAATAATGCATGAAAACATGTAAAAGGAGGTGATGCAAAAATGTTTTGAACACTTATACTTTCAAAAGACACACTATCAAATACTTTCAAGACTATTAAATATCACTTCATTCACTCTTTGACCAATTTCACATAAGTATTTCACAAAAAGGCATGAACTAGCTATCGATCTAGCATGGGAGGGGAGTTGTCCACTTCCAAACTAGTCAACAAACTATCTATTAAACTTAGAATGACCTGTGAAAGCTACAAGGCACTTCATGGATGTGAGAAAAATCAGACATGCAAATGAAAGCATACATTCACTTAACCACATTAATGAATTTATGAAACAAACTTCAATTTAGCTTGAAAATGGAGGAAGTCAGTCTTTTATTGCATCAAATAGGTGTTACAGTACAAATTTGGCATAGCTTGGTCATGCCAAAAGCATAAGAGTTTCTTTTTTCCAATAAAAATACTTGAGAGTCGAGAGAGTCCCTTTGGGAAAGAAAATGGGATATATATATATATATATATGTGTGTGTATGTATGCATGTATATATATATATATATATATATATATATATATATATGTATATGTATATGTATATACATGTATATGTATGTATATATGTATGTAAATATATATGTATATATATATATATATATATATGTATATATATGTATATATGTGTGTGTATATATATAAGGGGAAGTGAGAATCAATAAATGAAACCCAATCACCTTTTGATCGATTAGCATTAATCCCAGGATGCTGAGTCATGATCCATCAAACATAGGAAATATACATATATATACATATATATATACATATATATATATACATATATATATACATATATATATATATACATATACATATATATACATATGTATCTAGAGACTTTAGAACTTCATTAAATTCTCTACTATATTTCTCAACCTCTAAAATTGCCATCATCTTAATGGTCTTTGGGTCACCATGGTTTATCTTGATATGTTTTTTAATGATATCAGACAGTCACTTGTGCTTATTCACTAGTGTCCCCTCTGACATTTATTACACAGTCATAATTCTACCATTATTCCCAAATCTTGAATATAGGTTCATTGTATATGAAAACCAATCACCTTATTGGTTTTCATATAGCCATAATTATAGTGAATATATACATGTTAGTGTTTTCTGATCATGTACAAGATGTAAAACCTATGTTTGAGAGCTCTTGAGAGGTTTTAATAGAGCTTTAGTGGCATCCTACTATTTTGTAGGGCTACCTCTGATAACTCAGATCATATTTAATCTTTAATTTATTCATTTACTTAATTGGGGTGGAAAAATCTTTGATATAATGTGTCTACTTTCATGGCCTTTCCTTGGGCTTCTTATTCCATTTTAAAACTTGACCACTATCTCCTCAGACATGTGTCCTCATCATGTGCCTTCTAGAGATTTGATCAAATTTGTTCTATCATTTTCCTTGAAAGTCTACTATCTTTGACCTTCATCATCCATCATTGATCCATGATCACTCTTTAGATTTTTCCACTTGGTAGCCTCATATTTATCTTTAGGATCCTACTATCAATTTCATCTAGTTAACGTGCTTGTGCCACGTGGTGACCTCGTATGTAATCTAGCTCATAGACTTCTTGAACTCATGTGTACCATCAATCTACTTTACATGATCAAGTACATATTATTGATATTCCTTCTATTTGATCAAACATGTACCTTTGATATGGTAAATCACTAGGATCATGACACTTATCATTGAAACATTCACTCTTTATATCTACTAACCTTTTGACCTTGATCTCACTATTGATCTCTACTTGCATGATTAAATGTGCTCCATTGATCTATCTGGACCCACTAACCTTACTAATCACCCATGTGTTATTGATCTTCAATCATAATATCTGAGATCATGCCACTTATTGACCTTGTATTCAACTTAAAGCATGTTAAGGATTTGTTTAATCTAAATGGATATTTGTTTTGGCTTTAGTTTGACATTCCCAAGCACGTCTCACACTATTAGTTCATTTTTTAAGCCTTGGATCTTGATATAAAAGACTCATCAAAATACCAAATTTATAGGGGATGACCTTGGCATGAAGTATATCATGTTCATGAAATTATATAACTTTGGTGGAATTCTCAATTGTACTTATGAAATGTAAAACCAACCTACTATATTCATTCCTATATGATGTGCCATGATGGTTTGGCTCCTTTTAATGTTGGATCATTCTCAACCAAGACTCTGCTCAACTTTTTCCTCCATATCTAGGTAAATTTTTGTATGTAGGCCAAATTTTGACAATAACACCCTTGAGGGATATAGCCTACTAAGAAACCACCATGGAAATCAAATATAAGTCTCAAGCTTCAACCTTCATCTATTTAACAACTTTGACTACTATAACAAATCTTTGAGAAACAAGGCCTTTTATATAGGGTCTACTCACTCACCTAACAAACCAATTACATGTGGAGGTGCCTAGGAAAGTTTAATACAACTTCCAATAATTTAACTATCCATACCAGTCCATTTTGATCACTTTAAAACAACTTCTTTCATATTGGGTCACTATTAGGGTTATTTGAGGGTTTAAACCATCTTTCAGTCTTTAGCAGGAATTAAAGGTTTAATATAGACTCTAATCAAACCAAAATGAACAAACTTGACATCACTATGCGACCTGATGTAAGCAATTTCTTTTTCTGGTAATAAAGGGAGCAAGTTTGTTTGGTAAGTCTTCTTTGGCTGATAACAGAGGGTAAGCTCAAGAGACTTTATCCTGGGTTTAACAAATGAAAGATAAGTAAAGAATATAACAATTTAGACTTAACTAATTTAGCTTGTTTATACACACTAGAAGCCTTAAGAGCCGGAGGCTTAAACATACTGGTTTCTTTTTCAAGATCTGTTTCTGTGACTTCAATGTCGGGACAGTCTGACAGTTGATCTGGGATAAAAGGAGGTAACTCATACATTCCTTCAAGTTCAGACTCATTGACAAGTTCTACGGTAGATGTGGTAGGTACTTTTCCAAATTCCATTGTGGGGAGATTTGGGTTCTGGAATGCGAGAAATTTATGATAAGGGAAAAGGATATGCAGAGATAAAAGTGGCCTATGACAAAATGGGTGAACGGCCTGTGACTCGATGCAATGACTTCCCAAATAAATTTATAGAGCAGAGAACTCAAAAGATCTGATCCACGAAATAGGAAAATAATCACAACTTACAGTATACACTTGAACTATGACTCCAATCTTTATCTTAACTTTGGCTCTGATACCAATCTTTGTATATAGCTTTGTGTGATCGTCGCCAAGTAAGCTTCAAACATTCATGTCAATTGTCTAGTCTTGGCCGACTCAATGATGATATAATTTGTTTTGAGTTTTGTCCCAACCTTTCAGTTGCAGTCCGCGACAAAGGTTGCAAAGAAGTTAAGCATGGATCATTAGATTGTTGGGGTTTATTTTCTTCCCTGTATGGCCTAGAAATGTTTGGCGAATTCCAGTACGCATCAATTAACATTTTTGTGCTATATAGCATGACCAATACAAATCACCCCAAAATCTTAGAAAATCTGCCTTTTGCCAGAAGATTAAGTGGCACAGTTCAATTACAGAAAGGACATATAGAAACAGTAGAAGTTCCATCTGAATGGAAACTCGACTGGCTCAAGCATGTCTCTCCTAGAATGAAAAACCAAGCCACTGTCCACCATAGTGATGGCAGATCTGTAAATATATTGCCTAGATCCTTGTCCATGCATTCTTCCTGTCTTTCTCCATCTAGACCATCTACGTCCTCATCCCGTAGATCTGTAAAAACTGGTCATATACTCATAGAGGATGAAGAGGTAAATCTCGGAGCTGATTTACCACCTACACTAATGAGTCTTCCCAGAGAAGACAGTCTTGAATTTTTGACAGAAGATACAGTCACTCTCTACAGAGGTGGAAGATGGCCGCCACCTAAAGGAGTCCACAGACAAGCTGCTGGAGTTTTGCACTATTTTTCAGCCGCTTATGATAATCCTTCAAATGAGTTTAAACAGAGAAATTATATATCAAGGTTCAATGCTCATTTCTCTGAGAATTTTGATGACTTATGTAGAGATGTGTTGTCTATTAAAGACACTGTTACTAACATACAGAAAAAGGTAGAATCCATTGATTTAAAACTAGATAGCTTAGATGATAGTCTTAGTTGGCTATCAAAAGAAGACCAAAAGGCAGAGTCCTCCTCAAGACCTCTTTGTTCAGTATCTTTTGGCCCTTCTTTTAAAACTGTGAAAAAATCTCCCAGTCATTCCCTGATGCAACGTACTCATGTCCACCTGCAACCATGGTATCTCAATATTGATGATCTATTGAATCCTCTGAATGAAATTGCAAGTTGGTGTAATACCATGCGGGTTCTCACTGTCCAAGCCCATCTAGATCAAGTTGGAACCACTTGTTATGCAGTCAAATATTTTTGGGGAATCACTAACCTTTGGTGGGATTCTATCCCTGAGGCACAACAATATGCCCGTGTACATAACCAGACTGATTCTTTGAATGCTCTGTATAGATTACTAATTGATGAGTTTGCTCCTCCTGTCGGGAACCGACAGATTGAGTCCAAGAAGTGGTTGATGAAAATGGAATTATGTGATCTTAAGCAGTATGAGGCTTTTGCTAAACAATTTCGTAAGCTTGCCTATGAAAGTCAATGCTCTAGCTCTACAGAAATTAAACTCAAATTTCTGCATGCCATGCCTTATAATCTCATAGATCGAGTCTTGTCTTATATTGATCTCAAAGGCCTTGCCATTGAAGACCTTGCTCTTTCTGATGTGATTGACTTTACACAGCAGCAGATTATGACTTTAGTCTCCGAGACTAAGTCTATTCAAAAGCTTAGCAAGCATCAAGCCGCCTCCATTGCTCCTATCTTCCCTGAAACAGCCCCTTTTGGCTGTCGACCATATGTGCAACCACGTCGTCACCAGAAGCAGCGTCGCCGACATCTCACCTACAAGCGTCGCTCCTTCCCCAAGAAGCATTCCTATGCACCTCCTCATCGTTTCCTCAAGAAATGATCTACGGCACGTCCTCCGTCTCATAAGCCCATATGCTATATTTGTCGCAAGCCTGGTCATATTGCTCCTAACTGCTCCTGTAAAAATCCTGCAGTTAAAGCTATTTTCTCCTCCAACGCAGCAGCGTGGTGGGATGTTATTGATGCAGATGAAGATCTTTACCTCCAAGAAGATATTTTTGAACCAGTTCTAGAAGATCTTCCAGATGAAGCATCTGATGAAGAAGATGCAGCTGAGCTTGAATCTCTCGCCGATGACCTCGAACAACCAATGACAAACATGCAGCGAGGATCACGCCCATACAGGCCAAGAGGACATAATCCGTCCTATGAAGCATACGGACCCTGGTCAAGAGCCCATCATGAAATCTCAGAATGACCAGAAAAACCTAGAGGAAGAGGCCTATCAAGAGGAGAATCATCTAGAGGGAGACAGCCCTCTCAACCACGACAACCACCAACAATGCACAGACCACAGCATCCTCCTGTGCATTATCCAAGCCAATTCAAGCCAAGCGACTCCTGGATCAAGAATAAATTCACCAGCAGAGAGCCGCCGAAAGAAATCAGAGAACCAATTTGGGAACAGATCATGCCTGCAGAAGAACCAGTTATTGCAGCAGATCCCAGTTGGGATGATGGCTATGAAGAAGAGGATGAAGTCGGCAGTATTTTCTACTCCGACCAAGATTACTGTGTTGGTGAATGCAGTAACCAAGAAGAAGAAGCAGACCCAGAACTTGAAGAAAGAGTCTACTCAGTGCCAATCATTGTACAAGATCCAGGAAGACAAAAGCTGGTATGTACTAGCATTCCTTCACTGGAATTACCACAACCTGCCTATTTGAACCATTTGATTAATGGTCATTTTGCTCAATTTTTCACATTAGAAATTAATGGCAGATATGTGGATGCACAAGTAGACACAGGTGCTTCTTTATCCTTTGCAAAACCACAACTCATTAGTGATTGGGAGACACTAGATGAGAGACTTGCTTATAAGAGCATAGATATCCAGGGGAATAGTTTTACCTGCAATAAATATAAACATCAACAGCCCCTGCGTATCCAGAATAAAATCTTCCATTGTGATTTCTTTGCATTAGAGAAGATGCCAATAGATATCCTTCTAGGAGGATCTTTTATAGATAGATATACACCCTATGGTGCCACTGCTAAAGTGTATAATGTTCACCATAGAAAATGAAAGGCTCAGAATTCCTTGGCTCATTTACGCCACAGAACAATTTCCTAGTGCTATGGCTCAGAGCCCTGAACTAATCCCTGCTGGGATCCTAGAAATTGGTGAAAGGATCAAGTCCTCTATCTGTTCGGATAATCCTCAACAGTTTTGGTCCAAGACTATGCCTGAGATGGAAATCAAAATCATTGAAGGCAAACATATGAAAATTGGGAAAAGAATTCCCATTCCAGCACAGGATTACAGTGATATGGAAGCACAGATTAAAGATCTGGAAGCTAATGGGTTCATTGAAAAGTCTACCTCTCCTTACTGCTGTTATGCCTTTATGGTAAACAAGCATTCAGAACAGAAGAGGGGAAAAAAGAGAATGGTCATCAATTATCGACCATTAAATGCCATAACTGAACCATATCCATATCCCATTCCAGATAAAAGCTACCTATTAGAAAAGGTTGCAGCCTGTCGATACTTTTCACAGTTCGACTGTAAATCTGGCTTTTATCAGATAAGAGTCAAGCAAGAAGACAGAGCCAAGACAGCATTCAGTTGCCCCTTCGGCCACTACCAATGGACTGTCATGCCTTTCAGCCTCATGAATGCGCCAGCATATTACTAGGCGCATATGGATCAAATCTTCCAAGGCACTTCTCAGTTTCTTGTGTGTATATAGATGACATTTTAATCTTCAGTAATTCTTTGGATGAACATGCTGCTCATCTCTCCAAATTCTTTCAGCTGGCTTCAGATGCAGGAATTGTATTATCAGAAACAAAGATTCAGTTATGTACAACTGAATGTAACTTCCTCAGAATGGTAATCCGAGATTCCAAACTGCAGATCCAGCCACACATTAAGGAAAAGGTCATCGGTTTTCCTGAGCAATTAGATAAAACTAAATTGCAAGCATTTTTGGGACTGTTGAACTATTTGAATAGTTTTTATCCTAACTCTGGTGAAGACAGATTTTTACTACAAGAACTTCTCCAGAAGAAAAGAAAGTTTTTCGTTGGGAAAAAAGACATACTGAGGCAGTTCAGAAAATCAAAGCCAAAGTTGCTGCTCTGCCAGAACTACATATCCCAAAGTCCCAAGAAATGAAAGTATATACCGATGCCTCAGACCTCTCATGGGGAGGAGTACTTGTTTGCATTGTAAATAATGTTGAATTTGTGTGTGAGTTTGCTAGTGGAGTTTTTAGCTCTGATGTACTGAAATGGATCTCTTCTGATAAAGAGATCTATGCTGTTAAGAAATGCTTAGAGAAGTTTATGCTTAAACTTCTGCATTTGCCACATTTTATTGTTGTAACTGACTGCACCAGATTTCTTACCTTTAGAGAAAAGGATCATGGTAGAAAAGATGGTCGCGGAAAGTATGTAAGGTGGCAAGCATTTTTCAATCAGTTTAAATTTTTAGTAGAGCATATTATAGGCAAAAATAATGTAATAGCAGATTGGCTAAGTCGAACTCCTCCAGCTACTTTGATGCACCAGCCTGCACCAGGATTCAACCTAACCAGAATTCTTGAATCAGGCATTTGAGTCTTTGAATCCTCTGGTCCAAGAACAAATTTTTAGAGAAGGTATGCATCCTCGTTTCACGAGGATTTCTTATGCAGCAGCCCAAGATTTGCAGATGTCTGCAGCAGTGACGATTCAAGCAAACCGCAGACAAAATACTGGAGTCATCATCATAGAAGACTTAACAGTGAATACCTCTATAATCAATTCACTGATTTGTTGAAACGACCACTATGGACGTGGCAATTCGGATTAGATCGGCACATAATGAGCATCTGTACCGGTGGATAGCAAGACATGGCCCGCACCGCATTCACGAAGAACAAAATCATGACCAAGATACGGTGGTGCATACAATAATTCGCCGACAACTTGAGTGGGAATCTCATTTCCACTGTACCCCGCATCATTTGCCATGTGACACTGGCCGTTGCCGACATTGGTACCTACAAAGCACGTTTCAGATAAGGTGCCTTTTTCAGCCTATATCCGAAGATGACTTATTTAACGAAGTGGAAGACATGTTGGGCCCACAACCCATGGTCCCTTCATCACCATCACCAATGCATCAATCAAGTGGTGGGTCCAACAGCATCTCTCTGTAGCTATGCACTGTAACGCATGATGAGACAGACACCGCCTTGCCAGCGAGCAGGCAGGACCTCTCAAATTGCTATAAATAAGCCTCTCTGCCTTAGTAGTAGCATCGAAAAATTTTCATTGTGAAAATCTAGTAGCCTTGCACAAGAGTATGCTCTTCACTTGCCCTTTTTGAAGGATCCTGTGAATCAGAAATTGGAACAAGGAAATTGTAAGAAGTGTGTAATAGTTTTAGTAATAGTGAAGCCATAGCCATTCGGCCCCTGCCTCCTATCGCAGGTTTCTTCTAAAAGATCTTAAAGTTTCCGCCAAAGAGCCCGTCTACTGACGCGATAAAAAGATTGGTATCAGAGCCAAAGTTAAGATCAAAGATTGGAGTCATAGTTTCAAGTTTATACTGTAAGTTGTGATTATTTTCCTATTTCGTGGATCAAGATCTTTTGAGTTCTCTGCTCTGTAAATTTCTTTGGGAAGTTATTGCATCGAGTCCCAGGCCGTTCACCAAATTGTCATAGGCCGTTTTTATCTCTGCATATTCTTTTCCCTTACCAGAAATTTCTCGCACTCCAGAACCCAAATCTCTCCACAATGGAATTTGGAAAAGTACCTTCTACATCTACCGTAGAACTTGTCAATGAGTCTGAACTTGAAGGAATGTATGAGTTACCTCCTTTTATCCCAGATCAACTCTCAGACTATCCCGACATTGAAGTCACAGAAACAGATCTTGAAAAAGAAACCAGTATGTTCAAGCCTCCGACTCTTAAGGCTTCTAGTGTGTATAAACAAGCTGAATTAGTTAAGTCTAAGTTGTTGTATACATCTACTTATCTTTCATTTGTTAAACCCAGGATAAAGTCTATTGAGCTTACCCTCTGTTATCAGCCAAAGAAGACTTATCAAACAAACCTGCTCCCTTTATTACCAGAAAAAGAAATATCTTACATCAGGTCTCATAACGATGTCAAGTTTGTCCATTTTGGGTTGATTCGAGTCTATATTAAACCTTTAATTCCTGCTAATATTAAACCAGTATTGTATTTAGCCTTGTGTGATCATCGCCAAGTAAGCTTTAAACATTCATGTCAATTGTCTAGTCTTGGCCGACTCAATGATGATATCATTTGTTTTGAGTTTTGTCCCAACCTTTCAGTTGCAGTCCGCGACAAAGGTTGCAAAGAATTTAAGCATGGATCGTTAGATTGTTGGGGTTTATTTTCTTCCCTGTATGGCCTAGAAATGTTTGGCGAATTCCAGTACGCATCTATCAACATTTTTGTGCTGTATAGCATGACCAATACAAATCACCCCAAAATCTTAGAAAATCTGCCTTTTGCCAGAAGATTAAGTGGCACAGTTCAATTACAGAAAGGACATATAGAAACAGTAGAAGTTCCATCTGAATGGAAACTCGACTGGCTCAAGCATGTTTCTCCTAGAATGAAAAACCAAGCCACTGTCCACCATAGTGATGGCAGATCTGTAAATATATTGCCTAGATCCTTGTCCATGCATTCTTCCCGTCTTTCTCCATCCAGACCATCTACGTCCTCATCCCGTAGATCTGTAAAAATTGGTCATATACTCATAGAGGATGAAGAGGTAAATCTCATAGCTGATTTACCACATACACTAATGAGTCTTCCCAGAGAAGACAGTCTTGAATTTTTGACAGAAGATACAGTCACTCTCTATAGAGGTGGAAGATGGCCGCCACCTAAAGGAGTCCACAGACAAGCTGCTGGAGTTTTGCACTATTTTTCAGCCGCTTATGATAATCCTTCAAATGAGTTTAAACAGAGAAATTATGTATCAAGGTTCAATGCTCATTTCTCTGAGAATTTTGATGACTTATGTAGAGATGTGTTGTCTATTAAAGACACTGTTACTAACATTCAGAAAAAGGTAGAATCCATTGATTTAAAACTAGATAGCTTAGATGATAGTCTTAGTTGGCTATCAAAAGAAGACCAAAAGGCAGAGTCCTCCTCAAGACCTCTTTGTTCAGTATCTTTTGGCCCTTCTTTTAAAACTGTGAAAAAGTCTCCCAGTCATTCCCTGATGCAGCGTACTCATGTCCACCTGCAACCATGGTATCTCAATATTGATGATCTATTGAACCCTCTCAATGAAATTGCAAGCTGGTGTAACACCATGCGGGTTCTTACTGTTCAAACCCGTTTAGATCAAGTTGGCACCACATGTTATGCAGTCAAATATTTTTGGGGAATCACTAACCTTTGGTGGGATTCTATCCCTGAGGCATAGCAATATGCTCGTGTCCATAACCAGACTGATTCTTTGAATGCTTTGTATAGATTACTAATTGATGAGTTTGCTCCTCCTGTCGGGCACTGACAGATTGAGTCCAAGAAGTGGTTGATGAAAATGGAGTTATGTGATATTAAGCAGTATGAGGCTTTTGGTAAACAATTCCGTAAGCTTGCTTACGAAAGTCAATATTCCAATTCCACTGAAATTAAGCTTAAATTTCTACATGCCATGCCTTATAATCTCATCGATCGAGTACTGTCCTATATCGATCTCAAAGGCCTTGCCATTGAAGACCTTGCTCTTTCTGATGTGATTGACTTTACACAGCAGCAGATTATGACTCTAGTCTCCGAGACTAAGTCTATTCAAAAGCTAAGCAAGCATCAAGCAGCCTCCATTGCTCCTATCTTCCCTGAAATAGCCCCCTTTGGCTGTCGTCCATATGTACAACCACGTCGTCACCAGAAGCAGCTTCGCCAGAATCTTACCTACAAGCGTCGCTCCTTCCCCAAGAAGCATTCCTATGCACCTCCTCATCATTTCCTCAAGAAGCGATCTACTGCACGACCTCTGTCTCATAAGCCCAACCACAACCTGCCTATTTGAACCATTTAATTAATGGTCATTTTGCTCAGTTTTTCACATTAGAGATTAATGGCAGATATGTGGATGCACAAGTAGATACAGGTGCTTCTTTATCTTTTGCTAAACCACAACTCATTAGTGATTGGGAGACACTAGATGAGAGACTTGCTTATAAGAGCATAGATATCCAGGGGAATAGTTTTACCTGCAATAAGTATAAACATCAGCAGCCCCTGCGAATCCAAAATAAAATCTTCCATTGTGATTTCTTTGCATTAGAGAAGATGCCAATAGATATCCTTTTAGGAGGATCTTTTATGGATAGGTATACACCCTATGGTGCCACTGCAAAGAGTATAATGTTCACCATAGAAAATGAAAGGCTCAGAATTCCTCGGCTCATTTACGCCACAGAACAGTTCCCTAGTGTTATGGCTCAAAGTCCTGAATTAATCCCTGCTGAGATCCTAGAAATTGGTGAAAGGATCAAGTCCTCTATCTGTTCAAATAATCCGCAACAGTTTTGGTCCAAGACTATGCCTGAGATGGAAATCAAAATCATTGAAGGTAAACATATGAAGATTGGGAAAAGAATTCCCATTCCAGCACAGGATTACAGTGATATGGAAACACAGATTAAAGATCTGGAATCTAATGGGTTCATTGAAAAGTCTACCTCTCCTTACTGCTGTTATGCCTTTATGGTAAACAAGCATTCAGAACAAAAGAGGGGTAAAAAGAGAATGGTCATCAATTATCGACCATTAAATGCAATAACTAAACCATATCCATATCCTATCCCAGATAAAAGCTATCTGTTAGAAAAGGTTGCAGCTTGTCGATACTTTTCACAGTTTGACTATAAATCTGGCTTTTATCAGATAAGAGTTAAGCAAGAAGACAGAGCCAAGACAACATTTAGTTTCCCCTTCGGCCACTACCAATGGACTGTCATGCCTTTCGGCCTCATGAATGCACCAGCCTATTATCAGGCACATATGGATCAAATATTTCAAGGCACTTCTCAGTTTTTGTGTGTGTATATAGATGACATTTTAATATTCAGTAATTCTTTAGATGAACATGCTGCTCATCTCTCCAAATTCTTTCAGCTGGCTTCAGATGCAGGAATTATATTATCAGAGACAAAGATTCAGTTTTGCACAACTGAATGTAACTTCCTCGGAATGATAATCCGAGATTCTAAGCTGCAGATCCAGCCACACATCAAGGAAAAGGTCATCGGTTTTTTTGAGCAATTAGATAAAGCTAAATTACAAGCATTTTTGGGACTGTTAAATTATTTGAATAGTTTTTATCCTAATGCTGGTGAAGACAGATTCATTCTCCAAGAACTTCTCCAAAAGAAAAGAACATTCCGTTGGGAACAAAAACATACAGAGGCAATCCAGAAAATCAAGGCCAGAGTTGCTGCTCTGCCAGAACTACATATCCCAAAGTCTCAACAAATGAAAGTATACACCGATGCCTCAGACCTCTCATGGGGAGGAGTACTTGTTTGCATTGTAAATAATGTTGAATTTGTGTGTGAGTTTGCTAGTGGAGTTTTTAGCTCTGATGTACTGAAATGGATCTCGTCTGACAAAGAGATCTATGCTGTTAAGAAATGCTTAGAGAAGTTTATGCTCAAACTTCTGCATTTGCCACACTTTATTGTTGTAACTGACTGCACCAGATTTCTTACCTTTAGAGAAAAAGATCATGGTAGGAAAGATGGTCGTGGAAAGTATGTTAGGTGGCAAGCATTCTTCAATCAGTTTAAATTTTCAGTAGAGCATATTATAGGTAAAGATAATATAGTTGCAGATTGGCTTAGTAGGGATCCTCCAGCCACTCTAATGCATCAGCCTGCACCTGCACCTGGATTCAATTTAACCAGGATTTTGAATCAAGCCTTTGAATATTTAAGTGCTGTGGTTCAAGAACAAATTTTTAGAGAAGGCTTGCATCCCCGTTTCCTGAGGATTTCTCATGCAGCATCGCATGATCTACAAATGTCTGTAGCAGTGGTGATTCAAGCAGACCGCAGACAAAATACTGGAGTCATCATCATCGAGAGACTTAACAGTGAATATCTCTATAATCAATTCACTGATTTGTTGAAAAGACCACTATGGACGTGGCATATTAAAATCAGATCAGCACATAATGAGCATCTGTATCGGTGGATAGCAAGACATGGCCCGCACCGCATTCACGAAGAACACAATCATAGCCAAGAAACGGTGGTGCATACAATAATTCACTGACAACTTGAGTGGGAATCTCATTTCCAATGTACTCCGCATCATATGCCATGTGACACTGGTCGTTGCCGACATTGGTACCTACAAAGCACGTTACAGATAAGGTGCCTTTTTCAACCAATCTCTGAAGATGACTTATTTGACGAAGCGGAAGACATGTTGGGCCCACAACCCATGGTCCCTTCATCATCATCATCTGCTCATCAATCAAGTGGTGGGTCTAATAGCATCTCACTATAGCTATGCACTGTAAAGCATGATGGGATAGACACCGCCTTGCCAGCGAGTAGGCATGACATCTCAAATTGCTATAAATAAGCCTCTCCACCTTAGTAGTTTCATCAAAAAAATTTCATTGTGAAAATCTAGTAGCCTTGCACAAGAGTATGCTCTTCACTTGCCCTTTTCGAAGGATCCTGTGAATCAGAAATTGGAACAAGGATATTGTAAGAAGTGTGTAATAGTTTTCAGTAATAGTGAAGCCGTAGCCATTCGGCCCCTGCCTCCTGTCGCAGGTTTCTTCTAAAATATCTTAAAGTTTTTGCCAAGGAGCTTGTCTACTGACGCGATAAAAAGATTGGTATCAGAGCCAAAGTTAAGATAAAGATTGGAGTCATAGTTCAAGTGTATACTGTAAGTTGTGATTATTTTCCTATTTCGTGGATCAGATCTTTTGAGTTCTCTGCTCTGTAAATTTCTTTGGGAAGTCATTGCATCGAGTCACAGGCCGTTCACCCATTTTGTCATAGGCCGCTTTTATCTCTGCATATCCTTTTCCCTTATCAGAAATTTCTCGCATTCCAGAACCCAAATCTCCCCACAATGGAATTTGGAAAAGTACCTTCCACATCTACCGTAGAACTTGTCAATGAGTCTGAACTTGAAGGAATGTATGAGTTACCTCCTTTTATCCCAGATCAACTGTCAGACTGTCCCGACATTGAAGTCACAGAAACAGATCTTGAAAAAGAAACCAGTATGTTTAAGCCTCTGGCTCTTAAGGCTTCTAGTGTGTATAAACAAGCTAAATTAGTTAAGTCTAAATTGTTATATTCTTCTACTTATCTTTCATTTGTTAAACCCAGGATAAAGTCTCTTGAGCTTACCCTCTGTTATCAGCCAAAGAAGACTTACCAAACAAACTTGCTCCCTTTATTACCAGAAAAAGAAATTGCTTACATCAGGTCGCATAGTGATGTCAAGTTTGTTCATTTTGGTTTGATTAGAGTCTATATTAAACCTTTAATTCTTGCTAATATTAAACCAGTCTTGTATATAGCTTTGTGTGATCGTCGCCAAGTAAGCTTCAAACATTCATGTCAATTGTCTAGTCTTGGCCGACTCAATGATGATATAATTTGTTTTGAGTTTTGTCCCAACCTTTCAGTTGCAGTCCGCGACAAAGTTTGCAAAGAAGTTAAGCATGGATCATTAGATTGTTGGGGTTTATTTTCTTCCCTGTATGGCCTAGAAATGTTTGGTGAATTCCAGTACGCATCTATTAACATTTCTATTTTGTATAGTATGACCAATACAAACCACCCCAAAATCCTAGAAAATCTACCTTTTGCCAGAAGATTGAGTGGCACAGTTCAATTACAGAAAGGACATATAGAAACAGTAGAAGTTCCATCTGAATGGAAACTGGACTGGCTCAAGCATGTTTCTCCCAGAATGAAAAACCAAGCCACTATCCACCATAGTGATGGTAGATCTGTAAATATATTGCCTAGATCCCTGTCCATGCATTCTTCCCGTCTCTCTCCATCCAAACCATCTACGTCATCATCCCGTAGATCTGTAAAAACTGGTCATATTCTCATGGAGGATGAAGAGGTAAATCTCGTAGCTGATTTACCACATACACTAATGAGTCTTCCTAGAGAATACAGTCTTGAATTTTTGACAGAAGATACAGTCACTCTCTACAGAGGTGGAAGATGGCCACCACCTAAAGGAGTTCACAGACAAGCTGCTGGAGTTTTGCACTATTTTTCAGCCGCTTATGATAATCCATCAAATGAGTTTAAACAGAGAAATTATGTATCAAGGTTCAATGCTCATTTCTCTGAGAATTTTGATGATTTATGTAGAGATGTGTTGTCTATTAAAGACACTGTTACTAACATTCAGAAGAAAGTAGAATCTATTGATTCAAAGCTAGATAGCTTAGACGATAGTCTTAGTTGGCTATTGAAAGAAGACCAAAAGGCCGAGTCCTCCTCGAGACCTCTCTGTTCAGTATCTTTTGGCCCTTCTTTCAAAACTGTTAAAAAGTCACCCAGTCATTCCCTGATGCAGCGCACCCATGTACATCTGCAACCATGGTACCTCAATATTGATGATCTATTGAACCCTCTCAATGAAATTGCAAGCTGGTGTAACACCATGCGGGTTCTTACTGTTCAAGCCCGTTTAGATCAAGTTGGCACCACATGTTATGCAGTCAAATATTTTTGGGGAATCACTAACCTTTGGTGGGATTCTATCCCTGAGGCACAGCAATATGCTCGTGTCCATAACCAGACTGATTCTTTGAATGCATTGTATAGATTACTAATTGATGATTTTGCTCCTCCTATCGAGAACCGACAGATTGAGTCCAAGAAGTGGTTGATGAAAATGGAGTTATGTGATCTTAAGCAGTATGAGGCTTTTGGTAAACAATTCCGTAAGCTTGCCTACGAAAGTCAATGTTCCAGTTCCACTAAAATTAAGCTTAAATTTCTGCATGCCATGCCTTATAATCTCATAGATCGAGTACTGTCCTATATCGATCTCAAAGGCCTTGCCATTGAAGACCTTGCTCTTTCTGATGTGATTGACTTTACACAGCAGCAGATTATGACTCTAGTCTCCGAGACTAAGTCTATTCAAAAGCTAAGCCTCTCCGCCTTAGTAGTTTCATCAAAAAATTTTCATTGTGAAAATCTAGTAGCCTTGCACAAGAGTATGCTCTTCACTTGCCCTTTTCGAAGGATCCTGTGAATCAGAAATTGGAACAAGGATATTGTAAGAAGTGTGTAATAGTTTTCAGTAATAGTGAAGCCGTAGCCATTCGGCCCCTGCCTCCTATCGCAGGTTTCTTCTAAAAGATCTTAAAGTTGATGCAGATGAAGATCTTTATCTTCAAGAAGACATATTTGAACCAGTACTAGAAGATCTTCCAGATGAAGCATCCGATGATGAAGATGCAGCTGAGCTTGAATCTCTCACCGATGATCTGGAACAACCAATGACAAACATGCAGTGAGGATCACGCCCATACCGGCCAAGAGGACATAATCTATCCTATGAAGCATACGGACCCTGGTCAAGAGCTCATCATGAAGTTCCAGAGAGACAAGAAAGACCTAGAGGAAGAGGTATCTCAAGAGGAGAATCATCCAGAGGGAGACAACCCTCTCAACCACGACAACCACCAATAATGCACAGACCTCAGCATCCTCCTGTGCATTATCCAAGCCAATTCAAGCCAAGGGACTCCTGGATCAAGAATAAATTCACCAGCATAGAGCCGCCAAAAGAAATCAGAGAACCAATTTGGGAACAGATCATGCCTGCAGAAGAACCTGTTATTGCAGCAGACCCCAGTTGGGATGATGGCTATGAAGAAGAGGATGAAGTCGGAAGTATTTTCTACTCTGACCAAGATTACTGTATTAGTGAATGCAGTAATCAAGAGGAAGAAGCAGACCCAGAACCTGAAGAACAAATCTACTCAGCGCCAATCATTGTACAAGACCCAGGAAGACAAAAGCTGGTATGTACTAGCATTCCTTCCCTGGAATTACCACAACCTGCCTATTTGAACCATTTAATTAATGGTCGTTTTGCTCAATTTTTCACATTAGAGATTAATGGCAGATATGTGGATGCACAAGTAGACACAGGTGCTTCTTTATCTTTTGCTAAACCACAATTCATTAGTGATTGGGAGACACTAGATGAGAGACTTGCTTATAAGAGCATAGATATCCAGGGGAATAGTTTTACCTGCAATAAGTATAAACATCAGCAGCCCCTGCGAATCCAAAATAAAATCTTCCATTGTGATTTCTTTGCATTAGAGAAGATGCCAATAGATATCCTTTTAGGAGGATCTTTTATAGATAGGTATACACCCTATGGTGCCACTGCAAAGAGTATAATGTTCACCATAGAAAATGAAAGGCTCAGAATTCCTCGGCTCATTTACACCACAAAACAGTTACCTAGTGCTATGGCTCAAAGTCCTAAATTAATCCCTGCTGAGATCCTAGAAATTGGTGAAAGGATCAAGTCCTCTATCTGTTCAGATAATTCGCAACAATTTTGGTCCAAGACTATGCCTGAGATGGAAATCAAAATCATTGAAGGTAAACATATGAAGATTGGGAAAAGAATTCCCATTCCAGCATAGGATTACAGTGATATGGAAACACAGATTAAAGATCTGGAATCTAATGGGTTCATTGAAATGTCTACCTCTCCTTACTGCTGTTATGCCTTTATGGTAAACAAGCATTCAGAACAGAAGAGGGGTAAAAAGAGAATGGTCATCAATTATCGACCATTAAATGCAATAACTAAACCATATCCATATCCTATCCCAGATAAAAGCTATCTGTTAGAAAAGGTTGCAGCTTGTCGATACTTTTCACAGTTCGACTGTAAATCTGGCTTTTATCAGATAAGAGTTAAGCAAGAAGACAGAGCCAAGACAGCATTTAGTTGCCCCTTTGGCCACTACCAATGGACTGTCATGCCTTTCGGCCTCATGAATGCGCCAGCCTATTATCAGGTGCATATGGATCAAATATTTCAAGGCACTTCTCAGTTTTTGTGTGTGTATATAGATGACATTTTAATATTCAATAATTCTTTAGATGAACATGCTGCTCATCTCTCCAAATTCTTTCAGCTGGCTTCAGATGCAAAAATTGTATTAACAGAGACAAAGACTCAGTTTTGCACAACTGAATGTAACTTCCTCGGAATGATAATCCGAGATTCTAAGCTGCAGATCCAGCCACACATCAAGGAAAAGGTCATCGGTTTTTCTGAGCAATTAGATAAAGCTAAATTACAAGCATTTTTGGGACTGTTAAATTATTTGAATAGTTTTTATCCTAACGCTGGTGAAGACAGATTCATTCTCCAAGAACTTCTCCAGAAGAAAAGAACATTCTGTTGGGAACAAAAACATACAGAGGCAATCCAGAAAATCAAGGCCAGAGTTGCTGCTCTGCCAGAACTACATATCCCAAAGTCTCAAGAAATGAAAGTATACACCGATGCCTCAGACCTCTCATGGGGAGGAGTACTTGTTTGCATAATGTTGAATTTGTGTGTGAGTTTGCTAGTGGAGTTTTTAGCTCTGATGTACTGAAATGGATCTCGTCTGACAAAGAGATCTATGTTGTTAAGAAATGCTTAGAGAAGTTTATGCTCAAACGTCTGCATTTGCCACACTTTATTGTTGTAACTGACTGCACCAGATTTCTTACCTTTAGAGAAAAAGATCATGGTAGGAAAGATGGTCGTGGAAAGTATGTTAGGTGGCAAGCATTCTTCAATCAGTTTAAATTTTTAGTAGAGCATATTATAGGTAAAGATAATATAGTTGCAGATTGGCTTAGTAGGAATCCTCCAGCCACTCTAATGCATCAGCCTGCACCTGCACCTGGATTCAATTTAACCAGGATTTTGAATCAAGCCTTTGAATCTTTAAGTGTTGTGGTTCAAGAACAAATTTTTAGAGAAGGCTTGCATCCCCATTTCCTGAGGATTTCTCATGCAGCATCGCATGATCTACAAATGTCTGCAGCAGTGGTGATTCAAGCAGACCGCAGACAAAATACTGGAATCATCATCATCGAGAGACTTAACCGTGAATATCTCTATAATCAATTCACTGATTTGTTGAAAAGACCACTATGGATGTGGCATATTAAAATCAGATCGACACATAATGAGCATCTGTATCGGTGGATAGCAAGACATGGCCCGCACCGCATTCACGAAGAACACAATCATAGCCAAGATACGGTGGTGCATACAATAAATCACCGACAACTTGAGTGTGAATCTCATTTCCACTGTACTCCGCGTCATATGCCATGTGACACTGGCCGTTGCCGACATTGGTACCTACAAAGCACGTTACAGATAAGGTGCCTTTTTCAACCAATCTCTGAAGATGACTTATTTTACGAAGCGGAAGACATGTTGGGCCCACAACCCATGGTCCCTTCATCATCATCATCTGCTCATCAATCAAGTGGTGGGTCTAATAGCATCTCACTATAGCTATGCGCTGTAAAGCATGATGGGATAGACACCGCCTTGCCAGCGAGCAGGCAGGACCTCTCAAATTGCTATAAATAAGCCTCTCCGCCTTAGTAGTTTCATCAAAAAAATTTCATTGTGAAAATCTAGTAGCCTTGCATAAGAGTATGCTCTTCACTTGCCCTTTTCGAAGGATCCTGTGAATCAGAAATTGGAACAAGGATATTGTAAGAAGTGTGTAATAGTTTTCAGTAATAGTGAAGCCGTAGCCATTCGGCCCCTGCCTCCTATCGCAGGTTTCTTCTAAAAGATCTTAAAGTTTCCGCCAAGGAGCCCGTCTACTGACGCGATAAAAAGATTGGTATCAGAGCCAAAGTTAAGATAAAGATTGGAGTCATAGTTCAAGTGTATACTGTAAGTTGTGATTATTTTCCTATTTCGTGGATCAGATCTTTTGAGTTCTCTGCTCTATAAATTTCTTTGGGAAGTCATTGCATCGAGTTCCCAAAGAAATTTACAGAGCAGAGAACTCAAAAGATCTGATCCACGAAATAGGAAAATAATCACAACTTACAGTATACACTTGAACTATGACTCCAATCTTTATCTTAACTTTGGCTTTGATACCAATCTTTTTATCGCGTCAGTAGACGGGCTCCTTGGCAGAAACTTTAAGATCTTTTAGAAGAAACCTGCGACAGGAGGTAGGGGCTGAATGGCTACGGCTTCACTATTACTGAAAACTATTACACACTTCTTACAATATCCTTGTTCCAATTTCTGATTCACAGGATCCTTCGAAAAGGGCAAGTGAAGAGCATACTCTTGTGCAAGGCTACTAGATTTTCATAATGAAAATTTTTCGATGAAACTACTAAGGTGGAGAGGCTTATTTATAGCAATTTGAGAGGTCCTGCCTGCTCGCTGGCAAGGCGGTGTCTATCCCATCATGCTTTACAGCGCATAGCTATAGTGAGATGCTATTAGACCCACCACTTGATTGATGAGCAGATGATGATGATGAAGGGACCATGGGTTGTGGGCCCAACATGTCTTCCGCTTCGTCAAATAAGTCATCTTTGGAGATTGGTTGAAAAAGGCACCTTATCTGTAACGTGCTTTGTAGGTACCAATGTTGGCAACGGCCAGTGTCACATGGCATATGACGCAGAGTACAGTGGAAATGAGATTCCCACTCAAGTTGTCAGTGAATTATTGTATGCACCACCGTATCTTGGCTATGATTGTGTTCTTCGTGAATGCGGTGTGGGCCATGTCTTGCTATCCACCGATACAGATGCTCATTATGTGCCGATCTGATTTTAATATGCCACGTCCATAGTGGTCTTTTCAACAAATCAGTGAATTGATTATAGAGATATTCACTGTTAAGTCTCTCGATGATGATGACTCCAGTATTTTGTCTGCGGTCTGCTTGAATCACCACTGCTGCAGACATTTGTAGATCATGCGATGCTGCATGAGAAATCCTCAGGAAATGGGGATGCAAGCCTTCTCTAAAAATTTGTTCTTGAACCACAGCACTTAAAGATTCAAAGGCTTGATTCAAAATCCTGGTTAAATTGAATCTAGGTGCAGGTGCAGGCTGATGCATTAGAGTGGCTGGAGGATTCCTACTAAGCCAATCTGCAACTATATTATCTTTACCTATAATATGCTCTACTGAAAATTTAAACTGATTGAAGAATGCTTGCCACCTAACATACTTTCCACGACCATCTTTCCTACCATGATCTTTTTCTCTAAAGGTAAGAAATCTGGTGCAGTCAGTTACAACAATAAAGTGTGGCAAATGCAAAAGTTTGAGCATAAACTTCTCTAAGCATTTCTTAACAGCATAGATCTCTTTGTCAGACGAGATCCATTTTAGTACATCAGAGCTAAAAACTCCACTAGCAAACTCACACACAAATTCAATATTATGCAAACAAGAACTCCTCCCCATGAGAGGTCTGAGGCATCGATGTATACTTTCATTTCTTGAGACTTTGGGATATGTAGTTCTGGCAGAGCAGCAACTCTGGCCTTGATTTTCTGGATTGCCTCTGTATGTTTTTGTTCCCAATGGAATGTTCTTTTCTTCTGGAGAAGTTCTTGGAGAATGAATCTGTCTTCACCAGCGTTAGGATAAAAACTATTCAAATAATTTAACAGTCCCAAAAATGCTTGTAATTTAGCTTTATCTAATTGCTCAGAAAAACCGATGACCTTTTCCTTGATGTGTGGCTGGATCTGCAGCTTAGAATCTCGGATTATCATTCCGAGGAAGTTACATTCAGTTGTGCAAAACTGAATCTTTGTCTCTGATAATACAATTTTTGCATCTGAAGCCAGCTGAAAGAATTTGGAGAGATGAGCAGCATCTTCATCTAAAGAATTATTGAATATTAAAATGTCATCTATATACACACACAAAAACTGAGAAGTGCCTTGAAATATTTGATCCATATGCGCCTGATAATAGGCTAGCGCATTCATGAGACCGAAAGGCATGACAGTCCATTGGTAGTGGCCGAAGGGGCAACTAAATGTTTTCTTGGCTCTGTCTTCTTGCTTAACTCTTATCTGATAAAAGCCAGATTTACAGTTGAACTGTGAAAAGTATCGACAAGCTACAACCTTTTCTAACAGATAGCTTTTATCTGGGATAGGATATGGATATGGTTTAGTTATTACATTTAATGGTCGATAATTGATGACCATTCTCTTTTTACCCCTCTTCTGTTCTGAATGCTTGTTTACCATAAAGGCATAACAGCAGTAAGGAGAGGTAGACTTTTCAATGAACCCATTAGATTCCAGATCTTTAATCTATGTTTCCATATCACTGTAATCCTATGCTGGAATGGGAATTCTTTTCCCAATCTTCATATGTTTACCTTCAATGATTTTGATTTCCATCTCAGGCATAGTCTTGGACCAAAACTGTTGCGGATTATCCAAACAGATAGAGGACTTGATCCTTTCACCAATTTCTAGGATCTCAGCAGGGATTAATTCAGGACTTTGAGCCATAGCACTAGGGAACTGTTCTGTGGCGTAAATGAGCCGAGGAATTCTGAGCCTTTCGTTTTCTATTGTGAACATTATACTCTTTGCAGTGGCACCATAGGGTGTATACCTATCTATAAAAGATCCTCCTAAAAGGATATCTATTGGCATCTTCTTTAATGCAAAGAAATCACAATGGAAGATTTTATTTTGGATTCGCAGTGGCTGCTAATGTTTATACTTATTGCAGGTAAAACTATTCCCCTGGATATCTATGCTCTTATAAGCAAGTCTCTCATCTAGTGTCTCCCAATCACTAATGAGTTGTGGTTTAGCAAAAGATAAAGAAGCACCTGTATCTACTTGTGCATCCACATATCTGCCATTAATCTCTAATGTGAAAAACTGAGCAAAATGACCATTAATTAAATGGTTCAAATAGGCAGGTTGTGGTAATTCCAGGGAAGGAATGCTAGTACATACCAGCTTTTGTCTTCCTGGGTCTTGTACAATGATTGGCGCTGAGTAGATTTGTTCTTCAGGTTCTGGGTCTGCTTCTTCCTCTTGATTACTGCATTCAACAATACAGTAATCTTGGTCAGAGTAGAAAATACTTCCGACTTCATCCTCTTCTTCATAGCCATCATCCCAACTGGGGTCTGCTGCAATAACAGGTTCTTCTACAGGCATGATCTGTTCCCAAATTGGTTCTCTGATTTCTTTTGGTGGCTCTCTGCTGGTGAATTTGTTCTTGATCCAAGAGTCACTTGGCTTGAATTGGCTTGGATAATGCACAGGAGGATGCTGAGGTCTGTGCATTGTTGGTGGTTGTCGTGGTTGAGAGGGCTGTCTCCCTCTGGATGATTCTCCTCTTGAGATACCTCTTCCTCTAGGTCTTTCTGGTCTCTCTGGAACTTCATGATGAGCTCTTGACCAGGGTCCGTATGCTTCATAGGACGGATTATGTCCTCTTGGCCGGTATGGGCGTGATCCTCGCTACATGTTTGTCATTGGTTGTTCCAGATCATCGGTGAGAGATTCAAGCTCAGCTGCATCTTCATCATCGGATGCTTCATTTGGAAGATCTTCTAGTACTGGTTCAAATATGTCTTCTTGAAGATAAAGATCTTCGTCTGCATCAATAACATCTTAACGATCTTTCCTAAATCATAACCCCTTAATCCAAAAACTAATTCTTAGAATTTTTATCTAGGAACCTTCACCATCTACCATGAATATCTTAGGTTTTCATGTAAAGTTACACATGCTAATGAACACTTGAAAGTCCTTCTCAGGTCAAGAACCCTTCATTTTGTGTACACGAGAGACCTTAAAACACTTTTTTCAAGCCTAAACATTAAAATTTTGACCTAAAACTTGGTAAATATACTTGAAAAAATATGACACAATTTTTTTAATGCTCACATACTCACACTTGCCTTGGAAATTGATCCTGGTACCCATCTAGCCACCATCTCTCTTTTTGCTTTCTAGTCCTTGACCTACAAACCACATTAGTCCTTGAAACTAACCTTCATGCTTATTTCTATGTGATATCCTCCTCAATTACATACTCAAGCAATATATCTCATGGTTTTACATAGCCACACATCCTTCATATGCCTTAACAATACATCATGACACCTTATTAGGTCAAGTAGGGTCTAGAACTAGTCTAGTTATAGACTTGGACTTAAGGTATTACCCATGTAGGCTCACCTTGAAGCTCTCTTGAGTGCTAAATGCATTATAAATAAACCTAATATTTCCTCTTATTCCTCTATTCATCCATCTCACCAAGACACCATGCTCAAACCTTCTCACTAAGACTCTTCATGTTATGACTAGTGTCATGATTAGGCTTCTTAAGAACTTAAAATTTGATAACTGACCTTAAAACACTTATAAAGGTATATACACTTCTTTATCATGATCACATAGTTATAAACCATTATAAAATCTTGTACTTACTTAATTCACTATGATTCACTACGTACATCTTCTCACAGAGTTTAGACTAGGCTTCTCAAGATACCTTGTACTCAAAAACTAGTACTCAAACATGTTTTACTTTATCTAAACCTTGACATCAACCTAAAAAGAATTAGTAGGCTGAATTCAAATTCTCTCTCAACAAAGACACATTAGGTTTCCTTCAAATTATCTCTTGTCATATGGCTTCCTTGTCATGTCAGGCACACAAGCTCATACCTCATAAACGACTCACCATGCATCTTCATCAGATACACCTTGACATCAATGACATCAAATTACATCAACCTTGACATCAATGACAACATTTCTTAATAGCCAAATTTCATGACACTGATTTATAAGGAACGTGAAAGGGATTTTATCTCTTGTTCTTCTAGATGTGTTTTGTTTTATTTTGCTATCTTGATCCCCCTAGTATCTAGGCTTGGGAATGCTTGTATTAAACTTTCTCTTTATTTTTATTTTACTAACAAGTTGACTAATGTATTTTTCCTTGGACTTTTCATACATAATTTCATGCTCGATGGATGATTTATCCAATACTCATCATAAGAGAATTTTTAGACCTAAGAAAAATTCATTTTAGAACTTAGTTTAGCATTTTTCACTCAAAATCCGATATTTTTTAATAATTGCTAATCAAGGACTTTGACTTGAAAAATCAGTGACTTGTCCATTTTTATGCATTTTATAATTTTCTAGTTTTTTCAAGAAATTGATGACTTCACTTTTGTGTATCAGTGACTTCGATTGAAAATATTAACTTTACATATAAATGATGACTTTGACCAAATGAATTAGTGACTTCAACTTGAGAAATTAGAAACTTCACCTAGTAACTCTCTTTTATGAATTCTAGTAACTTCACCACTTTTATAGGAAAGATAATGACTTTGATAGTTATAATCAACAACTTTGTGCCTATTAATCAGTGACTTCACTAAGTTTTTTGTGTTCTATTTCTTTTGTTTTATAGGAAAAATTATAACTTCACCTTGTCAGGTAAATGACAACTTCACCCTGAGACCAAAACCTGAGACCTTAAAAGTGTGATTTTTTTTATTTTTTTAAGCAATCTAACTAAGCACAAACCAATCCTTTAATTTTTCTTTCAATAAATTAACTAAAATAAAATTAGTTCTACATTTTAACAAAGTCATTTCACATTAGTTTTTGGTGATTTTAAAACTTGTGAAATCTTTTATCTTTTTCAAAGTTTCAGCAAAAGCCAAACTTCAATCACATTTCCATGAGTCTTTAAAAAAATAATAACATTTAGATTTAGAGATCATAAGAGCACTTTACCTTTAGTTCTTATTTTACAAAGCACTTAGTTTCATTTATTAATTAGTTTCCTTGTTAGTAAAGCCTTTACATGTACACTCTCCTTTTATCCCCTTTATGAAACTTGGGTGACCAACAATGTATTATTTTAATTTTTTTGTTGATTCAAACCTAAATAAATGTTGTGTATGTTCTCCCCTTATTACCAGGGAATTGGGTGACTCATAAATATCCTATTTTATTTTATTTTCTTGTTTGTCTTGTGAGTAGGAGTTCATTAGTTCCTCATAGGTTCTTTAGGCAATAATTGACCCAAGTTTCATCTCCTAGCATAGTTCCAACCCCACTTTTTAATGAGGGATATAAATTGGGCATGCCATTGGATTCAATAGTGGCTGAGCAGTTAGCTTGATAAGTCTAATAGATTCCTAGGCTACGTGGTGGTTTAGACAATAGAGTTCACTAAATACATGATTGAAGTCATTATGAAAGGGACAAGACCCTTTCATAACAAGCTAGATGGTTTGGATCCAACTGATGTGAATTTTTGTTCCTAAGTGTTATTATGCACTTGTGGACCATCTAAAAGAGGCAATTCAAAATTTTAGATTAATTGACCCCAATTGTCATGGGTTATCCCCTAAATTCTGAGTTGATTTGGTTTTTTACATTCCTTGCCATGCATCAGTTATTAAAATATAGATAAGGGTTTAAGAAAACTCTACCTACATGTACTCTTTATTTTTTTGGAGTAAAAAATAAGTCCTTTTAAGAACTGTATATTGATGGAAGCTTGGCAGATACTATGCATATTTTATGTTAGTTTTAACATAAGAAAGTGTATTCAAGTGATACTTATTATTTTAATTGTATTTTTGGAGTCTAAAATCACTTTTTCAAGTCAAACTAAATAAAAATGGTCAAACAAATCATGTTACACACACTACTTTGCACATAAAAGTGTTACATTGCCAAAATTATTCCAAACTATTTACCTTGTTCAAATAAGATCAAAACCATTTGTGCCCTTGTTTGTAAAATAACATTGTTACATTGGTTATTTTTGCCTAGATTAGTTGGAATTATTCTCTACTAATTTTAAAAAATCATAAAAGTGTGGATCCAATTTCGAGTCTAGCATGGTTATGCCATTCACATAGACTTATGACCCTTTTGCCAAGAGTTAATTTTCCTTCTCAAACCAAGCCCAAAACCCACTTTCAATTTGAATCTTGCTTACTCCTTGGGATTGGATATTTCAATTTTTACACTTAGTTTATGGTACTTGAGTTAGCTTTCCAAATTATTTTAAGACATTTTTGTAGAACAAATTCAGATATTCATTTTTAGGTTGCAAGTTCCTTTTAGACTAAGTTCACTTTTAACCTAGTTTCCAAGTTTACCTTGACCAAGTGTCCTC
The DNA here is from genome assembly GCA_037957365.1 of Torreya grandis. Classification (NCBI taxonomy): domain Eukaryota; kingdom Viridiplantae; phylum Streptophyta; class Pinopsida; order Cupressales; family Taxaceae; genus Torreya; species Torreya grandis. The sequence goes on along the minus strand of JARHVA010001834.1, from coordinate 2,023,865 downwards.
TTTGTTTAAAACCAATTTCCTTATATTTAAGTTTATTTCAAGTTTTGTTCCTATATTAAGTTCATTTCTATGACTATCTTTGTGACTTTTTCCAAAGACCTAGCACAATTTCATCCTTAGATATAGACCAAGTTTCTTTTACATTTAGATACTTAAAGACCTTTGTCAAGACTAGTTTTATGTCTACATTCCAATTTAATTTAGACTTAGACTTAGTATAGACCTTTGACAAAGACCAAGTTTATGTTTAGAAATCTTTTTCAAAAGCTAAAGTGGAACACAATCAAGTTTTTGAGAGATCCTTCTAGGCTAAATTACAAAACATTTACAATACAAGTTCAACTTTTCATAAGACATGTAGCCATTCATTTGAACATGCCTTATTATACACATAGTAGAACCATATATAACCCATCATATGAAGACATTATCATGAGTTATCCCTTATTAAAAATCCTTATGGTGATGATGTGGCATATGATATAGACCCATATCCCTTGTATGCTACCCAATATACAAAATAGGGGAAAGACCCGTTAACACACTACCTTGCCAGCACACCTTCCTATTTAGGACAACAACAAGACCAAACTACCAATACCTTGTTAACATACCACTTAACATGGAAAAAGTCCCATAATAATAACTTTATTACACAACCCCACTAACCAATACCAATTATGATCCCTGCTTGTTTGATCACCATCTCTTGGAGATTATAGATAAAATTCTTGTTATAGCATTAGAGGTAGGTGTTAAGCTTCCATCAAAATTCCCACATGAAAGTATACCTAGCTTGGTTAGATTACCTAGTAACATGCCTTTCGTCAAATGATTTTAGTAAGCCTCTTCTAGCCAAAATTAGACTTATACTAATGCATAATCCATAGCTTACTGCACTTGAAAAAGGAAAAGGTTAAATTGTTGACCAATTTAAAAAAATGTAGTAAGCATATCAAACCTATCTTAACGTAACCATAAATCTAAATTCCATGACCATTCATAATACACTACTCATAGAGATAGCTCCCTTGACTAGGGTATAAGATAAATCATTAGGTCAAGCTAATCCAAAAATAGACCCATTTGTTCAAACAACGTATGTTATGAACATGTTTAATTTACCTAAAACTAAGGAAACATCCATAGCTTCATCAAAAGATCCTTCTCAAAACATGATAGGTAAAACATAAGTGTATCCTAATCTAAACCAAGTTTTATTGAATGATAAAGGGAAAATTAATAATAGGTTCTTCTTTAAAACATCATGAGTAGGTCATAATAATAGGGGGTAGGAACATCTAGTTCAAAAATGTAACATACGACTACTCCCCATCAGCTAGCTACTTTGTCGAACACACAAGGGAAAGTAACCAAACCTAGACCAACACTCCACCCAAAAAAATGGTGACCAATGCTCCATATTAATAAATACAAACTAATGTGCAATGATAACAAATGGTAAACCCTTTAGCATAAACATCATCGAATCAATAATGTATCTTTATTAGTTAATAATTAGTGTCTAGTCAACAACAAGTGCTTAAATAAAAAAAGTACCTATTCAATAACAAGTACCTATTAAAAAGTAAGCCCCCATTTTGTAAAAATGCCCATTACATAAAAAGTACCCACTAGGTAATAATTACCTCATACCCAACACAAGACCAACATGTAACACATTCAATAACATACCTTTAGCCAATAATGGGTACCTTTATAAGGTTAGACTACCCAATAGTAAGGTCCTTACCAAAATTTCCATACACAATTCATTCATCAACACCAAATACCTTTGTTAAGGCCATAATTCCCTCCAATTTAAAGTAACATCACCAATCCTAACCCAAATATATACCAACAACAAATATCTCACCATTAATATAGCCCTAACCATTGAATGTGTATTCTTATTCAAGTGACCAACTAAATAAATATTCCTCTATCCTTAATTCCTCCATTATACTCTGGTCAAGATAATTCCTCTTGGACTGCCCAACCACAACCATTTATACCATCCACATTTTTGGCCTAAGAACTGCAACAAATGAATGATGTAATTATAATTTTTTAGATCATGAAGCAAATAAAGAAGTTTAAGTTGAATGAGATATGATCATACCCTTTTAACATGAACTATCTTCAGATACCATTTCCTCCATGTTTTGAGTTTCCAAAGTTTAACAAATACAAGGAAAAGGTGACCCAAAGGAACACTTAAATGTGTTCTTTATTACTTTCCAACCAATGGAATTTAATGATATTTACCCACTTCTTATTTTCCCATGTAGTCTAGTAAGATAGGCCTTAGAGTGGTTAATCCAACTACTTAAGAACTTTGTGCCAAACTTTGATGATCTTTTAGAGAAAATGTGAAACATTTTTCCTATAATATCGAGTACAAGATTACTATGGTTGATTTAGGCCAAGCACAATAGATACTTGGTGAGAGCTTTTTTATCTATTTAAAATGATGAAAGGCACTTGTTAGTCACTTCATGCATAATTTACTAAATAAAAAATTGGCTATAGTGTTTACTCATAATATACAAAGTGATATATCATATCACTTTGAGTTGTAATGTGCCCATGATTTTTAGGATATCATTGACAAGGGCCTACAAATTGAAAACGCTCTTATCAACAAAGGAAAAATAAGATATACACAACTAATCAAAGCCATAATAAATATCAATGACAAAATCAAATCCAAAAATAGACTCAAGGCCAAAATTATAACCAAAGCCAAATTTAGACACAAGCTCTTATGCTAGCCTAGGCAAATATTTTTAGAAAACCCAAAGCCTATAACTGCAATAAGAACATTGTGGGTAATGAAGTCACTAATTCAATCCATGTTCAAATGGTGAAAACATGTTCTACTCAATGTATTACACATATATAGCCAATTCCATAAATGCAGGCATTACTTCCCCATCCTTTACAAACACACCCTCCAAGAAGCTGATTAATTGAAAGAATATTCAATGATCTTAGAGAACCAATTGAGTCAATTTTTTGAAAACTAGAAAATGCCAATATAATTATTTGGCCCATCCAAAAATAATTACCTAAGAGTGTTCCTTTATTTAATTGGTATAAATAGAATGAATTATGTGACATCACCAAGTCAAGGAAAATTCCATTCATTTTCATGTGAAACTAAGGCACCTCATTCATAACTTGCTTGAAAATAGATAGATTGAGTTAGATAATATATATTATACTTAAACTATAAGATGGGAATTTGTCAAAACCCTTTTCCAAAATGTAATGACAAAAACTAAAACCAAAAATAGAATCAACAACAATATAGAACACCATATCAACAATATAAATAAAGGCAACACCAACAATAATAATGGCAACCAAAACCAAAAAATGGATATAACAAATATCATAATGATAACCAAGAGGCCTATCATGTCATTGCACATGAATACAATAAGACTGAAGGACATATTGTGGGTAGTCATATAACAACTATTACCATCCATATGAGACCAATAGCCAATCACCAATGACTAGCAACAAATAATACCTAACCACTTCCTTATAATGGTAATTCTCCTGTGGTCCATGTGGGTAGCCAAGATCACCAATACCTAAGAGTTACCATCTCAAGATCTTATTCTAATTATAGTAGTACACTACCTAATCCATATTATTTAATCGTAACTCATCAGATGAAAGTAACCATTTCAGGACCACAACCTCTTATGAATGTGCCTATTTAAGCTCCCTTACTAGTCAAAAATAATCTAACTACATATACTAAGGAGAAGATGTATGATATTGTAGAAAAATTACAAAAAACACCTACTCAAATATCTATTTTAGATTTTTTTTCATACATCTAATATCCAAAAGAATATCCTTACTGAACTCTTGATCTAATCCCAAGTGCCAAATGACATAACGCTAGATAAATTCCAAGTTTTGGTTAGACATTTAGCTCCTAAATAACAACTAACCTTTGATCAAAGTGATATGTCATCCTTTAGACCTATACATAATAACCCATTGTATGTCAAAGTTTTCATAGCCTAGCACAAGGTTAAACATATCCTCATAGACATTAGGTTAGGCCTAAATATTATGTCTCTAAGTTTGGTCAAACATCTTGGATACACATAAGTTGATCTTCATCCAAATACCATTACCATATAGGCCTATGATAATGAGCAAAGGGAATCATAAGGAACCTTTATTTATCAATTATCATTGGACCCTTGACGCATGACATGCTTTACCATGTTTTGGATCTTGATTTATCATACAACTTGTTACTAGTTTGACCATTAATACATGAACTTTGTATAATACCTTCCACATTGCACCAATGCATCAAATTCCCCCATTCATGGATGGAGGTGATTATTTATATAGACTTACAACCATATCAATTATGTAAGAATTTAGAAGCTAAGTATAAAAGTTATAATTACTACTTCAGTCTAGACTGACCCAAAAAACCTTGCCTCTACTTCCTCTACACCCCTTCCTAAGATATCCAATCATTTTACCATCTTTGACAAAGGTCTAGAAGAATACTTCACACATGATGCCTTCAGCATAGCCAAACTTCCATAGGCCCCTAAAGCCTATAGAAGACCCAAATCCAAGGTTTTTTACATGGAATGGTGACAAAAATCAAAGTTTAACAACCAAATACCCATTATTTTCACATCAACCACTAGCCAAGAACAAGACCCACTTACCAAAGATGAATCTTGGCTTTATAATGATGACTTGGCCAATTTTTACGAAATAAAAAAGTATCCCATCCCTAATCAAATAATGGATAGTCAAATTTATAAGGGTAGAGGCCTCTACCTAGGGGAAAATTGTCAAGCCACTCTTGATCACAAATCTATGACCAAGCATAAAGGAAATTAGAGTATTAGATTTAAACCACCTAGGGGTGACCTTGCATATCTTATCTATGTTCCTATGCCAATTACTATCAATTATGATGCTGACAACAATGGAGAATCTAATTATAGTGTATATGATGACGTAACCAATACCAACCTATTTGACCCTCATTCCATATGTACCAATACACATGTAATTCATCATTCCACAATGTTCCTTCATCATCCATAACTCATTGACTAGGATGAACAAGAATCCATAGTACTATTTGATGAATTAGAAAATGATGAGGCTATTTACAATTTTATAGGCCTTAGAGACAACATTATAATTGGATATCATAAGTAAGGTTTTTATATCAAATTAGATCTTGTCACCTATTTTAGAGAGCAGGTGAAATTCCTTTACCAAAAATAAAAACCAAATCAAATATTGAGGTCTCAAACTGAAAACTCTGAGGCACTTTCAAACCAGGAAAAAAGTAAAAAAAAGGCTAATATTTTGGTGAAAACTTATTTTAGGTGCCATTAGATGAGGATATTCACCTTTTCTCAAATGAAATTTAGGATTCCACCAATGTCATAATCAGATTTGGGTTTAAAATTAGTGAAGAAAAACATTGGGCCTTTGAACAGATTGTCTAAGAATGTCCTAAAGTATATATTACATGGTCTTTGCCACTATTGGGTGATTCTAATTCATCTTGTTTGGGAGAATCATATAAGCCAGTCCAACTAGAGGACTTTGATATTTCCAACTAATTTATATCTTTTTTTACTATCTTAGAAATGATTCTACACTCATTGTGGAGGATATTTCTAAGGTCAACATTAGAACACTGATTGATCCAAAGTGGATCAAGCTGGGCATATCCCTCACTAAGGAGGAACACGAAGTGATTACCATTCTCTTGATGTATTTCATTGATATCTTTGCATGAACCTATTCTGATATTCTAGGATTGGATCCTTCATTAGTTGTGCATCACCTTGTATTACATCTTGATGTCAATCCAATCAAGTATAAGCTAGGGAAAATGCATCCTTGAATTGCTACATTAGTAAAAAAATAACTAGAAAAAATTCTTGAGTTAGGATAAATTCATCCCATTTACTATTCAGAGTGGATTTCAAATATTATGTTAGTTAACAATAAACCAAAAGGTATTAGACTATGTACCAATTTTTGAGACATCAACAATGCCTACTCAAAGTATGACTTTCCTCTACAAAATATTAACGTGATTATCAACTCTACTTCTAGGTATGATATGCTCTCTCATGGATGGTTTCTCAAGTTATAATTAGATCAAGATAGCACTAGAAGACCAACACCAAACAACATTCACTACTTTGTGGGGAACACTTTGTTATCAGGTAATGCCTTTCAACCTCAAGAATGTTAGTGCCACATATCAACATACAATGAATATAATTTTTCATTACATGATGCATGATATTGTCAAATATTATTTTGGTGACATTTTGGGTAAATTTAAGACTAGATTAGGCCATCCAGAGGTGTTATGCAGAATATTTGAACACCTATAAGAATATAAATTAAGGGTTAACCCTAAAAAGTGCAACTTTTGCATCATTTTAGTCAAATTTATAGGCTTCATTATCTCTCATAGGGTATTTATTATTGATCTATCCAAGTTGAATTCCATTATCAATATGTCGTTACCATCTACTTTGAAGTATCTCTACAGTTTGCAAGGAAAGATATAGTCAATCAAGCACTTTATTTCTCAACTAGTCAAAAAATGCCATCCATTTACTCATTTGATGAAGAAGGGTATCACCTTTTCATGGAATTCTAATTTCTATAATTTATTTGAACATTTAAAATAATACTTGGCCAATCCACCTATTCGGTTACCACCTATATTGGATAAGCCATTACTACTCTACCTATCTCTAATTGAAAATGATTTGGGGGTACTTCTAGCCTAGTATTGATGAGTAGGGAAAGTAACATGCCATGTAATACATGAGAAACACATTGGTCATGTATGAATATAATTATATGATAATATAAAAAGTTTTTTTAGTTATGGTCTTGATAGCTCAAAAACTATGGCACTACATGCTTAACAATAAGACCATTATCACTGCCAAAGTAGATCTGATCAAGTATCTACTTTCAAAAATATATTTTTAGGGATACATGGATAAATTGATAATTCTTCTAAGTGAGCTTGAGATTTAATATGTTAATCAATAGGCCATAAAGGAACAAGTATTTGTAGACTAGCTTGTTGATGCTCCCATTACTGACATAGCCAGTCATCTTTGGATTTCTAGATGAGTGTATCATTACCATAGTAGACACACCTCCTAAAGAGTATCAATGGAAAATTTATTTTTATGTTTCCTTCATGTCTCATGGATTGGAGGTGGGATTTATATTTATCATACCTTAAGGGGGTCTCATTCCCAAGTCCTTTCGTATCAGCTTTCCTTGTACCAAAAACATGGCCAAATTTGAAGCAATCATTATAGGGATTCATATAATTATTAGAATATAAATCATATTCAAGTTTATGTATATTCTTATTTTATCATTAATTAAGTTACAAATAAATTTTATACCAAAGATGAAAAGTTTATGTTGTATAAAGCCATGGTGGACACCCTCAAACAACAAATCACATATCTTCAATTTGAGCAAATACCTTAAGCTAGAAATAGAAAAATAAATGCCATGGCCAAAATTGGTTCTATGATCAAAATTATAGATAATCCTAGAGATTATCAATTACTTATTGAATATCTCATCACACTAGATCATGAACCTTCGACCGTTGAGATGATCTATGATATTGTTGTTCCTAGTTCTACCTAGTCTAATGAACTATATAATTACCTTCATGACCAAGTCATTCCACCTAACCTATCTCAAAAAATACAAAAATCCCTTATCCACCAAGCCTCTCATTATGCCCTACTTAGACCTACCCTCTATCATAGAAGCTTTGATGGAACTCTGCTTTATTGTTTGACCTCAATAGAATCTCACACTAGTGCGACCATCCTTGCCAAAATGTTATTGTGTATAGGTAATTAATGGTTGAATATGGAATAATATGCAACTACTTATGTTAAAATGTGTAAACAATATCATAATCATGCTAATTTGATACATGCTGCAGCTCAAAAACTCAAACCACTAACCATACCATGGCCATTTTTAACTTGGGATTCAACCTCATATGAAATATCATCCATACCTCCTTTGATGTCCATGAACATATTCTTACCACCATAAAGTATTTCATTAAGTGGGTGGAAGCCATTCCCATAACTTACATGATAGGCAAACAAATATCCAAATTCATTTTCAATCACCTCATCTACCATTATGGTTTTCCCTCTAACATTATATCTAATAATGGTGGTTTATTCAAGAACAAGTATGCCAAATCCATTTGTGATTAATATAACATTACCAACATTTTCCACTCCATATTACCCATAATTCAATGGATAATCAAAGGCATATAACAAAACCATTGTTTAAATTCTCAAGAAGATTGTTAATGATGTGGGTCATGATTGACACTTGAAACTCTTTTGTTCCCTCTAGGATTACCAAATCAATTTAATCACTCCAAACATAACCACAATGTATTCCCTAATTTATGGTACTAAGGCCATTCTTCTTTTCAAGTTCAATTTGCCTTCTCTATGAATTTCATTGAAACATAACCTTGATGATGAGGATTATAGAGTAGCTCATTTTTAAGAGCGATAACTACTAGATGAAAAATGCATGGCCACTTTTAATAACCTTTAAATATACCAAAATTGGCTGTGTGGTCAATATAATAGGCACGTCTAACATAAATACTTTGAGCTTGGTGATATTGTACTTAAAAAAACCAAAAAAATACCAATGTTGAACATAAGAGAAAAGGCAAGTTTAAGCCTAATTGGGTAGGACCCTATGTAATTGTCACTAATTTTTTGAAATCAGAATGATTGAAATGGAAGCAGTGTATTAGTCTTCAAAACCTTGCATATCAATTTCACTTAAGCAATTATGAACCATTCAAATAAGCACATAGATCTAGCAAGCATAAGCACCTATCCACATAAGCATGAAACATAAGAAAACCTCAAATATATGGGAAAACATCAAGGGAAATAAAACCTACTGATATCTAAAAATGGACTATAGTCCTATAATACAAACACCAAATTTAGTAAAGTACCAACTTCACCTAGAGCACCAACTCAACTAGGCTTTAATAAGTACCCACTTGTAAAGAGGCACCAACCCCCTAGATGACTCAGCACCAACTTAGCCACCTAATTACTTTGATCACTTTTATGACACCTTGTTTCTCAATCAACTAATTATGACCACCTCTTCAATTATTCACACTCTTATCCTTCTCAAACTGCCTTTTAGGCCTCTTCGCTCAACTTGGTCTCTTCAAGATAGATTAGGTCATATGACCTTGATTTTCATACACATAACCTATGTTAAATATTCATCACAAATTATATACACTTTTAATATGGTCTACAATACTTTATTCTATTTAACAAGTGCTATCTTAGTCGCATCCTCTCTACACAATTATCTAACTTACTCAATTAGGCGTAATTAGTCTTGCTCTTATACAAGTCACTTGATCTCACACACCATGGTCAGACATACAAAATTGCACACTTATATTAACCTTATAATAGATCTTATAACACATTTAAAACATAAATCAAACAATACATTATGTTGGCCACAATTTAACATACCAAATCTTCTTTTAGGCTTTAAGGAGACCTAATTCAATTAGGCCTACTTTGGTAACACGTTGCCTCATGACCTTTTGAAATAAAATATAATTGATTTAAAAATAATATAATTTCACAAATCAATCAAATATTACTTAAAAAAATTCACTTTAAGTCCACAACACCTTTTAGGTCCAACCACCTTTTGAACCATTTCTCAAAACATTGTTCATAATAAGCCTTCATACACATAGAAAATCTGTCTTGAAAAACTAAAGCATAAAAAAAAATTTACAAATAAACATAAATAAAAATCAGATATTCATAAACTTCATGACCTCAAATTCATCACAAACTTCATTAGATAATTCAACTTAAGGTATACATGCTCAAAATCTTCTCTAGAAAATGCTCACTTTGAATTGTTAACTAGCCTCAAAACACAGTCATGGAAACTTGAACTTATGACACATAAAAGAACATAATAAATAAATTATAATTCATGAACATGATCCTAAAACATACTTATAATAAAATCTAATAAAAATATCATAATATCTAATGTTAACTATTGGTCTTGCAGACCAATTTGTTGACCTTGTCTCTCACAAACCTCACTTAGCCAGATAAGCCATTTTAGATTCAACATTTTCACTAATTTAATTGAATACTAAAACTTAGAAAAAAAATTAATAGGACATAAAAGTCCCAAATAACATATCCATGCACTTGGATCCATCACTCTTTTATTAAATCACACCAAAAGCTATCTTTTCATACTGCTTATGTTTTGTACTATTTTTCTTCATTAGGCATACTAGTGACTGGCCAACTTGGATAACCAACTTTTAAAACCTATCAAGGATATAACTTGTCCAAAAACCTTCATGGACACAAACTATAAGTCTTAAAAAATTTCCTCCATCAATTTAGTAACTTTGACTTGGTCAACTTTGACTACTACAACAAATCTCTGAGAAATAAAGCCTTTCTTGTAGGGTCCACTCACTCACCTAAAAATTCAATCACACTTGGAGATGACTGGGAGATTTTAATAAAACCTCCAATCACTAAACTATCCATACCAATCCATTCTAATTACTTTATAACAACTTCTTTCATATTGGGTCACTATTAGGGTTCTTTGAGGGCTTAAACCATCTTCCACTATTAGTAATCATCCATAAATCATAGCCCCTAATTCCAAAAACTAATGCTAATAACTTTGAGATATGACCCTTACCCATATACCATGAATATCTTAGGTTCTCATTTAGATGTTTCATGTGCCAATGAACACTTTAAAAACTTTCTCATGTAGATAAATCTTCATCCTGCACTCTAGAAACCTTAAAACACTTTTTCAAGCCTAAATCTTCAAAATTTAACCTCATACTTATTCAACACACTTGGGACAATCTATCACACCACTAAAAATTCTCACATGTCTCATTTTTCTCTTAAAATCTAAATCTCATACCTTATTTGGCCACCATCTCACTCTTTGCTCTCTAGACCTTGACCTGTAAACCACACTAGTCCTTGAAACTAACCTAATAACCACTATCTAATATCTCAACACCTCATATATAGGCCATAAAACCTAATACCATACTCAACCACTACTATACATCTTCTCACATGCCTGAGACCACTCATCTCACCAACTAACCAAGCTCATACAAACCTCATCACAACACTCTTCTTTGCTAAGAACTTGACAACTAACCTTGATCATCCTTCACTAAAGCAACATTAACCGTGATCGTCTTTCACTAGAGTAACATCAAACTTGACACAAGACTTCCAACAAAAAAGATAAAATTGAGCAATAATCTTAACCATTAATCACCTTTGACAACCTCATATCGATACCTCAACTATCCTTGCTTACCTGGACATTAGTTTCACTTATGCATACCTCAAAGACCACTCACCTTGTATCTTCACCAGATGTATCTAGACATCAATGCCAATAAACTTTAACATTAATGACATTAGATTGACATCAATGACAACACTATTCCATCAAACTCCCCCTTTATCATTGATGGAAAAATACACTATAGTTTGATTAATCTCTTCTCCTTAAATTGGTCTTTCTCCCCATTTGACATTAATAACAAAGGGTCTTCCACAAACAACTATCTAATTCTTGGACCTAAACTTCAAGAAACCACACAATGAAATGTTGACTAAATACTCACCTTAGGCTCATACCAGTTTCTTTAGACAACTTATGTAAGCCCAATTTATACCCTTGAGTTGATGCTATCTCTAAAATACATTAGATGGTACAAATTATTTAGATACTATGGTAACCACTCATGACAACCACTCACATAAACTTCTCCCCAATCACTAAACTTTATCTCAAAACTAGATTAATAAATAGAACCATGAAACATCTTAAAAATCATGTTCTCCCTAACTCTATGCTTACCTTTATTTAGATTACAAAGGTAACCACACTCTTTATAAATAACTCAGAGTTACCAAGTTTCCCCTTAGACCATGCATATATAAATCAATGCAACAACTTAACGAAGAAAGATCATACATATATACATAACCATGTTCCCCCTTTGTTTTCACAACTTGCTCATCATATGAATCAATAGTACACATATACCATCTCTAACATATATTAAGCACCTTGGTACCAATACCAAATCTCAACATAGATTAATATTAATTTCTCATCACAAATAGTTCCAAAAACTTACCTGTCAACATGCCAAAAGACCTCACTTTTAGCTTAGACTCAACAATCTTCAACATGACTTCATACCTTCTTGACATACAACACCTATCAAATATAAACAAGAATCCACCATGCTTCCACTCACTAATGAGTGTCTTCATGAATCCTAATGGAGTCACCCCTTCTATAGGGCACTAGAACAACACAAATTCAAGATATTCCTAGATCTTCATACTCTCACAAGACTAAATATTCTTCAACATCCTTTTAGGCTTGAATGTCAACTTAGGCTTGACCTTTGACTTGGCCTCTTCATCGTCCTTCTGAGCTGACAAAGAATACTCTTGAAATTCTTTCAAATATAAATTATGCTCTATAGTAGAAAATAACCCACCTTGGTTTATGAGTTTATCATGACTCACCTTGACTGCCTTTGGATTTCGTACCTTGATTTGTTTTTTCTCCTTCACTCTATGAACTTCAAACTTCTTTATTTCAATAGCATTCTCCTTGGATTGGGTTAAATCATTTGACTCATCCACCTTGTCATCTTTCTTCTCAATCAAATCATCATCCTTACTACTTTGATTAACTACATGAGAGTCGAGACCTCTCTTATCTCCAAACATGTGGCTTGACTAACCTCTATCTATACTCTGAGCTTTCATAGGATCTTCTTTAGTCTTATAATCTTCCATCTTATCATAGGGTCTACCTTATTAACCTCTAGAATAGATTATTTTTCTTAAGTCTTTTTCTCTTTCTTCACCTTATCCAAGGTCTAACTTTTTAATCCATTTCTTAGTGGCATGACTATGAACCTTCTTAACTTGAATATTCTTCTTCATATGCCTCAGCTTGAAATATCTTGCAATGTGTCCTCTTTGATCATAGTTTTAGCACACAACATTTCTCATACCATGATTCCTTCCATATCTCCATGAGTACATGTTCTTGAATGATCTTCTATAGTCTCTCCTCCTACAATTTCTTGCTCTATGACTAAATTGGCTAAAAGAGAAATAATAACTATTAAAAGAACTTGCATACCCTATGGAATTAGGCTATATGATAGGACTTTTATTCATTATACAAGCACCATCATTATTTGGTATACCATTGACCTTTAAGGTCTGACTCTCCTTGGCTTGAGATTTCTCCTTGTGGTCTTCTTTGAATCTAAGACCTACCTTGACATTTTCAAATTTTTGACTACTCAAGATGTCATCTAGGACAATATTACCCTTTTCAAACTTCACAAAGGTCTTCAACTTACTAGATACTTGATCCAAATTAGATTTCAAGGATTCCATTTCAATTCCATACCTGGTGCATTCTTCCTCTTTAGCCTTTAGTCTTGCAGTGACTATCTCCATCTATGATTCAATATAATTGATGATCTCATTATACTCCTTGGATGTGTTACTAAATATATCCTCAAACAAACTAATCTGATCTTCAAGTCCTAAACTAATGATCTTAGTTTATGATTCTTATTTCTTTGGAATTTTAACTCCTCTAGAGCACTCACCAATTCTACCTCAAAGTTCATTATAGCCTCTTCTTCATCTGATTATTCATCATCCATAAGGTCTTTCCATTTTGATCAACTCTCATTGTATGTTTTTATAGCCATGAATAAGGTTTACTTATCATGTTCATGTTCATTACTATTATCATCACTATCATATGTTCTTGTGTCACTTACACCAAATGAGTCATTATCTTCTTTTGTATATAAAATTCTCTTATTCTTAAATGACCCTTTCTTACCTTCATACTTCCTAAAATCTTTATTATTTTTGTGAGGCTTATAGATATTTTTATCATATCCATTATTTTAATCATGTTCTTCATCATGCTCAGTATTATCCTTGTTAAGAAACTTGGATTCAAAGTGACCAATCTTACCATCATTGAAACATTTGAAGGGAAACTTACCATTGTACTTACTAGCGCCAAACCTCATTTTCCTTGAAAACATGGCTATCAGTTGATCATCATCAATGTTTGAGAATTCCTCATCCTTGACCTTCTTGGATTTTGAATTCTTAGCTTTGAATTCCACTTCCTTCTTGGGGGGCATTCCTTCATTTTTTCTCATCTCATAGGTGATCAAGATGCCATGAATCCCATCCATTTCAAGCTTGCCCAAATCTTATATTTATTCTACTACATATACCTTAGAATCAAAATTAAGAATTAGTGATCTCAATAGCTTTTGAAAAATTGTAGACTCTTTCACGTTTTCACCTGATACTCTAATGATATTGATAACTTCATCAGCCTTCATTAGGTAAGATGCAATGGTTTCATCTTCATTCATCTTTAGACTTCCAAACTATCTTTTGTAAGTTTGTAACTTGGACATATTCACCTTGGTGTATCCCTCATAGATGGCCTTCAATTTTTCACATATCACCTTGGCTAACTCATAATGCATCACTTTCACAAACTCTACCTTTGATAGGCCACATAAAATAACATTCATTGCCTTAAAATTTCTCTCACTTTCCTTTTTACCTACTGTATCAGTTGGTGGTGTAGGAGGTGGAGTGTATCCATCCAAAAATAATTTCCATATGTCATGGCCCATTTAAATTAGATATTTCTCCATTATGATTCTCCAAAATTTATAATTAGTTCCATTAAATAAAGGAGACTTACTATTATAGAAAATACCTTGAGCTTACTGACTAGCCATTCTTTCTTTTAGGGTCTCCTTTAGGATATTAGGCTTGCTTCAAAAAACCTGATCTAATACCAAATTTTGAAATCAAAATGATTGATATGGGGGATCTAATTAGTCTTCAAAACCTTATCAATATCTGATCCAAAACTTAGAAGTTTTGGTTGATAAATATCACAATAACATAGAAATAACATAGTAACAATGAATTCTCTGAGAAGAGATGTAGTATTACTCAAAATCGCAATACAAATATATGCTTATCTCTGGGAAGAGATGTCTGTCTTCACATTTCAGGTTACCTCTTCTTTTATACACAATTTGAAAGCATGGGGAGGATGTGGAAGGTCACCAATCTCGAGGGAGATGAAGTGGTATGACTTCCAATATTTAAAACAATATATAATTTGAGGAATTACTATTTTTAGAAACTTACTATTTTTAGACAACACTATTAAAATTGAAATTTGAGGCACTTCCATTGGGTTTTTGGGGGTCAAACTTCATTGAGCAAAGCTCAATGCCATTTCAGGATGTTCCCCTCATTCTTAGCTTTTAAACGGTTCAAATGGCGAGTCAATTGGAACTACGGTGCAAAAGTTATGGCTCCCGAAAGTTCCATCATCAATTGGGGTGGAACTGTCACCCGAATTGTCGCCTAAATTGATTCTTGGATCATTCCTCCCTCCTTGAAAAGCAATGGTCCCCATTGCGTCAATGCTCCCCATCAGGTGTGGTAGTTGTTTCTTGATTTGATTCTCTGTGAGCCACTCACCTTGATGGCTAAGCTGGCCCCTTTTGACCACTCGATAAAGCGGAATAGAACGTTCTCTGGTTGTCTTCATCCAGGTATCCACAATCTGATCCTCTTCCACTCGAGCAAAACTCTGTGGATCAAGTTCATCAATGTCAAGTTGTTTTGCTACAACTGAAGTTTCCAAGAGAGGTGGATGATATGGCTTGAGGAGCTCCACATTGAATATTGGGTGCAGACCAAGGTAGGCTGGGAGGTTCAACTCAAAAGCATTTTCTCCAACTCTTCTGGTGATGGTGTATGGACCATATCGTAGAGGCCAAATCTTTCTGTGTGGGCCTGCAAGTCATTCCTTCTAGAGCCGCAACTAGACCTTGTCACCCACAACAAAATGGTGTGCAATCCTGTGTTTATCATGGCATTGCTTGTACTTTTGATTCATCTTCTCCAAGATGTCATGAACTTGTTGCTGGAGGTGTCGCATTTGTTCAATAAACTTTGTAGCTTTTGCTACCTCAGATCTTCCATGAGGTGTGTATTCCATGGTGGAAAATGGAACTGCTATATCAACTGGTGCCATGGGTTGGAACCCAAAACATACTTGGAATGGACTGTGCTTGGTTGAGTTGTGCAGTGCCTGATTATATCCATGTTGTATGAAAAGAAGTCCCTCATCCCATGTGCGTGGATGTTTGGAGTGGTACATCCAAATCATGTGAACAATCAAGTGGTTTACCACCTCTGGTTGACCATTAGTCTATGGATGGAAGGCTGTGGACTTCATCAGCTTAGTATCCATCATCTTCCATAGAGTGGACCAGAAGATGCTCAAGAACCTGCTATCTCGATCTGAGACAATGGACTTGGGAAGACCAAAATGGAGCCATACATGACTAAAATATAGTTAATCAGTTTCCTCAGCAGATATATTTTTTTTACAGGCAATCATGATAGCCATTTTTGAAAAATGATCAACTACCACAAAAATATAGTCCTTACCATGTTTTGAAGTGGGCAAATGATAGAAAATCCATTGAGATGGATTCCCAAGGCCTGGTTGGTTCTGGCAATGGCATGTACAATCCTTGCTTCTTATTTGTCGGCTTGGCTATCACACATGGGGTGCAAGATTTGAGATATCTTTACACATCCTTTTGCATATGGGGCCAGTAGAAGTGTTTTTGAAGAACTGCCAATGTTTTCTCAATACCAAAGTGTCCAGCTATCCTATTGAAGTGTGCTTCCCATATCATCTTTTGTTGCTCTGCAACTGGAACACAGATGTGTCCCATATGATAGAGGACATTATCTTGCAAATAGAAATTAGAAACATGTGTACCTTTTTGAAGTGCTTGATATGTAGCGGCAAAGGTAGGATCTGCTTCATACAGGGTACCCCAAGTGGTAGTCTCATGTCCGCACAGGTCCAAAACTGTTGTGAGTGTAGTAATTGGTGGGCAGCTCAGAAAATTTGCAACTGTATTTGAGATCCCCTTTTTGTGTTTGATTATCAGGTGGAATTGCTGAAGATATGTGGCCCACTTCTGATGCCTCTCATTTTTGAGCTTGCTTTGTGTCTGGATGAATTCCAATGGTCTGTGGTCAGTGTGGATGACCGTTTCTTTTCCCAAGATGTAGTGTTTCCATTGTTTGCAGGCTTGCACAATGGCATAGAGCTCCTTATCATATGTTGGATATTTCCTGACTATATCAGTGAAAGTTTCACTGTGATATGCAATAGGATGGCCATGTTGCATGATGACAGCTCCCATGGCATATTCAGATGCATCTGTCATCAACTCAAAAGGTTGATGCAAATCTGGCAAGGCAAGAACAGGGGCTAAGTAGAGTCTGTTCTTCAAATTCTCAAATGCCCTTTGTTGTATTTCACCCCACTGAAATGTAGCTTTTGTTCCTCCTTTAGTCAATTGGGTTAGTGACCAAACAACATGTGAAAATCCAAGAACAAACCTGAGGTAGAAATTTGCAAGACCCAAAAAGCTACGAAGCTCTATGAGGGTCCTTGGTGTGGGCCATTCTCAAATAACCTGAATATTTTTTGGATCAACATGGACTCCTTCCGCATTCACAACATACCCGAGGTACTGAATTGTTGTCATCCCGAATGTGCATTTGTCAAGATTTGCATACAACTTGTGCTCCCGAAGAGTTTGAAGCACCTTACAAACATGTTGCAAATGTTCTTCCCACGTTCTGCTATAGATGAGTATGTCATCTAAGTAGACAACCAAAAATGAGTTGGTGAAGGGTCGTAGGATGTCATCCATCATCCTCATGAAGGTTGCAGGTGCATTAGAACCATTCAAAGAGGCCCTCCTTAGATTTGAATGCAGTCTTCCAGACATCAGTGGGATCAATGGGAATTTGGTGATAACCAGATTTGAGATCAATTTTGGTGAAGAACTTCGCACCACAGAGCTGGTCCAGCAGGTCATCAATCCTGGGGAGAGGATAATGATTCTTCATAGAGATTTTATTTAGAGCTCGATAGTCAATACAAAGCCTCCATGTTCCATATTTCTTCAGTGCTAAGACAATTGGGCTACTACAAGGTGAAGAGCTTGGCCTGATGTGACCCTTTTGGATCAATTCTTGAATCTATCTTTTTATCTCATCATTCTCCAAAACTGATCTGCGATACATAGGACTGTTAGGCAAAGGTGATCCTTGGATCAAATCGATAGAATGTTTTACCTGGCAATGTAGTGGAACTCCTGTGGGTGACTTGAATAAGTCATCATATTCTCCTGTGATGTGTCCTATCTACTTTTATTGTTGTGTTGATTGCGTAGTCAGGACTACAACATTGGCCTTCATGGATTTTTGTGGCTTGACCACCATGAGGACAAATTGCTTTGTTTTCTCCACCAATCTCTTACATTGCTTCGCACTGATCAACCAGACAGGTGTGGGAGGTGGTACCTCTAGTACCCTATAGCACCATTTTCCAAGGGTGAGGGTAATCCTTCAGGTTCGTTATTCATAGATGCCATGTCGCTCATACATGAACGGCTAACCAAGGAGTACATAACAAACATCTAGATTGACTACATCACACAAGAATTCATCTTGGAATATTTTTATGGCATATGAAAGAAGACACTGATGGGTGACACGGAGGTCTCTCCCTGGGCTTAACCATCCAATACTATAGGGCTTTAGATGAGGCTTCACAGATAGATTTAGACTTTTCACAACTTTAGCAGAGATTAAATTCTTTTGACTCCCACTATCAAGAATGAAATGTAAAGGCGTACCTTTTACCCATAGTTTGGAGTGGAACAATCTTTCCTTGTCATCTGGTCTTTCCCCACAGTTCTATGATGAAGCGATAATGGTGTCAGGCTCAGCATCTACAATTTCTTCTTCATCCTCTTCGACTGTGGGTTGTGTATGAGGCAGAGTAGTGGACATCGAGTATTGTGACTCAGAAAGCAATGACTTGATGGCTCGACATTCTTCTTTGGAGTGAGTCCCAGTTTTGTGGTAATCACACCATTTTCTAGCCTTCCCTTTCTGGGATTTCTTATCTTGAAACTCCTTTTGCTTCCAATTTGGGCCTCGTGTTTGACCTTCCTTATCACTTTTCCATTTTGAGGGTTGACTCTTCGTATTCTTTCTGCCATTCTTCTGTTCAATCTTCACTGCAAATTTGTATGCCTCACCGAGGGTTTCCAAATTGAAGAGTTCCATTTCCCCCCGTATGTACCATTGTAGTCCACCACAATATTTGAGAGTCTTATGTTTCTCACTTTCTTGAATGCCCAACCTTGCAGACAAAGAATGAAAAGTGTCTGTGTAATCTTGAACAGATTGGTCCTTACCTTGGCGAATTTGTTGCCACTGTATGTAGAGATCATCATATGCTCCGATGGGATAGTACTCATCTTTCACTGCTTCTACAAAATCATCCTAGGTAGGTTCCAACTCAAGGCCAATGTCATCTATGCTGAACCTCTTTTTGCACACTTCCCACCAGTTTTTCACAGGCAATGTTGATTTCAAAAGAGCAAAAGTAATCTTTTCTCCATCGGTGAACTTATTTACAGAGAACTAGGAAGACAGTTGATCTAACCAATTTTCTACTACATCAGCATTGATTTTACCTTCAAATGTAGGAATATCAAAATTTACCTGGACCTTGAAGGGTGTTGGGGCACTGAAAGGTCGTTCCCTGGATGAGGAGCCAGGAAGTGGAGCCGCGGAGCCAAGATTTCCCATCGAAAGTGTTTGAAGAATTTGGGCAAATTGTTGTAGCATCTGTGCTTGTTGCCATTGGAGGGCCTCATTCACCATTTCCTTAAAAGGATCGGATGTCTCAGTGTCATCCGCCATTTGAGGTCATTTGGAGCGAATAGGTGGAAAATTTGGAAGCTCTGTTGTTTCCCACCCAAGCTTCTTATAGCCTGACCTCGTCCTCGGGATCATACACTCTCAAGACAAACCGCTCTGATACCACTGATCCAAAACTCAAAAGTTTTGGTTGATAAATATCACAATAACATAGAAATAACACAGTAATAATGAATTCTCTGAGAAGAGATGTAGTATTACTCAAAATCGCAATACAAATATATGCTTATCTCTGGGAAGAGATGTCTGTCTTCACATTTTGGGTTACCTCTTCTTTTATACACAATTTGAAAGCATGGGGAGGATGTGGAAGGTCACCAATATCAAGGGAGATGAAGTGGTATGACTTCCAATATTTAAAACAATACATAATTCGAGGAATTACTATTTTTAGAAACTTACTATTTTTAGACACACTATTAAAATTGAAATTTGAGGCACTTTCATTGGGTTTTCGGGGGGACAAACTTCATTGAGTAAAGCTCAATGCCATTTCACGATGTTCCCCTCATTCTTATCTTTCCAATGGTTCAAACGGCGAGTCAATTGGAGCTACGGTGCAAAAGTTATGGCTCCCGAAAGTTCCGTCATCAATTGGGGTGGAACTGTCACCCGAATTGTCGCCTAAATTGATGCCTGGATCATTCCTCCCTCCTTGAAAAGCAATGGTCCCCATTGCGTCAATGCTCCCCATCAGGTGTGGTAGTTGTTTCTTGATTTGATTCTCTGTGAGCCACTCACCTTGATGGCTAAGCTGGCCCCTTTTGACCACTCGATAAAGCGGAATAGAACGTCCTCTGGTTGTCTTCATCCAGGTATCCACAATCTGATCCTCTTCCACTAGAGCAAAACTCTGTGGATCAAGTTCATCAATGTCAAGTTGTTCTGCTACAACTGAAGTGTCCAAGAGAGGTGGATGATATGGCTTGAGGAGCTCCACATTGAATATTGGGTGCAGACCAAGGTAGGCTGGGAGGTTCAACTCAAAAGCATTTTCTCCAACTCTTCTGGTGATGGTGTATGGACCATATCGTAGAGGCCAAATCTTTCTGTGTGGGCCTGCAAGTCATTCCTTCTAGAGCTGCAACCAGACCTTGTCACCCATAGCAAAATGGTGTGCAATCCTGTGTTTATCATGGCATTGCTTGTACTTTTGATTCATCTTCTCCAAGATGTCATGAACTTGTTGCTGGAGGTGTTGCATTTGTTCAATAAACTTTGTAGCTTTTGCTGCCTCAGATCTTCCATGAGGTGTGTATTCCATGGTGGAAAATGGAACTGCTATATCAACTGGTGCCATGGGTTGGAACCCAAAACATACTTGGAATGGACTGTACTTGGTCGAGCTGTGCAGTGCCCGATTGTATCCATGTTGTATGAAAAGAAGTCCCTCATCCCATGTGCGTGGATGTTTGGAGTGGTACATCTGAATCATGTGAACAATCAAGCGGTTTACCACCTCTGTTTGACCATCAGTCTGTGGATGGAAGGCTGTGGACTTCATCAGCTTAGTATCCATCATCTTCCATAGAGTGGACCAGAAGATGCTCAAGAACCTACTATCTCGATCTGAGACAATGGACTTGGGAAGACCAAAATGGAGCCATACATGACTAAAATATAGTTGAGTAGTTTCCTCAGTAGATATATATTTTTTTACAGGCAATCATGATAGCCATTTTTGAAAAATGATCAACTACCACAAAAATACAGTCCTTACCATGTTTTAAAGTGGGCAAACCTGATAGAAAATCCATTGAGATGGATTCCCAAGGCCTGGTTGGTTCTGGCAATGGCGTGTACAATCCTTGCTTCTTATTTGTTGGCTTGGCTATCACACATGGGGTGCAAGATTTGAGATATCTTTCCACATCCTTTCGCATATGGGGCTAGTAGAAGTGTTTTTGAAGAACTGCCAATGTTTTCTCAATACCAAAGTGTCCAGCTGTCCTACTGAAGTGTGCTTCCCATATCATCTTTTGTTGCTCTGCAACTAAAACACAGATGTGTCCCATATGATAGAGGACATTATCTTGCAAATAGAAATCAGAAACATGTGTACCTTTTTGAAGTGCTTGATATGTAGTAGCAAAGGTAAGATCTGCTTCATACAGGGTACCCCAAGTGGCAGTCTCATGTCCATATAGGTCCAAAACTATTGTGAGTGCAATAATTGGTGGGTGGCACAGACAATCTATAGCTGTATTTGAGCTCCCCTTTTTGTGTTTAATTATCAGGTGGAATTGCTGAAGATATGTGGCCCACTTTTGATGCCTCTCATTTCAGAGCTTGCTTTGTGTCTAGATGAATTCCAATGGTCTGTGGTCAGTGTGGATGATCGTTTCTTTTCCCGAGATGTAGTGTTTCCATTGTTTGTAGGCTTTCACAATGGCATAGAGCTCCTTATCATATGTTGGATATTTCCTGACTGTATCAGTGAAAGTTTCACTGTGATATGCAACAGGATGGCCATGTTGCATGATGACAACTCCCATGGCATATTCAGATGCATCTATCATCAACTCAAAAGGTTGATGGAAATCTGGCAAGGCAAGAATAGGGGCTGAGCAGAGTCTATTCTTCAAATTCTCAAAT
Source organism: Torreya grandis (assembly GCA_037957365.1). Lineage (NCBI taxonomy): Eukaryota > Viridiplantae > Streptophyta > Pinopsida > Cupressales > Taxaceae > Torreya > Torreya grandis. The sequence goes on along the minus strand of JARHVA010001834.1, from coordinate 2,001,129 downwards.
TCCCTTTGCTATATTTCACCCCACTAAATGTAGCTTTTGCTCCTCCTTTAGTCACTTGGGTTAGTGACCAAGCAACATGTGAAAATCCAAGAATAAACCTGCGGTAGAAATTTGCAAGACCCAAAAAGCTACGAAGCTCTGTGAGGGTCCTCTATGTGGGCCATTCTCAAATAACTTGAATCTTTTTTGGATCAACATGGACCCCTTCCGCATTCACAACATACCCAAGGTACTGAAATGTTGTCATCCCGAATGTGCATTTGTCAAGATTTGCATACACCTTGTGCTCCTGAAGTGTTTGAAGCACCTTACGAACATGTTGCAAATGTTCTTCCCACATTCTGCTATAGATGAGTATGTCATCTAAGTAGACAACCACAAATGAGTTAGTGAAGGGTCGTAGGATGTCATCCATCATCCTCATGAAGGTTGCAAGTGCATTAGTTAAGCCAAAAGGCATAACCAACCATTCAAAGAGCCCCTCCTTAGATTTGAATGCAGTCTTCTAGACATCAGTGGGATCGATGGGAATTTGGTTATAACCAGATTTGAGATCAATTTTGGTGAAGAACTTCACACCACGGAGCTAGTCTAGTAGGTCATCAATCCTGGGGAGAGGATAGCGATTCTTCACAGAGATTTTATTCAGGGCTCGATAGTCAATACAAAGCCTCCATGTTCCATTTTTCTTCGGTGCCAAGACAATTGGGCTACCACAAGGTGAAGAGCTCGGCCTGATGTGACCCTTTTGGATCAATTCTTGAATCTATCTTTTTATCTCATCATTCTCCTAAACTGATCTGTGATACATAGGACTATTAGGCAAAGGTGATCTTGGGATCAAATTGATAGAATGTTTTACCTAGAAATGTAGTGGAACTCCTATGGGTGACTTGAATAAGTCATCATATTCTCCTGTGATGCATCCTATCTGCTTCTGTTTTTGTGTTGATTGCGTAGTTAGGACTGCAACATCGGCCTTTGTGGATTTCTATGGCTTGACCACCATGAGGACAAATTGCTTTGGTTTTCTCCACCAATCTCTTACATTACTTCGCACTAATCAGGGAGACAGATGTGGGAGGTGGTACCTCTAGTACCCTATAGCACCATTTTCCAAGGGTGAGGGTAATCCTTCAGGTTCATGATTCATAGATGCCATGTCGCTCATACATGAATGGCTGACTAAGGAGTACATCACAAACATCTAGATTGACTACATCACACAAGACTTCATCTTGGAATGGTTTTATGGCATATGAAAGAAGACACTGATGGGTGACATGGAGGTCTCTCCCTGGGCTTAACCAGCTAATACTATAGGGCTTTGGATGAGGCTTCATAGATAGATTTAGACTTTTCACAACTTTAGCAGAGATTAAATTCTTTTGACTCCCACTATCAAGAATGAAATGTAAAGGCGTACCTTTTACCCATAGTTTGGAGTGAAACAATCTTTCCTTGTCATCTGGTCTTTCCCCACAGTTTTGTGATGAAGTGACAATGGTGTCAGGCTCAGTATCTACAATTTCTTCTTCATCCTCTTTGACTATGGGTTGTGTATGAGGCAGAGTAGTGGGTGTCGAGTATTGTGACTCAGAAAGTAATGACTTGATGGCTCGACATTCTTCTTTGGAGTGAGTCCCAGTTTTGTGGTAATCACGCCATTTTTTAGCCTTCCCTTTCTAGGATTTCTTATCCTAAAATTCCTTTTGCTTCCAATTTGGGCCTCATGTTTGACCTTCCTTATGACTTTTCCATTTTGAGGGTTGACTCTTCGTATTCTTTCTGCCATTCTTCTGTTCAATCTTCACTGCAAATTTGTATGCCTCACTAAGGGTTTCTAAATTGAAGAGTTCCATTTCCCCCCATATGTACCATTGTATTCCACCACAATATTTGAGAGTCTTATGTTTCTCACTTTCTTGAATGCCCAACCTTGTAGATAAAGAATGAAAAGTGTCTGTGTAATCTTGAACAGATTGGTCCTTACCTTGGCAAAGTTGTTGCCACTATATGTAGAGATCATAATATGCTCCGATGGGATAGTACTCTTCTTTCACTGCTTCTACAAAATCATCCCAGGTAGGTTCCACCTCAAGGCCAATGTCATCTGTGCTGAACCTCTTTTTGCACACTTCTCACTAGTTTTTCACAGGCAATGTTGATTTCAAAAGAGCAAAAGTAATCTTTTCTCCATCGGTGAACTTATTTACAGAGAAGTAGGAAGACAGTTGATCTAACCAATTTTCTACTACATCATCATTGATTTTACCTTCAAATGTAGGAATATCAAAATTTACCTGGACCTTGAAGGGTGTTGGGGCACTGAAAGGTCATTCCTGGATGAGGAGCCAGGAAGTGGAGCCGCAGAGCCAAGATTTCCCATCGAAAGTGTTTGAAGAATTTGGGCAAATTGTTGCAGCATCTGTGCTTGTTGCCATTGGAGGGCCTCATTTAGCATTTCCTTAAAAGGATCGGATGTCTCGGTGTTGTCTGCCATTTGAGGTCGTTTGGAGCGAACAGGTGGAAAATTTGGAAGCTCTGTTGTTTCCCACCCAAGCTTCTTATAGCCTGACCTTGTCCTCAGGATCATACACTCTCAAGACAAACCGCTCTAATACCACTGATCCAAAAATTAGAAGTTTTGGTTGATAAATATCACAATAACATAGAAATAACACGGTAACAATGAATTCTCTGAGAAGAGATGTAGTATTACTCAAAATTGCAATACAAATATATGCTTATCTCTGGGAAGAGATGTCTGTCTTCACATTTTACGTTACCTCTTCTTTTATACACAATTTGAAAGCATGGGGATGATGTGGAAGGTCACCAATCTCGAGGGAGATGAAGTGGTACAACTTCCAATATTTAAAACAATACATAATTCGAGGAATTACTATTTTTATAAACTTACTATTTTTAGACAGCACTATTAAAATTGAAATTTGAGGCACTTCCGTTGAGTTTTTGGAGGTAAAACTTCATTTAGCAAAGCTCAATGTCATTTCACGACATTCCCCTCGTTCTTAGCTTTCCAACAGTTCAAACGGTGAGTCAATTGGAGCTACGGTGCAAAAGTTATGGCTCCCAAAAGTTCCGTCATCAATTGGGGTGGAACTGTCACCTGAATTGTCGCCTAAATTGATTCCTGGATCAATATCACTTGAAAATTTTATGAACCATTCAAACAAGCACATAGATTTAGCAAGCATAAGAACCTATCCACATAGTCATGAAACACAATAACACATAACATATGTGGGAAACCCTCAAGGGGAAGAAAAACCATTGATATCTATAAATGGATTAAATTAATATAAGACAAATACCAAATTTAGTGCATCATCAACTTTAGATGGAGCACTAACCCCAACTAGCTAAACACCAACTCAGTTAGGCTTTAGCAAGCATCCACTTACAAGGAAGAACCAACCCCCTAGATGACTCATCACCAAATAAACTATATGAATTATTTGACAACCTTGAAGACACATTATTTATAAACCAATTTATTATGACCACCTCTTCATCTCTTCACTCTCTTATCCTTATTAAACTGCCTTTTAGGCCTCTTTGCTCAACTTGGTCTCTTCAATACAGAATAGGTCATATGTCCTTAATTTTCATACATAGAACATATGTTAAATATTCATAACAAATTATATACAATTTTAAAATGGTATACAAGATATTATTGTTCTTACCAAGTGTTATCTCATTCTCATCCTCTCTACATAATTATCTTACTCACTTAGGCCTAAGTAGTCTTGATCTTATACAAGTCACTTGATCTTACACACCTTGGTTAACCATACACAATTTAACAATTGGATAAACCTTAAAATATGTCTTATAACATTTTAAAAACATGAATCAAACAATATATTAGGTCATCCATAACTTATATACCAATCCTCTTTTAGGCTTTAAGGAAACCTAATTCAATTAGGCCTACTTTGGCAACACGTTACCTCAGGACCATTTAACACAAAATACACTTCATTGAAAAAAATATGATTTAAAAAATAAATAAAATATACATTAAACAAATTAAAATTAAGTCCACAACACCTTTTAGGTCCAACCACCACTTGAACCCCTTCTCAAAACATTTTTCACAATAGACCTTCATACACACAAAAAGTCTATCTTGAACAATTGAAGCATAATTTTGTTTTGATGAATAAATATAAAAATAAATAACATATTAAAAAAATCATGAACTTATGGTCATAAAAAACTTAAATATGTATTTCAACTCAAGTTATACAGGCTCAAACTCTTTTCTGCACAATGCTCACTCTGAATTGCCAACTAGCCTCAAAACACAGTTATGGAAACTGGAACTTGTGATACCTAAAAGAACAAAATAAAGGAATTAAAATGAATGAAAATGATCATAAAACATCATAAAAACAACTTTAAACAAAAATATCATAATATCTAATGTCAATTATTGGTCTTGCAAACTAATTTATTGACCTTCTCTCTCATAGACCTCACTCAACTAGACAAGCCCTTTTGGATTCAAAAATTTCACTACTTTCACCAACTAAAAAGCATTAATAGGACATGAAAGTACCCAAAAACATATAAATTCACTTGTATCCATCACTCTTTCATGAAAGCACCCTAAAATCCACCTTTTCATACTACTTAGGTTTTATATTATTTTTCTTCATTAGGCCTGCTAGCCACTAGCCAAATTGGATCACAAAATTTTCACAGCTAAGGGATATAAATTGTATATAAACATTCATATAAATAAAATAAAAGTCTCAAAAATTTTCCTCCATCTATTTAACAACTTTGACTTGTCAACTTTGATTGCTGCAACAAATCTCTAAGAAATAAGGCCTTTCCTATAGGGTCCACTCACTCACCTAAAGATTCAGTCACACTTAGAGATGCTTGGGAGAGTTTAATACAACCTAAAATCACTAAAATATCCATAACAATTCATTTTTATCACTTTATAATAACTTCTTTCATATTGGGTCACTATCAGGGTTCTTTGAGGGTTTAAACCATCTTCCACTGTTAACAATCATTCATAAATCTTAATCCTTAATTCCAAAAATTAATGCCTAGAAATTTGAGATAGGATCCTTCCACATCTACCATGAATATATTATGTCCTAATTAAGATGATACATGTGCCAATTAACACTTTAAAAACCTTCTTGGGTAGATAACTTTTCATCCTGTGCACTCAAGAGACCTTAAAACACTTTTTTAAGCATAAACCTTAAAAATTTGACCTCAGGCTTGGTCAAAAAACCTAGGAAAATATATCACACCACTGAAAATGCTCAAATTCTCATTATTATCTTTAAATTTGAATCTCATACCTCATTTGGCCACCATCTCTCTCTTTGCTCTTTAGACCTTGACTTGTAAACCACATTTATCCTTGAAACTGACCTTCTAACCATTTTCCAAGCTCTCAAAACCTCATATATAGGATATAAAACCTCTTACAATGCTCAACCACTACCATACATCTTTTCACATGTTTGATACCACCCATCTCACTAAGCAACAAAGCCCATGCCTTCACATAAGGTCTCTTCATGCCATGACTAGGCCATGACAAGACTCCTTAAACTCTTGATACTTAACACAAGGATATGATTATTAATAACTTATCTCATCACAATAATAGTCAATTTTTTGATAAAACATTCTATTCAATTAACTCATACAAAACCTCATCACAACACTCTTCTTTGCTAAGAAATTGACAACTGACCTTGATCATCCTTCACAAGAGCAACATCAACCTCGATCATATTTCACTAGAGTAACATCGAACTTGACAAAATACTTCCAAAAAAAAAGAAAACACTAGGAAATAACCTTGACCATTGATCACCTTTGACAACCTCATGTCAATACCTCAACTATCCTTGCTTACTTGGACATCAACCTTCACTCATGCATACCTCAAAGACCTCTCACATTGCATCTTCACCAGATGCATCTATAAATCAATGATAACATACTTTGACATTAATTACATTATATTTACATCAATTAAAACACTATTCAAGCATAATTATGGGTCTAAAACATACTAGTTGGATATGCCAGAAGGAGATGAACTTGACAGACTAATGAATGTAATACATCACAAGCACATTTTCACTTGAATGACTAGGGAATTATCTATTTAGATCATTTTATTCATGTTATAAATTATCCCTATTTAGACAATGCCATGTGTCTTTCCCATTGTATCTTTCCCATCCCCCTTTTAAACTTGGTTCTAGTTCATTGATACTTCAGACACCTTTAGTGGTTGGATTCAAATGCAATTTTAGCAATTGATTTAGGATTAAGAATTTAAAATTCATAGTTCAAATGGAATTATCTTGAATCCAAGTATAAGATGTTTTATCTTTTAATTTATGATCTTCTAAGGTTTTAGTTTTACATTTATGAGCCTCTAGATTTCTTTATCACACTGCCTATCCCCATCGTTCTAGGTAGGATTTAGCTTTATTTTTCATTTATTACTAATTTTGAGTGGTGATTTACCCATTGAGAAGTAGGATTACCATATTTTAAATGTTCATCACCACTCTTTCTACATTTATGGATTCAAGGAAAGATATAATTAGCAAAATAAACCATGATGTTTAAGCAAGTGAGGAAATTCATATTGAATATTTTTCATGTGGTAATACTATTAATATTGATTCTCCATTACCTAATGTTATTCTTGACTTGCCTAAATTTGATAAAAATTGTAATTTATTTGATAATTATACCCTTGTTTCATATTTTGTGGGTAGATTCCCCCTTAAGAGCCTCTTGAAATAATGGGTTCATAACCATTGGCAAAGCCATAGTTTGAAACTAGGAGTCCAAAATCTTACCAAGGGCTTCTTTCTATTTTGATTTTCCAACCTTGAACATTTTAAATCCATTGTTAGTCATGTCCCTTGGTTTATTCATAACACTTTGGTGGTTTTTTATCATTGGCCTTGTTATTTTCATGTTTTGAAACAAGCAAAACTGAACATCTCTATTTGGGTCAAATTTCCTAGTTTTCCACTTCCCCTATGGTGTTTCATTAATCAACTCATAAAACCCATAAGGCATTTCATCTACCATAATAAAAACAATTTTTTTTTATATTGGTCCCTAAAATGGGTTCGTGTGGAAGTGGATTTATCTTAGGACTTGAAAGAGTCTATTAACATTCAAATTGGGAAAAATAAATTTACTCAGCAAGTGTTGTATATCAACTTACCAAAAACTTATTTTCAATGTCAATCCTTAGATCATATGATCTAGGAGTGTCCTTTGATGGTGCATGATCTTCCTACTTCTTATGAAAAGTGTAGGCATAAATCTAAACCTTAAATGGTAATAATGATGGATGGACCAAAGTCATAAATAAAAATAATAATTCAACAAAAGGTGGTAGAAAGCTTCAGACATCTACATATAGACCTATTGTGGTTCCCAGTGCCTCAATCTCTTCTGATAAATATGTTACGCATGTTAAATCTTCTCCTCTACTCCTAAAAACACCATAAGTGGTGGACACATTTTTTATATGTCACCTTTATCTTCATAATCATAACACTATTCTAGGGTGAATTCATCAAAATAAGAATAAAGCCTCATTACTGCTATATACATAGGGATATGATATATTGATGTATATGGGTTGATGGAGATTTTGACATGTGGCACACATCCCCTTAGTTAGTTATATGGGTAAAATATATTAGGATAATAAAGTAACTTGTGGAAGTAGTACATTGGATAATGGTCGGCCTACATTGGGATTAGGAGGTTATCCATCCATGGGTTAGATAGATGTATATATATAGGAGATGATTATCATGGTAAAGATATCAAGTAAGCATTGAGTCTTCTATTGTAAGAGGAAATTGGAGGTTGTCCCCTCGAAGAGACATTATGGAGTTATTCCTTCCTAAAGGAGTATTATATGGTGTTTCCCTACCTTAAGGGTATTTATGCATATATTGAATATCAAGATCATTACAAGTGGTATTAGAGTTTCGATTTGGGCAATTTGTGGAGTGAAACCCTATCTTTTTTTTTAATCATCAATAAATTTTGATTGGTTGCAAATTTTTTCACAAAGTTTTTACTGGATATGGATAATATTTCAAATAAGTCACAGTAAAAAAATCAAGATTTTTTATTCATTTTGAGGGAGTTATTGCTATTTTAGGGTTTATAATAATTTCGCTATATATTCCAAAATATAGGGAATTTTTATTCTAAATTTTTACTGGAGATGTAAGAAGACATAAGAGAAGCACAGTCAAAATTTCAGAATTTTTTGAGTTTTTTTAAGTGATTTGTTGTGATTTTATAGATCAATTTTGACATTTTAGGGTTTCATGAACCTTAAATTTTTTTGTGGATCATGGAGTTTCAAACATTATCAGGGGAAGATGATATTGATGCTAGAGAATGGTAGCTCCTTTTGGAGAATCATTTTAGAAAAACTTTTGGGCAAAGATGATTAATTCCTTTTTTATCTGGGCCTACACTACATTGGTTTGATCAATTGAGCTATATAGAAAGGTTTTCTTCATGGAAAGATATGGAACATATCTTTTTAGATCGATGGGCTATAAAAAAGAAGCAAAAAAAAAAGAAGCAGTAGAAGAAGAAGAAGTAGTAGAAAAAGAAGAAGAAATAGAAGAATCAGTAGAAGAAGAAGAAGAAGAAGAAGAAGAAGAAAAAGAAGAAGAAGAAGAAGAAGAAGAAGAAGAATAAGAAGAATAAGAAGAAGAATTGGATGATAAAGGTTCAAATTATTTGGATCCAAATAAATTTGAGTCAATTTTTCAATTTTGTGGATGCATTTAAAAGAAAAGGGTTATTGTGTTCATAAAACCTACTAGTAAGTATAACTTCATCAACATGAATGTGTCTAAGCATCTACATGTTCAAGAAAATAATATCAAAGAGGTTAAAGTAGATGGTAAGAATATTTCAATGTTTGAAGATCTGAAGCTCGTTATGGAAAAATATGTTTTGCATTCAGATTTTTATGCTTTAGATATGGATGATGTGGATATAGTTCTTAGATATCCATGGTTCGAGACTTTGGGAACAATGAATATTAATATTCATAAAAAGTTCATGAAGTTTTGGTATAGGAAAAAGAAGATCACTTTACAAGATATCATAGTGAAAAAGGCACCAATAACAATCCAGGTAGATCATGAGGATAAGATGGAAATAAGTGATGAAGAACATGATGAAGATTTAGATGATATAGATAAAGACACACTACAAATGAGCACTTCATCTACTCAAGAGACAAAGAAGGAAAAGGTGGAAGAGGTAGAAGCAAAGGTGGATAAGGTCAAAGTATTAGAAAAGGTTGAGGTATATAGACACCCACATCATCATGAGAAGAAACAATCATGAAACCAGGTGAGGAAGTATCATAACAAAAATCATTTTATCTATACAAGAAATAAAAATTCCAATCATTATGGATATGCATGGAATCCAAAGAAAAAATAATATGGCACATGGAATGAATGGTGAAATCATTATTACTATGCCTGGAAGAATACCTACTATGGTCATGGTTGGAATCAGAGAAGCGCAACAAAATAGTACATGGAATAAAAAGAGGAATAATTATGCTTTAACACCAAAGCAGTATAATTATGATCATAAATAAAATCAGCAAAGCACAGTGGATTTTAGACACAAGCTTAGAGAGATATCACCTACCAAGATCACATATGGATGGTTAGATGATCGATATTGGAGACAAGTGTGTAATGATTTGAAGCACACTCATTATTTCATTTCTTCCTATGTTTCAGGGATGAAACATGTCAAAGAGGGAAGTAATGATATATACCTAGGGATATGATATATTGATGTATATGGGTTGATGGAGATGCCGACATGTGGCATGTCGGCACACATCCCCTTAGTTATATGGGTACAATATATTAGGATAATAAAGTAACTTGTGGAAGTAATACATTGGGTAATGGTCGGCCTACATTGGGATTAGGAGTTTATCCATCCATGGGTTAGATACATGTATATATATAGGAGATGATTATCATGGTAAAGATAAAAAGTAAGCATTGAGTTTATATTGTAAGAGGATATTGGAGGTTGTCCCCTTGAAGAGACATTGTGGAGTTATTCCTTCCTAAAGGAGTATTATATGGTGTTTCCATACCTTAAGGGTATTTTTTCATATCTTGAATATCAAGATCATTACAAGTGGTATCAAAGCTTAGATTTGGGCAATTTATGGAGTGAAACCCTATTTTTTTAATGATCTTGATATTCAATATATGCAAAAATACCCTTAAGGTAGGGAAACACCATATAATAATCCTTTAGGAAGGAATAACTCCACAATGTCTCTTCGAGGGGACAACTTCCAATATCCTCTTATAATAGAAGACTCAATGCTTACTTGATATCTTTACCATGATAATCATCTCCTATATATATACATCTATCTAACCCATGGATGGATAACCTCCTAATCCCAATGTAGGCTGACCATTACCCAATGTACTACTTCCACAAGTTACTTTATTATCCTAATATATTGTACCCATATAACTAACTAAGGGGATGTGTGCCACATGTCAACATCTCCATCAACCCATATACATCAATATATCATATTCCTAGGTATATAGAAATTACCCTAGAATATAAAGTGATCCTTTGGCACTCCAAAATCCCCTCTACTTCTCTTGAGGAGGAATATATGGATCATAAGAGATAACCATTTAATGTGGGTGATTTTATGCTGCACAAACTAACTTATAATCAACTCATTATGCTTTAACACCTCATAAATGAGAATGATATGAAACTCAACAATTCTCAATGTTAGTTTATTCATGGAATGTTTGTAGCCTTACTAATCGACCATGTAAGTATGTGATTAGGAATAATTGTCATCTTTTTAGTCACATTAAAATTCTTTGTTTGTAAGAAGTCAATATTTCTTGATTCCTCCTTTAGAATGTAACACAAATAATTTAGCCTAGAGATATATTTTTAGAATAATATGCATGATATTGGTCATGGTGGGGTCGTCACTATATTGGCTCCAGAAACCTCTCAAAACATTCTCTTTGGGTTTTGACTAGTTTTGACTTTGATAATTGCATCATTGAGGTTGTAAATCTATATGCGTCTAATCATGATGTAGAGTGTGCTTCACTTTAAATATGGTTGGAATATTCACTTATTGATACACACTAGGTCCTCTATAGATATTTTAACATGGTTAAATATCCTAAGGACAAATAAGTTTGCCTTCTTATGCTGTGATGTGTTGGCAAATGGGAAGATTAGTTTTATATGCTAAAAACACTTGGGGTGTTTGATCGCAATAAGAATAATTCCAATTCTCCCTAGTTTAATTGATCCAATTTCTAGAAATGGGAGGATTAGGTTCTTTAGGCATTGTTATCTAAATAATATATCTTTTTTTCCTCCTATTCATGATAGTTTGGTTTTAGTTCTCCCCGACACTTTTTTGTTAGACCATCATCCCATTTACTTCAACTTGGAATGGTCTACCCCTCAAGTGAAGCCTATTTCGACCTAGTTTTACCTCAAAACTACCCAACTTGAACATAAAAGGATGGTGGGACATATTATCAGAATTTGAAATCTTTTTCCAAGGCCTAAGGGGGATAGTGGATGGATATAGTGGTGTTCAAATGATTTATATCACACTACCACCTTTCTTATAATATATGGTAAGTAGGCTACCTTTTTTTGGGTGGCATATTCATAATGATACTAATCATGAATACCTCTAGGTATCATAGGAGCTAGAAGCTTATCCTTTTAATGTCTAGTTACAAAACCAAAAAACATAATGATGATGCTAATATTCAAATGGAGGAGGGTTATAATGCTAAAGGGGATCAAATCTGAACTAAGATGCATTGGATAAAAATTGGAGTCAAAGTCACTAAGTAATTCTTCTCTATTTTACATTCTAGACATGTTTTTGATAGAATTAAATCCATCAAAGAAGGAAATGCTCGACTAACTAAACTTCTTGATATTATTTAACAATTTTTTTATCATTATCCTAGAGTTTTTTAGTGCAATTTAGTTCTCCTGAATGAGATTAAACTCTTACTCAATATATTCAAATTTTTATTTGTAAATTATTTAATGCATAATGAGTTGCTTATGATAGTCAATTATCTCTCAGTGATATTCATGAGGGTGTTATGTAGATGGCTATGTATATATATATCTAAGTATTGATGGCTTTGCATGTGGGTCCTAATCTCCATAGTTTTAGAGAGTTGTTAGTGATATCTTGGTGATTTCATGGAGGTGTCCTTGTGAGTGGATTAAGTGTTTTGATAGCATAATTAACAATGACAAAGTGTGCAATGTGCTTGTCCTAGTGTGATTAAAGTTGGATTGGTTGATCTTCAAAGTTTGATTGGTTTGAGATGTTTAGGGATGAGTATGGTGATTGGAGCATGTAAAATAGGTCCATAAGATGTTATTTATACTTTGAGATCTTGTGTGCATAATTTAAATTCATCTAGTGGTCCATAGTTTTCATTTAGATAGTCTGGGTCTAGTGGCATAAAATCTGAGTAGGCTGTTTGTTGACATCCCATTGCCATGTGGGAATGAGTCAAGGGGAGTTAGTCATATGGTTTTAATCATATTAGTCCCCAATTTATATGTGCTAAAACTCAAATCATGCATCAAATTATGATCAAATATATGAGGGTTTAAAGTTGGCTTCTTAATTATAATTCATTATTTTCCCATACTTAACCAAATTTGCATGTAGCTAGAAAGATCCAAGCATGTTCATGATGTTAGAATTTTCACGCATGAAGGTATCTAGATAAAATGGTCACATGGGTTTGTTTAATTTTATTCTTAGTTTTTATGAACCAAATTTTAAGTCATGTGATGTATCATGTCAAAACATATGTAAGTGCAAAGTTGGGCTCCCTGACATTTTGACTGTGTTTTCCTATACTTAGCCAATTTTGAAATGTGGTAAGAAGAGCCGAGTGAGAATTTTGATGGTGTTATATATTGCATGTGTAAAGGTGTCAATAAAAACTCATCATATGGGTTTGTTTAATTTTGAGTATAGTTTATTTTTGCTAAATTATGCAAAATATTATGCAAGAGCAAAGTTGGTCTCCCAGACAAATTTTTGGCATAGTTGGCTTTATGATAGAAGATTTTGAGAAGGAATTTTAATGGTGTTATATCTCACACATGTGAAGGTTCCAAGAGTATATTGTTATATGGTTGGATTCTCCTAAATGAGGAAATAATCTAGTCCAAATTTGAGATCATGCATCAAAGCATGACAAAATTTATTAAGGTCCAAAGTTGGCCTTGCAAAAAGATAAACAAGGTTCCCATACTTAGTCATTTTTGCACAAGTTAAAGTTCGATCAAGATCAATGGTATGCATTATTCCATTAAGTTAGGATGAAGTGAGATGAGAATAGTTACATGATTTTTAATGATTGAAAAAAGCTATAGGATAAGGATCTAATGATGAGTGGATGTTCATACAAATTGATCAAATGGTGAGCATTGATAGTTAAAGCCTTAATTGATCCATAGAGAATGATGGAACACATTGAGTTAACATTTCAAGATTGCATGAGATTAGGTTAAAGTGACTCAAGTTTAATGTTTGGCATTGACATACTATATGTTAAAGATTAAACAAGATTGACAATGTGTATTTGATCTGTGCTGAGAGGACATGAGATGCAAGCATTTTGTTTGATGTTTAACTATGAGCATTTGAATTCAAATATTTAAATTTAACACAAGGAAAAACTAGAGCTCTATATTTTTTCCATATCTTTTTATAGAAGTCAAATTTATTGGTGATGTAAAAATAAAAGATTAATAAGACTTCATGATGCATATAATGAACCTAATTTGAATATTTATAAGTGTGTATAGTCAAAGATATTAATGTTTAAAGTTGACTATGTGTTTGTACTTACTTTACAAATGACCTGAGAAGGATATTTGAGCTTGTTTTGATGTCTCATGATGACTTTACTATTTGGGAGTGTTGTAGACTCCATGAGGATGATTTATGAGTATTTTGGAGATGTGATCAATATATCTTGAAATAAAAAATTCTTAAAAAGTTGCTTGTATGTTTGGTAATGGTGTTCTTATTTATAAGATTTATATTTGAATTGATTGAGCATACACAAAGGTGAGAAAATGTGATTGTGATCATTTAAAGATGTCCTAGGGAATATAAGGAGTGGACCTATGTATTTTTAAGTGGTCCTATGTTCTTATTATGCTTGGAGAAGTGTCAAAAAAGTTGAATGGGTCTTTATAGGACCTAAAAGTGACTTAGGGCTATTTAAAAGTGGATTGTGCTTAAGTGTGACCCATATGAGATGCCTTAAGGGTGAAGGCATGTTTTATGACCAAAAAATAAATATTGTGATCTTTCTAATTCATGATTTATATATAAATAGTGAAATCAAAGATGGTGATTTCTATATTTTATGTGCGAGAGACTTGTATGTGAGAAAGTTGGAGAGTAAAGGAAAAGAGAGGAGAGTGAGAGTGCCCAAATATTGGTTTGATGATCAGAGGAGATTAAAGACTATGTGTATGATATTGAGTTCATGTTTATAATGATAGTATAGTGTTCTTTCAATTTGAAATTGTGTAAAGATATCTAGGTGTGCATATGAGGATTGTTTGAATGAATAAAGAGAGATATTATGGCATGCCTATGTGAGAGGCTTGTATGAGTTAGAGAGACAAAGTTTGTGCAATTGTTAGATAATCAATAAGTCCATCATCATGTGTTAAAGATATCAATTATAAGGTGGAAGTGTTTTGTTTAAGGAGGATTTAAAGGACTTGATCTTCTTTAGGGGAAGTTGTTCCTTGTAAAATAGGGTATCACTAAAGACCTTGTATTAGAAGGACTTGATCAAGGATGTGAGTCAGAAGGATTTGACCAAATAGGTGGTTAGAAGGACTCGATCATCTTATAGGTAGGCGATCCTTTTGAAACTACTATTTCACTAAAAGCCTTAGGTTAGAAGGACTTGACAAAGGTTCTTGATCAGAAGGACTTGATCAGTCTCTTATTTATTATCATCTTATAGAATAGTAGTCTATGTGTTTGTAGGCTTGAGAGTGGGTTTTATTCCCTAATAGGGTTTCCCATGTAGATCTTATTTTGTGTATATGATATTTCTTTATGTTTATTGTTCACTTCTATGAATGATCTGTATGCTTCTTGAATGATTGTATTGATTGCTTAAGTATTTACAAGGGTTCAAAAATTGAATTAGATTGTTTAACACCATTGATTCACCCACCCTCTCAGTGGATTATACCTCTAAAAATTGGTATTATATTAGGTCCTTCATGTAAATTTTAACCACTTGAATGTGATCAAAGGTAAAATGGTTGAAAAATAAGTTATGGCTTGTATTCAAGACAATCTAGTTTGTGCTTTATTAGAAGTTAATAGTGTGAAGACATAAGTGTAAAATCTAGAGGTAACAGTCAATAATATACAATTCATGATGAATAAATATCTCAATAAAAGGATAAAATATGTAAAAATAAAGTCATGAATTACTCAGATGTGCTATTATCCAAGGATAATAGGGATTTTAGCTCAACCAAAAGGATCAAGATTGAAAATCCATTGAGCGGTAATGGTCAAGAGAAAAGAGGATCAAACATGAACAATGTCTTCAATGGGTATTGCTTCTCCTATAATCAATTTGTTCATAGATATAGGAATTTATCTCTCTCTCTCTCTCTCTATAGAGATTAAAAGGGATCTCATATGCTATAATTGTAACCAACAAGGTCATATAGCTAAAAACTATAGAAGAACATTTTGGAAAAATGATATACAAGTCATTGACACCAGAAAATGGTTTAAGGAGACTAAGTATAAATAAGAAAAGAATAAAAAATCAAGTAGATCACCAAAGGAAGAGTCATTGTTTGTTCAATCAACCTTGCATACTCAGGAAGATGAGAATAAGAGATGATTCATAGATAGTGGATACTTAAATCATATGACAAGAGATAAGTTCAAGTTTATGTCCCTAAATAAGACAAACCCAGGTATAATGAGATTGGGTGACAACAAATCTACTAACATTTTTAGCAAAGGTACTATGAGTTTGGAAAATGGTCATACAAATACTAAGAATGTCTTATATGTAGAAGGTTTGAAACATAATCTTGTAAGTGTAAGCCAGATGTGTATGTAAATAAATGTTGTAACTTTTCATGATGATGTATGTGAAGTAAGAAAGGTAAAATATGATAGATTAGCTACAAAGGTTCATAAAATAGATAACATGTATGCATTTCATGAATCCTAGAAGGAGAAGTGCTTCATGAATCATTTGGAAGAAAGCTAGCTTTAGCATAGAAGGCTTGGACATATAATTTTTGATAATATGGTAAATATCATTTCAAAGGGGTTGGTAAGGCAAATGCCTAAGATTTATAATATTACTCATTATGTTTACAAGGCATGTCTTCATGGGAAGCAAACCAAGATAAGATATAAGAATAAGGAATGCCATTAGAGGTGATCCACACTGATCTATGTAGACCTATGGAACCTCAAAATATTCAAGGTAATAGCTACTTCATGCTTCTCATTGATTATTTTACTAGGATGACTTGGATATTCCTTCTTAAATAAAAATCAGAAGCTTTTGCAAAATTTGTGGCATTCAAAGCCCTTTCTGAAAATGATAAAGGTTCAAAGATCAAGTGTGTGAGATCAGATAGAGGAGATGATATTTGGTCTCATAAGTTAGATGATTTTTGTGAATAATAAGGGATAATGATCAGAGCAATAATTTAGGTGACGGTTCTACCCCAATTGATGATAGAACTTTTGGGAGCCATAACTTTTACACCATAACTCCAATTGACTCCTCATTTGAACCATTAGAAATATAAGAATGAGGATAATGATGTGAGATGGAATGGAGCTCTAATAAATGGTTTTTGACCCTTGAAAACCCAATGGAAGTGCTCTAAATTTCAATTTGAGTAGTTCAGTCTAAAAATAGTAAGTTTCAAAAAATAGTAATTCCTCAAATTTTGTATTGTTTTAAATCATGGAAATCAAACCACTTAATCTCCCTCAAGATTTGTGACCTTCCACATCCTCCTCTTACTTTTAAAATGTGTATAAATGAATATTTAAACCAAAATTAAATCATACATCTCTTCCCAGAGATAAGCATATAGTTGTGTTGTTGTGATCTTGAGTAATAAAACATCTCTTCTCAGAGAATTCATTGTTAATATGTTATTTTTGTGTTCTTGGAATATTTGTCAATCAAAACTTTTGAGTTTTGGATTAGTGGTATCAGAGCAGTTTGTTTTGAGAGTGTATGATCCTGAGGATGAGGTCAGGCTACAAGAAGCTTGGGTGAAAAACAATAGAGCTTCCAAACTATCCACCTATTCTCTCTAAATGACTTCAAATGGTGTATGAAATTGAGACATATGATCCTTTCAAGGAAATGGTGAATGAATCCATTCAATGGCAATAAGCATAGATATTATAATAATTTTTCCAAATTCTCCAACAACTCTTGATGGGAGATTTTGGCTCCTCATCTACACTTCCTAGCTTCTCATCCATGGAACATCCTTTCAGTGCCCAACACCCTTCAAGGGTCAGGTGAATTTTCATATTCCTACATTTGAATTCAAAATCAATGATAATGTAGTAAAAAATTGGTTAGATCAATTGTCTTCCTACTTCTCTGTAAATAAATTCATTGATGGATAAAATATCACTATTGCTCTTTTGAAAGCATCATTGCCCATGAAAAATTGATGGGAAATGTACAAAAAGAAGTTTAGTATAGATGACATTGGCCTTGAGATGGAACCTACTTGGGATGATTTCATGGAAGAAGCAAAGGAAGAATAATATCCCATTGGAGCGTATGATGATCTATTCATATAGTGGCAACAACTTCACCAAGGTAAGGACCAATCTGTTCAAGATTACACAAACATTTTTCATTCTCTATCTGCAAGAATGGGCATCCAAGAAAGTGAGAAACATAAGACTCAAATATCATGGTGGAATACAATGGTACATACAAGGGAAAATAGAAATATTCAATTTGGAAACCCTTGGTGAGGTATACAAGTTCATAGTGAAGATTGAGTAGAAGCATGGAAGAAAGAATATGAAGAGTCAGCCTTCAAAATAGAAAAGTGACAAGGAAGGTCAAACACAAGGCCAAAATTAGAAGAAAAAAGAGTTTCAAGATAAGAAACCCCATAAGGGGAACACTAGAAAATGGTATGATTACCACAAAACTAGAACTCACTCCAAAGAAGAATGTTGAGTGATCAAGTCACTGCTTTTTGAGTAACAATACTTGACATCTTTTACTCTATCTCATACACAACCTACAGTTAATGAGGATGAAGAAGAGATTATATATGTTGAGCCTGATACCATCGTTGCTTCATCATAGACCCATGAGGAAAGGCCAAATGAAAAGGAAAGATTGTTTCACTCCAAATTAGGGGTTAAAGGTAAGATTTTTCATTTCATTCTTGATAGTGGGAGTTAAAAGAATTTAATCTCTACTAAAGTTGTGAAAAGTCTAAATCTATCCATGAAACCTCACCCAAATCCATATAGTATTAGATAGTTGAGCCCAGGGAGAGACCTCCATGTCACCCATCAGTGTCTTCTTTCATATGCAATAAAACTTTTCTAAGATGAAGTCTTGTGTGATGTTGTCAATCTAGATGTTTGTGATGTACTCCTTGGTCAGCCATTCATGTATGATCAACATGGCATCTATAAATCATAAACCTAAAGAATCACCCTCACTCTTGGAACATGGTTCTACAAGGTACCAGAGGTACCACTGCCTACATCTATCTCCTTGATCAGTGCTAAGTAATGTAAGAGATTGGTAGATAAGACAAAGCAATTTATTCTCATGGTGGTCAAACCACAAAAATCCAAGAAGGCCAATCTTGCAGTCTTGACTAAAAGAAAATCCTTAGTGTAATCCAAGTGACTAAAAGAAGAGATAAAGCTACATTTTAGTGGGGTGAAATATAACAAGGGTATTTGAGAATTTGAAGAATAAACTTTACTCAACCCTTGTTCTTACCTTGCCAAATTTTCATCAACCTTTTGATTTGATGATGGATGCATTTGAATATGTCATGGGAGCTGTCATCATGCAACATGTCCATCTTGTTGCATATCATAGTGAAAATTACACTGATATAGTCAGTTAATACCTGACATATGATAAAGATCTCTGTCATTATACAAGCCTATAAATAATGGAAACACTACATCTTTGGGAAAGAGATGGTCATTCAACTGACTATAGACCATTAGAATTCATCCAGATGTAGAGAAAATTACAAAATGAGAGGCACTAAAAGTGGGCCATATATCTATAGCAATTCCATCTGATAATCAAACAAAAAAAGGGGAGCTCAAATACGACCATAGATTGTTTGAGCTGCCTACCAATTACTACACTCACAATAGTTCTTGACCTATGTGGATATGAGACTACCACTTGGGGTGCTCTATATGAAGTAGATATTACCTTTGATGATGCATATTAGGTGATTCAAAAGGGTAAACATGTTTTTGATTTCTATTTTCAAGATAATGCCCTTTGTCATATGGGGCACATCTGTGTTCCAGCTATAAAGCAACAAAAGATGATATGGGTAGCACATTTTAGTAAGATTGTTGGACACTTTAGTGTATGTTGATGCTTAAAATTGTGCTAATTCCAACACCAACATGGGAAGTTTCAAGAATGTGGGACTTGTGACCTGAAACAACCTCCATATTTTAAAGAAGTTGGCTCTTCTTTATCTCAAATGTATTGTGGGAAAAAGGGATAAAAATTAAATAGAATCACCAATGCAATGAAAGAAAATTTAACTATGGTGATGCGCTCGAGTATGATTCATTCCTTAATACTAAAAGTAGTGAAGTTATCTTTAGGATTCAATTACATTAAAGAGCAAACAATGCATGATCAATGTAAAAGATGAAAACAAATAGAATCAAAGGCTCACAACTTAGATGATTTTGCAATAACATAGAAAATATCAGAAAAGACACAGAACTCAGTCTTCTTATTAATTTTCCATTCACATAAAAGGCACTGATACATGCATAGTTATACAAACTTTTTGAATTAAGAAAATAAAACAAAGGCAAATGATATTACTGGCCACAACAAGAAAGTCTCAAAAAATTCTTGTAAATATCTGATAACAATCTATTTGCAAAAAATTATCTCCCTTTTCCTCTTTTTTTCCTTCAATTTGAACCCATATTTATAGCATAGGACTGGCTCAATATTGCCCGCATGATCAAATCCCAACAGACTGAATTAAAACTTAACTAGAAGTGTCTAATAGAAGATATATTTCAGATCTGAAACAATTAGCTTCCTACAAGTCCATTGGCTGAAATAGATACACGTGGCATTTCCCAATATGAAATAGGTGAGGACACTTGGCAGCATCTACTAGTCTTAACAAGTTACACATGGTGGCTTTTGCTTGTCTATAAAAGCTTTAGATACCTTTTGAGAGTCCTGCAAAAGATGACACATGGCAGCTTCCACTGAGCTTTAAAAACAATATAGAAAAAATTGGGACTCATTTGGATTCACACAGATGATGAAGCTTGGTGCACTCCACTTAATTTAGAAACTCACCCAGGGCCCACCACATTCCTTTCTCAACAATGAAACAAAAGGAAGAAACTATGGATGTCGACACTTGGCAGTCTCTACTGAGCTTTAACAAGGGACACGCAACAATTTCCACTACATTTAGAGAAACATATTAAAACCTTCTATAGTTGCCACTTGGTTCCCTCCATAGGACTTTGAGATAATCATATTGAAATAAGATTTTGAAACATAAAATAAACTAAAACGTGGATGCTGACACTTGTCAAGCTCCACAGGTATATAATAGGACACGTGGCATGTTCCACACAACTTATAGAAATTATAATGTATCCTAACTAATGACAGTTGGCATGTTCCATGTGACTTTGAGACTTAGACAAAACTTATGCAAAATGAAAACCCACACCCATGCTCTATGTCAAAACCCTCACTGCCTCAAAATTGAAATGTGTAGTGTCAAAAACTGGAGTGCACAATTGAAACTTAAAATAAAATGTAGAGTATTTTACTCTATAGTTCTTGGTGACCTTGAGGAATTTTGAGCCTGCTCAAAAAGAATCCACATAACATATAAAAAAATGTGGTGAAAATCATAAATTTTGTAAGGCCGTCTGATAAATAGACCATTCAGTATTAGATAGTCCCTATTTATTTTACAAATCCTGGAAGGTGAAATCAAGTTTGATGATGTTCTCATGTGAAAAACTCTATAAAATATGAACTACAACCTTCAATTGGAAATCTAGTTGGGTCATGGGGTTCAAGACACCTTCCACTTCTGGCACTGATGAAGCATCTGTTAAACCCTAGAAAACTGATTGATCATTTTGTCTGGTTAACAACAAAGGCTTAATCTCATCAACCATTAACACAATGTTGCTATCAGGAAAAGGGGAGGGGAGACCCAATTGTACTAGATCTTCAATATGATTCTTCATGTCTTTTACTCCCTCTTTTACCACATCTAGGAGCTCTTTGCAATTAATTGCTATGGAGTTGCAATTGAGAACTTCGTTCACCCTTTTTGCAGTAATCATTCTATCACTAATCCCTGTTGTTAATAATGTTTCATCAATTGTGTCATATAGCTTTTTTAATAGCATTTGAGAATTAAACACTCTCAAAGAGATATTGGATAGAGTGGCCTAAACTAAAGTCTCTACCTTTTCACACAATTTCTATGCATTTAGCAGGAAAGTTAAGAAGGGTCTGAGCTGAGTAATCTCCTCAGAGATTCTTTTCCATACTGATACGTATAGCTCCTTGACCAGGTTCAGAACTCCTGCATTCTTTGGTATATTAGCCAACTCAATTGTCAATTATTTTGTTATTTATTTCTTAGCTTGAAGTTGGGCTTATAAGGTGGTGGTATTGTTTTGCTCATTTAGCAGCTTCTGTTGGAATTGAGTGACCTGTTGCAGGTTTTCTTAACATTTTTTGTAGTGTTGCCTTTTCCTACCTTAGGGCTGTCACTACAGATTTTTCTTGTGTTATCTCTTATTTCAAAAAAGCATTTAGGGATTGAATACCCTAGTGAATGTGATAAGAAATAGTATCTTGAAATTTTTTGTTGAGACTCTCTATTTCATCATTCTTTGTTTTATTTTTTATAGTCAGATTGCTACCATTTGTTTTCTCTTTCTAGATCAACCTCCATGTTCTACAACTTCTTTGATACTTTCAAATAATTAGTAGTTATATTAGAAGTGGTTTCATTTAGTAGCTCAACCTTGTCTTATGGTTTTAAAAGTGACATATCCATAGCTACTGCACTCATTGTATAATCTTGAGGCTGCATCTGCTAATTTGGCCTGACTACATTAGGTGACAAATGAGTCACAGTTAGTTGCTACTGGATTGGGTCAAATAGTGACCTCATGTGTGGTGCAGCCAGATCTTTATTATCTTTCTTCCTTTTTTTATCCATCAGGGTTTCCCTAGCCTTCTTAGCAGTGTTTGATTGAGCTTAGAAGGTGGAGAGAGAGGCAATATACCCACCCGCAAAAAGATAACCCTATGGTAATCCATAGGGAATAGCCAAATGTTGGCTATGGGGAATCTAGGGAGGTATTCTCTTTGGGATAGAGGGGGAAAAGGGAGGCAATGATCTGGCCTGTGATGACATGGATTGAGTAGTAATAGGTGGGGAAAATTGGAAAATTGGCACAACAGAGGTGGCAGGGGATAATATTTGGCCAATTGGGATCATTACCCCTAAAGAAGAAGAAAAAGACTAAGAAGAAGGAGAAATGACATGTACTCAGTGGTTGATGCTATGAGGGCTATACCTCCTCTAAATTATGCTGAAGTTTCATCTTCTTATGTTTCCTTGGCCTTTCTTCTTCTTCTTCATGTGTTTCTTTCTCTTCAATATTTACCACTGTTGCTAGTTGTGATTGCACAAAATTGGGAACCCCAAAGGTTGACACTGATGAAGAAGTTATGGGTGGTGAGGATACCACATTCTTTTGTTTTTCTATGGCACCAAGATATTGGGGCCAGACAGCTACAATGACTGTAGATGAGGTTTGTCATGGGGCCTACCCTGTATGAGAGGATTTTACTTCCCCCTGTAACTCTCCACCCTATGTCTACAATTTCCTTGTATTAGGGATAGAAATAGGAGATGGATGCCTTTCATCCTATATTTCCTTCCATTTCTCATCTGAGTTTACATTACCAAAAGACTGAGTTGTCTCACAAAATCCTGCCTATACTTCCAATAGTCTTCTATTTTCTCAAGTTTCCATTCTTTATTATTTAATTTCCTTTTTAAACCAAAAGTCATTATGAGTTTAGGGTCAAAAGCTTTTTCCTTAATATAAAAGGTCTCCCATGGCCTAGCCCCCTGAAAGGGAAAATCTATCAATTCTACATATAAATCAAGAATATCTTCCTTAGGGTTTCTTCTGTCTTCCCAAAAGGGATGACCCTCATGCATAATTTTAGAGTTGACCTTGTTATTCTTGACCCATAAGGTTATGAAACTACTTGGGTCATATCTCCATTTATCTTCAATTAGGTAGCTTCCTCAGCAACAAGTGCTCAACATCTCTAACCTCTAGGGCCATGTTTTTCTTTACCCATGGAATATCATACATTTTCTTTTTCTTCTTCCTAGTGCCATAGTCATTATCAACCACATACACTTATTGGGTGACCTCTAAGAATGCTAACCTAGGAGTCAAAATCTTGGGTAGAAACATTGGTTCTCCATTAAAACCATGGACCTTAATGATGGTATGATGAGATCAAAAAAAGTAGTCACAGGGAATAATGCAATTTGTCATCAGGCCTCTGACACTTGGAGTTAATCTATTTTCAACAGGCTTTAGGCTTAGGTGACAAAAGGCAAGGGAAACAAAAAGTTTCCAAAATTCATATGGGTCAGACATTTTGGACAAGATATGTGTCCATGTGGACACAAGAATGGTCCTATTATGATCGAAACTTGGGTCATACATATTCAGATGCATATATTGTGAAAGATGCCAGATTTTTGATATAATATGAGGTGAAACAGATAAGAAGAATACCTAAAAACCCCTTTAGATTTGAAATTAGTGAGTTGGTCAACCATTGAATAGGCAATCTACTATGAGAAGTCCAATCGATACTCTAGAGACTTGTATACAATTTTTAATCTGAAGAGAATGGCCATTTACCATTCATAGACAACGATGTCCTCCTTCATTCCAAAAATAAATGCCATCATGTATAGTGCCTCTTGACTGGCCTGTGTAAATTGTGCCCTTCCTGTTGGTAGCACTGGCACAATGGTATCATCATCCCCTAATTTCAATTCTAATCTAGGAAACCTCAATTGATTATTAATGTTTTCCCATGTTTTTTGCATTTTGGCAATGGTGGGAAATGTGGCTGTTTTGTCATGATATAGGGCCAACATGTCCTTAATGGCCTTCGGTGTAATTTGCACCATGAATTGACCCTTTTGTATGATTTTCAAGGTGCATGAAACAATTTTGTGCACATTTCAACTAATTCAAGGCATGGATGTACACTTGGGACAATGAATTGTTCCAATTGAGAAGTCCATAGCCTCATCCCAAATGTTTCAGATTATCTAGCCTTGGCATTCTAGATACATCTTTGGTGTGCCCCTTCTTACATAGCTTTGCCAGAATTTTGAATGGTTGAGTCCATGATTCTATCTGCAAAATCTTTCACCTTTGCTGGGCCAATTGCATAACCAACTTCGGGGACTCTAGTCCTTGGATAGGTCCTTAAGGGTTATGCAAGGGCCGAAACATATGATTTGTTATTGAGAAGCTTATCAATACATTCATAAATCCCAAAGCCCTATTGTGAATAATGTGCCTCCTCCATATCTATGTCTATACTGGGAATTAGTGAACTTATGTAACAAGTATAAAATATTTGCAATAAGGAAGGCACTTTTACTAAGCATGTTTTGTTATGAATTGAAATGCAGGTAACAGGGATTTTCGTAGCAGACGTAGGAATGGATGAGACATAGTTAAGCCTTAAATCTTGTTATTATGGTATTTAATGACACATCAATTCTCATAAATGGCATTACAACTAAAAAACCATTCATAAATCTTATTAAATTTGCGTGGGACAACGTGTCAGACATGTCATAAAAGTGGCTACATAAAGGTACCTTGGGGAATTTTGGGGATCTGAGAGAGATTTAGTGAATGCGAGAGTTTCAAAATTTTTGAAAAGGCTTTGAGTCATAGAAACGTGTTCATAGAATAATTTTTAAAAGAAAGAGTGGAAAAAAATGGGAAAACAGAGCAACAAGGAAAGGGAAATTATCTAACTATAATACATGGGAGATACTGCTTAAATGAAATGTTTCAGGTAGATCCCATTCACAAGAATCTCTTCAGGTTCACCCTCCATCATTTCAAGCTCAAATGAATTTTTCTATTTACATCTATGAATCTTATAGGGGCCAGTCCACAATGAATCAAATTTATTGTGTCGACCCAGCTTGGCAGCTCTCACATCCCATTTCAAAACAACTAAGCCAACTTCAAAATGGGGGTTTGAAGTCTTTTTATCGAAGCAGTCTTTGATTATTTTTTGATGTTTCATTAATGATTCATGTGTTGTATCCCTCTTTTTTTGAACTTTAGGGAGCTCAGCAAGTCTGACCTGCATGGGGCCATTCTCCTCAATTTCAATCTATTTTAATAACTGGAGAGTAGGAATCTCCAAGCTCAGGGGCATTACAGTAAGCTTACCATAGACCAATTCATATGAGGACATCTTTGTCACTTATTTAGGTGTAATTATATCAACCAATGTGCTATGTTAAGCATTCTATGCCACTCTTTGTGATGATCAGCCCCTATTCTCTTAATAAGTCTAATCAAGTTCTTGTTAGTTGATTCTACCAAACCATTACCCTAAGGGTAATAATTTGAGGAAGTTTTCAAATATATTCCATAATTTAGTGCAAATTCAGATATTTTTTCCCCTAAAAATGCCTTAGCATTATCTAAAATTATGGTGCGAGGAGGCCCAAAGCGAGTAATTATATCCCCTAGAAAGTCTAGGATCACCTTTTCTATTGCTTCTTTCAGTGGCACTACCTCACTCCATCTAGTAAAATATTTTGTGGCAGTTAGAATCCATTTGTGTCCTATACTCAACACCAAATTAATCATTCTAATGAAGTCAAGACCCCATTGAGCAAAGGGTTCATCAACAATTATAAGACTAAGGGGCATTATTGCATTCCTTCTCTTCCCCACGTAATATTGACAAGATTATCACTTTTTGACCAGTTGATAATAGTCTATAAATAAAGTGGGCCAAAAATAACCTTCGTGACTTATCTTTATAGCTATGGTTCTTATATAAAAATTTCCACCTGAGACTCCATGGTGCATTTCATGTAGTATTTTCTAAGCCTCATCTTTCTCTATGCATCTTAAAAGTATGCCATCAGTATTTCTTCTAAAAAGAACTTGGTCAATTAAAACAAAATGGAACCCTTGCTTCCTATAGTATCTCCTCTTGTCCTGAGAGAGCTCTTTTAAGAAAATCCCATGTTTCATAAAATGGATTCTATTTTTGACCCAGGAGCTTTGATCAATTTCTTGTATCCTCAATACATTTTCCTTTTCTATTTCTTTAGTTATCATCTTTTCCATATATTGAGCCATGTATTGGCACAACTCCCTACCTCTGACTATCTTAGTGGGTCTGACCTCTACATCATACTCAAGGATCTTTTTTAACTATTTTGCTCTTTTTTTAGTAATTTCACCTTCCATAATGTATTCTCTGACACTAGGGTGAGCCACAAGTATAAAATTTTTATTTCCTAATACCACATGCCTAAATTTATTGAGGGCTTTTATCATAGCATATGCTTGTTTCTCCACAAAGTTGTATCTAGCTTCATACTCCCTAAGAGTCCTTGAGAAAAAGGCAATTAGGGGTTCTCCCTCTTGTTGATCATATTTTTATGTTAGGACATTAGTAACACTTAACTCTCCTCCATAAACATACATTATAAAAGACTTAGAGAAGTCTGGGTTACTAAGTACTGGGGCTATTGAAATTGCTTTCTTAACCTCCTCAAAATCTTGTCTTCCTTCTGTATTCCACTTGAACACAAAGTCTTTATTCAACAAGAGTGTCACTGGTCTCATTAGGCTTACAAAGTTTGATATGAACTGACTGACAAAATTAATCTTTCCCAAAAAGGACTAAACTACCTTCTTTTTTACTGGCAAAGACAAGTTCATTATGGCTGTGACTCTCTCTAGATCTATAGAGACTCCTTATTTGGATACTATATGTCCCAATAGTTTTCCTTGAGGTAATGAAAAGATACACTTCTTGGGATTCAAGGATATTCCAAACTCTTGACACTTCTTAAAAATAGCTTCTAGATGATCAAAATGATCAACAATATTCTTGAAAAAAATAGTGAGATCATCAAGATAAATCAGAATGATTTTATTTATGAGTTCTCCAAATGCTACATCCATTGCTCTTTGAAAAGTGGCTCCAACATTTGATAGGCCAAATGGCATCTTGGCATATGCAAACATTCCTGATTTAGTAGTAAATGCAGTGGTCTTCATTAGCCAACCAAATCTGATTGTATCCAGAGAAACCATCTAGTAAGGAAAATCTCACTGATCCAGCCACAGTCTGTAAAATTTGTTCCATAGAGGGTAGGGGATAGTGATCTTTTAGAGATGCTCTATTTAGGTCTCTAAAATCCACACAGAGCCTTATGTCACCATTCTTTTTTCTGACTAGTACTAGATTGGATACCCAGGTTGAGTGTTTGATTGGAAAAATTATTTTAGATTCTAAGAGTTTCTGCAACTCATCCACCATTAGAGGTTTAATCCTTGGATTCACTGGCCTCTACTTCTATCTGACTAGCTTAGATCCTTCAGGCAGTTCTATGGTGTGCTGAATGATGTCTTCGTTATAGCCATGAAGGTCTTCATAGGTCCAGGCTATTATTCTATCATAACTTTCACACAAGTCAATTAGTCTTTCCCTTTCCTCTTAGGTTGTGGAATTTCCAATCTTTAGTTTTTTCCCTTCACTCACTTGTATCTCAGAATAATTTATTTTATTTGCTTGAAACCTTTTCTTCTCTAGGCTTACATCTTATAGATCAAATAGGTTTTCTAAAGTAATCAAGCCTTTCGGAAGCTTATTGGTCTTTAATTGAATAATTTGGTCTCTATATGCTTCTTCAATTTTGGGTTGCAATTGATCAAAAAATTCCCTTGACTATTGAAAAGATGAGAGTACCTAAAAATCATTTTCAAAGACTTTCCAATTTTCATCATTGTCTGGGATAGTTGGCCTTATTATAACTTTAACTGACTCATTGTTGACTAATAGATCAGTTGCTGGGTCAAACTGTGAGCCAATCTGTGCCATCCTATCTGCTTCAGAATTTTGGGTTCTAAGAACTAATTCAATATTGAAAGCTTCAAAATCATCTATTAAGTCCCAAATTCTATGTCTATAGGATCTCATCCTTACATTTTTGGCTATTGCCTTTTCTCTGATTTGTTTCACCACTAGTTATGAATCTCCTTTTACTATCAGATTCTTTACTCCCTTTTTCTTGGATAACATGAGCACATGTACTAAGGATTCATATTCAGCATCATTATTAGTATAGGCAAATTGGAAACAGATAGCTCTTAAAATTTTCTCACCATTTGGAGCAATAAGACAAATTCCTGCTCTAGCACCATTTTTACTTCTATCCCCATCAAAATTTAAGGTCCAAATTTCTAATTCCTTTTCAGATTCTTGAGCCTTTGGCATTTCTTCCCTTAAAACATTTGGGATTTCATGGTCTTCATCAAATATGACATGAGTGCCCAGACCAGTAGAGTCATAATTTCCATATAGGTCACTTTGCATCATAGTTAACAACTGGTTATTTTCCTCCTCTTGGTCATGTTCAATCCAGTCACCTAACTCTTCAACAAAGACCCTTTCTTCCTTATTCAACATAGCATGAGCTGCCTCTAATTTTGGGGTTGGTTCATTGGTGATGTGATCCTTAGATAGTGACTCAGATAGTATTTTCATTTTTTTAGCATATTTGGTTCTTAGGATGAGGTGCGACCAATCAAGTGACATATAACCTCCTATCTTGGCTATGAAATGTCTGGATAAACATAGGCCAAATATAGGGGGTATATCTATGACTACCACACCCTGATTGAAAATTATATTAGGGCAAGTATATAATTGCAATGGGAGTTGTTTAATTTTCCCTATTGTTTGCACCAATTTCCCATCCAGCTGCATAACTCCTCTAGTAAGTGGCTCATACTTTATTTTTAAAGCATCTGCTATTTGTTTAGGCATTACTATAGTACTGGACCCTAAGTCTATCATTTCATTATGTAACAATTTCTTTCCAAATATCAAATTCAAATAGAAGGGCTCTGGTTTGGATTTGCTTTCTTCTAGTGCATTGTTTAAAAGGGTTGTTGTCTATAGAGGAACTGTGTCTTTGAGCTTTTCCTTATCAGTAGGTCCTCCTTTGATACCAGTATGTTTAGTCACTACTTAGCCCTACAGAGCTTCTTGCAATAGTGTCTTTTGCTTAGGAATAGCTAACATGTCCCATATTGACACATGTGTTGGGGTCTTCTTCAGATGATCCACCACATTCACTAGTCCTAGTGTTTGGGTTCTTGGATAATAAGGGTACCTTGATTTTTCTTGAACTTGTCTATAAATTAATTGGTTCTTCACTAGATAAGGTATTTCTTGTCTATCAGTTGTGTTTTGATGACCTTGAAATGGAGGAATCCCCATAATTTCATTATTTGTAATGTCAGGCTATTCCATCATCCTTCTCTTGGCTTTGGTGTAGTAATCTGATTATACCAATGGCTTCTTGAAAGTAGAAGATTTATTTAAGAATACTAACTCTTCTTCTTCAACCCATGAAAACAAAGCATGCTCAGGGGCTATTTCTTCTTCTTTTGGTAAGGACATCCGTTGCATTTGAGCCACTAGGACTAAATTTTGCATATCAGGGGATTGGTAGGGCTGAGTGTTATAAGTATTTGCAAATTGTCCATCCATTCTTCTTTTCTCTACTATCTTTTGTTGTAGATTACCCCTGAGACAATCTTTGGGCATGTGAGCATTATTACAAGGGAAACACCAGGCATTGGTGCCATCTGCATAATTATTCTACCCTAGAACAATCTCCCTATTTGGATTAGGGGGAACAGTCTATGAGGGTGTAGGGACTAGAACTAATTGGTTCGATGGCTGAGGGTTAGTTTGCCTTTGAGGACCCTGATACTGATTTGGCTGTGGTGGAGGTCTATTTCCTTGGTAGCCTTGATATTGGGGTCTAAGATAAGGATTATACTGTCTTTTTAGGTTAATTATGTCATTATAAAATGTCCTTAAGATGTTTTTAACATCATCCATCTCAAATGACTAGATAGGGACAACTACTTCAGTAGTTTGTTGAGGAAATGTATACATAGACACAGGTGGGGCTATGGGATTAGGGGCTTCTTGAGGCAAAGGTAAGGTAATCTCTGGAAACATGGGCATGGGAGGCCTTGGAGGCAATTTTCTAGCATCTATTAAGTTATTTTCAGTTTTGATTGCATAGTCATAGGCTTCTGAGAGAGTTTGACCTCCAAGTGACTGAATCTTTACTGATATATCTAAATTTAAGGCTTTAAAATAAAATACTATAGCCATACTTGGTAATGGTCTTGCTGTAGTAGGAATTCTTTCCTAAGTCTTTTGAAATCTTGAATTGAAATCAGTCATTGCTTCTTGTGGTGCCCTTTTGATAGTAATCAATTATTGCAACAAAGAAGATTTATCACCCTTTTCTTCAAATCTTGCAAAGAAAGCATCTCCAAGCTAATCCCATGTAGATATTGTATTTGGGGTCAAAGATCTGTACCAGTCTAGAGCCTTCCCCTTAAAAGAAGTTGCTAACAATCTTATAGCCACATTATGCTATGTGATCACATGTATTGCACAGACATCAGACACATCCTGTAGATGTTCTTCAGGTGTTTTGAAATCTTCTCCACTGAATTTGGGTAGAGCTTTCAAGGCATTTACTGGAATAGGATCCCAAGTGGCTGATGGTACTGAGAGAATTAGAGCACTGCCAGTGTTCCAATTTGCATAATTCTTTGGGGATATAGGTGCTCCCATGTTTGCTCTTGGTGTTTCTATAAACTGATTGACCCTTCTTCTTGAATTAGTTATCAATGGTGGTAAAAGAATACTTGGGTTCACAACAAATTGACCTCTTGTTACTGGTCCACAACTCTGACACCTTGTAGCTCTTTGGTTCATACAATCTTGAAATAAACTTCAAGAGATTGTCCCATCGGGTGTGCCAAAAACTGTTGATGCTTAAAATTGTGTTATTTCTAACACCAACATGGGAAGTTTCAGGAATGTGGGACTTGCAACCTGAAACGACCTCCAGATTTTAAAGAAGCTGGCTCTTCTTTATCTCAAATGTATTGTGGAAAAAAGAGATAAAAATTAAACAGAATCACCCATGCAATGAAAGAAAATTTAACTATGGTGATGCACCTAAGTATGATTCATTCCTTAATACTAAGCATAGTGAATCTATCTTTAGGATTCAATTACATTAAAGAGCAAACAATGCATGATCAATGTAAAAGATGAAAATAAATAGAATGAAAGGCTCACAACTTAGATGATTTTGAAATAACATAGAAAATATCAACAAAGGCATAGAACTCAGTCTTCTTATTAATTTTCTAGTCACATAAAAGACACTAATACATGCATAGTTATACAAACTTTCTAAATTAAGAAAATAGAACAAAGGCAAATGATATTACTGGCCACAGCAAGAAAGTCTCAAAAACTTCTTGTAAATATTTGATAACAATCTATCTGTAGAAAATTTTCTCCCTTTTCCTCTTTTTTTTCCTTCAATTTGAACCCATATTTATAGCATAAGACTGGCTCAAGATTGCCTGCATGATCAAATCCCAATGGTCTAACCGAATTAAAACTTAACTGGAAGTGTCTAACAGAAGATATCTTTCAGATCTGAAATGGTTAGCTTCTTGCAAGTTCATTGGCTGAAATAGATAGACGTGGCATTTCCCATTGTGAAATAGGTGAGGACACTTGGCAACATCTTCTATTCTTAACAAGTGACACGTGGTAGCTTCCACTTGTCTATAGAAGCTTTAGATACATTTTGAGAGTCCTAGAGAAGATGACACATGGTAGCTTCTGCTAAGCTTTAGAAACACTATAGAAACATTTGGGACTCATTTGAATTCACACGAATGATGACACTTGGCATGTTCCACTTACTTTAGCAACTCACCTAGGGCCCACCACATTCCTTTCTCAACAATGAAACAAAAGGAAGAAACTACATATGTCAACACTTGGTGGTCTCTACCGAGCTTTAACAAGGGACACGCAACACTTTTCACTGCATTTAGAAAAACATATTAAAACCTTCTATATTTGCCACTTGGCACCCTCCATGGGACTCTGAGAGAAGCTTATTGAAAGAAGATTTTGAAACTTAAAAGAAACTAAAATGTGGATGCTGACACTTGTCAAGCTTCATGGGTATATAAAAAGACATGTGGCATGTTCTACGCAACTTATAGAAATTATAATGTGTTCCAGCTGATGACATTTGGCATGTTCTGTGCGACTTTGAGACTTAGACAAAACTTAGGCAAAATGAAAAATTGCACCCGTACTCTGTGTCAAAACCCTAACTACCTTGAAATTGAAATGCGCAGGGTTAAAAATTGGAGCGCACAACTAAAACTTAAAACAAAATGTAGAGTATTTTACTCTATAATGTAGAAAAGACATGGCAGTTCTTCAAAAAAACTTCTACTAGCCTCATATGTGAAAGGATGTGGAAAGGTATCTCAAATCTTGCACCCCATGTGTGATAGCCAAGCCAACAAAGAAGTAAGGATTGTACATGCCATTTCAAGAACCAACTAGGCCTTGGGAATCTATCTCAATGGATTTTCTCTTAGGTTTGCCCGCTTCAAAACATGGCAAGGACTATAATTTTGTTGTAGTTGATCATTTTTCAAAAATGGCTATCATTATTACTTATAAGAAAAACATATCTGCTAAATAAACTACTCAACTATATTTTAGTCATGTATGGCTCTGTTTTGGTCTCCCTAAGCCCATTGTCTCAGATCGAGATAGCAGGTTCTTAAGCATCTTTTAGTCCACTCTATGGAAGATGATGGATACCAAGCTGATGAAGTCCACAGACTGATGGTTAGATAGAGGTGGTAAACCTCTTGATTTTGTTATGGGTGGAGAAAATGCTTTTGAGTTTAACCTACCAACCTACCTTGGTCTGCATCCAATATTCAATGTGGAGCTCCTCAAACCATATCATCCACCTTTGTTGGACACTTTAGTCATAACAAAACAACTAGACATTGATGAGATTGATCCACAGAGTTTTTCTCTAGTAGAGGAGGATCAGATTGTGGACACTTGGATGAAGATAATAAGAGGATGCTCTATTCCACTTTATTAGGTGGTCAAAAGGGGCCAACTTAGCCACCAAGGTGAGTGGCTCACAGAGAATAAAATTAAGATACAACTTCCACACCTAATGAGTAATATTGATGGAATTGGGACCATTTCTTCTCAAGGAGGGAGGAATGATCTAGGAAACAATTTAGGGGATAATTTGGGTGATGATTATACCTCAATTGATGACAGAACTTCTAAGAGCCATAACTTTTGCACCGTAGCTCTAATTGACTCCCTGTTTGAAATGTTGGAAATCTAATAATGAGGATAACATGGTGAGATGGCATGGATCTCTACTAGATGGTTTTTGACCCTTAAAAACTCAATGGAAGTGCCTAAAATTTCAATTTTAGTAGTGCAATTTAAAAATAATAAGTTTCTAAAAATAGTAATTCCTCAAATTCTATATTATTTTAAATTGTGGAAGTTGAACCACTTAATCTCCCTCAATATTGGTGACCTTCCACATCCTCCTCCTACTTTAAAAATGTGTATAAATGAATATGTAACCCAAAATATAAATTAGACATCTCTTCCCAGAGATAAACATACAATTGTATTACTATCTTGAGTAATAAAACATCTCTTCTCAGAGAATTCATTGTTACTATGTTATTTTTGTGTTCTTGAAATATATGTCAATCAAAACTTCTAAGTTTTAGATTAGATAAGAAGACAATATTTTTCTACTAGAACACCATAAAAGAATGTTGTTATTAAAAATAAGAATATGACTATTTTAGATATGAGTAGAACCATGATTCAAGATGCAAAATTATCATATGGTTGTTGGGAAGAGGAAACCAACACTTCTATTTACATCCTAAATAGGTGTCAAATCAAATTAAATGGTGATAAGAATCCTTATGAGTATTGGAAGAATGGAGTATCTAATGTCAAATATTTCATAGTGTTTGGGAGTAGGTGTATCATCAAAAGAGATGAAGGAATCTTGGAAATTTTGATTCAAGATCTGATGAGGGTATCTTTTTAGGTTCTTCCTCTATCAGTAATACCTATAGGTGCTTCAATAAGAGACTTCACAAGATTTTTTAAAGTTCAAATGTAAGGGTAGATGAGATAAGTAGAGTCAAAAAACCAAAATTATAGGTAAGTGATTCAACAATTATGAGTTATCCATTTAAACAAATGATAAAGATGAAGAAGAGGAAGAAAGACAAGACTCTAAAGCTACATCTAGAAGAATTCAGAAAGATCATCTAATCTCTTAAATGATTGGAAATGTTGGTACAAAGTTGAATACTATAATGAGAATGTTGATCAATAAAAATTAATAAGACTCAGCTCTACTATCCATGATTTAACCTAAAACATTCATGGAAGCTTGAAAAATTATATCTAGAATGTTGTAATGAATGAAGAAAATGATCAAATAAAAAAGAATGAAACATGGGACTTAGTTCTTAGTCCGAAAGATAAAAATGTGATAGGTACCAAGTGGGTTTTCAAAAATAAAATGAATGAGAAAGGAGAAGTCACAAGGAATAAGGCTATATTTGTGTGTAAAATATATTCTTAGGTTGAAGGAATATATTTTTATGAGAATTTTTCTCTTGTAGTATGAATGGAAACAATTAGACTCTTATTATCATATGAAGTTTCAAAGGTTTTAATGTATATCAAATGGATGTGAAATCTACATTCTTGAATGGTAACTTAGAAGAAGAAATATGCATTGAGTTACCTAAAGGATATTTCATGTCAAGTAATCAAGATCTTGTGTGCAAACTGAAGAAGGATTTTTATGTTCTAAAACAAGCTCCTACAGCTTGGTATGATAGGTTATATAAGTATCTCTTGAGTCAAGGTTTTAAAAGAGGGGTAGCTGATAGTAATTTTTACATTAAGATAGAAGGCAATCATCAATTGATAGTTGTTGTATATGTTGATCACATAGTTTTTGGATATGATAATGATAAAATGAGTAGAGAATTTGTAGACACTATTAAGAATGAGTTTGAAATGTCAATGTTGGAAGAACTATCTTTTTGCTTAGGATTATAGATTAATCAACTTGATATAGGGATATTCATTTCACAAGCTAAATACATTAAAGATATGCTAAGAAAGTTTGACACAATGGATTGTAAGACAATGGGTACTCCAATGATCACAGGATACAAGTTAATTAAACTAGATGACTCACGAAAAATTTATCAAATTTTGTATAGATCTATGATTGGAAGTCTTTTGTACTCTACTATTTCTAGGCCTAACATCATGCAAGTAGTGGGTCTTGTAGGAAGATTTGAATATAACCATAGATAATCTCACTTGAAAGTAGTCAAAAGGATATTGAGATATCTCAAAGGCACCATAGAGTATGGTTTATGGTATCTTAACATCAAAGAATTCTCTTTGAAATCATATACTAATGAAAATTGGGTAGGATGTGTGGATGATAGGAGGAGTACCAGTGGTGGGGTCTTATTCATGGGGGGATGTTTGGTGTCTTGGCTAAGTAAGAAGCAAGTATCAGTGTCTTTATCAACTATAGAAGTTAAGTATATATTAGTTTCCTCTTATTGTACTCAGGTCATGTGGATGAAATAAACTTTGGAGGATTATAAGGTAAGATAAAATGGACCTTGCCCTATTTATTGTGACAACACGAGTGAAATTAGTATCTCAAAGAATCCCATTATATACTAAAAAACTAAGCACATTTTTATTATATATCATTTCTTGAGAGAAGAAGTGATTAATCAATGTGTTAAGTTGGATCATGTACCTAAAAAATAGTATCTTATAGATATTATGAACAAACCATTATCAAAAGCTACATTTGAGTATCTAAGACAAATCTTGGGTGTCATTTATTTATCTATAAATTAATATAAGTTAGATGGTTAAGGGGGAGTAACATGTTCATAAACTTGCTCTATAGGTTTGTAAAGAAGCTATATTGTAGATGTAGAGTTGGTGGTCATGGAAGTATCATGAGAAAGAAGGCTAGTAAGCCTACATGGTGGTTCCTAATGGTGTGTGGAGATCTAAAGATACTCAAGTGATTAAATTGTTTATAGTTATTAGGGGGAATCCCTTTTATATGTTTATTGGTGAGTTCCATTAGATTATAATGATTTTTGTGTGTTCTATCTTCATTAGTTGTTGTGCTTATGAAGAAGAGTGTTGGCATAGAGCAAGAAGAAGCTTGTCAAGGAAAGATAAGGTAGGCTCAAGATAAGGGGGAGTTTGTATCATCTTTATAAGATGGTCCTTTAATATTTATGGTATTTTTAGATCCTTAAGATCAATTTGTGCCCACTTTGTCATTGTGTCAAAGGGAGAGAAAATTCCTCTTTGTGGGAGTGCTTCAAGAGAGAGAAGGTGAGCTATATTATGCTATATATGATGTTTGTTGACATTAATGACAAAGGGTGAGATTATTGGAGAGTTATCAGTGATGTCATGGTGATTTCATAGAGATGTCCTTATGAGTGGATGAAGTGCTTTGATAGCCTAATTAAAAATGACAAAGTGTGCAATGTGCTTGTCCTAGTGTTCTTTAAGTTGGCTTGGTTGATATTCAAAGTTTTCTTGGTTTGAGATATTCAGGGATGACTATGGTGATTGGTGTTAGGAATTAAAAACTTTTAAACCATATTTAATATGACCATAAATCATATCTAAATTATGCAATAACACGCATCACAAAAACATTCCTTAATTCACCATTATTATGAAAGCATAAATGAGATAATAA
This sequence comes from Torreya grandis, assembly GCA_037957365.1. NCBI lineage: Eukaryota > Viridiplantae > Streptophyta > Pinopsida > Cupressales > Taxaceae > Torreya > Torreya grandis. The sequence goes on along the minus strand of JARHVA010001834.1, from coordinate 1,963,548 downwards.
GATAAGAACACAGATAACATAGATTTAATGTGGTTCACCTAATGTGGGATACATCCACCAAGAAAGTTCTCAATATAAACTGTAATCAAAACACAAGACTACAATGAAATCTCATAGAGATAGAAAAATATCCTATAGAAAATGATGTACAAAATGCTACACTTTCACCTACACCTGCATAATGTTGTATCTCACATGTTGCGAAACCACACCCTGTAATGAACACCTACACTTTGAAAAACACCTGCACTTTGACTCTGATCCTTAAAGCCACACCTACAAATTAAATCATTAACCTATAAAGGCCATACCACACCCTATATATATATATCAAATGATGAATATCCATAAAAGGAGGAGAAATGTGCAATGATTATCCAAGATAATCATTATCCAACATGTGAAAACCCTTCTCCACCTAAGCAATCTCATCCAAAAGCTCATCCATGAAGGAACATGTCCAGATTGGGTCTCCACCTTTTAAGGGTACATTTACCAACACCATGTGATCACAACCAAATCCTTACAATAATGAAGGCATCCCCTTTTCTAGAAAATAACTAGCTCCCTAAATCAAGGAAGTCAACATGGGAAAAGGCATCTAACAACTAACTCCAAAAAATATGGAAACATAGAAAAGAAAATATAAGGAATATTCCACTTACATGTGGAGTAAGGTTCCATAAAAGGTGGAGTAGGGAAAACTATGCTCCCCATATCCTTGGAGATCTCTATGCCCCCACAATTATTTCTATGGACATGTGATATCCCCAAAGGGATCCACACTCAATAATCTCCCACTTGGAGACTATTTCTCCTAATTAGAATCTATCACTACTCCATGACCACTAAGGCCAACCAAATCTGAACATAGTCTCAACTTGTCTAATGTGACCACCTTGGTCATCATATCCATAGGATTTTGGCTAGTATGAATCTTTTCTAGCTTCACCAAGTTCTCCTCCAAAGCTATCCTAATGAAGTGATAATGTAATTGAATGTGTTTCATCCTCGAGTGGAAAGTGGAGTTCCTTGCCAAATGAATAACACTCTGACTATCACTATGTAATCTTCCAACTTCTTTTTCATGACCCAAATCTCAAAAAAACTCCTATAACCGAGTCATCTCCTTGCTAGCCTCTGTGGTAGTAACATACTCTACCTCTATGGTTGACAAAGCCAAAACCTTCTATATCATAGAAATCCAACTAAATATTACATCTCCAATAGTAAATATATAACTTGTTATACTTATCTTTCTATCAATATCCCATACCATATCTAAGTCCACATAACCATGCAAAGTGGTATCTGATCCACCATAACATAATGCAAAATCCATGGTTCTTCTCAAATATCAAATAATCCATTTCACTACCTTTCAATGCTCATAACCTATATCACCCATAGACCTAATCACAACTCTCACTGCTTAGGCAATATCCAACCTATTACAAACCATGACATACATCAAGCATCTAACTATTGATGAGTAAGGTACCTTGGAAATCCTAAGATTTTTAGCTTCCATCTTGGGACACTACTCCTTTGATAATCTCAAGTGGCCTGCCAAAGGAGTACCAAAAGATTTAGCATCCAACATGCTAGACCTTTCCAAGACTTTATTCACATACTCCGATTGGGATAAGATCAACTTCCTCTCCTTGTCATGAGAATATTCATACCAAGGATTTTATTTATAGCACCCAAATCCTTCATAGAAAATGAGTCACTAAGTTGCTTCTTGAGCATATGAATATGTTGTATGTTCTTTCCTACAACTAACATGTCATCAACATAAAAGAATAGTATAATAAAGGAACCATCATAAAAATGTTTTATGTACATGCAATGGTTAGAATGACACCTTTGATATTCTTTTTCCAACATAAAATAATCAAATTTCTTGTACCACTATTATGGAGCTTGTTTCAGGCTATACAAGCTATTTTTTAGTCTACACACATAGTTATACTTCCCCTTAACCTCATAACCCTGTGTCTGCTTCATATATAACTCTTCATCCAAATCACCATGAAGAAAAGAAGTTTTCACATCTAGCTATTCTAAGTGCAAATCCTCAACTATAACTAAACCAATAACAATCTTAATAGAAGTCATTTTTACAATAGGAGAGAAAATATCATCATAATCAATACCTAATTTTTGTGCAAACCCCTTGACCACTTTCTTGGCCTTATACCTTTTTCTGCCTTCATCCTCTTCTTTTATCCTGAAGATCCACTTGTTTGACAATGCACTATTGCCCTTGGGTAGGCTTACCAAATCCCACATTTGGTTATCCATGAGATATTTATGATCCTCAGCCATGGCTTGATCCTAATTCAACTTGGCATCTACCTAAATTTATTCCTCATAACACTCTGGTTCTCCATTATTAATGAGTAATAAATAATTCAAAGGAGAAAATGTTCAGGTTTTCTTCTTACCCTAGAAGACATTATTACCATAGGAGTTTGGGGTCCTTGTGCAGAAGGTTCCTAAACTGAATCATTGGATACTTTTCCATCTGTAATGTCATCCAAAATTATGTACTCTTTTTTATATTATTCCTACAACTGATCCTTATCATGACTTTTTCATTAAAGACTACATCTCTAGACCAAAATATTTTCTTATTTTTAATGTTCCATAAACAAAAACCAAAGTCATCCTCACCATAACCAACAAATGTGCATTTCTCTGATTTAGTCTCTAACTTGGTCTTATCCTCTTTCTTAATGAGAACAAAATACTCACATCTAAAGACTTTAAGAAAATAATAATCAAAATTCTTACCAGACCAATCTTGTTTAGGAATGCCTACATCCAAAGGCATATAAAGTCTTTTGTTAATCAGATATATTATCATGCTAAATGCTTCTTGCCAAAACTTTAAAGGCAACCCTGCATGTTACCTCATGCTCCTAACATGTTCCATTATTATTATGTTCATCCTTTTAGATACCCCATTCTACTGTGGAGTTCTAGAACCATCCTTTTCCTATGGATTCTATTGTGAGAACAACAATCAAAGAAAGCACTACTACAATACTCACCTCCATTATCTGATCTGAGATATTTTAACTTGAGACCTATTTCATTCTCAACCAAGGTTTTCTACTTTTTAAAAGTGTCAAATACATCATATTTATTTTTAATGTAATAAACCCAAACTTTCCTAGTTGCATCATCAATAAAATTAACATAATAATTAAGTCCACCAATAGAAGATACATGAGCCAGTCCCCATAAATATGAGTGTACCAAATCTAACTTGTGATCTTTCTTTGTGATTCCAACCTTCAGGAACTTAACCCACTTCTATTTCTCATAAATACAATTCTCACAGAAGTCTAGATCTAGATATTTCAATCCAAGAAGCTTATCTTTTAAGATCTGCATGCCATTATGGCTCATATGACTGAGCCTATAGTGCCACATAGTTCGATATCCATTTGTAACAAACAAATCAATATAATCAACACTACTAGTCAAATATAAAGTACCAAATTTCTTACCTCTTGAAATCATAAGAGCACCTTTGGTAACTTTCCAATAATCTATAGTAAACAATACTGAACATCTCTCACTACCCAAGTGCCCCTCTGAAACCAAATTCCATCTCAACATAGACACGCATTTAACATCCTTAAGGATATATGTGTTCCTATTGTACATCTTAACTTGAACACAAGCTTTCCCTACTATCTCAAATGGTTCATCATCCCCAAGATAAACATGTCCTAGATTCTCTTGAACACAATTAGTAAAATAATGCCTATGTAGGGTGGCACGAAAAGAAGCCCATGAATCTACTACCCAAGACTTAGAAAAACTATCCATATAAATAATTAAGGCATCCTGACATGATTTACCTGATGTCACATTTACCTCATTCATTTCCTCCTTATTGGAATTCTTATCCTGAAGTGACCAACAATCCTTCTTTGAGTGTCCACTCTTTCCACAATGCTAGCATATCATCTTGGATCTAGATCTAGACTTAGATCTACCTTTTGAATTTACATAATTGCCTTTGCTCTTGTCCTTTTGCCTCACTCTATTATCAATGGATAAACATTACCTAAATATGATTCACTAGTGATTTTCCTTCACATCTCCTCACTAAGGATCACACCTACAACATCCTCAAAATTCAAGCTTCCCTTGGCAGGGACTGCATTACTCACAACCGTAACCAAACTATCCCAACTATCACACAAAGAACATAAAATTATCAAATCTATAACTTCATCATATAAATTAATTCCAATTGGAGTGAGCATACTTAAAACCATATTAAAATCATTAAGATGATTTGTAATTGAACCATTCTCAAACATTTTCATGTTAAACAATCTTTTCATAAGAAAAAATTTATTAGAAGAGGGTTTCTCATATAACTTTCTAAGTTTATCCATGAGATATTTTGTGTTTTTCTCATAAAAAATATTAAATGAAATAGAAGATGTAAGGCATAACTAAATGGCTCCCAATGCCTTCCTATCAAGTAATGACCAATCCACATCACTCATAATTATAGGTTGTTCTTTCCCCTCCAAGGGGAGATGAAGCTCATTCTGATATAGGTAATCTTCCATCTTCATTTTCCACAAACCAAATTGCTTACCATCAAACTTCTCAACCATGAATCTGATCTCTTCTCCCATATCTCCCACTCAAGCTAATAGTTTTCTTACGATTTACCACTTTAGAAAAAACACAACCAATGGCTCTAATACCAGTTACTAAGAATTAAAAACTTTTAAACTAGATTTAATATAACTATAAATTAGATCTAAATTATGCAATAATATGCATCAAAAAACATTCCTTAATTTAACATTATTATGAAAACATAATTAAGAGAATAAGATAATAACATAAATAACATAGATCTAATGTGGTTCACCCAATGTGAGTTACATCCACTAAGAAAGTTATCAATATAAACTGTAATAAAAACACAAGACTACAATGAACTCTCATAGAGATAGAAAAATACCCTATAGAAAATGCTACACTTTCACTTGCACCTACACAATGTTGTATCTCACAAGTTTCTAAACCACACCCTATAATGAACACCTGTACTTTTCAAAACACCTACACTTTGACTATGATCCTCAAATCCACACCTAAAAATAAAATCATCAACCTTTAAAGGCCAAACCACACCCTGTATATATAATAAATGATGAAAATCCATAAAAGGAGGAAAAATGTGCAATGATTATCCAAGATAAGAACTATCCAACATGTGATAACCCTCTTCCACCTGAGAAATCTCATCCATGAAGGAACATGCCAAGATTGGGTCTCCACCTTTCAAGGACACATTTACCGACACCATGTGATCACAACCAACTCCTTACAACAAGGAAGGCATCCCATTTTCCAAAAAACAACTAGCTCCCTAAGATCAAGGAAGTCAACATGGGAAAAGGAATCTAACAAATAACTCCACAAAATATAGAAACATTTAAATTATAAAATATAAAGAATATTCCACTCATATGTGGAGCAAGGTTCCACAAAAGGTGGATCAAGGAAAATTGTGCTCTCCACATCCTTAGAGCTCTTTAGAACCCCAAAATTTATTCTTATGTTCATGTGATAGCTCCAAAGGGGTCCACACTCAACAATATCCCACTTGGAGACCATTTCTCCTGATAGAGTGAATGAAGTGCTTTGATAGGCTAAGTAAAAATGATAAAGTGTGCAATGTGCTTGTCCTAATGTGCTTGAAGTTGGCTTGGTTGATCTTTAGATTTTGATTGGTTTGATATGTTTAGGGATTATTATGGTGATTGTATCATGTGAAATATTTCCCTAAGATGTAATTTATTCTTTGAGAACTTATGTGCATAAGTGGAATCATATGGTAGGCCATAGTTTTCATCTAGATAGTTTGGGTCTAGTGGCTGAAAATTTGAGTAGGTAGTTTGTTGACATTACCATTACCATATGGGAATGAGTCAAGGGTAGTTGGTCATATGGTTGTGATCAAATTATTCCCTAATTAATATGTGATAAAACTCAAGTCATGCATCAAATCATGGTTAAATATATGAGGGTGCAAAGTTGGCTTCTCAATTAGAATTCATTGTTTTCCCATACTTAGCCAAATTTGCATGTAGTTAGAAAGAGATGAGTAAGCATGTTGATGATGTCAACATTCACACACATGAAAGTGTATATAAAAATGGTCGCATTTTTTTGTTCAATTTTATGCCTAATTATTATGCACCAAATTTTAGGTTATGTGATGTAGCACATCAAAAGATAGGCAAGTGCACAATTGGGTTCTCAGGCATTTTGACTATGTTTTCCCATACTTAGCCAATTTTGCAATGTGGCAAGAAGATCTGAGTGAGAATTTTGATGGTGTTATATATTTCATGTGTGAAGGTGTCAAGATAAATTGATAATAAGGGTTTGTTTAGTTTTGATCATAGTTAATTTTTATTAAATTTGAGATCAAAGCATGATAAAAGTTATGCAGGAGTAAAGTTGGTCTCCCTAAATTTTTTTTGACATAGTTGGCTTTGTGATAGAATATTTTGAGAAGGCATTTTAATGTAATTATATCTCACACATACAAAGGTTTTAAGATAATAGTATTATGTGGTTAGATTATCCTATGTGAGGACATCATCTAGTTCAAATTTGAGATCATGTGTCAAAGTGTGGTAAAAGTTATTAAGGTCCAAAGTTGGCTTTCTAGGTAGATAAATAAGGTTCCCATACTTAGTCATTTATACAAAAGTTAAAGTTCAAGCAAGATTCGTTGCATGTTGATCTAAGAAATTAGGATACAACAAGATGAAGATAGGTGCATGATGTTTTATGACTAAGCAACGGTATAGGATAAGGATCCAATGATGAGTGGGCGTTTATACAGATTGATCAAACAGTGAGTATTGATAGTTAAAGACCTAATTGATCCATAGAGATCAATAGAGTGCATTGAGTCAACATTTCAAGATTTCATGAGATGAGGTCAAAGTGATTTAGGTTTAAAGTTTGGCATTAATAGACTATGTGTTAATATTGAATAGGATTTATGGTATATATTTTATCTATCTAAGAGGACACGAGATGCAAGAATTGTGTTCGATGTTTAACTATGATTGTTTGAATTCAAATATTTGAATTTAACATAGAAAAAAACTATATCTCTATATTTTATCCATATCTTTTGATATAAGTCAAATTTCTTAGTGTTGTAAAAATCAAAGATGAAAAGGACTCCATGGCACATCTAATGAACCTAATTTGAAGATATGAAATTATGTATAGTCAAATATATTAATGTTTAAAGTTGATTGTGTTTGTGTTTATTTTGTAAATGACCCGAGAAGGTATTTAATTTTGTTTTGATGTTATTTTGATGTCTCGTGATGAATTTTATATTTGGGAGTGTTTTAGACTCTATGAAATGCTTCGTGATTATTTTGGAGGTGCGATCAATCTATCTTAAATATGAACAATGCTTAAGAAGTTGATTGCATGTTTGGTAATGGTGTTCCTAAGTATAAGATATATGTTTGAGTTAATTAATCATATGCAAAGGTGAGAAAAGGTGACCATGATCATTTGAATATGTCTTAGGGGACATAAAGACTGGACCTATGTATTTATAAGTGGTCATGTGTTCTTCTTATGCTCAGAAAAGTGTCAAAGAATTTAAATGGGTCTCCATAGGACCTAAAAGTGACTTAGGCCTATTTAAAAGTGGATTGTGATTAAGTGTGACTTGTATGAGATGCCTTAAGGGTAAAGGCACATTTTTTGGCTAACAAGGAAATATTGTGATCTTGTTAATTCATGGTTTCTCTATAAATAGTGAAATCAAAGATGGTGATTTATAGATTTTGTGTGTGTGAGACTCATATGTGAGAAAGTTGGAGAGTGAAGGAAAGGAGAGGAGAGTGAGAGTGCCCAGCGATTTGGTTATTGAGAAGAGGAGAATAAGGACTATGTGTATGATTTAAAGGTCATGTTTTAGATGATAGTATAGTGTTCTTGTAGTTTGAAGTTATGCGAAGAGATCTAAGTGTGCATATGAGGATTTTTTGAGTGAAGAAGGAGAGAGATTGTGGCATGCCTATGTGAGAGGCCTATATGAGTTAGAGAAAGAGTTTGTGTAGTTGTCAGATAATTAAGAGGTCCATCACCAAGTTTTGAAGACATCGGTTCCAATATGGAAGTTTTATTTTCAAGGAGGGTCTAAAGGACTTGATCTTTTTTAGGGGTAGTTGCTCTTTGTGAAATAGCGTTTCACTAAAGACCTTTGGTAAAAATGACTTGATCAAGGTTGTAGGTTAAAAATACTTGACCAAACAAGTGTTCATAAGGACTTGATCATCTTAAGGGTAGGTGATCTTATTGGAATTGTTATTTCACTAAAGGTCTTAGGTCAAAAGGACTTGACCAAGGTTCCTAATCAAAAGGACTTGATCAATCTCTTATTTGTGATAATATTATAAGACAGTAGTCCATGTGTTTTTAGTCTTGAGAGTGGGTTTCATTCCCTAAGAGGGTTTCCCATGTAGATCTTGTGTTGTGTATGTGATCTTGCATATGTTCTTTGTTCACTGCTATGAATGATCTTTCTTCTTCTTGAATGATTGTATTAATTACTTACATATTGTAAGGGTTTAGAAATTGAATTGGATTATTTTCCACCATTGATTCACCCCCATCTTAGTGGATTGTACCTATAACACATAGGATTTATACTGAAGCAACATTAATGAAGTGTTTATGGCATTTTATAAGTCAAGGAAGTATTAAGTTTATCCCTAAAGCTAGTGACCTTGAGATTATTGATAATTAGAGGCTTATTACTTTGCTTAATGTCTCTTATAAGATTATTTTTAAGGATTTATCCTTTAGGATTAAACATCTTCTTCCATTAATTTTTAGGAGTGAGCAAATAGTCTTTATCCAACATAGATACATTTTGGATAATTTCATACAGTCTGGGAAGGAATGAAGTGGGATCAGGTTTCCAATCAAAAGGCCTTATTTGTTAAAATTGATTTTGAAAAATCCTATGATCATATTAAGTGTCCCTTAATTTTAGCCATGATTGAAGCTCTTATTTTTGGTCCTAGGTTTGTGTAAATGGTTAATATGCTTTTCCAAGTTGTTGGAGTGTGTATTGATATCAATGGTACTCAGTTCTCTTAATTTGAGATCCATCATTCTATCTAATAAGGGTGTCCTTCAATCCCTAGCTTATATTCTATCATCAATAGGATTTAGCTACCTATTAGCTAATTAAGTTTCTTGAGATTTATTTATAGGCATATTTTTCCCTCAATCTGATCACCAGTTATTAAATGGGCATTTTATTGATGAATCTTTCCTCACTCTTAGGGAATAAGAAGAATTAGTAAATAATTCTATGGATTATGTTCATATTTTATGTTTATCATCATTATCATCCATTCAATGGAGAAAAACTCAGTGCTACCACCAATCTCTAGCTCCTACACCTCCTTGGTTGGAAAGATATTAGTGGTAGTGGTGTATTATAAGGGTTCAATTTAAATTCCTAAGCATCCCTTTTGATTTTAAGGATTATCCCTTTGATTTGTTGTCTTATGTGGTTTAAAGGATTGAAAATAAAATATCTTTCTATATCACCAAGACTTTATCTTTGGCACATAAGTTTCAAATTTACTCTAAAGTTTTGGAGGCTACTCATTTGTATTACTATTCTTTCTGGGATGCTTCCAATACTACCTACAATAAGCTAGGAAATATTGAGCAATTTCCTCTTGGCCAATTCTAAAGACCAAAAGGGATTCTAAAGAGTTTTTTGGGACATTTTTTAAGTCCTAAAGAGGCAGGTCATCTTGGTATTTTGGACATCAAAATTCAAGGTCTTGATCTTAGTTCTAAGTGGGTTATTCATGGTTTAAAAGGTGATGAAGTCTGAAATATCATTATATGTCATATCATCTCTCAGGATATTCCTTGGGGTATAAATTATTGGTAAGGCCTAGGTATTCATACCCTTCTCATTACCCTGATACCTATTAAAATTAAAGGTACCTTTGCTATTCAAAGTTTATGGAAGGCGTAGGAGAAGCTCAAACCCCATCTTATTTAGAAAGGGGAGGGGTTTCAATAATGGTATTTATATTAATTCTCATTCCCTTTGGTTGCCTTCTTGCTTTAACTTCTATAATGTTTCGTTTGCTTTAGTCCCTTAGATTAAAGGGCTAAGACTATTCAAAAAAGGTGTGAAAACTATAAGGGATATTTTTTGTAGGGTAAGTCAATCTTGTCTTTCTTGGCATCAAATTCATAATAAATTTCATTTAAGTAATTCAGATGATCAAGATATCATATAAATATAAGGTTTAATACCTGATGAATATATTCATAAGATTGGGGTTAATTCTCTTACTCCTTGGTGGAAGGATTGGCATTAGCTTACAACCACTCCCTTCACTCAGTATTCTTCATGACTAGGATATAATTTTCTATCTCCACAAAATATTCTATATGAGACCCTAAACCATATATGGAACCTCCATTCTAGGCATGGGAGTTGGGCTAGAAGATTTCACAATGTGTGGTCTACTCTCATAGAGCCTAAAAAAACACAATTTTTCTTGTGTGTTCTATATCAGATTTTGCTTGTGGGTGATCATCTTAAGCATATGGAGGTTTCAAATCCCATTTTCCTAGCTTGCCATCAACCTAAGATTATCAAACCCCTTTTTTGGTTTTGCACCCATGCTTAGTCTATGTGTAGTTGGATTCATTCCCTCTTTCAACAATTTAGACTTGAATGTTTCTACATAGAAGATGTCTCTCTTAGGAGAATCTACGTTGCTCCCTAAAAACACAACATATTTTGGCTTAATCATGAATAAATGGAACATAGTGTTTCTATTACTAACAAAACTACTCTTCTATCCAATGTTACTCTCTAGATTTAAATTTAGACTAACAAATTTTTCTTGGAAATCAACCATATTTAACATCTAATTGACCATTGGGGAAATGTCCCATGTGTTTTTAGTCAATAACCTCTAAATATTTCATGGGAACCTTCTCCTCTGCATGGGCATAAATGTGGTCTATGCCAAGAACATTCCCACAAACATCACATGAGTCTTTCTCCTCATAGATCACCACTCACTGGTCTTCCCCATGATGTGGCTAACTAAGTGGTTATTCTACAAGTGGAGGTGATAGTAGGGGATGGGGCCCTCCCCCTTAGAACTATGGATATGATAATAGGGATTAGGGTCCTCCTCCCCAAGATAAGTTTCCCCAACTCACTCTTACCATTTCTTAGATAGAAATAATAATGAAATAAATGCTGAGTAACAAAATGATGGTTGGGAGCCTATACATGTAGAGGTTGATCCTCCTACTCATGGAGGATGAGGAGATAAGTTATAGGATCTACCTTATTAGTGCCTCCCATAGCCACCTTGTTTGTTATGATAGCTTAATCATTCCCTTTCTTGATATGTGATGTTTTATTTTCTCTCTTAGTTATTATGTACTAGTGAATTGATAAAAAAAATTGTAGTATATTGGGGCAGTGTGATAATGGTCCTAGAAATTGCATCCTTTATTTTTTTGTCATATTCTTGAACATTATTTCTATGTCATTGTTCTTAATAGCCTGAGGGTAACCTTCTTATGTCATTATTTCCTATAGCATGGGAGAAACCTTTTTACCATGTCTTGTCATACCATTGTGTCATACACAACCATTTACCTATTCATAAAATTGATGTTACTTAGTTAGATCAATTATTGTAGGGGTAAACTACGGTGGTTTTATGTTCATTTGGACTATGTAAGTAGCACTTAGTGTCTTTTGAGTTCAACTTAGCCACCTTAAACATACATTGTCATTTTTTTGTGAGTCATTTTTATGTACATTTGTGCATTTGAACTTGATGCACTAATGACCATTAGACCTCTCACAATCTCATTATTTTATGAGTCATTTTTTTGGACATTTGTGTATTTGAACTTGATGCACTAATGACTCCTAAACCTCTCACACTCTCACCATTTTTGATTCTTTTTGTTGGGAATTTGTGAATTTTAACTTGATACACTAATAACCCTTAGAATTATCATGCTCTCAAAATTTTGTGAGAAATATAAATCATGAGATCTTTATTTTGTGAGTCAGTTTGTGGACATTTGTGCATTTGAACTTGATGCACTAATGGTACCTAGACCTCTCATGTTATTACCATTTTTTGAGATCATTCCTAGTTTCCTCTACAAGGAAATCATGTTTCTTTATCATCTATTTTTATTCTATACTAAATCCTAGAATAACTACATTTATCATAAAGTTTATATTAGACCTTATGGCAATGGGACTATGTACGCAACACCCACTTGCCTAGTGCATACAGAATCAACTTGGCCACTCCTTCCTTATTATTTTATTTCCTTTTTCCATTCCCATGCCATTGTTCCCTATAGCCTAAGGACACCATTTATGTGTTATTGTTTCGTATAGCCTAGGTACAACCCTTTTCCAAGCGTAACACTTATTTTAAACATGAATGAGTAGTTTGATTAAATAGTTTTAGTTCACTACATTCTGGTATTGTGTTTGAATAGTTTATTTTTATTTTTCTTAGTTTTCTTATTAGGTTAATTTGGTTACAAGTTTTTCCCTTAACTTAGGTTGTTTATTGATCTTTCCTGAACTTAATTATTTATTGCTTATGCTTTAGTTTGTTTGTTTATTATTTTACCTTAACTTAGGTTGTCTATTGATCTTGATTGAATTTAATTATTTATTGCTTGTATTTTATCTTTGTTTTTTATTCATATTACCTTAGTTTAGTTTTTAAATTAATTTATTTTAAATGGTTGACAACTAACTTCATTTCTTTTATTAGTGTTTTAGTTGTTTCCCTAGGCCATTTGTTTGTTCTTTATTTGTTTATTTGATTAGTTTGTTTGTTTTCATTAATTATTGACTAATTTATTTTATTTTGCCTCCCTTTTTTCCTAGGTTGTCATAGGATCATTACATTTTATTTACACTTTAGTTTTTATTAACCATATCTTATACTTAAGTTGTGAGTATTTGTATTCATTCCTAAAATTAGTTTAATGCATAATATTTTACACTTAGAAATTGATTTTTCATATTTAATTTGTTTATATTTATATTTAAATTAATTTTTCCATGCTTAAGATACATATTATTATAATTGTCTATAAATATGATGCCTACTATCACAATTTACAACAAAAATCACTCCAAAGGATATATTAAACAATGGTGCCAAAAATATATCTCCTCTTAATCACAAGAGGAATATCTCAAGTAAATCCAAACCCATAACAACCAAATCACAATTATTGTGATATGTGCTAATGAAGACGTGCATCTTTGTATAATCATATACTATAGGTCATAACCATGAGTATATAAATACATTCCAACATGACATAACATGCGATAATGAAAAAATGAAAGAACATACACATGTATAAAATGGAAATAAACATGGAACTATATCCAAACATGATACAATAAATAAAAAAACATCACATATATATATAGATAGAATAATGGTCCATGTAAAAGTTCATAAAACAAGTATTTATGTCATATATATCACAAAATAATGTCATATTATCAACTATATACATGTCATAGTGCCAAGATACAAAAATGTTAAAGAGTTATATAACATCATCTCTGACTTTACGAATCCATAAGTCATGTAATCAGTGATCCTAGTGGTTATATTGACTAACCTAATGTTGTTGTACCATGTGTCCTAGACATAGAAAAAGATAACCTACTACCAACCCTCTCTGTATCCCACACCTCAAAAGAAGGAATCTATTGATCCCTAGGAACTAAATTCTCATAGGCATGTCAATAATAGGAAGCCTCCCATTTAGCTTTAAGGCTCTCCAAAACCATCCTAGATAACCCTGCCTATGTGTTGGCCTTTCACCATCATCTCACTCATGTCAGAGCATCAGAACATATACCCTAGCCTAAACCCTATATACCTTTAGTTTTGTTTATGCCTATATCATCTAGGCCACCTCTACCTTTAGTCTATCAATCTCTAACTAAAGGGAAGTAATATGACCATCTCTAAGGGTCACTTGGGCTTATATCTAGCCAAATCTCCACTTTAGACCTTGAATTTTGCATAATTTGGTTGTAATCTACTCTTTGAGAATGACATTGTATCTACCTACTATAATTATACCAAATGGCCCTACCTAACCTAGATCTATAGATGTACTTGACATACTTGCCAAGTAAGGGTCCACTACCATTATATCCTATGTGCCCACACCCCCATTACCCCCATCACCCCTATCATCATCATTTACACCCCTATTGTTGTACCTAATATCTTTGGTACTATTAGCACCACTTTCTCATCTTAACCTCAACCTCACTTTTCACATCTACCTCCATCTCATTTCTACCCTCACCCTATCTAGTTGCCTAGCTTGGGGTTATCAATCTCAATGAATAAACATGTGCCCACCATGTAAGCTAAGCCCATGTAACACATGCATCTATAGATTCCATACATAGGCCCATAGAGTCCATTTAACTTCCCCATAACACCCCATAGTCATTCTCTTTAGAATCACTAGTGTCACATGGCTAATCTCTCAAGTGACATGTGCAAACCATCTCAGACCAGCTAGGACATCTTGTACTATAGGTAACTAACATAGGACATGATCAGGTCTATACTCCTCAATGATATATGTTTGTTTCCTTGTCAAAAAGTATCTTATCATCATAAAGCTAGTATACCACCTGTCACATGGCCACTAAAGCTAATATGGGACATAGGGGTGAAAAATGAAGAACTCGATCATCAAATAAAAAACATACACTAATAGAATTATATCTCACTTTGATTCCATCTACATCTTACACATATCTGAACCCACCCATATGACACTAGATCCTTTAGGCCTTGTACTTATCTCTGACTAACCAATTGCTCTATAACTATGTGCTCCCATCACCAAACCCAGAGTAAAGTAGACTCACCAATACTCTATCCTTTTCAGTAATCCACCATATTTAAATTTATATATAGTTGGGCCAATACTACTAGCCCCTAGGCAAATTGGGTCATCTTCTCCATCATATACTAGACCACCACACCTAGGCCCATATGAAAAAAATATCTTATCTTATCAGGAAATAGTACATCACTAACAATGGCCATCAAAATAATGACCTCTCTAATAATAAGTGTTGGTGGTGATGGGTCCTCAAATACTAAACCATCCAGTTGAATATCTATGTATATCTCTAGTAAATCAATGTCAACCTTACCATCTACCATGGGAATGTCTCTGAAGCTGACCAAATCATCTAGTATAGTTTACAATTTTTTTGGTTTATCTAAAATAGTCTACAACCTCTCATAGGTATCTTTAGGATATGTCAAGCATCATTAAGTGTCACTATGGCCTCCCCTATTGATAAGTGGAAGGTGGAAATCTCTGATTGCCACCACTTGATAAATACACTCAAGTAAGCTTGATCTAATCTAATCACAGGCATCGAAGCTACATCTAGTAAGCCCAAGACATGGAGGAACATAATCATATCATCTATCTATATTTTTGGAGTCTATAAGTAGTGTGAATTCTATTCACACACCGTTAGTACTCAAACAACTCTTATAACCATATATAGCTCCACATTAACCTACACTATTATCTTGCAAGTAACTTCCTAATGTATGTTTGCCCTAAATTGACCATAACTATTTTTTTGATAAAATCACTGATTTAATATGAAATTAGGTGAATTTACCATTTTTTTAACACAAAAATGATAACTTCACTTGTTTTAGGTAAAATCACCAATTCGACAAATTTTAAGGAAATTTGATGAAGTTATCATTTTAATTTTGCATGCGAATGGAAACTTCACCTATTTTTTTGAAATCATTGTTCAATGATTTATATTATTTTTGGGTGATGTCATTATTTTTTGGAAGGTGAAGTCATTGTTTACCCTTCCATGCAAATGATGACTTTTCTAAAATTTATCTTAAACTTAGCATTGAATACACAATAAATGACCAAAAACTCAAGAGGGCTGACTTACTAGTGGTTTGTCATGTGGTGGTTTCCCATGCTCTCTCACTTGATCACTTTCATGCCTTTGTCCTCATCCACACACCATTTTTGTCACTTCTTTACCACTAGGTTAGAGCTCAAGTTTGTAAATGGTTTGGGTGAGAATGAAAATATTCACCCCATGGGGTGAATATATAGCTTCAAGAATTTATTTTTCACCCATTAATACCTATAATTCCTTACATTTACTCTAAAATATTTTATTTTTTACTCTATGTTCTATTTTTTATGCCATTCATTGCTACATTCCTTATTTTCTAACCATTTGTATACTTGGGACTGTGTTACTAGGACTTTTTTAGACATGTTTAAAGAACACAATTTTTTTGGCCATACCATATGCTAGTTAAAACATGAATCTTCATATTAGCATGTATTTTAATTCTATGTCTATATTCTATATAAAATCACCATTTGTTCATATTATAAATTTATTGCATGACATCCCTTTGCCAATTTTCTCAGATGTGGCAAATTATTTTGATCAATTAATGATCTATTCTACCTTATTAGGGCAAAATAATTTTTATTACATGAGTGATATGCCCTACTAGGGTAAATCACTATGCTAATGATTAGAAATACCTTTGATAAAATAATTTTTTCGACCCATCCAACCTACAGGGGAAAATAATTGTGCCACTAATTATAACCACCTTTGGGCAAATCAGTATTTAGACCTTTGTTACCACTCGATCGTGTTATTAACTCTTTTCAAGGGCCTATTCAATTACACTATTTTTTACCTTATCTCTTTAGGGGGCATACAAGGATCATCAATTATCCTCTAGGGTATTAGCCTATGACTATTGGCTCATAATAACCTATAGCTGACAATAGTCACTTTTACAAAGCATTAAAATTTTCAACATAATGACTTTTTCATTCTTTGAGAAGATGTTACTATGACCATGTCTTGCAATGCCTATTAAAATAGGGGAAAAATTTAGACACTCCTTTTTGTCCACTTTCATGTCTAAACAACCTTTAGATTTATTTCTACCAAATTATGTAAATTAAGCCTCGAAATCACCTAAAAATCCCAAATTTGTTCGCACATTGGACACAAGTGACCATAATTATGTCATGGCATCCTTATTTATGGTATTGACCTATACACAATGATAAAATATCATAGATTCATCCCCAATTAGGTTGTGACAAAGTAAACTAACATTTTTGATCAATTAAGTAGGGCACTTAACCCAATTCTTAAAATGGTTAAGAGACTAAGCAAAATTAATTAAACAATCAAATCAAATTAAATGCTTAAGTGAGAATTACATGTTAAAGTAGTGAAAATGTAATTTATAATAATGATTTTTCAATAAAATATGAGGTCATGATGATGTCATCATCCTCAAATTCAAGAATTACAAAATATCAACATAAATGCCACAAAAATAAAAAAAGTTGAGTCATGCCTCATAAATGGGATCTCTATCTCAAATAATAATTTTTTTTCCCTCCCAAACATCACCAAGGTTAACATAAACATAAATACATATGAGTTAGAGTCACATGGGAAGGTTATAAATACACGTGCCATGACCATTTCTAAGGGAGCTCTTTTGTCTAAAATATTATGTAAAATTTATAAGAGAAGCTTCATAGACAAAATATATGTCAAATAAAAAACCAAAGTGAACAAGGGAGATGCTTCCCATAAATAAATAGCATCGATGAAGACTCCATTGGAAAAAATATGATCACAATCCAACTTTTATGCCAACAAGTAATTCTAATTTACAAAGAAGGTGAAAGGGATTTTGTCTCTTGTTCTTCTAGTTGGGTTTTGTTTTATTTTGTTATCTTGTTCCCCCCAGTATCTAGGCTTGGGAATTCTTGTATTAAACTTGTTATTGATTTTTATTTTATTAAAAAATTTAATAATGAATTTTCCCTTATATTCTTTATATACAAATTTGACTTATGTGTCCCAAACATAATCAACAATAATCAGAACATAAGTTGGAAGAGGATAAACTTATAATTATCATGTATACTGAGATATTCATGAATAGACAAATTAGTAGTGTTTTCAGATTTTGAAATGTAATAATTATAAGTTATCCCATTTTATATGAGTGCTATTGAGCAAAATTAATTTATATCATTCTCTTCTTGAGTGGCTTTGAATGCATTTATGCCAAATACAAGATTTAAATTAGAGAGAAGTGTTTTTCATGTCTCTTTCTAAGCTAGAAAAAAAATAGGAATATCTTTTGGAATGAATTGAGTATACATATTCTTTAACAAATTACTTCCCATGGAATAGATAAATTTATCATTGAATGAATAATCATCATCATCAATTTACTATGCCTTGATAGATTCCATTTTTCTTGAAATGAATATTGGGCACCATTCATTTTGTTTTACCTTCATATATTCTTTGATTTCAAAATCAGCATGGTTATGATCTTCAATCTATGTAGTCTTGATTTATTTGGATTCAAATATTTCAAATAACTCTTCTATAATGGGACATGAAAAGGAACTACCAGAAGAATATTCACTTTTGAATATTGTGATTTCTATTATGATACAAAAATAATCTTATTATTTACATAAAATTAGTTACATGTTATCATCTCCTTTAGAAAGAAAACATTTCATTTCACTTTGTTATCTTTTTATATTTGTGATTTGATTAGTTGTTCTTCATAAAAGTCATTTTCTCCTAAGACTATGAGGTTTGAGAAATATTTTTGAATAGGTAAAACTTTATCTTCTATTCCAAGGGGGGATTTGAATTATTTATTTGGTCGTTGATCAATCACTTATTCTTCCAACTATTCACCTAATTCCATGATTATGAAACTAAAAAAATCATATAGATAGGAAACACTTCCTCTTTTTATTTATTTATGTTTTTACATGCTTGATAAGGAATATGCTTACTAAATTGTGTTATGAATGTTGAGGGATTTTCATTATAATAGTTTACACTTCTTCATCACCAATTATGATAGTTGTAGTGCATTTTGATTCTTTAACATTGCAGACAAAACCGTGTTATCCTCAATGCCAAAACTTCTTATTGTGCAACTTCTATGTCATTTACTCTGTTAATCATCAAGATGAATATGATCACTAGATGTAAATAGCCAATGAATAAAAAAATATGATTTTTGATACTTCATTGATCAACTTGAGGAATAAGTTTCAACAATTTGTTTAAGCATGTAAAAAATTATCTCATCTACTCTTCTTATTTTTTGATTTGGAAAAAATCTAATAACAATGCACATACATCAATGGATGATTTGAATATATTCAAGAAATTTTTATTCAAAGAGTCCCAATTCACAATGTATCCATTATTTAGGGGCATGAACCATTCAGTAATAGGTCCAATTAGAGTTTCAACAAAAAGTATCATAAAAAGATCTTCATCCATAATACCCAATATGCTATAGGACACTATGAAGGCAAGGATATGATAATATAAATCTTGATAGTTTTCTATAGAAAACTTCAGAAATCTTTTTCTTGAGCCTAAATTTAACTCATTTTATTGGGCCAAGGCCAACTACCCAAAATGTTTTCCCCATGAGACATCGAAAACATTGGGTTTAGGGTGAACCAATGCCATTTCTTCACTCAAAAAGATGTAAGCACTAATTTATTCATCTCAACAAAGTTTTTAACCTCCATTCTATGGGAAGTTCCTTGAATTTTTTAGAAATTACATGAAAAAAACACCTTGATCCCTAACGGAGTTGCCAAAAATTATTGGTTGAAAATTTTGTCAAGGGATGAAATGTGGACTTTCAATAAATAATGTGGCGATAAATTTGCTCTCTGATTAGAAGGTGGAGCTACCATTAATGAAATTAAAACGGATGTATAAAATAAAGTTATTTACAAAAAAAATGTTTTCTATAAGGGTTGTAATTTTAACCAAAAAGTATGAAAAGGTGACAAAAATGAAAAATGAATGGGAATAATGGAAAGGAGTAAAATAAGGGAGAATGAGATAATTATAGCTAGTTAAACACAAAATGATTCTATAATAATCCTAAGAAAAAAAAGGATAATATTAGGTATCTAAATATAAAAACTCACTAGAATAATCTAGGAGTTGATATTTTAACATAGGAAACCTTTATCATGAAAATGAGAAATGAAAGACATATTCTGAACATACAAACATGATTCATACACTAAGGAGATTGGATAACATTAAAAAGAAATATATACAATAACCTCATATTTACCAACAAAAAAATATATAAATTCTATTTTCAATATCACCAAGGATTCATAATGGCAAAAATTCTTAATTTAGATTCAATAGAACTTCTACATTAAAATGTTTACATTCATTGACTATCTAACAATAGTTTTTTAGAAAATTGAAAGAGGAAGAATCAAAATATATTTACATACTCATACACATCATTTATCCTAAAAAATTCATGGCACAAAATTTTATAAATTATTTCTATATTGATTTTTTATGGGGCTATACATACAAATTCATTCATTCCATCTTGCCAAAAGTTCTCATATTATCAAAAATATCTTCAAATGAGCTCAAAACTCTTATTTAAAGCTTAAAATAGTTTTACCAACCTTTTAACCACCCATAACCACCTTAATATATTATATATATTGAGAATTTCCTTGTGGTATAAATTCTTGGCAAGGCATGGGTATTCACATGCTTCTCATTACCCCGACACCTGTTAAAATTAAGAGTACCTTTGTTATTCAAAGTTTATGGAAATCTTAGGAGAATCTCAAACCCCATATTATTTGGAAAGGGGAGGGTTTAAATAGTGGAATTTATCTTAATTATCATTCTATTTGGTGGTCTCCTTTCTTGAAATTCCATAATGTTGCCTTTGCTTTGGTACCTTGGATTCAAGGGCTAAGATTGTTCAAGAAAGGTGTGAAAACTTTAGGGGATATTTTTTGTAGGGTGAGTCAGTCTTCAATTTATTAGCATCAAATTCATAATAAATTTCATTTAAATAATTAATATTCTTGGGATATTGTAAAAATATATTTTTCAATACCTGATGAATATCTTCCTATGATGGGGGTCAATTCTCTTACTCCTTGGTGGAAGGATTAGCATTGGCCTACAACCACTCCATTCACTCAGTATTCTCCATGACTAGGATATAATTTTATATCTCCCCAAAATATTCAATATGAGACCCTCAAACACATATGGAAACTCCATTATAGCCATGGTACTTGGTCCAAAAGATTTCATTATGTGTGGTTTGCTCTCATAAAGCCTTAAAAAGCACATTTTCTCTGATGTGTTCTCTATCAAGGTTTGGCTATGAGTGAATGGCTTAAGCAAATGGGGGTTTTAAATCCAATTTTCCCATCTCATTATCAATATGATACTATCAAACACATTTTTTGGTTTTTCACCCACACTCAATTCTTGTGGCACTGGATTCATTCCCTCTTTCATCCATTTAGACCTAAATGTTTTACATGGAAGATGGATCTCTTAGGGAATCTTCTTTGCTCTCTAAAAATATAATATAGATTTTGGCATTTTTTTTTTTCTAAATTTTTTTTCAAATATATAAATTTATTAACTATGCTTGCTTTAATCATGAATAAATGGAACTTAGTTTTTCTATTACTAACAAAACTACTCTTCTATTTAATGTTACTCTCCATATTTAAATTTAGACTAACAAAGTTCACCTAGAACTCAACCATCTTTAGTGTCTACTTAACCACTAGGGAAATGTTTGAGAGTTTTTAATGATTTCATGGTTTTTTCATGGAGGTGTCCAAGTGAATGGATGAAGTGCCTTGTTATTCCAAGTGACAATGACAAAGTGTGCAATGTGCTTATCCTAGTATACTTGAAGGAGGCTTGGTTGATATTCAGTTTTGGCATGTTTAGAGATGATGAGTATGAATTATTTATCCTGTGAAATATGTCCTATAAAGTTAAATGATGCATTAAGTGCTTGTGTGTATAATTGGAATTTATTTGGTAGTCTATAGTTTTCATCTAGACATTTTGGGTTCAATGGCATAAAATCTAAGTAGCAGTTTGATGACATCATAATTACCACATGTGGATGAGTCAAGAGGATTTGGTAATATGGTTATGATATAATTAGTCCCAAGTTGATATGTTCCAAGTATAAATTCATTAAATGAATCAAAACTAAAGATATGTGTGTGTAAAGCTGGGCTCCTAGGCATTTTGACAATGATTTCTATGTTCAAATAGAATAGAGTAACTAGATTGTTGATGTCATATCTCATACTTATGAAAGTTTTAGTATCATATTTGTATATGTATGAATTATCCTATGAGATAATATCTTATGCACTAAATCTTATGTAAATTTAATAATTTCAATAAAATATATGCAAGTGCAAAGTTGGGCTCCCAAAGAGTTTGACAGTGTTTTCCAATACTTAGCCAAATTTGTATGTGGCAAGAAAAGTTGAGTAGGTATTTTGATGTATTCATATTTTGCACATTTGTAAATTTTATAATGATTTGATCATATGGGTTTTTTAATTTTTTTTCCTATTTTATATGTGTTATATTTCAAGTCATATGATGAAGTGCATCAAAATATATGCATGTGCAAAGTTGGCCTTCTAGGCAGTTCTATGCATAGTTGGCTCTGTGGTATAAAAATATGAGTGAGTATATTAATGGTATTATATATTTCACATGTAAATGTTTAAATATAATATTGGTATATGGTTGTATTATCCTATGTGAGGAGATTATATGGTCTAAATTTTAGATCAT
The DNA here is from genome assembly GCA_037957365.1 of Torreya grandis. Lineage (NCBI taxonomy): Eukaryota > Viridiplantae > Streptophyta > Pinopsida > Cupressales > Taxaceae > Torreya > Torreya grandis. Next base: position 1,940,618 of record JARHVA010001834.1, on the reverse strand, counting down.
GCACTTGAGTAAAGTAAAAGATTTAAAGGTGCAAAGTTGACCTTACAAATAGATTACAAAGGTTCCCATACTTAGTCAAATTTTCACAAGGTAAAGTTTGATAAACTCTCAAAGAGATAAATGGAGAAAATTTTCTCCAATATTTTAGGAAGTAGTGAGATATGGAAACGTTTTTGAAGTTTAACATTGATCAAAGGTAAAGGATAAGGATCGAACAGTTTACGTGTATTCATATAGATTGATCTAACAGCGTGAGTGGAGTCAAAGTGGTCAAAACTATAGTTGTTTAATGATATTAAATTTTGATATCCATATAATAATATTTATGGTGCATGATTAATCTAAGTAGTGAGGACACTAGATGATAACATAGTGTCTGAGGTTTAACTATGACTATTGGCATTTGAATATTGGAATTTTGCAAAGGGAAAAACCAATGCTCTGTATTTTGTCCATAAATTTTGATCTAAGATGAATTAAAAGTACTATAAAAATAAAATTTAAATAGGAATACATGGTGAATATAATTAACCTAGTCGTAAGGTTTGAATGTATGTATAGTCAAAGATATTGAGCTCCAAAGTTAACTATGTGTTTGACTATGTTTTGCAAGTAAATCGAGAGGGATGTTTGAGCTTGTGTTGATGTTATTTCGATGTCTCATGATGAATTAGATATTTTTGAGTGTTTTATATTCCATGAGGATGATATATGTAGTCTTTAGATGTTTTAACAATTCATATTTAGTATGAACAATTGCTAATAAGTTGACTATGTGTTTGTTCATGGTGTCTTATATACAAGGCTATTGTGTGAGTAGATTGAACATACATAGAGGTGAGAAAAGATGAATTTAATCACTTTAATTTGCCTAAAGGTATATAATGAGTGGAAATATGTATTTTAAAGTGGTCCTATATTATTATTTTGCTTGATAAAGTGCTAAATTTGTGAATAGGTCTCCATGAGACCTATAAGAGCTACAAGGGCCTATTTTAAAGGTGTAACTGCTCAAGAGTCATTCATGGGTGCTATGGCTAACCTATTCGGATGGTATTATGTTGTGTACCAATTTAATATATTCCTTAGGGGTTAATTCATGCCTATTTTTTGACCAAAATTATGATGATCATGAATACTCTATAAATAGTGAAACCAAATGTGATGTTTATAGACTTGAAAGAGGGATGGGATGTGAGAGTTATGGAGTGAAGCAGAGGGAGAGTGCCTAGTAGATGATTTGATTAGTAAATAATATTTATTACTATGTGTATGACCTATGGGTCATGTTTTTGATGTAAAAATAGTTCTCTTACAACTTGAAAATGAGCGAAGAGGTCTAGGGTGATCCAAAAGGATGATTTGGATGCTTTGAGTATGTAGAGTTGAAGAGAGCTGATATACTTTGTATCTCCATCAGATTGGTAGGAAATAAGTGTTAAAGATATGCTGTGTTCATAGGTTTTTTTATGGTAGCTCAACATCTAGGGGGTTTTAGCCTCCTTGTAAGGTGAAACTTGTTAATGGTCTAGTTATTGTGGTAGCTCAGCTAGACAAGTGTAGTAGCTCCTTGTGGGATTGTAGTCTCACTAAAATAAGGGATGATAGTTCCTTGATCAGTTACAGCTGGTCTAAATTAGTTCTTGTTATTTTAGGATAGTATTCCAATTTTAGTTTATAGTGGTTTTTCTCCCCTAATAGGGTTTCTCACATATGTCACGTCTTATGTGTTTGATCTTGCATTGTCTCCCTTGTTCATTGCTATGAATGATGTGTATGCTTCATGAATGCTTATGGTAATTGATTAAGAGTTTTGAAGGTTTTAAATTTAATTTGGGTTACTTGGGCTCACTGATTCACTCCCCCCATCTTAGTGATTCTACCTCCAATAGGAAATGTCCCATGTGTTGTTAGTCGGGAACCTCTAGAGCTTCAATTGGTGCCTTTGCCTCTACATGGGCATGGATGTGATCCATACCGATAACATTGCCATAACCATCACATGAGTCTTTATCCTCATAGATCACTACCTTATTAGTCTTCCCTATGATATGGCTGATTGAGTGGTTCTTCCAAAAGTAGAGGTGATGGTAGGGGATGGGGCCCTCCCCCTTAGAACTATGGAGATGTTAACATGGGTTAGGGTCCTCCTCCCCAAGTTATGTTTCCTCAAATCACTCTTGCCATTTATTAGATATAAATAAGGATGAAATGAATGTTAAGAAATAAAAATGTGGTTGGGATCCTATATCTTTAGATGTTGATCCTCCTACTCAGGGACGATGGGGAGATAACTTATACGATCTACCTTCTCCACCACCTCCCCAAGCCATCAAATTTGTTGTGGTAATTTAATTGTTCAATTTATTTTTATACCCTCTTTTATTTTCTCTCTTAGTTTTTATGCATTTTTGATTTGATGTTTTAGTGAGTGGTCTTGATTGACCCTTTGTTGGGACTTGATTTTTATTGACAATTGTTTTTCCTTGATGACTTTATTCATGGGGTGTGACTTTTCTACCCATTTTTTTATGATTAGCATTGTATTTTATACTTTTTTATATTAATATAGATAAAATCTTCAATTAAAAAAGGTATTATCTTGGGATAATGTGATTGTGGTCCTGGAAATTACATCCTTCATTTTTTTGTCATGTTCTTGATCATTATTTATATGTCATTGTTCCCTATAGCTTGGATGCAACGTTCCTATGTAGTTGTTTCCTATAGCGTAGGAACAACCTTTTTACCATGTTTTATAATACCATTATGTCTTAAAATATCATATTAATATTCATGCAATTAATACTACTTAGTTATATTGATCATTTTAAGGGTGAACTATAGTGGCTTGAAGTTCATTTAGACTATGTAAGTAGTATTTATTGTCTTCTTAGGTTAGCTTAGCCACCCTTAAACCCACACTCTCATTATTTTATGAGTCATTTTTTGTGGATATTTGTGCATTTGAACTTGATTCACTAATGACCTTTAGACCTATCATGCTCTAACCATTTTATGAGTCATTTTTTGAACATTTATATATTTGAACTTGATCCACTAATGACCCCTAGACCTCCTACACTCTCAACATTTTGTGAGTCATTTTTTATGGACATTTGCGCATTTGAAATTGATGTACTAATGAATCTTAGACCTCTCATACTCTCACCATTTTATGGTAAATCTAAGTCATGATCTCATCATTTTGTGAGTTAGTTTTGTGGACATTTGTGCATTTAAACTTGATGCCCTAATGGCCGCTCGACCTCTCATGTTCTCACCATTTTTTGAGCCAATTCCTAGTTTACTCTAAAAAAAAATAATGTTTCTTTATCATTAATGTTTGTTATATCCCAAATCCTAGGAGAACTACATTTATCCTAAAGTTTATATTGGACCTTGTGTCAATGGGACTATGTAGGCAACATCCACTTGCTTAGTGCATATGGAGTTAACTCAACCACTCCTTTATTATTCTATTTCCCCTTTGCATTCCCATACCATTATTCCCTATAGCCTAAGGAAAACATTTTTGTGTTGTTGTTTGTTATAGCCTAGGGACAACCCTTTGCCAAGCATTACACTTCTTTTACACATGTATGAGTAGTTCGATTAAATAGTTTTAGTTCACTACTTTTTTGTATTGTGTTTATTTATTTTGTTTTTATTTTGCCTAATTTGCTTATTAGGTTAATTTTCTTATTGATTTTTTCCTTAACTTACGTTGTTTATTACTCTTGCTTGAACTTAATTGTTTATTTCTAGTGCTTTAGTTTGTTTTTTTATTATTTTGAATTAACTTAGGTTGTATATTAATCTTTCTTGAATTTAATTGTTTATTTCTTGCATTTTAGCATGATTTTTTATTCACATTACCTTAGTTTAGTTGTTTAACTTCATTTCTTTTAATTAGTTAACAACTAACTTTGTTTCTTTCATTAGTGTTTTAGTTCTTTCCTTAGGTTGTTTGTTTTTTTTCTTTGTTTATTTAATTGGTTTGTTTTTTTTCATTAATTATTGACTAATTTATTTTCTTGTGCCTCCATTTTTTTTTATGTTGTCATAGGATTATTACATTTTATTTACACTTGAGTTTTGATTAAACTTGTCTCATACTTTAGTTGTGAGTATTTGTATTCATTCATAAAATTAGTTTATTGAATTATATTTTACAATTAGAATTTGAATGTTCATTTCTTACACCTAAATTGTTTATATTTTCATTTAAATTAAGTTTTGCATGCTTAAAATGCATATTGTTATTATAATTGTCTATAAATGTGATGCATAATATCAAAAGTTACAAAAAAAATCACTCCAAAGGAAATATTAGATAATGGTGCCATAAATATATCTCCTTTTGTTCACAATAGGCCTATCCAAAATGAATCCAAACTCATAACAACTAATCACAATAACTATGATATGTGCTAATAAAGATGTGCATATTTGAATAAGCATATACCATATATCATAACCATGAGCAAATAAATAAATTCCAACATGACATAACATGTGATAATGAAAAAATGAAAGGACATACACATGTATAAAATGTAAGTGAACATGGAACTATAGCCAAACATGATACAAAAAATAACAAAACATCACATATATATCAAAATAATAAAGGTCCATGTATAAGTTCGTAGACTAAGTATTTATGTCATATATATCTCCAAAAAATGTCATATACATAAAAAATATATACATGTCATAGTGCCAAGATTAATTTTTTTTAAAGAGTTATACAACATCATCTCTGACTCTATGAATACATAGGCCATGTAAGTATGGTCCTAGTGGTTGCAGATATTGTACTAACTAATTATTGACCAAATTTGACCCCAAGTCAAATTGCGTCAACCCATACTATTTTTATCTTTTGAAGAAGGTTTTATATGTCCTATGGGGTCTCTTATTATCCTATATGTCTCACTTACCCTTCCCCTAGTCCTTGTTGAATCCCATCCTCCTTGTACTAGGCCAATCAACCAAAGTCAACATTGGTCAAACCTAGTCAAACTTAGTAAAAGGCTCAATTTATTTTAAAAATGTCCTAATATGGTCTTTTAATTGTTTCAAGGTGTCTTTAATTCATAAATTGACCACTTACTAGGTTTCATGTGTCAAAAGGGTCATTTAGCCACTTTTCTAGCATAATTAATGAATTATATGGATGGTGGAGTTACAATATTCATCCATAAAGTGAATATCAACATGGAAGGGGTCAAATTATGTCAATATCGGTTAGGTGGTAGTTAAAAATTCAGTTATATGAATAAAATGATAGTTTCTCCTTAAAAATAGCCGCCTTTGGGAACTTGTACGGACTTCTTGAGTCCACCTTCAGTTAAAATGTTGGTGTTATGACTCTTCACCCCCCTAACACCCATTTACAAATTTAGTTTTCAAAAATAATGTCAGAAAGTTCATCTGTAATTTATTTTCTTCCATTTTCTCTTGGCAAGCCAAAGAAGGTCAAATTCAAGCACTTGGCATGGGTCGTACAAGTAGAGTTGGGAAGAATGGTCTTGGGGGTGGATAGTAATCTAAGTGAAATTCACATCCATAAAAAGAACTATTAGATTGGTGGCTCCTCCTTCATGAACACTCACTTACACCTCATATCACTTTTTATGAACTTGCAATCAAGAGGGGTATAAGTTTGCATTTGTTTCTTATTTTCAGAGATTCATGAAGCTGTATGATTTTGATGGAGTATTTTTAGGTTGGAATAGTCCCTCTACATGATGTTCTCATCATCCAACACTCTCTCTCTTGATGTCCTTAAGGGACAGTTCTAAATTACACTTGTTTCTTAATTTGGCAGTCATAAATACATAATCTATGTTGTTTCAACATGGAAGGGGCCCCATGGTGATGTTAGTGTTCTTAGATTCATGTTAGCAAGTGATTTAATTGAATTAACTTGTGAGAGATCACAGTTGGTATGGTGAAGCCCTGCTAAAATGACATCACACTTTATCTTTGAACATTAAATACAAGTCTAATTTTAAATTGTGAACATTTTGTCTAAGTTTGTGAGTGATGAATAGTGGAGTTAAGTGATAGTATCATCCTTACTCCTTGTATCCTTCATTTTTAAGCAAGAGATATAATTTTAATAGGTCATGTAAAGTGTGTTGACTATACTAGGCCTTTCTTCAAGCAAGTAATTATTTCTATGGTGTGCAATCTACCCCTAGGTTAGTTATCTTATTGATTATCCCAGGTATGATACCTTCACATTGAAGCAATTATGTTAGAATTCTTTTATCCCTAGAATTGATCTTGGAAAGATATGTGCTTAGTAGAAGTTTGATATTCTATGGTATATGTCTTGTTGGATCACCTCTTTAGTGTAGTTTTCCAATTTATGTAAATCTTCTAACTCTTTTCCATGAACAAGCATTAGATTAGATGATAGGCACTTAAATAATATAGGGAGATAGCCCTCATAGACTATAGATTCATCTCTCTTACAAGTTCACCAACAACTTGAGAGATGATTCAATGTTGCATAAAATTAGAAGAGCTTAATGGAGTATCCTAAGGTGTACAATTTGATGCCAATAATTCTAGCATGCTCAACGAGATAGATGGTCCCAATTATTTCCATGTAAACATGAATGTTGGTATTGAGAAGTCAAAATTTGGTTTCTAATCCAACATTTAGTGACTCCAAAAGGTAAGAATCTCTAGTTGTAGATCAATTTATTCACATTATACTTCATGGTCCTCACTAGATCATCTTCTAGTAGAGCATTTTGTAGACACCAAAATTGTGTCAACTCCCCTTTGGTCCCTTCCACACTTTATTAATTTAAAATAAATTACTTATTTTAAATTAATGACATCATCTAGACAACTCACCTAAGACACATCACCTAGGACACCTCACCTTGGATACCTCGCCCTTAGACCATTTATCACCCTATGACAAATCATAATTACCTAAGACCTGTAGAGTAATTTTTACTCTACGTCATATTAATTTATTCTTTGATTCAAGCACTGCAATTTTGATTCTTTGGGCGAAGCCGCAAAGTCTTGATGCAGAGGGCCGATTTATTTTGACTAAGTGTCAGAGTGCAGTGGAAGCTACCAAGTGTCATTCTCTGGTCGCGGGACCGTTTCTCCTTCTTGTTTCTTTTGCCTAAGTTTTGAAGTAGTGGAATTTGCCAAGTGTCAATCTCTAGGAGACGAAGCAGACCAGCTGTCACTCTCTGAGGCCTCTTTTGACAAAATAGTGGACTTCACAATGTGTTAGCATTCGAGAAGCTGTGAGTCCAATGCTTTCCATTCAACGTAAATGCATCATCTTATTAAGTGCCACAAAGTAGCGGATACTGCCAAATTTCACTCTCCAGGTCCCCCTCTACTCCATCCATAAAAGAAGTGGAAGATGCCACTTACCCTCCTCAAAATCGTAGAGGCCTCCACGTGTCAACGCCCGAGAGAATCATCGTCAAGCTCTATTGCCAAATATAAAATTGTGGTGGGTCCCAGGTGTTACTTCAAAATCGGTGGAAGCTGCCAAATGTCTCCATCCATAAAAATCCTATATGTGCCCCTAGTGTTACTATAAGGGAAGTGGAGAGAGATGCGTGTCTTCGATGAATCAGGTGGAAGGTGCCAAGTGTCATCCTTCGGTGCCTCCTAGACCATAAAGGGAAAATTTTATGAATCGGCTAAGTGTCCTCCGTAATATCTAATAGAATAGAGTGTTCGTCTATCTGTTAAAGCAAAATGGAGGGAAAATCGGGTGGATTTAATTCGAGTAAATGAAACAGTTCATCGGGTAGATTTTTGGAGCCACCCACATCATTGAAGGCGCAGTCTGTTTGTCTCTTATGAGTGAAGGACGGAGAAGATTGCGCAGGAAATAAAGTATAGGGAGACGTCCGGGGATATAAGAAGAAGAATTGTAAAATATAAGGAGGGGGGAATTCTCATAGTTTTAGACTTTCAGAGTTTTTGACCAATAATATCATTTGCTTTTGTTACATTTTCCTGAGTTGAAAGGTTTATATGACTATGTGTGTTTCTGCATCTTTTGTATGACTGGAAGATTCAATAAGAAAATTGAACATTATGCCCTTGTTGATGTCATCTGTGTCATTTGCAAAGTAGTCTATGATGTAGATTTTCTAGTGTTGTGATTGGAAATGTTATTTGCTTCTGTCCCATTTTCTGGAATCTAAAGTTCTACATAATTGTGCATGACTTATGTGCCTCTAATGTGATTGGAAGATTCTATTAAGAATATTGAACACTATGCCTTTGTTGACAATTCCTGTATCTCATCAAAAGAATCCCCTGTTGTGAGCCTCTATTTCTATTATTCCAATCTTTTACATTGATCATGCACTTGTCTGCTCTTAAATGTAATAGAATCACATAATAGTTTCACTGTGCTCAGGTTAGGACTAGGATTACTCTCAGACACATCGCCATATTTAGGTTTCAATTCTTGCATTTTGCATTTTTGTTTAGTCTCCTATCCCTTTTCCCCAACACCCAATACAGAAGAAGAGACCAGCTTCTTTAAAATCTGGAGGTTGTTTTCAAGCTGCATTGTCCCACAGCTTGAAACTTCCCATTGTTGTTGATTAAGATCTAGCGCCATTTTAAGACATCAACAGTTTTTGGCATGCTCGATGGGACAAATCTTTCAAGGAGTTGAATAATTTTGGTGTATTCTTCATCCAATCTACCTTTGGAGGTTTTTATCGACACCAACAATGACTCTGCATCACCAGCCAATCAAGCAGTATCATCAAGAAATCCCTTTGGTATGTATAACTCTGTAACTCATAGCTATGAGTCTTATTCTCCTTCAAATATTTTTTATCGAGAACAAGCTTCTCCTAGAATCATGTCGAGTAATGAGGATGCATATTGTTATGAACCACATCAGTCTTATGCCCAGTCCCCCCAATATGTCTCATCCCATGTTGAACCTAACCTTATTTTCACTTTCAAAAAAGCATTGCTGGGATTTAAAAAATATGTGTTAGAGCTTGATAACAGAAGGGGATGTGGTCAAGAAATTCCTTGTTAGGTCATCTATCAAGTGAGGGAGGCCATAGACCTGATCAAAAGTGAGTGGGATCCCATTGAAAGGGCATATTAGCAAGAGCTTACATATGAAATGTTAGATGTGTGTGGATTGATTGCATTTATAGAAGAGAGGCTAGGCGTTCATGAAAACTAGCCTTATCAAATCTACCAAACTTCATATCCACCACCACAAATTCTAGATCAGGCATATGCCACCCCTATTCATGGGCAAGGTCAAAATTGTCAAGGTCAATTCCCCAATAATGCAAAGCCCATGTTAGCAGCAAGTCAGGATGACTCTGGGCCCTCATTTCTTCCTCAACTCTCCCCCACCATTCCTCAAAAGGCTCCTCACTTCCATGAAAATTCCTATGAGCCCGCTTTAGAAGAAACTTCTTATAACACTCCCCAGATCTTTTAGCATGATGACGAGTTTCTAGGTTGGAGCGAAGAGGATGATGAAGCAGCTAAAAACTTTGCGAAGGAGTGCGTTCAATTCATGGCTAGTCAAGAGGATTTCATAAGTACAGAGGAGGAGGAGATCACCATAGACTCTCCTTTTGATGAGCAAGAGGATAAGCCGCAAGCTTTTTATTTAACTTTTGATGAGGAGGAGATCATTTCTGATTTTTTCCTCACTCTGTAAGAGGATATGGAGGAACATGGACACTCCCTCGACCAAGTCATTGAGATAGGAGGCATTGAGCTAGTTTCAGATGAAGAAGAAAGCCCTGAGATTCAAATGAGTATGCAGAAGAGATTCTAGCCTTTTAATTCATCCTTGCAAGAGGATGAAGTCATCAAAGAGCATGATGATGAAATAAAGATGGAATATGAAGAAGATGTGCCAAAAGATAATGGATACCAAAAGGCACAGCATGAAGAACCAATAGCCCATGATTTCTTGATGACACCCAACAATATGAAGAACCAGTATTCGACAGGCATTCAAGGACAAGAAGAGTTCATAGGTGTCGAATACATGTTTTGCTCAGACTCATTCGAGTGCAGGCAGATCTGTGTGGCTGGTGCAAAGAACATTCCATCAACGATATATCCATTGCAACCACTGGTATGGCAACACAAGTTAGTTTATCATAAAGAGGACGTGGGAAAGTTTGTTTTTGATCTCGGAGGAAAATAAGGATTTTAAATCAATGTAGTTAGGTAGTTTCCATTCCTGCATCGCTTTGTTTTGTTTTTGCTTTCCCGCTTTTTCTTTAAAATAAGCATTTTAAATGCAGAGTCGGCATCTTAGAAATTCTTTAATTCTTTACTTTTTTTTGCCACAATAAATGCTTCCCCAAATCTTTCGAAATATCCAAGGTACCTTGCGCCGCATAATGTGTCTGCCTCACTGTTTCCTGAAGATTGAGTAGGATTTGCTAACGGTCGCCTTAATTTAATGCTATTTGGGACTTGATAGGCCCATAAAAATCCCTTAACAAATTTTAAAGTTTCAAGCATTCCTGCGAAAATATCTTGCTCATTGTGATTGTGACACCTAGTGAAATTTGTTGTAGCAAGCGTGTTTTTATCTTGCAAAAGGTTCATACCATGTTATTATACAAGAGATTTAGAGATGGTGAGAACATCAAAAACACCCAGGAAGAGAGGAAGGGTGCAGTTCCAATTAGACCCAGAAGAGGAAGAACAACCTTCATAGCGCCCAGTGCAAATCATTGTAACTTCTCCTTAGGTAGAAATTACTCGCCCTCCTCCCTCTTAATCCATGCCTCAAGCCTTAATGTTACCCTATTTCTCCCCCTCCATTCCCAGAAAAATGCCCCTTCAACTCACCCCCAGCCAGCCAATGGTTCTCCAATACGGCCTGCCACAAGGATTTCCCTTCGCAGGGGGATATATTGCGTCCCCTTCCACTTTCCAGATGCAGGCTGATGCCGCAAGGAAGGCAAGAGAAGCTCGATTAGAGAAGAAGAGGAGTAAAGTGAATAAAGCACCAGCAGTGCCACATTTGAGGTCATAATTTGACCCCATTCAACAGCAGCTGATGGTGACCCATTTATCACCCAATGATTGCCAAGCCGAGCAAATAAATGCGGCTGGAAGACGACAACATGAATGCAATGGCCATCAATATGTCCCTGTTCAGGTCTCAAGACAGAGTCGAGCTCATGATCGAATCCACTTCTGTGGTCACAAAAGATTATTTAAGGATATCGAGGAGACTACAAAAGATGAAGGCTAACCTGGCCATGCAAAAGGCAAACTGTAATAGTTTGGCCAAACAAATAAACCAGAAGGACAATGAGATAGCTAGTCTGTAAAAATAGTTGCAAGATATTATTTCCCTCCAGACTCAACGGGCAATTCAGGCCCAAAATGATTCTTTGAAAGCAGATCTTGAACTTGCCAAGGGTGCAACAACAGCTCTAAGACGAGAAAATGCAACATTGTAGTGAAGAATCGAAAGACTTCAACTACAAGTTACCCAATCACATCAAGGGTTGCTATAAGAATAGAACAAGGGTGTGGCTTTTCAATCCTAGCTCCACGCAGAGCAGCAGCAGGCTGCGCAACTAGCAATTGAGCTGGCCAATAGGCCAAGAGGTATCAAAATGGTGTAGCTGGTGAAGGAACTCTACAAGTCAGCATGGGAGAGAATCTCTTTAGAGATTCTCTAGCTTAGGCCACTTTTCACCTTCATACACCATGTGCAGCAGCTGTGTGAGATGGTTGATAATCTGGTACAGAGCACTTTGGCCATGATTTCTCGGAGAGTCACAGACTCATTCTTTGCTAGAGAAGCTCTACATCTCAAGGGATGCAACATTGGTAGCCGCAGGGATTCCTAACAGAATGGCTACTATGAAATGGGTCAATGAGGAGCTTAGTCGTAATGCCACAACCAACAACTATAGAAGCTGTCTCGATGTCATCGAAGAAGGCATCAACAAAATGAGGCAATACATTGAAGATCTGGTGCAACTGGGCCTTCCCCATTTTTGGATGTAAGGATGGTGCTGCTGGTGGATCAAATCCAACCATTGATGTTGGTCAGGTAAAGGGATCAAATAGTTTTTCAGAGCTTGCAAGATGATTCTCCAACCTCTGAGATCAAAAATGTTATAATCCTTGTTTTCCAGCTAGAATCCAAGTTGAAAGCCACTGCCCAGATCCTGCAAACCTTTTCGCACAAGGATCTCATTAGCTTGGATTTGGCTTTTGATGAGTTGTAGAGAAAGGAAGGATTATCTGACCATGAGTGGTCTATCTTCCAGATATCTCTTTTAAAGCTGTAAATTTTGAAATTTTGATTGAGCTGGAGTCGGGTTCTTTTTTAGCAGGCCCAAAGTCCTGGTGGTCGCCAATAACTATAGAGTAATTTTTACTCTACGTCATATTTAATTTATTCTTTGATTCAAGCGCTATAATTTTGATTCTTCGGATGAAGCTACGAAGTCTTGATGTAGAGGGATGATTTATTTTTACTAAGTGTCGGAGTGCAGCGGAAGCTGCCAAGTGTCATTCTCTAGCCGCAGGACCGTTTCTCCTTCTTGTTTCTTTTGCCTAAGTTTTGAAGCAGCAGACTTCGCCAAGTGTCAATCTTTGGGAGACAAAGTAGGCCAACTGTCACTCTCCGAGGCCTCTTTTGACAAAATAGTGGACTTTGCCATGTGTCAGCATTTGAGAAGCTATGAGTCTAATGCTTTCCATTCAACATAAAGGCATCGTCTTATTAAGTGCCACAAAGTAGCGGATGCTACCAAATGTCACTCTCTGGGTCCCCCTCTACTCCATCCATAAAAGAAGCGAAAGATGCCACTTACCCTCCTCAAAACCATAGAGGCCTCCACATGTCAACACCCGAGAGAATCATCGTCAAGCTCTATTGCCAAAAATAAAATTGTGGTGGGTCCCAGGTGTTACTTTAAAATTGATGGAAGCTGCCAAATGTCTCCATCCGTAAAAATACTATATGTACCCCTAGTTTTACTACAAGGGAAGCGAAGAGAGCCACGTGTCTTCGATGAATCAGGTGAAAGGTGCCAAGTGTCGTATTTTGATTCCTCCTAGACCATAAAGGGAAAATTTTATGAATCGGCTAAGTGTCCTCCCTCGTATCTAATAGAACAGAGTGTCTGTCTATCTATTAAAGCAAAATGGAGGGAAAATCGATTGGAGTTAATTTGAGTAGATGAAACAGTTCATTGGGTAGATTTTTGGAGCCACCCACAGCATTGAAGGCACCGTCTGTTTGTCTCTTATGAGCGAAGGACGGAGAAGATTGCATGGGAAAGAAAGTATAGGGAGACATCCAGGGATATAAGAAGAAGAATTGTAAAATATAAGGAGGGGGGAATTCTCATAGTTTTAGACTTTCAGATTTTTTGACCAATAATATCATTTGCTTTTGTTACATTTTCCTGAGTTGAAAGGTTTATATGACTGTGTGTGCTTCTGCATCTTTTGTATGACTTGAAGATTCAATAAGAAAATTGAACACTATGCCCTTGTTGATGTCATCTGTGTCATTTGCAAAGTAGTCAATAGATTTTCTAGTGTTGTGATTGGAAATGTTATTTGCTTCTATCCCATTTTTTGGAATCTAAATTTCTACATTTGTGCGTGACTTATGTGCCTCTAATGTGATTGGAAGATTCTATTAAGAAGATTGAACACTATGCCTTTGTTGACAATTCCTGTATCTCATCAAAAGACTCCCTTGTTGTGAGCCTCTATTTCTGTTATTCCAATCTTTTACATTGATCATGCACTTGTCTGCTCTTAAATGTAATAGAATCACATAATAGTTTCACTGTGCTCAGGTTAGGATTAGGATTAATCTCATGCGCATCACCATAGTTAGGTTTCAATTCCTACATTTTGCATTTCTATTTAGTCTCCTATCCCTTTTCCCCAACACCCAATACAAAAGAAGAGACCAGCTTCTTTAAAATTTGGAGGTTGTTTTCAAGCCGCATTGTCCCACAGCTTGAAACTTCTCATTTTTGTTGATTAAGATCTAGTGCCATTTTAAGACATCAACAAGACCTATTCTAACTCTCCCACTGATTCCCGCACCTATTAAACCCGCCTCTTGACCATTCGCCAATGGCAGCTGAGCTTGGCAAATGGAGGAAAGGGCAAAAGGCTAAAAATAGCCTTTTTACCCATTCTCTAGCCACCGACGTCGATTAACAGTCGATCAATGTAGGTGGTATCACCGACGTTGATTGCTTAAAACCAAATTCCAACCTCGACTCCACCCTTGAATGCAAATTCTCTAGCCCGAATGTGAATTCTCTTGCTCCCAGGATCCAAATTCTCTTACTCCTCAAATTTTTGTAGATCAAAGGCAGGCTTTGGGATGAGGCATCAGCATTCTATCATCACTCTCCAGGCTAAGAAACTCTACATAATTCACTCCACACTAGATTAAAATGTTGCATGAGGTCTTCAGCATCAGCCATAACGAGAACAAGTCTTCTACACTTCTAGTTCTCCACTAAGAGCTAAGTATTCTTTTGGTTTATATTTCAATACTTTTAAAATGCATTGATAATTTATCCACTAGTTATTTCTAAGTACTGTTGAGACCAAATTCGGCTTTCTTCCTAGGGAGGCTGAAAAGCCTTCCTTTTATCCTGACCCATTTTGACAACCTGTCCCCTACCTTTGTCCTTCCTAAGACTCTGTCCACTGCCCTGCATCCCTGCACAACCCTTTTGAATCTCCCAGACCATTCTATTGACCACAAACATAGCCTAAAATCTATTTAAGGCCCATTGCCCTACCGACATTGATAGCCTAACTGACGTCAGCAACATTGACCAACCCACATCGATAGAACCACTGACATTGGCGACTGTAAAAGACTGATTCCAAGATTTAGGTACGCATTATCTATTTCTCTTTCTTTAAGGCTTTCATTATTTATTTCCATTATGACATTATTTTTATCAACTAGTGGACTGTCATCCCTCCAAGAAGTCTTTACAATTTTGGCACTGAGCATGTGCTTGGCAGTCCACCATATCTATCTCTAACATTTTTCTGTTTATGTCTTATTCTTTCTACAGGTGTCTTCCTCCACAGCCAAAGAGGAGCTCTTTCAATCATCTGGATACAGTGTGCAACTTAATCTAGGTATCATCTAACCCCTGACTATTATTTAACTTTAGTTTCTTATTTCTTCTGAATGTAAAAAAGCAAAAATGAGTTGAAACATTTCTGGCACACCCGGTGGGACCTTGGGGTTTTCCTTGGGTTCATTTCTTCTAAAAGGCAAACTTTTCATATAGATGCATTAGATTTCTTCTTACATCTTTTCTCTTCTTTCTTTCTCTTTCGAAAAGAAACCATAAGCACAAGATAAAAAGAACATCTTCTTTTTCTTCTTGTCATTTCTTACCTGCATCTTATAGTACTAAAAATTCATACTCTTAACCTTTTCTCCACTTGTCTGCATCTGAACAAACATTTCAATTTGGGTTAAAAACATATTGCATTTCATTCTTTCCTGGATGCATGTTTAGCTCATCTAGTAATTAACCACATTATGAATAAATCATAGTGCACATATGTTACACTACCAGACCACAAGCACATCAAACTAAACATCTAGACATACCTGAGACAAGGCCCAACTAGGATTTCATCACCTAGCAGATATCTTACCCTTCTTAGTAATCTTATTTAGACTTCACTACCAAGGGGAGAACCCACTCTGTTCTCTGGCAGAGTATAAACTATAGGGGAAATATATATTGGATAAACGACCCAGTTTGGCTCTAGGTTCGTACAGAACCTAACATAGACTTTTGAGCACCAAAACATAACCCAAAACCAACCTTAGACTGCCTCTTTTAGGACCTGTTCTAAAAGCTCAACTTCCCAAACACACTCTTCTAAGGCATAAGCCATCACGACTCTAAAACTTATTCTTAGGAATTTAACGTTTAGAGGTTGCTTGCCATCATCTATTTTTTTATTTTTATCTAGTTTTTTGAGCTGGTAAGGAGGCATTATTTTGAGCTCTAAAAAAAACTCAGAACTTCCTTCTTTCATCCAAAAACTTTTAGTTTTTTGTGTTTTTGGAAATACACAGTAACTGACATCAGTTTTTCCACTGATGTTGGCAACTATCTTCATTGACATTAGTTATCTGACTGACATCGGCAACTTAATTCAACGACATCATTTTTTCTATTGACGTCGGTCACTGTCAATTTTTTTTCTCAAAAAGCAAGCTAAAAACCTAAGCTTTTTGCTGTTAAAAACAAATTCTAGTTTTCTGAGGCTGAAACATACAATTTTTAGAACCTAAATCTATTTTACCTTGGATGGTTTTGACACGTAGTCAAACCAAAACTCTTGTTGACCACACAAGGCAACAACCACTCCCGCCTTCACCTTCTATATCAAGTCCCCAAATGGAGTATAATTCAGAAACTGAACGTACTCCTATCCAACCAGCCCCAACTCAACCCCCTATTGTTCTCGAAGGGGACCAAGACTTTGAAAGGTTCCTTGACCTCAATGTCAAGGCTCTTCAGCACTATCTCGTGAGAAGTCAAACATGAGATCCTTTAGGCAACCCAGTTTATGGGATGCCAACTTCCTTAGTTGAAATCGCAATCATGTCAATATCCTCCATAACTCAACCCATGGTCACCCAAGCCATTGCCTCAACTAACAACCCGACCATGACCAATCTTCAAAGTGTGGTCTCTCCTATTTTTGGACCTACCTCCACTATGGTTTCTGTACCCCCTCAACCACAAACCATTCAACAAAGTTTTACATCATTCTAGAACTTAATTATCTCCATCCCACCTACTCTTGCACCCATAAACACAAGAGTAACTACCTATCCTCTAACTAGTGTTGCCACCATCCAACCTACTTTGGCGGCACCTAGCCAATTTGTGCCCTCCAACTCCATAGCACAAGTCCCCTTGACCTCAACATTAGTCCCCATAACAAACTATCAATATGTTGTGCCTATACAAAAGCCACCTAACACATCATACGCCCCTCCTAATGCCTTTCAGGTACCCTACAACCTTGGGGGTGCCCCACCTGCCCATCCATCAACTGATTTAATCAAGATGCTGATGGATAAGATGTCCAACCTTGAGGCATCTATTTTAGGTTCAAAGAATGTTATTTCATATGAACAAATCTGTAATGAACCTATCCATCCTTCGATCCCTATTCGACCATATCCTAGCTAGTGGGAACTCCCAAAATTTACTCATTTTTAGAGTAAATAAGACCCACAGCAACATTTATGAGCATTTAGACACACTTGATACCTTATAACACATGATGATGCATTGTTACTACGTACATTTCCCATGTTGCTTTCTGGTGCTACCCTCAATTGGTATAGTTCTATTACCAGTCACTCTCTATTTACCTTCACTCAACTAGCTCAACGATTTCTTGACCACTTTTCAATTAACATAACTAAAAAGGTCTCCATCATGGACCTATATTCTATCAGATAATTCGATGATGAATCAATAGCTAATTTCATTGCTCGATGAAGAAGTTTAATCAACCAACTCTCCTTTTCTTTACCTCAACCTGAGCTCATTGAGCTCTTTTCACAAGCATGTGCCAAACACATCTCATCTACTTTGTGGGTCCAAACATTCCACACATTTGATGAAGCTTTCACCATGGCTAGGAAGCTTGAACTTCGTGCTATCAAAGAAAATAAAGTCAAACTATGTAGTAAGAATACTAGCACAAAATCCAATGACCCTCCTTCCAAATCTTCTTCCTCCCATTCCAAATCTAAGGGATTGGCAAATGCTATGGTACTTAGATCATCAACCTCTACCACAACCAACCAAGCTGAGCCCTCCACATCAGAGTACATCAAAAGACAATTCCAACAACGATACGTAAAGCATCAATATACTCCAATTGGAGAATCATACGCTTTCATGTTGGATAAACTAGTCAACCAAGGAGTCCTTAACCTCCCTCAAATTTGACCACCACCCCAATTTGATCCCTCACGAGCCATCCCAACATGGTATAGGGAGAATGACTTCTATAATTATCATCGTGTTAAAGGTCATGACACAGACAATTGCAAAACTCTCAAGAACGTTATTCAGGATATGTTAGACAAGGGGGATCTTATCTCAAATAACCCAAACATGCCACCTAATCAAAACATAGACATCTTTAGGCAACCATTCCCTAACCATCCCCTAGCCAAAACAACATACAGACCATGACCGATGACTCCCAAGAACGTAATATACACACGGTCAACATAGTTTCTCCTATTATTCTTAACCAACCTCTTCCACAGTCTGAAGAGGTTAGTCAACCTATTTGTCCACCACAGGTAGAAGAGCCTTCTTCTCCTATTTTTCCATCATAAGTAGAAGAGCCTTCTTCTCCTATTTCTCTTCCACAAGTAGAAGAACCTTCTTCTCTTATTAGTTCTCCATCGACCTCTCTTATATTGGAGGATGCTTTGATGATACCAGTGCCACTAGACCCACCTTCATCCTTCCTACTACCAATGGAGGACCATACCTTTCCTGATTTTCAACCACAAGTAGAAGGTACAATCATCCCTACCCTCTATCTTCTTGAGGAGTCACATTCCCCAATTCCTTCTCCACCGAGAGAAGAACTTGTCTCTTCACCTACTTCGACTGAAGATGATCTAGTAATGGCTCTCTCTCACCTTTGGCCTGAGATTGCCACATCTAACACATTCCCACTCTCACAACCACCCAAATCTTTTGAAAAACCAATTATAAAACCTAGCACAATAGCTTCTAAACCATTCTCTCGACTTGCTGAAAACCTAGGATTTCTCCATTCAAGGAACTTAGAGCATGAGGCATTGTGGGAGTGACTTAAAGCTCCTTATCTTACACATCCTGCTTCATCTCGTACCATCAACTCATCCACAACAAATTATCCCAAAGTCTCTGATAAGGATCAAGCTTCTACTTCTAAAACTTCAGAAACCCAAATGTCTACATCTGAACCTAAATACTCACAAGCGATTACCATACCAAAATAGGTTAAATCTCTTGGTGTTTGCCCCATACCTAACCTCACTCACCCACAAGTGAAGGTAGATCTAAACCTTGCCCCCCATAATAGTGGTCCTCACAATGTATTAAAGAAGACTACTAAACCACGTCAGAGAACTCCTCCCCCACCATCACCATTGCCCTCTATTTTGGGCCCACACCCTTCTACCTTAATAGGATTACTCCCTACTCCAACATCTAACAAAAACAAATTACCTCCCTTGCTACCTTTACCCATCAAAAATATACTTCCTCTGAAAAACTCGGCACCTCCCACCAAAAAAGTGTCATCTACACGAGTGTCCACACCACCAAACAAAAATATGGTACGAAAAACTCCCTCAACAACTCCTACAAAATAGAAGTTGTTAACCTCCACTACAACAACAAGCGTGGACCCATTAGTGGGTTCCTATGATTGTTGCTATGTCAATTGTTACAATCCTCTAGAATCACTCTCTCGCTTATTAAACCATTTCAACCTCTCAGGTCAAAACCGTCATGGTTGGATGACACCCAAATTTGCCTATATCATCGCACACCTGGGCATGACACTGATAATTGTTGTGCCCATAAGGTTGTCATTAGCCAATACATGGAAAAAGACACCCTTCTTATTGAAGATTCTTTTGACAAACCTTCGACACCATCTCATATCCCTCAAACATCTTCACCTTCATCGGGATCCCATCATCAGACTATGGTCCCTTTACCTCTATCCCCCCCTTTATTCAAAATTAACACCATTAATGCCACCACTAGGTCACAAACTTTAAAGGATAAAGCAAAAGAGAAAGTTTCTATTCTTTGGACATATCCATTTGTCAAGCCTCCTCAACCACCAAAACCCAAGATTTCTATCTTGGGTACATCCCAACCAACTTCTTCAGAGGCAATCTATGATTCCATAGTGAAATAACTTCACCAAACTCTCATGAAGATGACTTTGTATGACCTCATTCAAAGCTCTCCACACCATCGTCAAGATTTAATTAAAGCTTTATAGGCGGTGGAGGTCCAACCCGAAGACCCTCAACCATTGGCTACCTTAGTCCAATCATTACCCACCATCGCCTCTATTACCTTTAATGATTCTAAAATTCCTACCTCCAACTTGGAAGATCAGGATGCTTCCCTTTTTATCACAGCTTATGTTGATCAAACTCACATTAAGTGGGTTATGATTGATGGGGGCGCTAGCATCAATATCATTTCCACCCATGCGTATGACCAACTAGCCCTCCCAAAGAATTGCATGTCAAAAACTGATGCAATTCTTCATTCTTTTAATGATTCCACTACCACTACTGTTGGCACTGTGGTCTTGCATATTCGTGTTAGCCCATGAATAGTCCTAGAGCTCTTCTATATCATTGAGGGGGAGTTCCAATACAACATGTTATTAGGATGACCTTGGATCCATGCCATGGCCTGTGTCCCTTCTACATTACACCGTTGTGTCAAATTTGAACACGACGGTCAAATCCATGTCATTCTCGTAGACCCCTCCCCTTTCAAGACATTCAACATAGCTTATTGACCCAAAAATATTCTCATTACTTTAAAAACATCGACCCAAACACCACTTCCACCCACAGAAGCTTTAACAAGTACGCAAACGGTGGTTACACCTACACCACCTCTTCAAGTGACAACAAAAGACCCTATGAAAGATACCTTCCAATGTCTTTCACTTGGGGAGTATTGTTTACTCACCTTGGACATGTTCCAGACTCCTCAAGAGTATGGACAACTTTATCATAGTCCTAGCTATGACCATCGTATCGGAATGGTCATCCCTTATGGTCCTCCCAATCTTTAAACAAATCTCATCTATGGAGGACTAGATCGAGCTCCCACTGATGGGAATCCTCTTTCATCACCCCAACTATTTACGTCTGACTTCTCTTTTCTTGGCAACCCAAACTTTGGTCATACCTATCTTTATAGGTGTGCATGGAAGGGCTTTGGCTTTGGGCGCTACAAACAAGGCTCCCACCAGCCTGTCGAACCACCAAATGATGAGGCCATAAAGAATGCCAAGAAATGACATGGCCTAGGTTTTGAAGAACCTACTGAAACTTCTAAAAACCCTCTCCCCAAACCTATCATAGAACAATCCCTTCCAAACTCACCTATTCCCCCATCTTCACCTATGGATTCAATGGTCTCCATCCCTCCTAGTTTTTTTTCTATAAATGCCATTCACTTGGAACCCATAACCTATCAACTAGGTGGGGTATCAAGGTCGCTTCCTCTCATTTATCTAGACATGATAGATGATGACTCTTCTACCATCAACACTATCCAATGCGTAGACAATGACACCATTCTCACCTACATGGGTGCGGATGATTCTTTCATTCAACGGTCACTTCCTTCGGAAACACAAGTTATTTTAAATGAATTGACCGTTGACATTAACCTTCCATCTTCTGATGTTCCTCATGTTTTAGAGATTGGTCAATCTTTGGACGCCCAGGAAAAAATTGACTATACCAAATTCCTTTCAGATCATAGCAAAGCCTTTGCTTGGACCTATAGCGATATGCCCGGCATCAACCCTAAAATTTTCATTCATAACATTGTCACAAACCCAGAGGTTAAGCCTGTCAGACAAAAGCTTTGCAAGATGCATCCTCGAGTTGCACTCCTTGTCAAAGAGGAGCTTCAGCCTCTTCTCTCCATCTCCTTTATCTAACCCATTGATTATCTGCAGTGGGTGTCAAACATCATCCCTGTCAAAAAAATGACTAGAGGAATTCAAATTTGTACTGACTATTGCGACCTTAACCTGGCTTGCCCAAAGGACAATTTTCCTTTACCCAACATTAACCAACTTGTTGATCTTACGGCCAGTCATGAGATGCTATCAATCTGAGACAGGTTTTTCAGGATATAACCAAATCTTGATTGCGCCAGAAGATCAACACAAAACTACCTTCATCACCCCATGGGAGACCTTTTGCTATAGGGTCATGCCTTTTGGCCTAAAGAATGTAGGCACCACATATCAATGCACCATGACTTACATCTTTCACGATCTCCTCCACAAAATCATGGAAGACTATGTGGATGACCTAATAGGCAAATCTAAACTTCGTCATAACCATCTAACCATCTTTAAAATAATCTTCACTCACCTTCTACAATACAATGTTCACCTCAACCCCAAGAAATGCGTCTTTGGGGTTCTCTCAGGGAAGCTTTTAGGCTTCATCATTTCTCTTTGTGGCATTGAGATTGATCCCACTAAGATTCAAGCTATACTCGAGATGCCACTACCTACCAATCTAAAGCAACTTTATAGCCTACAAGGGAAGCTTCAATCTATTCATCGCTTCATCTCACAGCTTTTTAACTGATGTCAACCCTTTCATCACCTCCTTAAGAAAGACTTCTCCTTTAATTGGGATAAGGATTGCCAAGAGGCTTTTGAGGCTCTTAAACATTATCTTGTCTCCACCAGTCCTTATTCCACCTAAAGATGACCAACCTTTCTATCTTTACATCTTAGCAACAAATCATTCTCTAGGTGCCATGATCGTGCATCAAGATGAACAACATCGGGAGCAGGCAATTTATTATATAAGCCGAATGCTCATTGACTATGAAACTATGTATACTCATACCAAAAAACTTTTCTTGGAATTAGTCTTTGCCACCTCTAAACTTCATCATTATCTCCTCAATCACAAAACTTACATCATCACTCATACCGACCCTCTCAAATACATGCATTCCAAGCCATACCAAAACCAACTTATGGCTCGTTGGCTCATGCTTTTTGCTGAGTTTGATTTGGAATTCATCTAACAAAAGTCTATAAAGAGGCAAACAATTGCTGACCAACTAGTGGATGCCCCTCTACCTGACAACCAACCCTCTCATTGTGAATTCCCTGACGAATCTATCACCACACTTTCCACAGATGACATATTCTATCAAATGACAATGTTCTTTGACATATCCAAATGTCAACTCGGTGGAGGTGCGGGGGTCATTCTCATCCCTCACGATAGTGAGCCCATGCCTTTATCTTTTAAACCTGACTTTGAATGTACCAATAATATGGCTGAATATGAAGCCTTAATTTTGGGACTTCAAACTACCATTTCCTTAGGCATCAAGACAATCAACATCTTTGGTGACTCGTAACTAGTCGTCAATCAAATCAATGGTTCATATCTTAGTAAAAATGAATTTTTGCAAAGATATAAACACTGTGTTGACACCTTGCTAGAATCCTTTGACTATTATCTCTTGTAAACTATTCCTCATTCTATGAATAAGTTTGTTGACACTATGGCCTCTCTAGCCTCACATATCCCATCCTCATCATCTTCATCAAAAATCTATGTTACGGTACACCATTTGGCGTTACCTTCATATATCTCCACTAACATCAACCTTGTCAGCACCATTGACTCTAGTCAACATGATGTTTGGTATAAACAACTTGTGAACTACTTAACTTATTCTATCATCCCTCCCAATCTCTCTAGCAATGCACGATGGGCTTTTATCAAGAGCATGGCTCGATATACCATGCTAGGGGGTCTTCTATACAAAAGAGGTTTTGATGGCCTCCTTCTTCGGTGTCTAACATCCACTAAAACATCTCATGCCATCAAACAAGTCCATGATGGGATTTGTGGTGGACATTTTAGTGGTAACTCAGTTGCAAAATGCATCCTTCACCTGGGCTATTATTGGCCCACTCTTCACTAAGATTGTAGTGACTATGTTCAGTGTTGTATCAAATTCTAGTAACATGCTAACTTACTTCACATCCCTAGCCACGCTTTACAAGTTGCTAAGGATTTTTGGCCCTTTTCACAATGGGGCTTAGATGTAATCAACGAGATTAACCCTCATTCATCTCTCTGACATCAATCTATTATCATCGTGACTGAATACTTCACTAAATGGGTGGAAGCTATTCCCCTCATCTCCACTAAAGCTGACAAAATTGTCGACTTCATCAACCACCACATCATCTGTCGTTTTGATGTACCTCACAAAATCATCACCAATAATGGAAAATCTTTCAAAAATAAAACCATCCAAAAACTTTGTGACTCTTTTGGCATCAAACTCATCTTTTCCTTGCCTTATTACCCATAAACCAATAGACAGGCAGATGCTTTTAACAAAATCTTAACCAAAATCCTAATGAAGGTGGTCAACGACACTGGAAGGGATTGGCACATTCACATTCCCTTCACTTTGTGGGCTTACCGCACTAGCATTCAAACCCCTACGGGTGCTACACCTTTCTCTTTAGTGTATGGTTGATGTGTATGTTTAGAAATGTTTTTACTCATTTTTGCTTTTTTACATTCAAAAGAAATAAGAAACTAAAGTTAAATGGTCAGGGGTTAGATGATACACAGATGAAGTTGTGCACTGTATCTAGATGATTGAAGGAGCTCCTCTTTGGCTATGGAGGAAGACACCTATAGAGAGAATAAGACTTAAACAAAAAAATGTTAGAGACAGATATGGTGGATTGCCAAGCACATGCTCAGTCCCGAAAGTGTAAAGGCTTCTTGGAGGGATGACAGTCCACTAGTTGATAAAAAGAATGTCATAATAGAAAGAAATAATGAAATACCTAAAGAAAGAGAAATAGATAATGCGTACTTGAATCTTGGAATCAATCTTCTACATTCACTAACATCGGTAGTTCTATTGGCGTCAGTTGGTCAATGTTGCCGATGTTAGTTAGGCTATCGACGTCGGTAGGGGCAATGGGCCTTGAACGGATTTTAGGCTATCTGTGGTTAATAGAATGGTCTAGGAGATTCAAAAGTGTTGTGCAGAGATGCAGGGCAGTGGACACAATCTTAGAAAGGACAAAGGTATGGGACAAGTTGTAAAAATGGTTTAGGATAAAAGGAAGGCTTTTCAGCCTCCCTAGGAAGAAAGCCAAATTTGGTCTCACTAGTACTCAGAAATAGCCAGTGGACAAAATATCAATACATTTTAAAAGTACTGAAATATAAACTAGAAGAATACTTAGCTCTTGGTGGAGAACCAGAAGTGTAGAAGACTTGTTCCCATCATGGCTGATACTGAAGACCTCATGCAACATTTCAATCCAGTGTGGAGTGAATTCTATAGAGTTTCTTAGCCTCGAGAGTGATGATAGAATGTTGATGCCTCATCCCAAAGCCTGCCTTTGATTTGCAAAAAGTTGAGGAGCAAGAGAATTTGGATCCTGGGAGCAAGATAATTCACATTCGGGCTCAAAGAATTCACCTTCGGGGTGGTTAAAATTTGGTTTTAAGTAACTGATGTCGGCAATTTTGCCAGCGTCAGTCGATAGTTAACTGACGTCGGTGGCTAGAGAATGGGTAAAAAGGCTATTTTTAGTCTTTTTCCTATTTTTCCATCTGCCATTGGCGAACGGTCAAGAGGCAGGTTTAATAGGTGCAGGAGTTAGTGGGAGAGTTGGAATAGGTCTTAGGTAATTATGATTAGTCATAGGGTGATAAATGGTCTAAGGGTGAGGTATCCAAGGTGAGGTGTCTAAGGTGATGATTAATTTAAAATAAGTATTTTAAATTAATAAAGTATAGGTTAGGCATGTTAAAGTTAGAAAGGGACCAAGGGGGGTCGACACTATTTTGGTGTCTACATTTGCCCCTTTTTGTCTTGTTGGTTGTTCTTGATGAACTGCAAGACAAAAATAGGAGTAAGTTGCCCTAGGTATGGGATAAGGTCATTTTTGTCCTGTTATTTGTTCTGATGAACTACAAGACAAAAATAGGAGTAAGTTACCCCAGATGTAGAATGAGGTGTAGGTTGCTCCAGATAAAGGATGAGGTATTCCCCCTCAAAGCGAGAGTCGAGGGAAGGTAACTTGATATCAGGTGTTGATTTGATAGGTAGTGGATGGGTATGGTGAAGTTAGAGTGTGAATGCTGCAATAGTTGAGATTGCGCGTATACCACTTCACATGATAGGTGGGTCAAATTGTCACAGGCAAGGTCGAGGAGTGCTAAAATAAAAATAATCAGGCCCCAGCATTTAGTTGTAGCTAATTGGGTTAAATGATCAGAGTTGTAGCTCTAATGGTCATCGTGTTCCAAGTATCTCGGGCTCAAAAAGTGCTCTTGAAAAACACAAAAATGTCATAAATATTGAGGATCAACTAGAGTGTGATCTGACAATACGTGTGAGGGTCATACTGTGGGTTGCGTATAATTTGCTAACTATTCGTGAGGTAGCATATGCAATCAAAACAACCAAGGCATAGTTGTCTCAAAAGTGGTCATGGTCTGAGGAGATAGTCACGATCTCCAAAGTCATTGGTTGAGTCGGGTTGAGTCATGGTATGATCTCAAGTGGCGTGTGTTGTTGTCAGGGAATTGTATGTGATCTCTAATGTGCCCCATGAGAAGTTTAGGTAACCCATTCAGTGTCAGGGCTGATTGTTTGGTCATGATTTTGGGTTGGTATAGATAGTTGGTCCATTAGATGGATGGGCAAAGGAATGGCCAAGCTAACCTCAGAAGACCCCATGTCAACTGAGTGTTGCCTACATAGCCCCTATTTGAAGGGCCTTAGGCCAATGTAGTTCTCCCAAAAGAGAAGAAGAGAGTTGATTATGGATTGAATTTTGACTAGGTTAATTCATGGTTAAAGGTGAAATGGTTTGTTCATCAGGTAGACAAACAAATGAATGGTCGATGTCATTAGGGAGATGATCGGGCGAATGGATGGTTGAGCTAACCTCAGAAGTCTCCATGTCATCTGAGTGCTACCTACATAGCCCCTATTTTAAGGGCCTCAGGCCAATGTAGTTCTCCCCAAAAGGGAGGAAGAGGGTCAGTTATGGATGTGGGTTGGACTAGGTTAAGTCATGGTTAAAGGTAATATGGTTGGTCCATCAGATAGATGGACAAACAAATGTGGCCAAGCTAACCCTAGAAGATGTCATGTCATCTAAGTGCTACCTACATAGCCCCTGTTTTAAGGGCCTTAGGCCAATGTAGTTCTCCCCAAAAGGGAGGAAGGAGTCAAAGAGGTCGATAATTGGTTTGGTTATGTTAATGTTTTGGCACTTCCCATATGTCTGATGGTACATGCTTGAAATGATGAGTGTATGATGATGTTACAGCCTTGTCCATATTATGTGATGGTGTATTCCGTAACATAGGTTATGTGGTTTTTCATCCCTAGAAATTTTCCATATTAGTGATGGTGTATGCTAAAAATGAAATGAGATATGATGATGTTACAACCTTTTCCATATTATGTGATGGTGTGTTCTGTAACATAGGTTATGTGGTTTTTCATCCCTAGCAATTTTCCATATTGGTGATGGTGTATGCTAAAAATGAAATGAGATATTTATGCTTCAGTAAGTAATGGTTTATGCTTGACATAAATTATGTTTGGTTGTTAGTTTCCATGTGTATTGTTTTTCCATAGAAACTAATGTGAATGGGCTATGATAATTTATATAACACAAATTGATATCTGCATTAAATAAATCATGAGGTTATGCTAATGGTTAGAAAATGTTTGGGTTTGGTTTGGTTTGGTTAGAAAATGATTTTGTTATATGTGACAAAAGAAGTGAGAGGTGTTTTTCCCTTTCATTGACAAGGACCATAATGATAACATAGATAGGGTTGTTGCAAATGAAAGCCCCATTCATGCATTACGTCATTGACCATTGTTTGTGTTAGAGAAGTATTCAAATCACTTGATGTTAAGTGAGCTCAAAATCCCTTGGGTATGTTGGGGTAATAGGTTTGATTATGTGAGATGTGAGGCTAGCGTAACCCTTTTTAACAAGGATAACTTTTCCCCTTTTATAGGTGACCCTGAGAATGACTATAGGCAAGTCCATGACTTAATAGCTTGTCAGTCAATTTTTTTTTGGTAGACTAATCAAAGCGGAAAGTCTACGTGGGGTTGTTGTTTTATTTTGTGGTCATATGTGAAGCTGATCGATGCGAGAAGCTTCTGAGAGAGTGATTTTTATAGAAAAATTTGGGCATAGCCATCCTTCAAAGGAGTGGTCTATATTTTAATTTGTATGATTGAATGTCTTTGGATAGCTATCCTTCAAGGGATTAGTCTATCAATTACAACAATTATGCAAGTGTCCTTTGAGGGAGCAGTCCACATTTATAGTTTTATGACCTTTTGTTAGGCATCCCAATTTTTATATGTTTTGTGGACTGAAGTTTTAGTCATGGACTAGCCTATAAAGGTTTAAGGGTTTCCCTTTTAGAAGGACAAAGCATGAATGCAAAAAGGATTAACTAATGTTTATGGGAAAAAAGGGTTGAAAGGAATAGGAATGAGGATGACAGGGGTTGCTCAAGGGATGAGCTCAAGTTAAACATTAGGTGAATGAGTACTTGATTAATAGTAAAATGGTCACAAATGCAAGGCATTAAGGGGCTCAGGTTCTAGCTGGCCTTCAAGCAAAGATAGATGATAAGTCCCTGATCCATACTTGTGCGTTATGATATAAGGTCTAAGCCAATTAGGAGCAAACTTGCCTCGTTTAATTCTTTCTGTATTGGTCATGTGTTGGTTTTCTTTAAGGACGAGATCCCCAATTTTAAAATCTTGCTCTTTCAGATTTTTGTTATAGGCACATTTGATGCGATTTTGGTAGATATGAAGATGATTAAGAGCGGCAAGATGACGTTTGTCAAGTAACTCAAGTTGAGCTAATCGATCTTGATGAAAGTCATCATTAAAAAGTATGTCATGTAAAAAGATGTGTAGAGAAGGTATTTGTACTTCAAGAGGAAAGACGACCTCAGTTCCATACACTAAAGAGAAAGGTGTATCACTTGTAGGGGTTTGAATGCTAGTGCGGTAGGCCCACAAAGCGAAGGGAATGTGAATGTGCCAATCCCTTCCAGTGTCATTGACCACCTTCATTAGGATTTTGGTTAAGATTTTGTTAGGAGCCTCTGCCTGTCTATTGGCTTATGGGTAATAAGGTGAGGAGAAGCTGAGTTTGATGCTAAAAGAGTCGCAAAGTTTTTAGATGGTTTTGTTTTTGAAAGATTTGCCATTATCGGTGATGATTTTGTGAGGTACACCAAAATGATAGATGAAGTGGTGGTTGATGAAGTCGATAATTTTGTCAGCTTTAGTGGAGATGAGGGGAATAGCTTCCACCCATTTAGTGAAGTATTCGGTTGCAGTGATAATAGATTGATGTTAGAGAGATGAATGAGGCTTAATCTCATTGATTAGATCTAAGCCCCATTGTGAAAAGGGCCAGAAATCCTTAGCAACTTGTAAAGTGTGGCTAGGGATGTGAAGTAAGTTAGCATGTTGCTAGCATTTGATACAACACTGAACATAGTCACTACAATCTTGGTGAAGAGTGGGCCAATAATAGCCCAGGCAAAGGATGCATTTTGCAACCGAGTTACCACTGAAATGTCTACCATAAATCCCATCATGGACTTGTTTGATGGCATGAGATGTTTCAATGTATGTTAGACATCGAAGAAGGAGGCCATCAAAACCTCTTTTGCATAGAAGACCCACTAGCATGGTATATCAAGCCATGCTCTTGATAAAAGCCCATCGTGCATTGCTAGAGAGATCGGGGGGGATGATAGAATAAGTTAAGTAGTCCATAAGTTATTTATACCAAACATCTTGTTGACTAGAGTCAATGGTGCTGACAAGGTTGATGTTAGTGGAGATATATGAAGTTAATGCCAAATGGTGTACCGTAACATAGATTTTTGATGAAGATGATGAGGATGGGATATGTGAGGCTAGAGAGGCCATAGTGTCAACAAACTTATTTGTAGAATGAGGAACAATTTGCAAGAGATAATAGTCAAAGGATTATAGAAAGGTGTCAACACAGTGTTTATATCTTTACAAAACTTCATTTTTACAAAGATATGAACCATTGATTTGATTGACAACTAGTTACGAGTCACCAAAGATGTCGATTGTCTTGATGCCTAAAGAAATGGTAGTTTGAAGTCCCAAAATAAAGGCTTCATATTAAGCCATATTATTTGTACATTCAAAGTCAAGTTTAAAAGATAGAGGCATGGGCTCACCATCGTGAGGGATGAGAATGACCCCCGCACCTCCACCGAGTTGACATTTGGATCCGTCAAAGAACATTGTCATTTGATAGAATATGTCATCAGTGGAAAGTGTGGCGATAGATTCGTCAGGGAATTCACAATGAGAGGGTTGGTTGTCAGGTAGAGGGGCATCCGCTAGTTGGTCAGTGATTGTTTGCCCCTTTATAGACTTTTATTGGATGAATTCCAAATCAAACTCCGTAAGAAGCATGAGCCAACGAGCCATACATTGGTTTTGGTATGGCTTGGAATGCATGTATTTGAGAGGGTTGGTATGAGTGATGACGTAAGTTTTGTGATTGAGGAGATAATGACGAAGTTTGGAGGTGGCAAAGACTAATGCCAAACAAAGTTGTTCAGTATGAGTATACCGAGTTTTAGAGTCAATGAACGTTTATCTTATATAATAAACCACCTGCTCCTAATGTTGTTCATCTCGATGTGCAATCATGGCACCTAGAGAATGATTTGTTGCTAAGATGTAAAGATAGAAAGGTTGGTCATCTTTAGGTGGAATAAGGACTGGTGGAGAGACAAGATAATGTTTAAGAGCCTCAAAAGCCTCTTGGCAATCCTTATCCCAATTAAAGGAGACGTCTTTCTTGAGGAGGTGATGAAAGGGTTAACATCGATCAGAGAGTTGTGAGATGAAGTGACGAATAGATTGAAGCTTCCCTTGTAGGCTGTGAAGTTGCTTTAGATTGGTAGGTGGCGGCATCTCGAGTATAGCTCGAATCTGAGCGGGATCAATCTCAATGCCACGAAGAGAAATGATGAAGCCTAAAAGCTTCCCTGAGAGAACCCCAAAGATGTTTTTCTTGGGGTTGAAGTGAACATTATATTGCAGAAGGTGAGTGAAGATTATTTTAAGGAGGGTTATATGGTCACGATAAAGTTTAGATTTGCTTAGTAGGTCATCCACATAGTCCTCCATGATTTTGTGGAGGAGATCGTGAAAGATGTAAATCATGGTGTGTTGATATGTGGCGCCTGCATTCTTTAGGCCAAAAGGCATGACCCTATAGAAAAAGTCCCCCATGGGGTGATGAAGGTAGTTTTGTGTTAATCTTTTGGTGCAATCAGGATTTGGTTATATCCTGAAAACCTGTCCATGAGTGATAGCATCTCATGACCGGCCGTAAGATCAACAAGTTGGTTGATGTTGGGTAGAGGAAAATCATCCTTTGGGCAAGCTAGGTTAAGGTCACAATAGTCATGTCAGGAATCCAAAAACAACAAACATGCTCTGATTCCACTATTAGGATCTAGGAAGCACATTGATTACCAAGCAACTTAACATTCAAAATTAACCAAAAGTAACAAGTAACTAGAATTCAAAAACAACACAAAATTTGAGAGACAATACCCAATTGTATTAATTATACTCTTCCAGAAAAGAAATACAATAAAGAAAATTGCCACAGTTCTTCTTCCTTACACACCTCTAGGTCTCACACACCTCTAGAGCATAAACAATAAATCTCTTCAAGAGTTCTCTCTTACTTGCACAATTACAAGCAAATAATCAACTCACAAATAGAGTTGTTGTTTCAACCAGTCAGTAGAATACTGCCAATACACAAGTGCTCTACACATTCCAAATTCGAGTACTCCACGCACTCTAAGTAGATCTCCCCTGATCTTGCTTCTGTTGTGTTGCTGTCACTTTAGACCTTGCCACCCTGTAGATCACCTTTGACCTCGCACACACACACCTGCAAATCAATGATCTTACTTACCCATGTAGATCAACTCTACATCCTAAAGAACCCTTGTCCTTGCCTCACCAAGTCCTTATGATTCTTCAACCAGTACCCCAGTAGATCTTCTACTTGATCTTGCAATAACCTATAGACCAACCTAATCATACACTCTTGGCACCCCTTTTTAGAACTAGGAGGAGCTACCCTTGCTTTATTCACACACAGAAGGAGCCAACCAAGCTCAACTCAAACTAGAACACTTTACAATACAGCCCATGAGTCTCTTAAATAGATCTCATGCAAATAATAATTAGACATCCAATTACAATAATTAGATCCACAGCTCAAAACTAAAATTAGCCTTTCTTCATGCAAACAATTGATTCGTTAACTAACTGTCTGTGAACTGGTAGTTCTGGAACCGCACAGGCGATCGACATCGATCCCTATCTGGCTGGAGATGACTGACATTAGCCAACTGATGACTGATGTCAGTTGCCTTCCTGTCTGCACCCTACCAACATCAGTTGGCCTGATCGATGCCGGCGACTATGACAACACCATCCTCTCAAAAACCTCCTCCATGTCTATAATAGGGAAGATTTTAGCTCCACAACCTAACAATCTCCCACTTGGAGATAAATAGCTTCATTGTACCTATACCTATACATCATCTAATCTATTTCCTGGCTTGTATCCCTCTTCAAGACCAATCTTGAAGACCAACCACCACACAACCTATGATGCAACACCTGTCATCCAAGTAACCTACCACATTTGAAGTACTTGACCCAGCATAGCATGTCAACCTGCTGCTGGTCCCTCTCAGATACCTGAGAACCCACTGAACCACTCTCTAGTGCTTCCTTCCCAGATTGACTACAAACTTTCTGACAGCACCCACTGCTTGGGAAAACTCAGGGAGTACACATTTACTCAACCTCATCATGTGATTTAGGACACTGTTCATAGAACTATCCAACCATCAATGTGCTAACTGGTATCACACAATCATCTGGAGACAAAATCAACCTATGATTTCCATGTCTCTAGAACACACTCATGCCAAAGAATTTTGCTACTCCAAATTACTCATGACATGCCACTGAACTAACCTTACCCTTAGCTCAGCAAAACCCTGTATGTCTAAACCTGCACCAAGCATACCATCCACATACAGTCACAAGATAATGTTGTGACCATCATCCACCTGGTAAGAGAAATACAATGGTTATACTGACATTGATTAAATCCCTACTTTGTCATCCACCTGGTACCACCTATCAGCCCTGTACCACTGCCCTGTAGCTTGCTCAAGACCATATGACCTGGTCTTCTATCTCATGTATCCATTCTCTCTATTCTTTAACTAAGGTATCCATTCATCTCTCAGTGCTTTCTTCTGGCTGGCAACCCTATCAAATCTCCCATTTAGTTCTGCATCCTAAGAATCAAATTCCTCATTCATGCCATGCTCCCACTGTTTCCTAGATCCTTCCTGCTCTGCAATAAGCAATGAGTATAAAGAAGAGGAATAACAAATTTGAGGCTTACTTACCCTTTCAGTCCTCCACATGGGCATTTGAGACTCCTTGACAGCTTGCTATCCACCCAAAATCCATTCTAGTGACCAACCTTGGTCACTACACAGTCTGCATTCAACTGACATCAGTTCCATGCGACTATCCTTTCTGGCAATATTGGTTTCCTGACTAACATCAGTCTTACCTGGTCACTGACGTCAGTTTCTTGACTGACATCGGCAGACACCCTACCCGACATTGGTGCTTGTCTATTCGACGCCGGTTCCCCTTGACCGACGCTGCTAAATGTGTTCACCTGTGAGTGATGACTTTTTATCCGTGAGCTCTCCATGGATCAAAAACCTATCCAAACTACCCTGCTCAGAGTTATCTAGCCCACTCCATTGATCTCTATCTGTCATCTCCTCCAAAAACACCAAGGCTTTCTAGTTATAAAGTTTATCAAATACATCTGACTTTCTCTTAAGAACATGCATCTCCTTCTTGCTCATGTGACCAAGCCTACAAAGCCACATCCTTGCAACAGAAGAAGAATCAATAATATAAGCAAGTAGATAAAGAGTACATGCTTTCTTACCACCAACTAATTCAAGTGCATCTGCTATGAGAGTTCTTGTGCATCTCTCATCACCCAACTTTCTTGAAGAAATTATTCCCATCTTCAAGACTGGGACCTGCATGACCTCCTTCAACACCTATGTGTTGGCCTCCTGCAATTTCATCTTCACTTCCCCTTTGCCAATTCTTTGGCAAGGCATACCAGCCCCTAAATAAATCTTTCCAAAGACCTTAACATGGAAAAATACTCTATTTTAGGCTGCATGGAAAGAGGCAACAAAATCTATAAAACAAGATTCTACTTTATCCAAGAAACATACCAGAGCATCATGTGCAACAACATCTGCTTCTTCAGTTCCTTCATGTTGATCTTCTACCAACCATCTTTCTTTTCCTGCTCTTTCTTTCCATAACTCCGTAATTGGCCATTAGTGCTTTTCAGTTCCTCCATCCTTAGCTTACTTTCTTCTACAGTTGCTATACTCCCACTCAATCAGAAACCCCTGAGAGTGACTTGTAATCAAACACAAAACCTGCTCCCTACAACCTTAGCTCTGATACCACTTGTCAGGAATCCAAGAACAACAAACATGCTCTGATTCCACTATTAGGATCTAGGAAGCATAACTGATTACCAAGCAACTTAACATGCAGAATTAACCAGAAGTAACAAGTAACTAGAATTTAGAAACAACACAAAATTTGAGAGACAATACCCAATTATATTAATTATACTCTTCCAGAAAAGAAATACAACAAAGAAGATTACCACAGTTCTTCTTCCTTACACACCTCTAGGTCTCACACACCTCTAGAGCATAAATAGTAAATCTCTTCAAGATTTCTCTCTCACTTGCACAATTACAAGCAAACAATCAACTCACAAATAGAGTTGTTGTTTCAACCAGTCAGTACAATACTGCCAGTACACAAGTGCTCTACGCACTCCAAATCCGAGTACTCCATGCACTCCAAGTAGATCTCCCCTAATCTTTCTCCTGTTGTGTTGCTATCACCTTAGACCTTGCCACCCTATATATCACCTTTGACCTAGCACACACACACACCTTCAAATCAATGATCTTACTTACCCATGTAGATCAACTCTACATCCTGAAGAACCCTTGTCCTTGCCTCACCAAGTCCTTATGATTCTTTAACTAGTACCCTAGTGGATCTTCTACCTGATCTTGCAACAACCTGTTGAATAAACTAATCATACACTCTCGACACCCCTTTTTGGAACTAAGAGGAGCTACCCTTGCTCTCTTCACACACAGAAGGAGCCAACCAAGCTCAACTCAAACTAGAACACTTTATAATACAACCCATGAGTCTCTTAAATAGATCTCATGCAAGCAATAATTAGACATCCAATTACAATAATTAGATCTACAGCTCAAGACTAAAATTAGCCTTTCTTCATGCAAATAATCAGTTCGTTAACTAACTATCTGTGAACTGGCAGTTTTGGAATCATACAGGCGACTGACATCGGTCCCTGTCTGGCTAGAGATGACTGACATCGGTCGACTGATGACCAATGTTGGTTGCCTTCCTGTCTATACCCTACTGATGTCGGTTGGCCTGACTGATGTCGGTGACTGTGACAACACCATCCTCTCAATAACTTCCTCCATGTCTACAACAGTGAAGCTTTTAACTCCATAACCTAACAAGTCAGTACAAATTTGAATTCCCCCAGTCACTTTTGTGATAGGGATGATGTTTGACACCCATTGCAGATAATCAATGGGTTGGATAAAGGAGATGGAGAGAAGACACTGAAGCTCCTCTTTGACAAGGAGTGCAACTTGAGGATGCATCTTGTTAAGCTTTTGCTTGATAGTCTTAGCCTCTGGGTTTGTGACAATGTTATGAATGACAATGTTAGGGTCAATACTGAGCATATCGCTATAGGTCCAAGCAAAGGCTTTGCTATGATCTAAAAAGAATTTGGTATAGTCGATTTGTTCCTAGGCATCCAAAGATTGACCAATCTTTAAAACGTGAGGAACATCAAAAGATGGAAGGTTAATGTCAATGGTCGATTCATTTAACATAACTTGTATTTTCAAAGGAAGTGATCATTGAATGAAAGAATCATCTGCACCCATGTAGGTGAGAATGGCGTCATCGTCTATGCATTACACAGTGTTGATGGTAGAAGAGTCATCGTCTATATGTCTGGATAAACGAGAGGAAGAGACCTTTATACCCCACCTAGTTGATAGGTCAGGGGTTCCAAGTGAATGGCATTTATGGAAAAAAAACTAGGAGGGATGTAGACCATTGACTCTATAGGTGAAGGTGGGGGAATAGGCGAGTTTGGAGGGGATTGTTCTATGATAGGTTTAGGGAGAGGGTTTTTAGAAGTTTCAATAGGTTCTTCAAATCCTAGGCCATGTCATTTCTTGGTATTATTTATGGCCTCGTCATTTGGTGGTTTGACGGGCTGGTGGGAGCCTTGTTCGTAGCGCCCAAAGCCAAAGCCCTTCCATACACACATATAAAGATAGGTATGAGCAAAGTTTTGGTTGCCAAGAAAAGAGAAGTCAGATGTAAATAGTTGGGGTGATGAAAGAGGATTCCCATCAGTGGGAGCTCGATCTAGTCCTCCATAGATGAGATTTGTTTAAAGATTGGGAGGACCATAAGGGACTACCATTTTGATACGATGGTCATAGCTAAGACTGTGATGAAGTTTTCCATACTCTTGAGGACTCTAGAACATGTCCAAGGTGAGTAAACGATACTCCCCAAGTGAAAGACATTGGAAGGTATCTTCCATAGGGTCTTTTATTATCACTTGAGGAGGTGGTGTAGGTATAACTACAGCTTGCATACTTTTTGAAGCTTCCACGGGTGGAAGTGGTGTTTGGGTCGATGTTTTTAAAGGAATGAAAACATCATTGGGTTGATAAGTTGTGTTGCATGTCTTGAAAGGGGAGGGGTCTGTGGGAATGACATGGACATGACCGTCGTGTTCAAATTTGACACAACAGTGTAATGTAGAAGAGACATAGGCCATGGCATGGATCCAAGGTCATCATAATAACATGTTGTATTGGAACTCCTCCTCAATGATATAGAAGAGCTTTAGGACTGTTCATGGGTTGACACGAATATGCAAGACCACAGTGCCAATGGTAGTGGCAGCGGAATCATTAAAAGAATGAAGAATTGCATCAGTTTTTGACACGCAATTCTTTGGGAGGGCTAGTTGGTCATACGCATGGGTGGAAATGATATTGATGCTAGCACCCCCATCAATCATAACCTACTTAATGTGAGTTTGATCAACGTAAACTGTGATAAAAAGGGTAGCATCCTGATCTTCGAAGTTGGAGGTAGGAATTTCATAATCATTAAAGGTAATAGAGGCGATGGTGGGTAATGATTGGACTAAGGCAGCCAATGGTTGAGGGTCTTTAGGTTAAACCTCCACTACCTGTAAAGCTTTAATTAAAGCTTGACAATGGTGTGGAGAGCTTTGAATGAGGTCATACAAAGTCATCTTCATGAGAGTTTGGTGAAGTTGTTTCACCATGGAATCACGAATTGCCTCTGAAGAAGTTGGTTGGGATGTACCCAAGATAGAAATCTTGGGTTTTGGTAGTTGAGGAGGCTTGACGAATGGATATGTCCAAGGAATAGAAACTTTCTCTTTTGCTTTATCCTTTAAAGTTTGTGACTTGGTGGCCGCATTAATGGTGTTAATTTTGAATAAAGGGGGTGAAAGAGGTAAAGGGACCATAGTCTGATGATGGGATCCCGATGAAGGTGAAGATGTTTGAGGGACATGAGATGGTGTCGAAGGCTTGTCAAAATAATCTTCAACAAGAAGGGTGTCTTTTTCCATGTATTGGCGAATGACAACCTTAAGGGCACAATAATTCTCAGTGTCATGCCCAGGTGTGTGATGATATAGGCAAATTTGGGTGTCATCGAACCATGATGGTTTCGACCCGAGAGGTTGAAATGGTTTAAAAGGTAGGAGAGTGATGCTAGAGGATTGTAACAATCAACATAGCAATAAAGCATAGGAACCTGCTAATGGGTCCATGCTTGTTGTTGTAGTGGAGGTTGACAACTTCTATTTTGTAGGAGTTGTTGAGGGAGTTTTCCGTACCATCTTTTTGTTTGGTAGTGTGGACACTCATGTAGATGACACTTTTTTGGTGGGAGGTGCCGAGTTTTTTGGAGGAAGTATTTTTTTGATGGGTAAAGGTAGTAAGGGAGCCAATTTGTTTTTTTTAGATGTTGGAGTAGGGAGTACTCCTATTAAGGTAGACGGGTGTGGGCCCAAAATAGAGGGCAATGGTGATGGTGGGGGAGGAGTTCTCTGACGTGGTTTAGTAGTCTTCTTTAATATATTGTGAGGACCACTATTATGGGGGCAAGGTTTAAATCTACCTTCACTTGTGGGTGAGTGAGGTTCGGTATGGAGTGAACACGAAGAGATTTAACCTATTTTGGTATGGTAATTGCTTGTGAGTGTTTAGGTTCAGATGTAGACATTTGGGCTTCTAAAGTTTTAGAAGTAGAAGCTTGATCCTTGTCAGAGACTTTGGGATAATTTGTTGTGGATGAGTTGATGGTATGAGATGAAGAAGGATGTGTAAGATAAGGAGCTTTAAGTCGCTCCCACAATGCCTCATGCTCTAAGTTCCTCAAATGGAGAAATCCTAGGTTTTTAGCCAGTCGAGAGAATGGTTTAGAAGTTGTTGTGCTAGGCTTTATAATTGGTTTTTCAAAAGATTTGGGTGGTTGTGAGAGTGGGAATGTGTTAGATGTGGAAACCTCAGACCAAAGGCGAGAGAGAGAGCCATTACTAGATCATCTTCGATCGAAGTAGGTGAAGAGACAAGTTCTTCTCTTGGTGGAGAAGGAATTGGGGAATGTGACTCCTCAAGAGGATAAAGGGCAGGGATGATTATACCTTCTACTTGCAGTTGAAGAGTAGGAAAGGTATGGTCCTCCATTGGTATTAGGAAAGATGAAGGTGGGGCTAGTGGCGTTGGTATCGTCAAAGCGTCCTCCAATATAAGAGAGGTCGATGGAGAACTAATAGGAGAAGGTTCTTCTACTCATGGAGGAGAAATAGGAGAAGAAGGTTCTTCTACTTGTGGTGGACAAATAGGAGAAGAATGCTCTTCTACTTGTGGTGGACAAATAGGTTGACTAACCTCTTCAGACTGTGGGAGAGGTTGGTTAAGAATAACAGGAGAAACCATGTTGACCATGCATATATTACATTTTTGGGAGTCATTGGTCATGGTTTGTACGTTATTTTGGCTAGGGGGATGGTTAGGGAATGCTTTCCTAAAGATGTCTATGTTTTGGTTAGGTGGCTCATTTGGGTTATCCAAGACAAGATCCTCCTTGTCTAACACATCCTAAATAATGTTGAGAGTTTTGCAATTTTCTATGTCATGACCTTTGACACAATGATAATTATAAAAGTCATTCTCCCTATACCATGCTTGACTAGTTTATCCAACATAGAAGCGATCAAATTGAGGTGGTGGTCAAATTTGAGGGAGGTTAAGGACTCCCTGCTTGACTAGTTTATCCAACACAGAAGCGTTTGATTCTCCAATTGGAGTATATTGACACTATATGTATCATTGTTAGAATTGTATTTTGATGTACTCTGATATGGAGGGCTTGGCTTGGTTGGTTGTGGTAGAGGTTGATGATCTAAGTACCATAGCATTTTATGATCCCTTATATTTGGAATGGAAGGAAGAAGATTTGGAAGGAAGGTCATTGGATTTTGCACTAGTATTCTTACTACGCAGTTTGACTTTATTTTCTTCGACAACACAGAGTTCAAGCTTCCTAGCCATGGTGAAAGCTTCATCAAATGTATGGAATGTTTGGACCCATAAAGTAGATGAGATGTGTTTAGCACATGCTTGTGAAAATAACTCAATGAGCTCCGGTTGAGGTAAAAAAAGGAGAGTTGGTTGATTAAACTTCTCCATCGAGTAATTAAATCAGCTATTGATTCATCATCGAATTGTCTGATAGAATATAGGTCCATGATGGAGACCTTTTTAGTTATGTTAATTGAAAAGTGGTCACAAAATAGTTGAGCTAGTTGAGTGAAGGTAAATAGAGAGTGACTGGTAATAGAACTATACCAATCGAGGGCAGCACTAGAAAGTGACATGGGAAATGTACGTAGTAACAATGCATCATCGTGTGCTATAAGGTAGTAAGTGTGTCCAAACACTCGTAGATGTTGCTATGGGTCTTCTTTACTCTAAAAATGAGTAAATTTTGGGAGTTCCCACTGGCTAAGATATGGTTGAATAGGGACTGAAGGATGGATAGGCTCATTACAGATTTGTTCATATGAGAGAACATTCTTTGAACCTAAAATAGATGCCTCAAGGTTGGACATCTTATCCATCAACATCTTGATTAAATCAACTGACAGATGGGTCGATGGGGCACCCCCAAGGTTGTAGGGTACCTGAAAGGCATTTGGAGGGGTGTATGACGTGCTAAGTTGCGTTTGTATAGGTGCAACATATTGATAGTTTGTTATGGGGACTGATGTTGAGGTCAAGGGGACTTGTGCCATGGAATTAGAGGGAAAAAATTTGCTAGGTGCCACCAAATTAGGTTGGATGGTGGCAACACTAGTTAGAGGATAGGTAGTTACTTTTGTGTTTATGGGTGCAAGAGTAGGTGGGATGGAGACAATTAAGTTCTAGAATGGTGTATAACTTTGTTGAATGGTTTTTGGTTGAGGGGGTACAAAAACCCCAATGGAGGTAGGTCCAGAAACAGAAAGAGAGACCACACTTTAAAGATTGGTCATGGTCGGGTTGTTAGTTGAGGCAATGGCCTGGGTGACCATGGGTTGGGTTACGGAGGCTATTGACATGATTACCATTTCAACTAAGGAAGTTGGCATCCCATAAACTGGGTTGCCTGAAGGATCTCGCATTTGAATTCTTGCTAGATAGTGCTGAAGAGCCTTGACATTGAGGTCAATGAACCTTTCAAAGTCTTGGTCCCCTTCGTGAATAATAGGGGGTTGAGTTGGGGTTGGTTGGATAGGAGTACGTTTAGTTTCTGAATTATACTCCATTTGGGGACTTGATATAAAAGGTGAAGGCGGGAGTGGTTGTTGCCTTGCGTGGTCAACAAGAGTTTTGGTTTGACTACGTGTTGAAACCATCCAATTCAAAATAGATTCAAGTTCTAAAAACTACATGTTTCAGCCTCAGAAAACTAGAATTTGTTTTTAACAGCAAAAAGGTTAGGTTTTTAGCTTGTTGTTTGAGAAAAAAAATTTGACAGTGACCGACTTCGGTAAAAAACCGATGTCGATGAAGTAAGTTGCCGATGTCAGTCAGATAACCGATGTCGGTGAAGATAGTTGCCGACGTCGGTGGAAAAACTGATGTCAGCTACTGTGAATTCCTAGAAACTCAAAAAAATGAAAGTTTTTGGAAGAAAGAAGGAAGTTTTGAGTTGTTTTTGGAGCTCAAAATAATGCATCCTTACCAACTCAAAAAACCAGATAAAAATAGAAAAATAGATGATGGAAAGCAACCTCTAAACGTTAAATTCCTAAGAATAAGTTTTAGAGTCATGGTGGCTTATGCCTTAGAAGAGTGTGTTTGGGAAGTTAGGCTTTTAGAATGGGTCCTAAAAGAGGCAATCTAAGGTTAGTTTTGGGTTATGTTTTGGTGCTCAAAATTTTGTGTTAGGTTTTGTACGTGGCTTGGTGCTAGGGGCTTGCTCCCCTCACTTCATGAGCCCAGAGCCAAACTGGGTCACTTAGCCAATATATACTTCCCCTATAGTTTATACTCTGCTAGAAAACAGAGTGGGTTCTCACCTTGGTAGTGAAGTCCAAGTAAGATTAACAAGAAGGGTAAGGTATCTACTAGGTGATGAAATCCTATTCGGGCCTTGTCTCAATTATGTTTAGTCAGGCCTTGTATTAGGACCGACCCTCTTCCTCCCTTTTGGGAGAACTACATTGGCCTGAGGCCCTTAAAATAGGGGCTATGTAGGTAGCACTCAGTTGACATGGGGTCTTTTGAGATTAGCTCATCCATTCCTTCGTCCATCCATTTAATGGACCAACTATCTATACCAACCCAAAATCATGACCAAAAAATCAGCCCTGACACTGAATAGGTTACCTAAACTTCTCATGGGGCACATTGGAGATCACATACATCTCCCTAACCAAAACACATGCCACTTGAGATCATACCATGACTCAACCCGACTTGACCAATGACCTTGGAGATCATGACTATCTCCTCAAGACCATGACCACTTTTGAGACAACTATGCCTTAGTTGTTTTGATTGCATATGCTACCTCACGAATAGTTAGCAAATTGTACGCAACCCACATTATGACCCTCACACTATTTTCAGATTGCACTCCATTTGATCCTCAATATTTTTGACATTTAAATGTTTTCTAGGAGCACTTCCTGAGCCCAGGATACTTGGAACACGATGACCATTAGAGCTACAACTTTGATTGTTTAACCCAATCAGCTATGACTAAATGCTGAGGACTGGTTATTTTTATTTTAGCACTCCTCGACCTTCGACTGCGAAAATTTAACCTATCTATCATGTGAAGTGGTATATGTGCAATCTCAACTATTGTAGTGTTCACACTCCAACTTCACCATACCCATCCACTACCTACCAAATCGGCACTCGATATCGGGTTACCTTCCCTCGAATCCCACTTTGAGGGGGAATACCTCATCCCATACTTGGGGAAACCTACACCTTATCCCATATCTGGGGCAACTTACTTCTATTTTTGTCTTGCAGTTCATCAGAACAACTAACATGACAAAAATGACCTTATCCCATACCTAGGGTAACTTACTCCTATTTTTGTCTTGCAGTTCGTCAAAAACAACCAACAAGACAAAAAGGAGCAAATGTAGACACCAAAATTGTGTCGACTCCCCTTTGGTCCCTTGCACACTTTATTAATTTAAAATAAATTACTTATTTTAAATTAATGACATCATCTAGACAACTCACCTAGGACACATCACCTAGGACACTTCACCTTGGATACCTTGCCCTTAGACCATTTATCACCCTATGACAAATCATTATTACCTAAGACCTATTCCAACTCTCCCACTAACTCCTACACTTATTAAACCTGCCTCTTGACCATTCACCAATGGTAGCTGAGCTTGGCAGATGGAGGAATGGGCAAAAGGCTAAAAATAGCCTTTTTACCCATTCTCTAGCCACTGACGTCGGTCAATAGTTGATCAATGCCAGTGGTATCACTAATGTCAGTTGCTTAAAACCAAATTCTAACCTCGGCTCCATCCCCAAATGTGAATTCTCTAGCCTAAATGCGAATTCTCTTGCTCCCAAGATCTGAATTGTCTTGCTCCTGGACTTTTTGCAGATCAAAGGCAGGCTTTGGGATGAGGCATCAACATTCTATCATCACTCTCCAGGCTAAGAAACTCTATAGAATTCACTCCACACCAAATTGAAATGTTTCACGAGGT
This sequence comes from Torreya grandis, assembly GCA_037957365.1. Taxonomy (NCBI): domain Eukaryota; kingdom Viridiplantae; phylum Streptophyta; class Pinopsida; order Cupressales; family Taxaceae; genus Torreya; species Torreya grandis. The sequence continues at coordinate 1,897,061 of JARHVA010001834.1, read as the reverse complement.
CTTCAGCATCAGCCATAATGGGAACAAGTTTTCTATACTTCTGGTTCTCCACTAAGAGCTAAGTATTCTTTTGGTTTATATTTTAGTACTTTTAAAATGAATTGATAATTTGTCCACTGGCTATTTTTGAGTACTGTTGACACCAAATTTGGCTTTCTTCTTAGGGAGGCTGAAAAGCCTTCCTTTTATCCTAACCCATTTTGACAACCTATCCTCTACCTTTGTCCTTCTTAAGACTCTGTCCACTACCCTACATCCCTGCACAACCCTTTTGAATCTCCTAGAACATTATTTTGACCACAGACATAGCCTAAAATCCATTCAAGGCCCATTTCCCCTACCGATTTTAGTAGCATAACTAACGTCGGCAACCTAACTGACGTCGACAACATTGACCAATCGACACTGGAAGAACCACCAACATTGATGACTATAGAAGACTGATTCCAAGATTTAGGTATGCATTATCTATTTCTCTTTCTTTAAGTCTTTCATTATTTCTTTCCATTACGACATTCTTTTTATCAACTAGTGGACTGTCATCCCTCCAGGAAGTCTTTACACTTTCGGGATCGAGCATGTGCTTGGCAGTCTAGCATATCTGTCTCTAACATTTTTTTGTTAAGTCTTATTCTCTCTACAGGTGTCTTCCTCCAAAGCCAAAGAGGAGCTCCTTCAATCATCTGGATACGGTGTGCAACTTAATCTGGGTATCATCTAACCCTTGACCATTATTTAACTTTAGTTTCTTATTTCTTCTGAATGTAAAAAAGCAAAAATGAGTAGAAACACATTCAATCAAGTCCCTCTATTTGAAACTCCTCTTAAGAAACAATGTCCTAAATAAGAAGGTTTTAAAGAAAAATTTGAGGAGATAGGAGATTAGGAAGAGGAAGAAGAGATGGTTAGGCAACATGCTTTTATAGACTTCAACACCCAAAATCCAATTAATCTTCCTAGCTTCAATGGAAAAGGCCCTATTACTCCAACTATGCACATTAGGGACATTTAAATTTTTTGAAACTTTCACAATATCACTCAAGTTAACAAGATATTAGACTACTTTACATATCTCTAAAGGGTAAAGCACTTGATTGGTATAGGAGATTGGGAGGTGGTTACATTACTAATTGGGATGGCTTTGGAGAGTTGTTGGTGAATAGATTTTAGAATAAGAGTGACCACACTTCACTAATCCATCAGTTGAATGTGATAAGGAAAGGTCCTAATGAATTTATGGGAGATTTTAATGAAACTTTTCAAAATACATTATATATATTGCCACCTATCATGAGGCCTCCTCCAAGCTTTGTATTCCCCTCTAATCTCAATGCCATTGGCACTGATGTGGTAGTAATGTTGTAGTTAATGGGAAGATTTACTCTACCTGATGCATATGGGATAGCTATTGAAGCTAAGAATATTTTGATACAAGTTGGGAAATTACCCCAAAGAGTTTCCATGCCTTTTTTGTCTCATATTTTAGTTAAAACTCTAAGTGTAGCACAAGTTACCAAAGCTAATGCTAAGTCTAGAACCACTCCCAAGAAGGTGGATAATGCTATAGACAAAGATGAAATTATTTGGTCATTACAAGCTCAGCTCAAACAAGATAAATTACATGTAAGTACTCCACTCAATCCCCAATATTATCCTTTACAAAATTATAGACTTCCATCCCAATATAATTACCAAGGAAGAGGACAAGGTTAACAAGGTTTCAATAAGAAACCCAATATTTATAATCCTAATTCCATTCCATTCACAAGGGTTTTTGTTCCAGTGCATACTAACCTAGTTCAAGGAGATGAACATTTGGATCATTGGGGACAATCTCAAGGTCACTTTCTGTATGATGGTGGAGGAGGTTGTCAAGACTTAGTGGCATAAGAAGGAGCTACTCCTTGCCTCACATCAGAAGAAGAAAATCTCATGCAAAGGGGTACTCATAGAGAGGGTTACAGCCAAAGTATCGATTTTATGAACTTTCAAGAGGAAGATAACTATGTGTTGAATCAAAGTCAGAATGTGAACAAGGTTAATAAATCAATTGAATAATTTCCATTCATTACTTATTTTCTATTGCCTTCACAACTTGAGGATCAACTGATTGTTCATAAGACTCTTCAAGAGTTGGAGGATGATGCTACCATAGATGAGTTCCTTGAACATATTGAAGAAGGAGCTAATGACATGGAGTAGCAAACAAAGGTTTTGGGAGAAGAAGACACTTCAATGGTAAGACAAGAAGTAGTATACCTTGAGTGGATTGATGAATTGCCATGCTTCATGGAAGATGATGATAATCAAATTGAAACACAAGATGAAGAAGAGGTACTCATTAGCCAACATGATGTTCCATAAAAAATTGGTAATAATGTTAATGCACTTCAAGCCCTTTATATTGATCATGAAGGGTTGGTATTTTGGGATGACCTTGAGAAATTTTACTTGATCTTGGATGATGCATCTTCACTTCATGAATAACTTGAGAAAAGTTTTGAAAAAGATGTTGCAGCTAAACCTATTAAAAATGATGAGGCACCTCAACAAGAAGAGCAAGGTAAGCATGATTCATATAAATAAAATAAAATGCATAAGATAGATGAAGAATACAAGGTACCAAGAGAGGTAGTAATTTTTGAAGAACCTCTCCCATGTACTCAACTACCAAAGTTTGATGGAGACCTTACCTTCCAAAATGAGCATAGTCTTGATGATAGAAAGCCACTTGTAGTAGAAGTTAAGGTTGGGTATGAGGATAAAAATGAATCTAGAATCAATGAAAAACCACTTGAATCAATGGATATGGTTGTAATTCAAACCAACCAAGTGGTTATGGAACTAGGTGAAACCAATGTAAGCACCATGGGAGGTGAACAAGGCCTTGGAAAAATAAGAAAAATTCCTAAGTGTAAACTTGCACATATTTCTAGTTCAATTCAATAATATGGTATGAAAAAATTTCCTTTTGATCTAGGAGGATCAGTTCCTTCTATTTAGTTTGTACACATTAGAGTGTGTTTGTTTCAGTTTGTCTTGTGTTTCCTACGTGTTTCATAGCACAATTATGTTTCCTTCTTTTTGTTTGGTGTGTATATTTGATTGTTGTGTGTGTGGGTCAACCAACCATTTTTCCTTGATAAAAAGTTTGTTTAGGTCAATTTGAGTGCCTATATGCATGACTCTTTGCCCAATGGAAGGACTAGGCAACTAGTCTTAGGCATAACTGGCATACAACCCATGGGAATTGCCAAGAATGTTGACCAGATTTGACCCCAATTAAAATTAGGTCAACCCATACTATTTTTAAATTTTTAATAAGGTTTCATATGTCCTATGGGATCTCTTATTGTCCTATATATCTCACTTACCATTCCTCTAGTCCTTGTTAAAGCCCATCCTCCTTGTACTAGGCCAATCAACCAATGTCAACATTGGTCAAACCTATTCAAACTTAGTCAAACTCTCAATTTATTTTTAAAATTTCCTAATATGATCTTTGAATTTTTTTAAGGTGTCTTCAAGTCATAAATTGACCACTTACTAGGTTCATGTGTTAAAAGGGTCATTTGGCCACTTTTCTAGCCTAATTAATGACTTGTATGGATGGTAGAGTTACAATATTCATCCCTAAAGTGAATATCAACATGGAGAGGGTAAAATTATGTCAAGATAAGTCAAGTGGTATTTAAAAAGTTAGTTATATGCAGGAAATGATAGTTTCTCCTTAAAAATAGGCCCCTTTGGGCACTTGTACAGTCTTCTTGAGTCCAACTTTAGCTAAAATGTGGTTGTTGTGAATATTCACATACCCACACCCATTTCCACATTTGGTTTTCAAAAATAATGTCAAATATTCCATTTTTAGCTTATTTTCCTCCATTTTATCTTGGCAAGCCAAAAAAGGTCAAATTCAAGCACTTGGCATGGGTTGTACAGGTGGAGTTGGGAAGAATGGTCTTAGGGGTGGATGGTAATCTAAGTGAACTTCATATCCATAATAAGAACTCTCATATTGGTTGCTCATCCTTCATGAACAATAACTTACACCTTAGATAGCTTTCTATGAACTTGCATTCAAGAGGGGTATAGGTTTACATTTGTTTCTTATTTTTAGAGATTCATGGAGCCATATGATTTTGATGGAGTATTTTCAGGTTAGAATAGTCCCTCTCCATGATGTTCTCATCATCCAACACTCTCTCTCTTGATGTCCTTAAGGGAGAATTCCAAATTATACTTGTTTCTCAAGTTGGTAATCATAGATGCATAACCTATGTTTTTTCAATGTGGATGGGGTCCCATGGTGATGTTAGTGTTCTTGGATTCATATTAGAAAGTGATTTCATTGAATTACCTTGTGAGAGATCATAGTTGGTATGGTATAGCCCTGCTAAAATGACATCACACTTTATCTTTAAACATTGAATACAAGTCTAATTTTGAATTGTGAACATTTTGTCTAAGTGTGTGAGTGATGAATAGTGGAGCTAGGTGATAGTATCATCTTTACTCCATTTATCCTTCATGTTTAAGCAAGAGTTCTAATTTTAACAAGTCATGTGAAGTGTGTTGATTGTACTAGGACTTTCTTCAAGCAAGCAATTGTCTCTATGGTGTACAATATGCTCCTAGGTCAGTTATCTTATTGATTATCCCATGTATGCTAACTTCACATTGAAGCAATTATATTAGAATCCTTCTATCCCTAAAATTGGACTTGAAAAGCTTTGTGCTTAGTATAAGTTTGATAGTTTGTGGTATATATCTTGGTGGATCACCTCTTTAGTGTAGTTTTCCAATTTATGCAAAGCTTCTAACTTTTTTCCATGAACAAGCATTAGATTAGGTTATAGGCACTTAAATAAGAATCTAGGGAGCTAATCCTCATAAACTAGAGATTCATCTCTCTTACAAGTTCACCCATAACTTGAGAGATGATTCAATGTTGCATCAAATTGTAGGAGATTAATGGAGTATCCTAGGGTGCACAATTTGATGCCAATACTAACCTGATGTTATTGTAACATGTGTCCTAAACCTAGAACAATATGACCTACTGCCAACCCTCTATGCATCCCACACTTTAAAAGTAGGAATCTATTTATCCCTAAGAATTGAATTCTCATAGGCTTGTTGATAATAAGAGGCATCCTACTTAGCTTGAAGGCTCTTCAAAACCATCCTAGATAACCCTACCTATGTGTTGGCCATTGGGCCACATCTTGCTCATGTTAGAGCCTCAAAATATATACCTTGGCCTGATCCCTCTTTGCATATAGTTATGCTTATGCTTTTATTATTTGGGCCACCTCTACATTCAGTCGATCAATCTCTGACTAGAGGGAAATAATCTAACCATCTCTAAGGGTCACTTGGGCATGTAAATAGATAAATCTCCTCTCCATTCCCTTAATCTTACCTACTATGGATGTAATATCCACCTTGATCATGGCATTGTCTCTACCTGCTATAGTTGTAATAGATGTCCTTACCTGACCTAGATCTATAGATGTACCTGACATACCTACCAAGTTGGGGTCCACCACCATCCTCCTCCTCATCATCATCTCCACCCCCATTATTGTGCCAACTTCTATCACTACTACTACTAATCTCAGCCTTAGCCTCACTCTCCACATCTACTTCCATATCATTTCTACCCTCACCTTATCTAGTTGCCTATCTTGGGGATATCAATATCAATGGATAAACATGCACCCATCATGTAAAATAAAACCATGTAACACATGCATCTGTAGGGCCTCTTGCATAGGCACTTGGTGTCCATGGAACTCCCCCATAAATACCCATAGTCATGCTCCTTATAATCATTAGTTTTTCATAACTAATATCTTGAATGACAAGTACAAACCATCTCAAACTAGTTGAGACATATTGTACCATACTGAACTACCATATCACCTAATCAATCCTATATTCATTAATGATATGAGTCTGTCTCCTTGTCAAAAAACACTTGATCATCATAAAGCTAGTGTACTACCTGCCATGTGGCCATTGAAGCTAATATGGGAAATAGGGGTGCTAAATGAATAAATCAGCCATCAAATCATCTAACATACATCAATAAAAGTATATATCACTGTGGTTCCCTCTATAGCCTGAACCTATATAGACCCACCCATATGGCATTGGATCCTCTAGGCCTCATACTCTTCTCTAACTAGCTAATTTTTATATATCTATGTACTCCAATCTCTAAACTTGGATCAAAGTAAACATGTCAGTACTCTTACCCCCTCAGTATGACATCATATGCAAATTTATATATAGTTAGGCTAATACTACTAGCCCCCAAGAAAATTAGGTCATCTCCTCCATCATATATTAGATCACCCCACCTAGACCCGTATGAAAAAAATCGGTTGCTCTTATCAAGTATCAAATATACTATTGATAATGGCCATCAAAATAATGACCTATCTGACAATTAGTATTGGTGGTGATGGGTCCTCTAGTACTAAACCATCCAGTCTAATATATGTGTATATATCTAGTAAGTCAATACCAACCTTCCCATATACCATGGGAATGTATTTGAAGCTAACCAAATCATCTAGTGCAATTTAATATTATGTTGGTCTATCCAAAATAATGAGCAACCTCTCATAGGTATCTTGAGAATATGCCAAGTATCCTTAAGTGTCATTATAGCCTCCCCTATCAGTAGGTGGAAGTTTATGAGTGACATCAATCGACAAATGCACTCAAGTAGGATATATTTACTTTGATCATGAGTATCCAATATATATTCAAAAAGCTTAGGACATGGAGTAACACAACCTTATCTTGTATCTAGATTTGTGGAATTGGTAAGTAGTGTGAATATCATTTACACACTGTTAGTACCTCAAACCACTCTTGTAACTACATATAGCTCCCTATTAGCCTACACTATTATCTTACAAGTACCTTTATAATGCATGTTTACCCTAAATTTACCATAACTAAGTTTTTTGATAGTCACTAATTTATTAGGAAATTAGGAGAAGTCAACATTTTCATTTTGCACAAAAATGATAACTTCACTTGTTTTAGGTGAAATCACCAATTCAAGAATTTTTAAGGAAATTCGATGAAGTCATCATTTTCATTTTTCATGAGAAAAAATTCACCTATTTTTTGAAATCTTTGTTAGACAATTTTTATTAATTTTAGGTGATGTCATCATTCTGTAAAAGGTGAAGTCACCATTTACCCTTCCATGCAAATGATGACTTTGACAATTTTTATTTTACACCTAGCATTAAATGCATAATAAATGACCAAAAAATAAAGTGGGTGACTTACTAGTGGTCTATCATGTGGTGGTCACCCATGTTCTCTCCCCTGGTCGCTTGTATGCCTTCATCCTTATCCACACACCATTTTTCATCACTTCCCCATCACTAGGTCAAAGCTCAAGTTTAAAAATGGTTTGGGTGAAAATGAAAATATATCACCCCATAGGGTGAATATATAGCTTCAAGAATTTATTTTTCACCCCCTAGAGCCCAAATTTCTATACATTATGTCCAAAATATTTTATTTTTGACTTTGTGGTCTATTTTTCATGCCATTCATTGCTACATTCCTTATTTTTTGATCATTTTATACTTGGACCATGTTAATGGGCCTTTTTAAGACCTATTTAAATAACACTATTTTTTTAACCATATTGTGTGCTAGTTAGAATGTGCATCTTCATATTAGTTTGTCTTTTAAATCTATGTTGTTAGTCTCTATCAGATCACTATTCCTCTGTATTATAAATTTATTTCATAACCCCCCTTTACCAATTTTCCTAGATTTAACAAATTATTTTACCTGATTAATGATCTATTCTACCTTATTGGGGAAAACTAATTTTTATTCCACAAGCAATATGCCTTTTTGTGGTAAATCATTGTGCTAATGATTAGAACTACCTTTCAAAAAACCATTATTTTGACCCATCCAACCTACATGGGTAAATCACTATGCCACTGATTATAATTACCTTTAGACAAATCAATATTTAGACCTTTGTTACCACTTGACCATGTCATTTTCTCTTTTTAAGGGCTTGTTTGATGACACTATTTTTTTCCCACTCCCTCTAGGGGGCATCCAAGGCCCATCAACTTCCCTCTAGGGCATTAGCCTATAACTATTGGCTTGTAACAACCTACAACTATCAACATGTCACTTTTACAAAGCATTAAAATTTTCAATGTTGTAAATTTTCCATTCTTTTTGAAGACATTACTATACATGTGTCTTAAAATGCCTACTCAAATAGGGGAGTAAATTATACACTCCTTTTTTTCCACTTCTATGTCTCAAGAAACTTCATACTGATTTCCACCAAACTATGTAAATTAAGCCTAAAAATCACCTGAATATCCCAAATTTATTCACACATTGGACATAAGTACCCATAATTATGTCAAGGCATCCTTATTTAGGGTATTACCTTGTACACCATGATAAAATCTCACATATTCATCCCCAATCAGGTTATGACCAAGCAAACTAACATTTTTGATCAATTAAGAGGGGCACTTAACCCGATTCCTGAAATGACTAAAAGACTAAGCATAATTACTTAACCAAGTAAATCAAATTAAATGCTTAAATGAACTTTCCATGTTTAATTAGTGAAAATTTAATTTCTAAAAATGATTTTTCAATAAAATATAAGGTCATGATGATGTCATCATCTTCAAAGTCAAGAATTATAAAATATCAACATAAATGCCATAAAAATAAAAAATGTTGAGCCATGCCTCATAAATGGGATCTCTATCTCAAATCATAAATATTTTTCCCTCCCAAACATAACCAAGGTTAACCTAAACCTAACTACACATGAGTTAGAGTCACATGGGAAGGTTATAAATACAGGTGCCATGACCATTCCTAAGGGAGCTCTTTTGTCTAAAGTTATTATGTAAAATTTATAAGAGAAGCTTCATAGACAAAATACATGTCAAAGAAAAAAAGTGAACAAGGTGAGGTGTTGCCCACAAAGCAAGAACATTGATGAAGACTCCATTAGACATAAGCTGATCACAAGCTAACTTTCATGCCAACAAGTAATTCTGATTTATAAAGAAGGTGAAAGGGATTTTGTCTCTTGTTCTTCTAGTTGGGTTTTGTTTAGTTTTGTTATCTTACTCCCCCTAGTATCTAGGCTTTGGAATTCTTGTCTTAAACTTGTTATTGATTTTTATTTTACTAACAAATTGACTAATGCATTTTCCCTTGGATTCCTTGCATATAAATTTGACTTATGTGTCCCAAACATAATCAATAACAATGAGAACATAAGTGGGAATATGATGAACTTACAATTATCATGCATACTGAGATAGTCATGAATAGACAAATCTGTAGTGTTTTCAAGTTTTGAAATGTAATCATTGGAAGTTATCCCACTTTATATGAGCATTATTAAGCAGAACTATTTTTTTCAATGTCTTATTGAGTGGATTTGAATGCATTTATGTCAGATACAAGATTTAAATCAAATAGAATGTTTCACATGTCTCTTTCTGAGCTATAAAAAAATAGGATTATATTCGAGAAGGAATTGATTTTACATATTCTTTACCAAATTACTTCCCATGGAATAAACAAATTCATCACTGAATGAATCCTCCTCCTCATCATCATCATCATTTTCCTATGCCTTGATAGATTCCATTTTGCTTGAAATGAATATTAGGCACCATTCATTTTGTTCTGCCTTCATATATTCTTTGATTTCAACCTTGGAATGGTTATGATCTTCAATATGCTTAGTCTTGATTTCTTTAGATTCAAATCTTTCAAAGAACTCTTCTATAGTGGAACATGAAAAGAAATTATTAGGAGAATCTTCACTTTTGATTATTGTGTTTTCTATTATGATACACTAATAATATTATAATTACATAAAATTAGTTCTATGTTATCTTCTCCTTTAGAATTCAAAACATCACATTTCACTTTGTTGTCTTTTTATATTTTTGGTTTGATCAGTTGTTCTTTAGATAATTCATTTTCTCCCAAGACTATGAGGTTTGAGAAATATTTTGGAATAGATAAAACTTTATCTTATTTTCCAAGGGGGAATTTGAATTCATCATTTGGTCATTGATCAATCACTTTTTATTCTAACTATTCACATTCTTCCACGATTGTGAAAATAAAACAATCATATAGACATGAAATACTTTATCTTTTTATTTATTGATGTTTTTACATGCTTGATCAGGAATTTTCTTACTAAAAATTTGTTATGAATGTTGAGGTATTTTAATTATAACAGTTTCCACTGCTTCATCACCACTTACAACAGTTGTAGCACATTTTTTAAAAAAAAATCTTCAACATTCCAGACAAAACCATGTCATCCTTAATGTCAAAAAAAATCTTGTTATGTATCTTCAATGTCATTTATTTTGTTCCTCATCAAGATGAATCTGATCTCTAGATTTAAATATCTAATGAAGACACAAATAATATTTTCGATACTTCATTGATGAGCTTGAGGAATAAGTTTCAATAATTTGTTGAAGCACGCAAAAAATTATCCCATCTGCTCTTCTTATTTTTTGATTTGGAAAAAAATATGAAAATAATGCACATACATCAATAAATGATTTGAATATATTTAAGAAATTTTTATTCAAAGAGTCCCGATTCACAATGCATCCATCTTTTAGGTTCCAGAACCATTCATTAATAGGTGCAATTAGAGTTTCAACAAAAAGTATCACAAAAATATCTTCATCCATAATGCCCAAGATATTATAGGACACTATGAAGGAAAGGATATGATTATCTACATCTTAATAATTTTCACTATAAAACTTTAGAATTCTCTTTGTTGAGCCTAAAGGTAACTCATTTTATTGGACCAAGGTTTACTACCCAAAATGTTTTCCCCATGAGACATGGAAAACATTAGGGTTGAGGTGAACCAATGCCATTTCTTCATTCAAAAAGATGTAAGAACTAAGTATTTCATCTCAATAGAGTCTGTAACCTCCATTCCAGGGGAGGTTCCCTAAAATTTTTGGAAATTGCATGCGTAAAACACCTTGATCTATAACGAAGTTGTCAAAAACTATTGGCTAATTTTTTTGTCAAGGGACAAAATGTGGAATTTCAATGAACAATGCGAGGATAAATTACCTCTCCTATTAGAATGTGGATCTACCTTTGATTAAAGTAAAATGGATGTATAAAATAAAGTTATTTATAACCAAATTATTTTCTATAAGGTTTGTAATTCTAACCAAAAAGTACAAAAAGGTGACAAAATGAGAAATGAATGGGAATAATAGAAAGGAGCAAAAGGAGGGAGAATGAGATAATTCAATCTAGTTAAACACAAAAAACTACTATAATAATCTTAGGAAAAAAGGATAACATTAGGTAACTAAACATAGAAACTCACTAGAATAATCTAGGAGTTAAGATTTTAACATAGAAAATCTTTATCATGAAAATGAGATGGGAAAGACATATTCTAAACATACAAACATGATACATAAACCAAGGAGATTGGATAGCATTACAAATAAATATACACAACAACCTCATATTTCCAAATAAAAATAGACATAAATTCTATTTTAGATCTCCCCAAGGATTCATAATGAAAAAAATTCCTAATTTAGGTTCAATAGAACTTTTACACTAAAATATTTGAGTTCATTGACTATCTAACAATAGTTTTTAGAGAATTGAAAGAGGAAGAATCAAAATAGATTGACATACTCATACACATCGTTTATCTTGAAAATTTCATGGCACAAATACCTATAAATTATTTTTATATTGATTCTTTATGGGGCTATACATATAGACTCATTCCTTATATCTTGCCAAAAGTTCTCATATTATCAAAAAGTTCTTCAAATGAGTTCAAAACTCTTATTTATATATTATAATATTTGTATCAACCTTGTAACCACCCATAACCACAATTATGGTAAATTATTCTTATTTCATTGTTACTTTTCCTTATAACCTTAAAAAGTAAAATATAACCTTTTAAGTTATTACAAAAATTGAAATAGATAAATATAAAGACAGAAAGTTGCTTTTAATGGTTATGGAGAAATATACAACTCTTTTTTCTAACTAGGGCACTATTCCACTTTTACAACAATATATGATTCTTCCTTATATGATGATTTAAACCTATACAATCTAAACCATAAAAAAACTTGCATAATTTTCATAACCAACATGAAACACACATTCATATATATTGATCCAACCAACTGACAACCAATTTAGCACTCTTAATGGTATGAGAAATGAACACATGATGCTAGGCCAACTAACATACTCTAACTATTCTTCATATTTTTTTTCTTACTTTAGGTAATGCATAGAAAAATTTATTTGTCCATTTGATGCCTTCTACAACTCAAACTTTCAATATTTTTTTCCTACATGCATGCAAAAATTGTCTTGAATCAATGAGAGGATTTTGAAGAAATTGAATGCGATATCTCATTTTAAAGTCATATGAATATGTCCATAAAATTATTTCATGAAAATTCTCATCTATTTAGGAAACCAAGGCCATCAATAACCTCTAAGAATAGTGTGAAGCCTCTTGAGACTGTGTGAGCATGCATGCAATGAGAAATCACCTATTATGATAACTTAGAATAAAGAACATGAAAATAATGTGTCTAGGATGTACATGAGATGATTTTAACCTTGTGTATATTTATGAGACCTATAATATATTCAAAACCATCTTTTATGTTTTAAAAAACACTTTAGTCTCTTTCATAATGTCTTACGTGCAAGAGAGAAGAAGTAACAACTAAGCAATGGAGTTGACAAGCAATAAAAATATGTCCAATTAAAACCCATAAGTACATTTATTCACACTTAAACAAATTATACTAGTCATATTATGTCTATGATGAATACCATTGTAGACCTCCACTAGAAAGTTTTAATTCTCACATTACAAATTTTATCATGCAATGTTACTATTAACAATAACATTGTCAAATATCAACCTCTCACAAAAAATTATATTTGAATATCCTTATCCATAAAAATTCATCATACCCATTTTTCATTTAATTTTTGGTCATGAATACCCTTCCAACCATGTAATTAAATATATACATTCTTTTGGTCATTGGGCTAAAGATGGACACTTATTGTTAAAAGGTTTCCATAGAAGCTTAACATGAGAAGCTTGGGATTGGTTTTATATTCTTCATGATGGTTCCCTATCCACTTTTAATAAATTAGAGGACATTATTATCTTATATTTTAATAAATAAAATGTTCCTAAATTAACATTATACCATTTGAAAAGTTTAAAACAACATGATGATGAGACTCTTCAAGATTATGCTATTAGATTTAAGAATACATCATACTTTAACATTTTGACCTTCAAATTTGGAACTAAAATTCATATTTAGTAAAGGTATTATTTCTCCAATTAAATAAATAGAATTAAATAATCATTATATTTCATTCAATAGCTTATATCCAGATATTTACAACTATGCATGTGATCTAGTCAACAATAACAAAGAATTAAATGCATTTTGTTTTGAAACCAAAAATTTTGTCAAAGATGTATACAATGAAAGTGAATTTATAAAAAAAGATAATGTAAAAAATAATTACATTCCGATTCTTTATGTGTCATTTTTATGTTGATGGGTCTTTTGACATGCCAACTTTAGGTAGGGGTTGTTGATACATATACTTTAGGAGACTCACACAAGCAAATCTCCCCAAGATCTTGGTTCCTAGGTCTTGGAACATAGGGTAACCCAGATGGCTCATTATGGCCATCCCATTTTAATGGGTTTTAGTGAAACTGACTCCATATGATGGCTTGAACTATAGACACTATGAGTCTCGATCAATCCACCGATAATTTATTCAACAATGCTTAAATGTTGATAGACAACATTCAACAATCGTGATTTAACATTATAAGTCAATTGTTATTAGTCCTAAGATAACACACTAATAAAATAAAGAGAAAAAGAAATGTTAAAGGGGATGAAAAATACTTTATACCAGAGAGATGAAGTTGTAGTATTGGATTTAATAAACAACATATAAACTAGTCCTTAGTTGAGACAGACCTAGCACAACTCTAGCTAAAGGATGGTGTGAGAGTCTAGGGAGTAGTTGTTGTGAACAAAGAGGGGTATAACCATGATAATAAATGAATAATAAATAACCATCTGACTACACAATAATCTAAATATCAAGATGTTTATTTTGGATTAGCAATGGTGAGATATATAACAACCATTTAACTACAAACTTTATTTTCATAATAGCAATAAAAACACTATGCTAAGAAAGCATAAAAAATGTTTGCTTTGCTAACTATGGAGAATTCATATATGGTCCACTAATATATGATATAATATAAAGTGATACAACCACTATTACAATACAAGAATTGATCTTATATAGACATGTAGATCCATGGATTTAAATAAATCATCCACCTACTTGGTGGTTACAAGAATTAAATGGGACATATCCATCTTTATGCAAGTTTAAATTTGGCCTTACATAATCCCAATATAATCACCTTCATGTCCAAATCACTTATATTTGATAAATATTGGGTGGATGGAATTTATTAAAATCTATAGAGATTTTTAGTCAACCATACTCTATATAGTTACACCATGCCTCTTTAAATCAATATTTTATCTTCTTGTACCTTCTCTTACCTGATTTCAACATGCACAAAAAAATGAAATCCAATGCTTTGGTCTCTATTTATTTTGAATTTATATTTTATGAATAATTTCACCATTAATATGCCCCTTTAAATTAGTGTTTGCATGTCATATTGGACACACAGTGTATTCTTGGGTTTCGACTACTAGATTGGCCATCGAATTTAAACTAGTGCATTATTAACATGGATGTTAACACATATTTCATTGGTAGGGTCATAACAAGTGTCTTCTCCTCAATATTATATTTAGTAGTTGAGGATTGATATGTGTTTATTATGTTTTAGTTTTAATGCATCAAGATCATATCATGTGACACAACCTTGCTTGCCTAGAGATTTGATGGTCTGTTATATTGTATGGATTGCCTTGGGCCCATAGAGTAGTGAGATGTTTCCACTTGGGACACCAATATTTTTACACTTGGTATCATCTCACTAATCCATCACCTTGAAAACTTTTTTTGAGTTAGAGGTGACTAGGCAAACTTTCAAATAAATCAACTAAGTCCCACAGAGTGAAAATTTGGCATGTGACTCCTAGTAAATTTATAAAATCAACTAAGTCTTTGAATCTCTTTTGAATGGTCCCATAGCATTTGGAGTCATGATATATCACCATGTGATGTAAAAATATACTTAGGAACCTATAGACAAGACAAAATAAGGCCCAGTCAGTAAAATTTAAAATTTCAAAAGCAAACAACTAAGCCTTTTTGAAATAAAATGGCTAAGACTTTTAAATGCAAATATGTAAAGGCGTATAAAAACTATCAAAATAATAAATATTTAAAATAAAATAAT
The DNA here is from genome assembly GCA_037957365.1 of Torreya grandis. NCBI lineage: Eukaryota > Viridiplantae > Streptophyta > Pinopsida > Cupressales > Taxaceae > Torreya > Torreya grandis. The sequence goes on along the minus strand of JARHVA010001834.1, from coordinate 1,881,520 downwards.
AGCCCTAAATTTACAAATTGATATCAAAATTTAGTCTATTATTTAAAAATTGACTAATTCCTAATATGAAATAATACAAACATATAGTCAATTCACCCTGAATTAAAGCATAAATTAACCAAATTGCTAAAGGAAAACACTGTAGAAACCTTGAAAATGGTTAAATAACCTACTAAAATTTAAATTTAGGTACTCTAAAAGGATAATTTATTAAGCACTCTAAAATGTAAATAAACATGGGTGAGACTCTTTATAATTTAATTAGATTCAATAATTATATCAGACAAATCCTATATGTAAAGCTTGGACTGAGTGTTTTGAAATAAAGAAACATTATAATGAAGCATACTCGATCACTTAAAATTTATCATATAGGAACCTAAAAACTAAGACTGAGGTTTAAACAACCAAACCACTGGAAAATTCGCAAAGGGAATAAGATCAAACTCTATATCAAAAATAGGTTCCATGATTTTAGATATAAAATTAGGGCATGTTGGTGAAGGAAACATAAATCCTACTAGTAGACACTCCTAGGTATATAAATAAATCCATAATATCTAGTTATTTCATCCAAACAACAACCATAAGTTATAAATGATTACTCAAGACAAGATCAAAAAAATAAAAGCAATAAATTCAGCCTCAACATGTGGCATATTCAGTTGCAATCTTGCCAAAGGCCATCATGTGTGCTTAAGTATTAATTAATTTTGTTTGTAAGGTCACATAATAATTTATAGTTGTATAAATTATTATAAATTTTAAATAGGAAATATTTAGCGATTTGACATGTGGGGGAATGGTGTGGGAATTTCTCTACTACTAGACCTGCATCCATAGCCTTGATAGAGATACCTATGGTCCCTTTCGAAGGATTTGAAACATTGCTAGCTAAGCCAAAAATCCTATGGTTGAGGTTACCAATATCACCCTTTCGAGGAATATTTTTTCATTTTCCACTTTGACTTAATTATTTTGAAAGGAGACTTTACTTTTTATATTTGTGGATGGTTGGGGACCAATCAATGGGTTTAAGGAAAATAAAAAAATTCATGATCAATTAAGACACACCCAAAAAGATAATATTGAATTTTATTTAGATTTTTCAATTAAGTGTATAGATGGATTTAAAAAATAAAACAAACCTTTATAAATCCATACATTCTATTTTGAATTATTGGCCTTTATTAATATGAAAATACATAAAAGAGTCATGGAAGTTTTATACAAGTGTTCAAGAAAGATTAACTTTTATGCTTTGAGTGCCATTCATGTTGTTCACTTACCAACGGGCCTTTCATTTCACCTTTTTATTGATGGGGGAACCTCAAGGCTAAAAGGTAAGGACTAGAAAAAATAAAACAAGAAAGGGAAACTAAACTAACAACAAGGAACAAGAAGGAAAAAATAGAAAACAAGCAAACAAGAAAGGGGAAGAGACATTATTTACAAAGGTTATTTTAGGCAAGAGTATGTTTGAATTCATTTAGAAACCTATGTTACAATATTTTGAGAAGGCTTAGGGGACATATAATTGCATCTATTATGTCCTCTACGTTGGAAAACACTATCTCATAAAGATTTGTCGATGTTATTTTAATACAATTTGAGCAAATTAGGACTATAAAATTATGCATTATGTTTATATCTAATTTATAAAAAGCATGGGGGATAGGGTTTGAGAAATACCTCCAACTAAACCTTCAATTTTGGTAAGGGTAAGGTGTGGGCATAAAAGCATTCTATAAAAAATTTATCACCTAACTTGGTAGAGGCTTCCTCTTTGTTGCATCCAATTGATGAATCAGTTTGTAACTATGCTTGGAATGAGATGGATGCTATGGCAACACCCTAATATTCATTTTTATTATCGATGAGGCATGGCAATGGTTCTTCCCATGTCAATTATTTATTGGATTTTTCATTTTTGGTAGAGGTATGTGAAAATTGCATTGAATTAATGTATGTTCATGTTTGGTTTTTATTAGCAGACCTCCCATGTCCATGACCTCTACATTCAAGACTTCACCATTTTATTTGAATTCAAGGCTTCCTAGTAGTAGAATATCTTATATTTTATCTTTTATCAATCCAATTATTCCCCATAGATAGCCTACTTTATCTTTGGTTTTTGCTTCAATCTCACCACCTATAATGATGGGTTGGGAGAGATGATGATACTATTGAGTTACTCACCACCTTGAGTCACCTTTTGTTTGGAGAGGGAATAACATAAGATAAGAATACTTCAGATGAATATCATTCATCTTCCTCATATAATGGATATAACTCATAAATTTCATCTTCAGACTGATTTCAATAGATTTGTGATCCACCCTCTTGAGCAGGTAGCTTACCTTCAATTTGATCTTCTACTACTGGGTCACTCAAGAGAGTCATTGCTTTATCATAATTAGAGTCATCATTATTGCTATCAAAGATTATCCTTGGAATTTTTTGGGTGACTTTATAAAATTAATGACACATGATTAGTTAAAGTATCAAAAGATAATTACTAAAATTAGTAAAAACATCATGTTGATTACATACTAAACTGACAGAGTTATATGCATTAACAGAGCAAGTAGGGTCTTCATTCAATATAAATGAGTTCATTTGAGAGTACATCTAAGGTAATTATTGGGGAAATTTTTCATTATAAAATGAGAATTGATCGATGGGATTACTAAAAGGAAATAAAATTGAATTATTTTGAGGGTAAACACTTAATTGTCCCAATGGGTAGGAAATATCAGTACTATGATCATGAGACATGGCTTATTCTTCAATAGTGTAACCTATTTGGTATGTCAATGCTAAGGATGTAAGAGTTAAAGGAGTTCTCTAAATAAACATAACATTAAGGATAAATAAAATTATGAGGTAAATCTCTATGGATAATACTTTTGTCTTTAGGAAAGGGTCTCTCAACCTCATATACAATTGATAAAAGTGTTGGTTGAAAGCAATCAAAGACTCAATAGGTTCCCTACGAGCTATATAAAATTAGTAGTATAGGTAGAAGGATTGATGGACTCTCTAAAATGGTGTAGGAACAAATTTTAAAAAGTATCCCATGTGGTTATACACCCATATAGAAGTCAAATGTACAAACTATATGCATCCTTATCCAAAGAATAAGGGAACAAGCAACAAGCCACATCTTCATTCTAGATACAAGTCCCAATGATGTCATCCTTGTTTGCCTAAATGTGTTATTATACTATCAAAATATTAACATGTATGTATTTTGGTCAAAATAAATTAGGATTCTTAGGCAGGTCATGAATGGGCTTTGGGACATTCACTAGGCAACCATGCCCACCTAGCCATGCAAAGACCATGGGACTACATAGGCAATGAATCAAAAGTGATTTTAGATTAAAATTTTCATGAAAGGTGCTTCATTTTCTTATTCAACCCTCATTATAGTTCCAATCTATTGATGGGTCTTTTGACATGCCAAATTTAGGTAGGTTGTTAATCCCCATCTCTCCTAAAAAGAGACTCACATGACTAAACGTCCCCAAGGTATTGGTATGCAGGTTAACCCAATTGGTTTGTGACCATTCCATTGTAAGTGGATTTAAATAAGCTAACTCTGGATGATGGATTAAATTATATACACTATAAGACTCAATCATTCCACCACTAATCTATTTAACAATGCTTAAATGGTGATGGATGGCATTTAACAATCATCATTTAACATTATAACTCAATTGCTATTAGTCCTAAGTTAACACACTAAAAAAAGAAAGATAACAATAAAGGGAAAAGGGCAAAAATCATTATTTCTGTAGAGATGAAGTTGTAGTGTTTGATTGAAAAAATCTCATATAAGTTGGTCCTTATCTAAGTTAGACCTATCACAACTCTAGATAAATAATGGTACGAGAGTCTGGGGAGAAGTTGTGAACAAAGAGGGGCATAACCACCATATGAAATGCATAGGAAATGATTATCTTACTACATAATAGTTTAAATATAAAGATGTTTCTTGTTGATTAATAATGGTAAGATATATAATAGTCATTCAGCTACAAATTTCATTTTCATAATAGTAAGAAAAACACTACACTAAAAACTCATAAAAAATGCTTGGTCTACTAACTACAAAGAATCCAAGCATGTTTGGTCCACTAATCTATTATTTAATCTAAAATTATCCATCCATTATTTTAATGCAAGAGTTGATCTTATATAGACACGTAGGTCTATGGAGTGCAATAAATCAGCCACCTACTTGGTGGTTATAGAAATTAAATAGGATTTACCCATCTCTATGCAAGTTTGAATATGTCCTTGTGCAATCCTAATGGAATAAACTTCATGTTCAACTGACTGATCTTTGATTAAATTCTAGGTAGATGGAATTCATTTAAATCCATTGAGATCTTCAGTTGACCATACTTTGTATAGTTAACACCATGCCTCTTTAAGGCAATATTTTTCTCCTTATGCCTTCTCCTACCTAATTTTAGCATGCACATAAAAACCCAAATTCAATTTTTCCATCCAGATTCCCTTTGAATTTATATTTTATGAATAATTTCACCAATAAGATACCCTTATAAATTGGTTTTTTTAGATCAGATTAAACATAGTCCATTCTCAGGTTTCATGGCTAGATGGGTCATCAACTTTCAACTAGTATCTTTTTGATATAGATGTTAGCACATCTTTTGTTAGCATGGTCTTACCAAATGTCTACTCATTTCTCTTTTTTTGTTGAGCTGAAGCTTGATATATGTTGACTTTATTTTGGTTGAAATGTGTACACACTTAAAATCAAACACTTTGTGTTGATTTCAATCTTCTTTGCACTAAATACCTAATCATCTCTAATCATCCTTAATTTTCCCTAATCATTATTCATCATCACTATTCACTATTCACTACTTTATTATCCCTAAATTAATCCAAATTTAATTAAATAATCTTTCTCTAATTAAAAATTTCATGGATTTTAAAAATTCATAATTTTTATAAATCTAAAAAAAACAAAATTCTCCTCACATCCACCTTTATTCCCATTGTCTTCCATGATATGATTTAATAATCCACCTTTATTCCCATTGTATTTCATGATCTGATTTAATAATCCACCATTATTCCCATTATCTTCCATGATCTGATTTTCTCTAATTCAATAATCCACCTCACATTTATTTACTAATTTTATATCATATCTTCCTCCTAAATGAATTTTATATTCATTTATGAGTCCCGCATGTTCTCCGCTCCAATTTTTTAATTCAAAATTTCCATTATGAATTAAAAATTACCTTTTATTCTCATCCCTTAATTTTCATCTCAAGATGGATGGTTCACATCCATTTCCATATTCTATAAATTAAAATTATTCCTCCAATTTAAAAAAAGCTTGTTCATTCCAAAGTTATTTTACTATCATATCTCCAAGCTTATTCATTATAGGTTTATCATGTTGATATTATAAGAGATTTCATACCACAATGTTTCCCATTTTCCCTTGTATTGAAGTAGTGATCAACCACAATCCAAAGAGATTAAATAAAATTCACATAGTAATGGAGGAAGCTTATTTTTGTGTTAAGGTATAATTTTGTTTTATTTCATTCATTTTTAGCTCTATCATAGGTTGAGTTAGTCTAGATTAAGATTTCATTTGATTTCTTATCTTATTTGCATTTTTAGATTTCATTAATAGATTTTGGCACACCGGTTGGGTCTTTCCCTCATATTTTTTTATCTCATATTTTTCATAGTTACATTTAGAATTAGTTTTCAATAGATTTTTTTAATTTTCTTTTATTTTTTTGATTTGTTCTAACTTTTTTGCATGTTTCCTTTAAAAAAAACTCTTTAAAAAATTGTTTGTAAATTGCTTGTAAAAAAAACTCTGCAAAAAAGGTAAACAAAAATCAATTTCTTTTCTTTTGCTACTAAGATTTTTAATTCATTTTTTTAAGTTTTTAGTAATTACATTTTATTTGGTTTGGAGTTAATTATTTATTTTAAAGCATTTGGTTTGTAATTGTGGAATTGTGTGTGCTCTTTCCTTGGCATCACATTGGTGATGATACTTGGGAATAAAAAACAATTCTATATTTTTTGTGTTATCCAAGTGGTGTTTGCATATGCTCTTTCCTTGGTGTCACATTGGTGATGATACTTAGAAATAAAAAATAAATACTTAATTTTTATTTCTTTTTTTAGGGGATCTATTGACTATGGATTTCACTACCATACAATAGGCCAAACCCCATGTATTAGTGGAGTATATAAATTAAAATCCAATTGTTTCAATTGCCTAAGAAGTTATTTGTTTTTAATCACACTATGATGTGAGGGGATTTCATGCTCCAATATCCAGGGTTTCAATAATTTCCTCAAAATAAAATATCATTGATTATCAACACACTAAAACCCCTATGGTTGTGTTGGGCACTTTGGGATGAGACACAATAGTGTGCATCCAATTTATCTATTTCTTCCATGGTTTTAGGACTCAATGTACTGCAAGGTATCTCAAATGACTCTCCTTAGATAATATTTTTTAAAATTTAAGTCTAGGAAAGCCTTTTCTATCATTCAACTTTGGTACATTAATTAGCAATTAGCACCGAGAAGTTACCTTCCAAACACCCTCAAAACCAGACTCAATGGGTGATGGGAATGGTAGGATCCTCCATCCTTAGTACCTTAAAATATTAGGTTGAAACTAACAACATAGATTAATAAGTGACACCAGAAGGCCCAAACATTGTTCACGACCCTTATCCTGGTTTTTCACCTTTTATGTGTAATTACTTGATTGTTTAAATTAAGATTTTTTTGTTTTTTCCTTATGTTTTCCACGTGCTAAAATATCCTTATTTGTAACCAAATTATTTTTAATTTTTTTAAAAATATATCAAGACATTCTAAAATAAAATAAAATAACCAAAAACTCAAAGCAATTAGTTTAAGAATTTGAATTTTCATTCACTTTGGTTAGTGTTGTTAGTTTAAAACTTTCATTTTATTTGAGTGATTTTATTTTATCCTATCCATGTTGCATATCACTAGGTATATGGCCATGCTAAACAATCCAAATTCAAGGGTTGAGCCATCAACAATGATCCCTTTCAATTTATTGGCCAAGAACATCATGTAAAAATACATGATATAACTGAACAAGAAGAAGAATAAGGAGGGGCTTACCAAGATGAGAGTAGACCCAAATCTATCTAGCCTTTACCCTCCTTTGATGAGTATATCATGTCAAATAAGAATGAAATATTGATTCAAGCCTTGGGATTTAGATCAAAATTCCCATCTAATTTTGACATGCATAACTTTCAATACTTAATTACAATAAAATAGCCTTCATCCTTCAATCCTAATTAATATACCTCACAAGGTTATTTAGAGGGTAGAAATACCCTTGTAATAGCTTCATAACCCCATCCCCAAGTTTCTCAAGACAAATGGAAAATTACCTTATGTGAGGTGTTATCTCAAGTAAACCATGGATTCTCCACAGAAATTCATGTAACCCAAAGAATCCAAAAGATTATGCACTTTCAATGTCATCCACCAATCAATAATTTTGGTAACCCTAATGTGAATGTGAATCCTAATTTACATTCACAAGTTTATCCAACTAATTTGAGTTTTAATATACCGTCAAACTCACTAAAAACTCAACCAACCAATCAAAACTTGAATCTTAATTCAAGTTTACCAATCATGTAACAATTCAACCCAAACTTGAACATGGGCCTCCCATTTAATTCAATTTTTACCAATCAACATCTGATTACACTAAATTTAAATGCTTATCCAAATTTACAAGGTTATGGTCAAATTAATCATAGTTTGAATATATATTCAAGCTCACAAATCAACCCTAATCAGAGTCTCCAAGGCTCACCAATCATTCCCAATCAAAATCAAAAATAAATCTTGAATACTCATTCTAGCTTGCCCACTCAACCATCCAATCCTAGTTTGAGTATTGTTTTACACACACTCAAAAATATTAATTTAAATAGTTGTTTACCAAATCAATCTTCTTCCTCTAAAACTCTTAGATTGGTTCCATCCAATCCAAGTTTCAATCTAAATTCTAACTCCATTCCAACTCATTTTAACTCCAATACCAACCTTTCATTTAATTTCACCCCAAATCATAACACAAGTTTAAATAAAAAATAAACACTAACTAACTTTAGTTTCAATAACCCAAACACAAATCCTAATTTTAACCTTAACCAAAATCAAATCAATCCAAGAAAAAATCCACTCTAACCAAACCAAGCTAACTCTAATTCAACCTTAGGTTCTAATCCATTTAATTTAAACTATAACATTCACCCAAAACAACCCAATACAAATCTATTTAATCAATCTAATTTTGGTTACAACACTAATCCCAACTCCATGAACTTCAACAACAATCCACCAAACAACTCAAACTTCCATGCAAACCCAAATCCAACAAATCCAAACATAAACTTTTAAAATAACCCCAACCTTGGTTTCAACCCAAATTTAAATCAAAAAAACTTTGGTTCCAATCCAAACCTAGGTCAAACAAATTTTGGTATTAATGAAAACCCAAACCTTGGTTATAACCCCAATTACAATCCTTTTTTAAACCCTCAAAACATTAATTTTAACAACCAACCTCCAAACAAAGTTAACCAATAAATGAATCAAATTCCATAAAACACAAACCAATTCATGGGTCAATCATTTAGTTCCATAAATCCACTAAGTCAAATGAACCAACTATCCCCATATCTCATATAGGAGTTTCAAAACATAAAGGATAGAGTTCAAGGCTTACAAGATGGTGCTTACTCATGGTAAAAATAGTTCAAGTTTGAGTAAGTTTGCTCATACCCATACTATTTAAGGACAATGACTACACCTTTTAAAAAGTACTTTAAACTCCCAAAATTTGACAAGTATGAAGGTAAAGGGAATCCCAAAGAACATCTATCTAACTTATATCATGCATGTGCAGATGTTGCTTATAGTAACAAATACATGTTGCATTTGTTCCCATGAAATCTAGGGGGCCAAGCCCTTGAATGGTTTTCACAACTTACAAAAGGATCTATTTTCACCCTTGAAGACTTATCCAAAAAAATTGTTCACCACTTATCTTATAACATAGAAAAGGATTTGACCACCTTAGATTTACATAATACCAAGCAATGCAATGGTGAAACTTTTGCTTCCTTCCTTCAAATATGGTGAGCAAGGCCAAGTTGTTTCACATGGTCATTTCCTAAAACTAAGCATGTGGACATCTTTATGAAAAATTTAAATTTAGACTTGGGACACCATTTTTTACTTATATGCAGAAGGACATTTGATGAAAACATCAAAAAGGGAGTTCAAGTAGAAAGAACATTAATTAAAAGATGTGTAATCAAAATATTTAAATTGGATAATAATAACTCATCAAAACTGATATAAAAACCTAAGTTCTTTGACAACAAAAAAAATCTTGTTGGATTCATTGTAACTAATGTCAAATAAATTCAAAATCCTCAAAATCAAACACAAACCTACAATTAACCAATCAATAACATCATAATTCCTAGTGGACAACCTAAACAAAACAATTCTAAGCACAAGTTCACTAAATTGGGTGACACTTATGAGAATGTTTTCTAAAAGTTAGTTCATGCAAACATGATCACATGGCCTAACACTAAACCCCTTGATGAAAATGTTCCTAAACCTAACTGGTATAAAGAAGATGAGCATTACGAATACCATCAGATTAAATGACATTCAACTAATAGGTGTATGCACCTTAGGCACTATGTTCAAGACCTCACTGATAGAGGTGACATAGAAATTGAAAATCAACCATTTAAACATCTAACAACCAAAAAAATTATTGTATACCTATTGATTCCTCTAAGTGTACCATAAATTCTCTCAATGTTTAGAGAACACTTCTCATTTTAGAATCCTAAGAATTCAAAGCATGGGTTGCAAATATTTAGCAATTATAGTTCCTATGGTGAAATAACATCAAAGCAAAGTAGATTGTTCTACAATAGTTATATGATTTGGTGGTTGGGACCCACTTTGATCCAATCCTTTATGAAATTTTACCAAAGCTCAAAGCTACACTAACCTAAGTGAATATTTGATAATGAGATATAAGCTATAGTGAGTTATTTAAAAAAAAAGATTAAAAGAGAAGAGTAAGGTAGAAAGGAAACAAACATGATTATTGATATTTATCTCAAACACCATGACAAAGTTTCAATTAACTAAACATGCATTTAATGTTTTGCATTTGAATTTTCACTACAAACCAAGAAAACTTTTGAGGATAAATTGAAAATACAAGTAAGAACCAAGTATGCTTTAATGTTTTGCTACTACACCTATATAGATAATGCACATATTTTATTTATTAAAAATTACAGTGAAGCAACTTATTATCTTTTCAACTAATCTAGTGTAGCACAAATTAGCAACCTTGTAACAAGAATTCAATCCAAGATTTAAAGAAATCATTCAAATTCGATATTTAGACAAGTAATTGAGAGAAAAAGATAGTAACCCTTAACACAACCATATATACAAAATTTTCAAAATTTCTTAATTGGATTAACTATTTCAATTATACAATTTTGTTCAAAAATCTCTCCCTTACAAAATGGTAACACTACCTATTTATAGGGAGTATAAGTAGTGTAACGATTAGTTTTTAGGATACATATGTGGAGAAGAAGGATATTTGTCCTTACATGAAAATTATAGAATACATATGACCTTCTACATTGGACTGACCTAGAAATATATATAGTAAAAAACTAGCATATATTTATACAATAGAATATTCTATTTTACAAATGCATGCAAAATTATAATCAATAGAATCTTTTATTAAGTTGATGGTGGGCCCTTTGACTGCCTTTTGTTGGAGGATGTTCTTGGCCTTAGTGTTTTTTTCATTGATCATGTCTGAATATACTATAGGCTTTATTAAATATCCATTCTCTTGGTCTGCTAGCTCATTGAATTCTTTGTCATTTCTAGCCATGGCCTCCTTGATGCTTCTAGCTTTTACAATTCATTCCCCTAAATTGAAGATGATGTCCATGATTTTATGATTCTCACTAATATATTGGCCTTAGCTCCTTCCTTTGATCTCTTGAATGGTTGTAGTGGCTCTCTATTTGAATTCTTCATCATCTATTAACCCAATGGTAGTGGGCTATGAAGGCTCTATTAGCATGGTTCCTAGGATTTTTTCAATTCTATCCATCAAAATCTCATCTCCCTTCATAAGTTTGCTGAAATTATTGTGTCATGTACTCAACTCCTATACTTTTCAATAACAATTCCTAGGACTGCACTCAAACATCCCAGGCTAATAGTTTTGAAGCTTGGGATCTATCTTCTTACTTGCATGTTGATGAGCTCAGCTATTTGATTTTTTGAAGCTTGCCATTGGATGACCAAGGATTTAGATGCTTCATATTTTTGTGTCAAGGTACTCAACCTAATTTTCATGGCCTTAAAAGATTTAAATATGTCAAATAATGATTCACTTAGCATTTTTATCATACTATCAGGCACAAATAGGATGGCTTGGGTTTCTAAGTTCTACTTTTCCTATTCTAAGTTGGCAATAATTTGCTTCATCACTCTAATTCCTGATATCACCTATGCTAAATGAGCCCTAACTAGGCTCTCCACATATTCTTGGTGAATGGGATTCTCTCCCAATTATTGTCCTCCCACTAGAGTAAGGCCCACAAATGGTTCTACCTTTTGGAAGGTGAACTCTTTTGTACCCACCACATCTTTTCTAGTGATAATATTTTTTATCCCTATGGTGTCTAGATTAAAATGCACTGTACTGGTGGGCTCTATGAACTTGGTGGTTTCTAGAATTTCCACCTTTGTGCTGCTATCTAGAGCATCCATTTTCTTACCACCAACCCCTTTTGCTTCCACTAGTCTTCTTTACTCTTATTCCTTCATCATTTCAATTATCCATGGTTGAAGGTCTTCATGCATACTGATATTTATATTTTGTTTTAGAGCCTATGAATAGGCTATGGAGGGAATATTTTTAAGTTTCCAATAAATGAACCAATCTAGAATGATTGACCCTTGGATAGGTAACTCATCACTGAATAAATTTATGTCCTAGGATGGATGGACAAATGAAAGTTTTGGTTTCTTAAAATTTGATAGGGACATGGGCTAACTCTATCTTCCTCTTCCTCTGAGTTGTGGTTGGAACTATATCCAACATAGGTTCTTTTTCCTTAAAATTTTCAATCCCATACATTTATTCATGGGTTCCTATAATTTGTCCTAATTGGATGCTAAGGTCTTCATCTATTTCCTTTCCATTCAAATCATAGGTTTCTACAAAAACTTTGAAAAAAACTTCAACTATTTCATATGGCTCAAGAGCCACCATGTTCCATAAAAAATGGTGGTTTTTGTGTAGGGCCTAAAGATGAGGCTACCTCACCTAGCCTTTCTTCCAGTTTATTTTTACCAGGTTCTAAGGTTGTGGTAATTTCACTTGAGGAGGTGGCTGAGGTACTCTAGAGGTAGAAGGAATCAAATGATATTATAGATGATGCATTTTACAAATGTCCTCTATTGGTTTTATTTCATTTACCAGTCTATTTTCTAATTTGGCATTGCATTCTTTGAGTTTGGCTAGCATTTCTTCAAAGCTGCTTACCTTGGTGTATACATGGTCATAGACCCTAGGCTAGTGTTTGTATACTGGATTAGATAATTTATTTTCTTTAAAATGGTCCCTCACTAATCGTTTAGGATCCCACATCCTTAATTCATCTATTTGGAAGATAAAAGCTTCTCTCTTCCTAGAAATGATGTCTACTTGCTTCTAGTCTTACAATGTGGTCCTTCCAATTATCAGGAGAAATGGGTGGAGGAGGCCTTTCTTCTTTCCTTGCATATCCCATCAATTCCATTTATGAGTTGGAAGGTGATTTCTTTCTTAGCTAGCTTAGTTGGCACATGATAGGCAATCTGTATGATGGGGACATGGTTCCCTAAATTCTAATCATGGTGTAGTTAGGATAATACCATACATCCTCTATCATCTCCACATACCCTTTGATCAATGGGTGCATCTTAGGCATAAGAGATCTAGTTATAGCTTCAACCAAAGTGGGATAAATGCAATCACAAATGAATTACATATGGTTCCTATATTTGAAAATATTCATCTTGAAATAATGATGGGAGATAGTGATTCTACTACTGGGAGAACTAATTTTTGATGTTAGGGAATTGGGTGGAAGCAAGTAAGGCATCAAGAAAAAAGGACATCATGTAGAAATATTTTTTGGTCTTTCTCTTAACAAAAACAAATCAGTGACCCAAGTGGATACTGATTATATCTCTAATAAGAGGGGTGAGTTATTGGTTTACTAAGAAACGTACATAGGAGACCTAGGTGGCATTGACATATGTTCTTATGATAGCTCCAATAATCCTATTCAGTAAGGTCATGATAACGCTAATTCCTTAACTGAACTAGGCAGTTGGGATTCTTCTTTGGAAGTCTTTAAATACATGATTTACCTAGTTGAGTCATGGTTTATAGGATAGTGTTGAGGTCATTCTGGGTGGTCTAATTCTTGATTGAGGGCAAATCAACATGGGATCATAGGAGTTTATAGTAACTCTCAAAGGTTATAGGGGAAACATAAGTAATCTTTCTGGATGTTCCATTATGCACAATCCAATCATCATCTATTCTATAATCAAAAAAAGTGGATCAAATACATCAATACAATGAAGTACCTCAGTTTAGTAGCTACATGATGAAGGCCTACTAATTTCACAGTAACTAGTTCCTGGTATTTGGTGTTGACCACCTCAATTCCCCTTTCATTTTGAGTGAGGGGATGCATCTCTTCTATGGTGAAGAAGAGCTTGGACTAATTCTTACACCCATTGTTTAATCTTATGGTGTCTAGTTTTATGTCTTTGAAAATCTGACCCAGATGGTTTGTAGATAGGTAAATCTTTGATTCTTCCATTCATTATTGCCTCCTCACTACCATTACTTCCTAAACTTTTAGATTATTTAGCACCAATTTAACGGAGAAGTCTCTGGATTATTTTTCTTCACACTTTATATTCTTTGGATAAATTAAGGTCTAACTGATCAAAATTTCACTGCTTTGTGCTAAGTTTGAAGTTTCCCAGAGATTTAATGGTAGAGGGGATTTGGACCTAGGTTCATTCATGTCTTTGATCTGATTAAAACTTATGCTTTTATACCTTTGCATTCCAAGATGGATGCAATATAAATTTTATCATGTTTTTCTTATGTGGATCTTATGAGGCATCCATTTGCATCTTTTTATGGCATTTTGCATAATTTATTCAAGGACAACTAGCCATTGGCCTTTAAAGTCTACCTTTGGATTTTTCTTCATTAGATTGGATCCAAGGATTTAGCATGAAATATTGATCATAATCTTAGGTCTTTCACCTCATTGGTTGCTACAAGAACCAATTTTTGTGGTTATGCCACTTGGCATATTCTTTTACCCATTGAGTTCCCATGCTTGAGCTCATTCCATATGTCAAGCCCTTGGGTCTCCTAGGTTCCAATCCAAGATCTCACACCATTAGATCATGCTTATATGATTAGGTGAGAGCTATAAGATCTTGAAAAATACATGGAGTTTAAGTTAATTTCATGGATCATGTAAATTTAGGACTTAGGTTAAATGTTTAATCCTAAGTTCATTTTATATTGATAAACATGTAGAAATTTAGGATAAATCCATTTATGCTAAGGCTTTCATCAAAATATCAAAAACAACCTCATTAAAACATTTAAACATGCCCCCTTTGTCTAGCAAAAAATATTAGACTATGTTAAAATTGATGGTCTCACTAACATCATAGACGTCATCATGGTCATCAAATGATGTGAGCAAGAGTGTCAATTTTGAACCCATGAGATTACTATAGTTGGATGTGAGGGTGTCAATGGCATCCTCATGGAGCTTCCCAAGATCTTGGATTCATCTTTCTCCATTGGATCAGGTGTGTGTGATGAATCGAGGGCCTTCAGATGGTGATTCAAGTAGTCGCATGTCATTGGCCCCTTTAAACAAGTATGACCCTTTACCAAAAAGTTTAGCATAAGTGATTGCCATGTGGTGCTCTATCAGAGCTCTGACTTTTTAGCCTTCACTTCACTCTGTTAGATCTTTATCTCGATCCTAGTGAGAACCATATAATTTTGTAAGGTGCATTCATTTTAAATCAATGTTAGGGACTTACTCCATTAGATTGGATCCCATAATGAAGTGAGGATTATTAGATCTGCAATCAAGAATGAAGGTTAAGTTAGGAAATGAGAATATTAAGGATTTAGACCAAAGTTTTAACTATAAGGTCTATTTGTGTTTATAAACATGAAGGGCCTCTTAGAATTAAAACTTGGGATAATCATTAACAAAAGGGGCTAAGTTAGGAAAAAAAAAAGGACATTGCAAAACCATTTCAAGACATGGTTAAAATTAGTTAGGGTGCTAAAGGGGGAATATGTAATGACATAGGTATAATTTTGTATTAAGGTTTGGTCATGTGAATAAACATGACCAAGAATTAATATAAAATTATACTTAGGTCTAACATAGGATAAAGTGTTCCCTCTAAATTTCTCCCAACAAATTTTGAATTCAAACCAAAGGGCTTTAGACTTAGGATTCTTTTTTAAGAGGGTCCAATATTTAATTTCTATAAATTAAAGGTTAGTGAAAGCCAGCCTAAAATCAAGTGGTGAAGTGTTGGTCAGTACATTCCAATGCCTTCTCTATAGAACCTACATTTCTCACAAATAGGGTAAACCATTAGTAAAATTATGCATACAAAAACTTAATTGTAACAAAATATGCTAACCTATCAGAATGGATGACCTTCAAATTTCATAAAAACCTAGGAACATAGAAATGATTTTAATAATAAGGTTCCAAAACATCTCAAGGGCCCCAATTTTCAAAATTAGGGGGGATTTTGGCCCCAACAAATCGTGACTCATAGGGGAAACATATCCAAATTTTAGAACTTAGAGAATCTGGTTTAGGCAAATAATTATGTCACTTATCCTACTGGACCAATGCTATTATTCAAGATCTATCCATGGTTGAAAAAACATTTGTACCTACAAGATTAGGCTTACTTACTAGGATAGAATCATGTTATGTGTGTGTTTTGATTTGACTTACTATTTTCCATGAGATTTAGGGAACAAATTCCAAGTTTCATGTCCTTAATCATTTACACTGGCTTATAACATGTTGGTTATTCATGAAGAATCATGCTCTTGATTTAGAGGAGGCTTGAGCATTGCTCTACTACCAGCCAGGTATCTATATCCCCAAATAGAGATACCTTTGGCTCCACTCAAGGCCTTGTTTTAATTCCATCCAAGCATCCAAAGCCCTGATGGAGATTACTCAAATCACTTATGCTTGAAAAGCTTCAAAGTTTTCACTAAATTCTTATTTTTTTATTTTTTTGACATACATTTTAATGCTTTCAACAAGGTTGGGAACCAGGATAGCTAGGTTTAAGGATTTTGGTCAAGTGTTTGATTTTCAGACAATCACCCATGGTTGTAACCATTTTCCTAAGCAAGGATGTCTTGTTAAGTTGCAAACATGATTTTACCTTAATAAGTTAAACCTTCATCTCAAAAGTACAAATCTTCTTAAAACCATATTTAGGTCTAGGCAATGTTTAAGTTAGAATATAACAAAGGATATTTTCATTTACCTTTATTAATTTCTCCATGTTATATCACTAAGCTCATATTCTAGGTCTATGGTCATCATATATATGAGGTTCACATCCCATTCCCAAATCTTGGGAATTTAAGGCAGAAAAGATACTTTGAGCACCGAATTGTCCAGAAGGACTTATTAGATCTAAGTAATAAATAAAAATAAAAGCAAAAAAATATGTACATATAGAATAAAGAAGGAAGAAATAAAGGAAAATAGAGATCAAATGAATATGTACAAATAAAATGAAAAAGAAAGAAACTAACTAGCCTACCTACTCTAACCTTAACCAGTCTTATAAATTTTATTCCATGGATACATCTAATGGAGCTGCATTAAAGTAATGCTTGAGATATTTTCCATTGGTAGGTAATCTGAATTATACTCCCTAAAGGTCTTTTAGCTTAAATGTGTTGTTTCCAAGTGTTTTAAAAATCTAATATGGGCCAATCCAAAGAGATGTGAATTTACCATGCTTACCCTTGGGTTCAAATGCCTTATCCCAAAGGAGGAATAATTATCATTGCCTAAATACCTTCACCTTTGATCTTTTATCAAACCATTTCTTTACTATGGTCTAATGCTTATTGAAGTTAGAAAAGGCTTCTTCCCTTGCATCTTCCATCTGAATGATTTTTAGTAATCTAAAATTTACAAGTTCCTGACTTTCTTCTATGTACTCCTGCATAAATTTGAATGTGGGAAAATTGAGGGTGATAGGAAAGGTAGGTTCTTGGCCATATACTAATAGGAATGGTGATGCCTTTAAGGCTTACTTGATTCTTATTCTATCTACCCATAGGTCATATTTTAGGAGTTTGTGCTAAGTCCTAGGCTTGTCTTCAGTAGATTTTTTGATTGCCTTGATTAGGTTTTTGTTGGTAGATTCAAAGACTTTATTTCTTTGGGGGTAATGGTTGGAAGAAAACTTTAGATAAATTCCATTATCATAAGCTTATTTAGTCATTTATATGGATTTAAATTCAAATCCATTATCACACACCAAGGATACTAGGGTTCCAAATCTGGTATAAATGTTTTCTTTTATAAATCTAGTCACTTCTTCTATCTTATAGTGTTTGGTGGCTATAGCCTAAGTCCACCTTGTGAAATAACCTATGGCAGTCAAGACATATTTTTGGCCTTTAGAATATTTGGGTTTAATCACTCCTATGAAATCTAACCCCCATTATGCAAAGGGATTATCAACCATCATTGGTTACAGAGGAATGGTTGTCTTTGGTTCTTAGTGATAAATTTTTAACAAGAATGGCATTCTCTTACATGCTTATGAGCATCTTTAAAAATGGCAGGCCAATAATAACTAGCCATGAGGATTTTGTGGGATTTTTTTTTCCTAATGGATGTCCACTACCTAGTTTTTCATGGAAATTACTCATGATTTGAGAAGCTTCCTCCTTGGATACACACCTCAAATAGACTCCCTCAAAGTTTTTAATACAATACTCTATATTTGATCAAATAGTGATAATATTTGAGTATTAGGCCCCTTTTTTGTTCCTTTGTGAGTCTTACAGGAGCAGTACCATTAATCAACAAATAGATCAGTGAGTCATACCATTCATTAGGTTGGAAGTCCTACTTCTCAAATTGTATTATGTGTAGCTTGGGATTAGTGTTGGCAATCATTTGAACTAGACCTTGGCACCTTACCAGTTTAGTAGTTTTCATATTTATATCATATTCTTGTAAAAATGACATCCATTTACCTCTATTCTTACCTAATTCATTTTGACTCATCATCAATTTTATGGTAAGGTTTGGTAAGATAGCATGCATTTTGTTTCTGAGCATGTAATATCTAAATTTTATTATTGCTTTTACTAGTGTATATGCCTATTTGTTAATCAGGGAATAGTTCGGTTCTCCATTTATGAAATTGGTATTCATAAAAGCTATTGGGTGATCACTCTCATCAAATTTTTGAGCTAGGACCATAGCCATTATATGATTAGAAGTAAATGAATACAAATAGAAGTCCTTTGAAAAGTCTGGACTTATCAATACTAGGGCTTGACTAATGGCTCCTTTGATACTATTGAATGCTTTCTTAGACTCCTCATTCCAATAAATTTTGGAATATTTTTGAGCATGTCATTCAGTGGTTTAACAATCTCAACAAACCTTGAGATGATTTTTCTCACAAAGTTTATCTTACCAAAAAATGACTTTAGCTCTTTCTAACTATTTGGAATCTCTATCTTAGAAATTTCTTCCACCCTTTCAGGATCTATGGAGATCCCATATTTAGTGATGACATGACCTAGAAACTTCCCTTTAGTAACACAAAAGGAAATTTTCTTGGGGTTAAGATAAATACCATACCTTTTGCACCTCTCAAACACTTGCTGAAGGTGTGTAAAATGATATTTCCTATTTTTAGAGAACACTATTAGGTTATCTATGTAGATAATGATACATTTACCTACTAAACCTTGGAAAGCATGGTCCATGGACCTTTGAAAGGTAGCCCCTAAATTAATTAGTCTAAAGGGAATCCTTTTTTATTCAAAAGTTCCCCATTTATTATCAAAGGTTGTCTTCATTATATCATCTTTATCAACTAACATTTGGTTATACCCTAAAAAGCCATCAAGGAAAGACATCACGACTGACCCTGAAACAACTTGTATCAACTGATCTAGAGAATGCAAGGGATAACTATGTTTTTCAAATGATTTGTTTAAATTCTTAAATTTAATGCATAATCTAATTCCACCATTATTTTTTTTGAACTAGAAACAAATTGGCAACCCAAGTGGAATGCTGAATGGGAAACACAATCCTTGCACCTAACAACTTTTTGACTTCCTTGAAAATCATAGTTTCTAGAATGGGGTTAACAAGCCTTTATTTTTTTCTAAAGTATTTATAGTTTTATTTGAGTGGTATAGTGTGGGTAATAACCCTAGGATCAAAGATTTTTAAGTCATCATAAGACCAGCCTATTATGTCCTTGTACTTGGTGAGTAACTCTCTAGCCCTTTTGTTTTCCATTTCTATGAAAGCCTTCCATATATTAATTTATTGGGGCTGATCATGGGGTCCAATATTTATTGAATTTTAGTCTTTCCCATTCACCTTGGGGACCTTAGGGATTTTAGTGAGCTTGTCCTGGTCAAACAACCTATCCAGGGAAACCATCCCCTTGGGTATTTTGTTATCATTTAGTTGGATGATTTTTCCATTAAATTCTCTTTTAAAGGTACTTTTATCAATTTCATCAATAATATGATATTTAAAAGATCCTAATTTAGTTATGAATTCTAGGATCTATTGATGATCATTGAAGACCTAGAAGTGATTCATGTTATCTGGGACTAAGGAGCAGGATACCAACTCAATACTAATGTTAGGGGATTCTTGATCAGGCATGAGGTTGGATAAAATAGAATTTAGCCCATTAGTAGCTTTTGTTTTCTTCTCTAGGGATAGAGACAATATTGAATGCCTCAGAATATTTTATTAGATCCCATACTCTAAATTTATACCTATTGAGGTATGAGAGCTTGAATTGGTACCTACTTCTTACTTGGTTGACTAAAGTTTAGAATATCCATAAATGAGTAGTTTGTTAACCTTATTTTTAATATAAAATTGCAACCCTAAGATGAGAGCCTAATACTCAACTAGGTTATTGGTGTATGGGAATTGTAGTCTATAAGATGCATGATATTGTTTATCAATAGGGTCTATCAAGATAATACCAACTCCAGTTCTAGAATTGCATTTAGCACCATCAACATATAGCTTCCATAAACTATGTAAAACATGAGTTTTCATGGAATCAACCACTTTTTTAGTCTCTAAGGTGAAGACTCCTAAGTTAGAATCAAGGAAGTTAACTCTTTCTTTGATAGTGTTGTATTTAGCAATCATATGCTTCATCCTTGGTTCCCTTTACACTCTTATCTGATTTAAAACACATTTCCAAGGTAACCATAGATGTGAACAATCAATAGACATATATCTATTTAAGGCCTTAGTCCATTCTTTACTTAAGAGTAGTCCATATGTATTGGGAATGTCTACTACTTGAATGTCAATAAATTATTGCACTCTAGGTTCACTTGATAACTACATGTGTACATTTAATAATTCTCCAATGACTTTGACTCGTGATTTGTCTTAATTATGTAACTACCCTATCAAACTTGATTGGGGTCAATCCAAGCTATTCACATTTTCCTATAGGCATGATATTAGTTGATGCCCCAGAATCTAGAAGATAATTATGGATATTCTTTCCAATTATCCTAAATATAAGTAAGAAGGGTGGAGATTCTGCCTTGGTCATTTGCATGGTTACATTTGCATTATAAGCCTTGGGTGGCTTCCCAAGTTTTTTAGATAAAGACTCCAATAGCAAGTCCCTTTGTTCAGTAATTTGTGTTAACTCATGCAAAGTGATGTTGGCCTTAATTTTGTTCATGTCTTAAATAATTTTATAGCCAATCCTACTTGGGGAATAAACACTAAGTTTGGAAGAACTTCCTTTGGGTGGTTTAGGGTCATTCCTTGAAGTGGTATCAGGTGGGGTCCCATAATTATTAGGAGGGGTTGAAGTGGTCAATGGTTATTTTTGCTCCCTATTCCTTAGAGGGTATCTCTTCAAGAATATTTTTTGGTTCATTATCTCCCTAAAAAGGGAATTGGAATGTCTCTACCATATGTACTTGGTCTAATGACTTGGACCCAGAAGCATTTGTAGCACTATCCTTGTTAGGGACCACTTTGAATGTGTCTAGTCTTCTTGAAAAGCCTCAAAAGATTTATAGAATTCAATGCAATCAATCTCACCATGATTAGTAGTAGCATGCACTCTGTAGTAGTCAGGCAAGGCAATGTCAGTGAGATTGATGTCCATGGTCTTGTTACTAGAAGAGGGTTCTATTGATTGTGGAGCCCTTTAGGGTAATCACATGACCATAGGAATAAATTTTGGGGGCATAAAGAGCTCCAAGGATATGTAGGGTGTAATTTTCATGTTCTCCACATGTGAGTGAATATTCCTTGTATTCTTAATTTCTATGTATTCTATATTTCATGGAGTTAGTTGTTAGATGCCTTTTCCCATGTTGACTTCCTTATTTTGAGGAAGCTAGTTATTTTTTGGAAAAGAGAACTCCTTCCTTGTTGAGTTGAGTTGGTTGTAGTCCCATGTTCATGGGAAAATGTGCCCTGAGAAGGTGGAGAAGATGAATATGATGAATTTCTCCTTGGAAGAGCTTTTAGATAGGCTTGATGAGGTGGGAAGGGGTTATCACATGTTGGATAATGCTTATCTTGGATAAGCATTACACATTTGCTCCTCCTTTTATGGATTTTATTCATTTTCTTATATATACAGGGTATGGTGTGGCCTTTAGAGGTTGATGGTTTATTTTCAGGGTGTGGCTTTGAGGATTAGAGTCAAAGTGTAGGTGTTTTCCAAAGTGTAAGTGTTTATTATAGGGTGTGGTTTAGCAACTTGTGAGATATAGCATTGTGGAGGTGTAGGTGAAAGTAAAATTTTTTGTGTAGCACTTTCTATAAGAGATTTTTTCTATCTCTATCAGAGTTCATTATAATATTGTTTTATATTATTGATTTATTTAACTTTCATTGGTGGATGTAGCCCACATTGGGTGAACCATGTTAGATTTGTGTTATCTATGTTATTATTATTTTGCTCTCATTTACGCTTTCATATTAATGGTGAATTAAGGAATATTTCTATCATGAATTTTATTACATAGATTTAGATCTAGTTTATGGTAATAGTAGATCTAGATTTATATATATATTTTTTCTAACAACTAGTATTAGAGCCATTAGTTGTGTGTTTTTCTAAAGTGGTAAATCACAGGAAGGCTATTAGCTTGAGTGGGAGCTATGGGAGAAGAGATCGGATTCAAAGTCGAGAAGTTTGATGGTAATCATTTTGGTTTGTGGAAAATGCATATGGAATATTACCTATAGCATAAGGAACTTCAACTCCCCTTGGAGGGTAAAGGAGGACAACATGTAAGTATGAGTGATGCAGATTGGTCATTACTTGATACGAAGGCATTAGGAGCCATATGGTTATACCTTGCATCTTATGTTACATTTAAAATTTTAGATTAGATAACTACAAAGGATCTCATGGATAAACTTGGGAAGTTATATGAGAAACCTTCAGATTCTAATAAAAAATTGCTTTGAAAAGGTTGTTTAACATGAAACTGAGAATGGTTCAATTGCTAATCATCTTAATGATTTTAATATGATTGTAAGTATGCTCACTTTAGTTGGAATGATGATGAAGTTAGAGATTTTATAATCTTATGTTCTTTGCTTGATAGTTGGGATAGTTTGGTTATGGTTGCAAGTAATGCAGTCCCTACCAGGGAATATTAAATTTTGAGGATGTTGTAGGTGTGATCCTTAGCGAGATGTGAAGGAAAAGCACTGGTGAATCATCTTTAGGTAATTATTTATCCATTGATACTAGAGGGAGGTAAAATAATAAGATCAAAGGTAGCTAAGGAAATTCAAAAGGTATATCTAAGTCTAGATCTAGATCTAAGATGATATGTTGGCATTGTGGGAAGAGTAGACACTCAAAAAAGGATTGTTGGTCACTTTGGGATAAGAATGCTAACAAGGAGGAAATGAATGAGGTAAATGTGACATCAGGTAAATCATGTCAACATGCCTTAATTATTTTTATGGATAATTTTTCTAAGTCTTGGGTATTAGATTTAGGGGCTTTTTTTCATGCCACCCCACATAGGCATTATTTTACTAATTATGTTCAAGAGAATCTAGGACATGTATATCTTGGTGATGATGAACCATGTGAAATAGCAGAGAAAGGTTGTGTTCAGGTTAAGATGTAGAATGAGAACACATGGATCCTTAAGGATGTTAGACATATGTCTATGTTGAGATAGAATTTGGTTTCAGTGGGGAAATTGCACAGTGAGGGTTGTTCGCTTATGTTTACTATAGATTATTGGAAAGTTACCAAAGGTGCTCTTGTGATTTCAAGAGGTAATAAATTTGGTACTTTTTATTTAACTAGTAGTGTTGATTATATTGATTTAGTTGTTTCAGATGGAGATGCAACTATGTGGAACTACAAGCTCAGTTATATGAGTCATAAGGGCATGTAGATATTAAAATATAAGTTGCCTAGATTGAAATATCTAGATCTAGACTTTTAAGAGAATTATGTGTATGGGAAACATAAGCGGGTTAAGTTACTAAAGGTTGGACCCATAAATAAAGATCACAAGTTAGATCTGATACACTCAGATGTATGGGGACCAGGTCAGGTATCTTCTATTGGCGGATCCAATTATTATGTTAATTTTATAGATGATGCAACTAGAAAATTTTGGGTTTATTGAATTAAAAATAAATTTGATGTATTTGACACTTTTTAAGAAGTGGAAAGCCTTGGTTGAGAATGAAACAAGTCTTATTTTGAAACGTCTCAGATCAAATTATAGAGGTGAATATTTTAGTAATGCTTTCTTTGATTATTGTTCTAACAATGGAATCCATAGGCAAAGGATAGTTCCAAGAAATCCATAGTAGAATGGGGTATCTGAAAGGATGAACAAAATAATAATGACACATGCTAGGAGCATGAGGTTACATGCTAAGGTTACCATTATAATTTTGGGTAGAAGCAGTTAACACAATAGTATATCTGATTAATAAAGGACCTTTTATGCCTTTGGATGGAGGCATTCTAGAACAAGCTTGTTCTAGTAAGAAGGTTGATTATTATTTTATTATATTCTTTGGATGTGAAGCATTTAATCTCATTAATAAAGAAGATAAGACCAAGCTAGAGGATAAATCAAAGAAATACACATTTGTTGGTTATGGTGAGGATGAATTTGGTTTCTATTTATGGAGAATTAAAGATAAGAAAATATTTTAGTCTAGAGATGCAGTCTTTAATGAAATAGTCATGCATAAGGATCAGTTTCAAGAATAGGATCAAGAATAGAAAGAGTACATAATATTGGATGACATTGCAGATGGAAAAGTATCCAAGGATTCAGTTCAAGAACCTTCTACACAAGGACCCCCAAACTTCTATGAATGTTATGAGGAAGCAATGAAGGTAGATGCCAACTTGAGATGGGAATAAGACATGGATGAAGAGCATAACTCTCTCATGGAGAGCCAAATGTGGGATTTGGTTAGGGTACCCAATGGTAAGAGTGCATTGTAAAACAAGTGGATCTTTAGAATCAAAGAAGAGGATGAGGGGAAAAAATGGTATAGGGATAGGATGGTGGTCAAGGGGTTTGCAAAAAAATTAGCCACATGGTTATGAGGTTAAAGGGAAGGATAACTATGTGTGTATACTAAAGAAGAGCTTGTATGGCCTAAAACAAGCTCCACGGTAATGGTACAAGAAATTTAATTATTTTATGTTGGAACAAGAATATCAAAGGTATAATTTTGACTATTGCATGTACATCAAACATTTTGATGATGATTCCTTTATTATATTATGCTTGTATATTGATGACATGTTAGTTGAAGGAAATAACATACAACATATTCATATTCTCAAGAAACAACTTCGTGATTCCTTTTATATGAATGATTTGGGTGCTACAAATCAAATCCTTGGTATGAGGATTTATCATGACAGGAAGGAGAGGAAGTTGATCTTATCCCAATTATAGTATTTGTAGAAAGTCTTGGAAAGGTTTATCATGTTGGATGTTAAATCTATTGGTACTCTTTTGGCAGAGATACTTTTGATTATCAAAGGAGTAATGTCCCAAGATGGAAGATAAAAAGCTTAAGATGTCCAATGTACCATACTCATTGGTAGTTGGTAGCTTGATGTATGCCATGATTTGTACTAGGCTAGATATTGCCCAAGTAGTGGGAGTTGTGAGTAGGTCTATGAGTGATCTAGGTTATGAGCATTGGTAGGTAGTGAAATATATTATTTGGTATTTGAGAGGAACCATTGATTTTACATTATGTTATGGTGGATCAGATATCACTTTGTGTGGTTATGTGGACTGAATATGTCAGGGGATATTGATAGTAGGAGAAGTACAATAGGATATATCTTTACTGATGGAGATATAATAATTAGTTGGATTTCTAGGATATAAAAGATTGTGGCTTTGTCAACCACATAGGTAGAGTATGTTGTTGCCACAAAGGATAGTAAGGAGATGATTTGGTTATAGGAGTTATTTTGAGAGTTGGGGCATGAGTAGGAAGTTAGGAGAATAAATAATGATATTCAGAGTGTTATTCATTTAACAAAGAAATCTACTTTCCACTCGAGGATGAAACACATTCAGTTACTTTATTACTTCATCAGGACAACTTTGAAAGAGAACTTGGTGAAGTTAGATAATAGTCATACTATCCACAATCCCATGGATATGATGACCAAGGTGGTCACATTAGATAGGTTTATACTATATTTAGATTTGGTTGGCCTTAGTGGTCATGGAGTAGTGATAGCTTATGTTCAGGAGAAACAATCTCCAAGTGGGAGATTATTGAGTGTGGAGCCCTTTGAGGATATCACATGACAATAGGAATAAATTTTGGGGGCATAAAGAGATCCAAAGATGTGGGGGTGAAAATTTCATGTTCTCCACATGTGAGTGGAATATTCCTTGTATTCCTAATTTCTATGTATTCCATATTTCATGGAGTTAGTTGTTAGATGCCTTTTCCCATGTTGACTTCCTTGTTTTGAAAAAGCTAGCTATTTTTTAGAAAAGGGAACTCTTTCCTTATTGAGTGGAGTTGGTTGTGATCACATGTTCATGGGAAAATGTACCCTTAGAAGGTTGAGAAGATGAATATGGAAAATTTCTCCTTGGGAGAGATTTTAGATAGGCCTAATGAGGTGGAAAAGGGTTGTCACATGTTGGATAATGCTTATCTTGGATAAACAATGTAGATTTTTTCCTCCTTTTATGGATTTTATTCATTTTCTTATATATACAAGGTGTGGTGTGACCTTTAGAGGTTGATGGTTTATTTTGAAGCTATGACTTTGAGGATTAGATTCAAAGTGTAGGTGTTTTATAAAGTTCAAGTTTTTATTACACGATGTAGTTTAGCAACTTGTGAGGTACAACATTGTGAAGGTGTAGGTGAAAGTGTAGTTTTTTGTGCAACGCTTTATACAGGAGATTTTTTTCTATCTCTATGAGAGTTCATTATAATCTTGTTTTAGATTATTGATTTATTTGATAAATTTCATTGGTGGATGTAGCCTACATTAGGTGAACCACATCAGATCTATGTTATTATTATCTTGCTCTCATTTATGATTTCATATTAATGGTGAATTATGGAATGTTTCCATGATGTATTTTATTACGTAGAATTAGATCTAGTTTATGGTAGTAGTAGATCTAGATTTAAAAGTGTTTTATTCCTAACAGGTTCATTATCCTTGTTGTTTTTGTAGAATCTATCATTCTAAAATATATTTCCTGATATGTTGAACTTTTGAAAAGTAAAGTTCCTTCCAAAACTCTCACCAATATTACCAACTTGTTTTTTCCACTGAAGAAAATTAGTGCTAATTTTTTAGACCATCTTTAATATAGACTCTTTCTTCCTCTTAGGGATCTCAAAATTGTGGACCTAATTATTGCTTGTACCAAAAGTTGGTATTAAGGATTTATAACCATTAGTAGAAGATCCATTAGTATTTTGGTGATTCAAGAATCTTATATTTTCATTAGGAGCAACATAAACATGGGTAGTAGGCTCACAGCTAGGAGTTGATCAAGAGTAAGGGTGTTTTGGATATTATTGGTAAAAAGGTTCAAAGTAGGCATTTATGGGTTAACATTGGGAATGGAGTAAGCCATTTAACCTTGTGTTTGCATTTGATCACTAATAATTATTACCTTAAAATAGTATTGGGCTAATGAATCTATAATTGGGATAAATCTCTTTAGGAACATATAAGTCATGGGATCTACTGCATCCTTATAGATTTATAGGGCTAGGACATCATTAAACTTGTAGGGTTCCATGTTCTTGCTATACATCTTCTAGAATATAGCATTAAAAGATCTTATAAGCTCACTTTCATCCCTCTTGATGGTTTTTAATTGATGATAAATGGCATAAGTACTAATAATCTTGTTGAATTGGTCAATAAAAAGGGTGTTGAAATCATTTTAGGAGGTAATGCAATCATCAAGAAAATTGAGGAACCATTCATATGCTACATATTTGAAAGTAAAGGGAAATAACCTACATGTTGTATCCTCATGTATGACATTTAATAATCTTAAATTAGCTTTGAAGTACTTAACATGTTCCTCTATAGTTACAACACTAGTTGGACTAAATATGGGTAGATACTTTTCAAGATATTGTGGTAAATCATGGACTACACCTTGTATATTAATAGGGCAGCTTCCTAACCAATCCATAATTAGATATGGTCTAAATCTAAGGGTGCCTTGAATAGGAAAAGTGGGTAAAGACTTGGAAAGTCTTCATCTACCTTTATCATATCTAGTTTTTTGATGACTTTTTAGCTCGAGTAAAGGTTCCCTTATTTCTAAGTATGATTTGGTGTGAATTATAGGTAGTTCTAGCTTGAAGACACAAATCCTATTTGAAATATGGTGTATCAAGTTAATCTTTACAAAGATCAAAGACTAAACATGAACACTAATCTTATTCTGCAAAGGTTCATGTAAAGAATGATAAAGGACATCGAATTTCAACTAAGATAGTTTGAGAATGTATCCTATCATGCAAGTATAGTCAATATTTACAAGATCGAGCCCAAAATGAATCAAAATCTATAGGAGATTACTTGGTATTTGAAAAAAAAAAAGCTGTCCCAATCTCAAATGTTGTAGATTCTTCAAATCCAAAGCTATATTTACCAGAATTGAGTAATCATCCATCAAATAACTATGATATTTGCCTCAAGAACAATAATGATGGGTCAAAAACTTCCAAGACCAATGATCTTTACATTTTAGAGAAAATATCCACTCAAAATTACAAAGATAACATCAATCTTTGATCAATTAATACTAAAATTGATATACCCTCTAAACACCAATGGAGCTACTCCTGTTGATGCTTCTAAGTGTACCACAAGTGCTCTCAGTGTTTAGAGAACTCTTATCATTTTATAATCCTAAGAATTTAGAGCATGGGTTACAAGTATTTGACAATTGTAGTGCCTGTGGTGAAATAGCAACAAAGCAATGTAGACTATTCCACAATATTTATATGATTTGGTGGTTGGGAGCCACCTTGATCCAAGCCTTTATGAATTTTGATGAAATTTAACCAAAACTCAAAGCTACACTAGCCTACGTGAATATTTGATAATGAGATCTAAGATATAGTGAGTTATTTTAAAAAAAGAGTAAAAGAGAAGAGTAAGGTAGAAAGGAAACAAATGTGATTGTTGATCTTTATCTCAAACACCATGACAAAGTTTCAATTAATTGAACATGCATTTAAACTAGTGTATAATGCAAAATAGTTGATGCTCAATTTTCACTACAAACTAGGCAAGCTTCTAAGGATAAATTGAAAATACAAGTAAGAACTAAGTGTGATTTAATGGTTTACTACTAAACCTAGATAGCTAATGCACATCTTTGATGTAGAATAAATTATAGTGAAGCAACTTATGATCTTTTCAACTAATCTAGTAGAGCACAGATTAGCAACCTTGTAATGAGATGTAATTCAGGATTCAAAGAAACCATTTAAATTTGATATTTAGATAAGAAATTATGAGTAAATTATAGTAATCCTTAACACAACCATATAGACAAACTTTTTATAATTCCTTAGCTATATTAACAGTTTCAATTATACAATTTTGTTAAAAAATCTCTCCCTTATAAAATGGCAACACTACCTATTTATAGGGAGCATAAATAGTGCACCAATTAGTTTTCAAGATACATATATGGATAATAAGGACAACTATCCTTACATGAAAATTATAGAACACATATGACCTTCTACATTAGACTAACCTAGAAATATATATGCTAACAAATTATCATATATTTATACAATAGAATATTCTATTTTACAAATGCATGTAAAATTATAATCAATAAAATATTCTATTAAGTTGATGGTGGACCCTCTGGCTACCTTTTTTAGAGGATGTCATTAGCCTTAGTGTGTTTTTCATTGATCAAGTCCAAATATACTATAGGATTCATTAAACATCCATTCGCCTTGTCTGCTAGCTCATTAAATTCTTTATCCTTTCTAGCCATGGCCTCTTTGATGATTCTAACTTTTGTAATTCGCACCCTTGAATTGAATATGATGTCTATGATCTTGTGATTTTCACTACTAGATTAGCCTTGGCTCTTTCCTTTAATCTCTTTAAAGGTTATAGTGGCTCTCTATTTGAATTCTTCATCATTTATTAATCCAATGGTAGTGGGTTGTGAAGGTTTTATTAACATGGTTCCTAGGAGTTTTTCAATTCTATCGATCAAAATCTCATCTCCCTTTATACGTTTGATGACATTATTGTGCCATGTGCTCAACTCCTATACTTTATCCATAAAAATTCCTAGGATTGCACTCAAATGTCCCAGTCTAATAGTTTTGAAGCTTGGGATCTATATTCTTACTTGCATGTTTATGAGCTCAACTATTTGATCTTTTGAAGCTTGTCATTGGATGACCAAGGCTTTGGCTACTTTAGCTTGTTGTGTCAACATACTCTAACTAAGTTTCATGGCCTTGAAAGCTTCAAACATGTTAAATAATGATTCATTCAGCATTTTTATCATACTATTAGGCATAAAAAGGATGGCTTGGTTTTCTAAGTTTTACTTTTCCTTTTCTAAGTTGGCAATTATTTACTTCATCCCTCTAATTCTTGCTATGTCCTATGTTGAATGAGCCCCAACTAGGATTTCCACATCTTCTTGGTGAATGGGATGCTCTCCCAATTCCTATCATCCTAGTAGAGTGAGGCCCATAAATAGTTCCACCTTTTGGAAGGTCAACTATTCTATACCCATCACAACTTTTCTAGTGGTAATATTTTCTAGCCCTGAGGTGTTTAGATTAAAATGCACTATAGTGGTGGGATCTGTGAACTTGGTGGTTTTTGGAATTTCCACCTTTGTGCCACTAGATTCCCTTGGAGCATCCATTTTCTTACCACCAGCCCCTTTTTCTTCTATTAGTCTTCTTTATTTTGCTCCTTCATCATTTCAATTATCCATGGTTGATGGTCCTCATGCACACTGATATTGATATTTTGTGTTAGAGACCATGAATGGGATATGAAGGGAATCTTTTGGAGTTTCCCATAAATAAACCAATCTAGAATGGCTGATCCCTAGATATATAACTCATTGCTAAATAAATTTATGTCTTGGGTTGGATGGACAAATGGAAGTTTTGGTTTCTTGGATTTGGCAGGGATAAGGGCTAACTCTATATTCCTCTTCCTCTAAGTTGTGGTTAGAACTATATCCAACACAGGTTCTTTTCCCTTATCCTTTTCAATCCCCTCCATTTATTCATGGGCTCTTGTAATGTGTCCTACTTGGATGCTAAGGTCTTCATTTGTTTCCTCTCCATTTGAATCATAGGTTTTTGTAAGAACTTTGAAAAAAACGTATATTATTTCATATGGATTAAGAGCCACCATGTCCACATGTTCCACCTAAGATTATAGTTTTTGTGAAGGGACTAAAGATGAGGCTACCTCACCTGCCTTTCTTCTAATTGATTTTTATCAGGGTCCTAGGGTTGTGTCAATTTCACTTAAGGAGGTGGTTGAGGTGCTTTGGAGGTCAAAGGAAGTAGATGATACTGTAGAATATGCATTTGCCAAATGTCCTCTATTGGTTTTCTTTCATTTTCTAGTCTATGTTCCAATTTGGAATTGTATTCCTTGAGTCTTGCTAGCACTTCTTCAAAGCTATTTGCCTTGGTGTATACATGGTCATAGACCCCAAGCTAGTGTTCATATATTGGCTTAGGCAATTTCTTTTCTTTCAAATGGTCTCTCACTACCTCTTTAGGATCCCACATCCTTAATTCATCCATTTGGAAGATAAAAGCTTCTCTCTACCTAGACATGATGTCTAATTGCTTCCATTCTTGTAATGTTGTCTTTCTAATTATTAGGGGAAATGGGTGGAGGAGGCCTTTCTTATTTTCCTTGCATACCCTATAAATTCCATTAATGAGTTGGAAGGTGATTTCTTGCTCAGCTAGCTTATTTATCACATATATAATTAATCTTTATGGTGGGGATATGGTTCCCTTAATTCTAAACATGGTGCAATCAGGATAATACCATACATCCCCCATCATCTCCACATACCTTTTGATCAAGAGGTGCATCCTAGGCATAAGGAATTGAGTTATAGTTTCAACCAAAGTGGGATAAATGCAATAAAAAATTAATTTCATATGGTTCCTATATTTAAAAATTTGTAGCTTGTAATAATTATGGGAGATGATGATTCTACTACTAGGAGACCAATTTTTAATGTTAGGGAATTGGATAGAAGCAAGTAAGGCATTGAGCAAAAAGGACACCATGTAGAACTATTTGATGGTCCTTCTCTTAACAATAAAAAATTATCAACCCAAGTAAATATTGATCATATCTCCAATAGTAGGGGTGAGTTGTTGGTTTACCAATAAAGTTACATAGGACAAACTCCAAAAAACCTATTTAGTAAGTTCATGATAACCCTAATTCCTTCCCTAAATTTGGCAATTGGGATTATTCCTTGGAAGTTTTGAATACATGATTTCCCTAATTAAGCCATGGTCTAAGGATAGTGTCGAGGTCATTCTAGGTAGTCCAATTCTCGATTGAGGGAAAATCAACATGGGATCATGGGAGTTTATAGTAACCCTCAAATGCTACAAAGACAACATAATTAATCTTTCTAGATGTTCTATTATGCACAATCCAATCATCATCTATTCTATATTCAAAAAAAAGTGGATCAAGTACATCAATATAATGAAGTGCCTTAAGTTTAATAGCTATACAATGAAGGCCTACTAATTACATAACAACTTGGTCCTGGTATTTGATGTTGATCACCTCAATTCTCCTTTCATTTTCAGTGAGGGGATGCATCTCTTCTATGGTGAAGAAGATCTCAAAACAATTCTTACCCCCATTTTTCAATGTTATAGTGTCCAGTTCTATGTCCTTAAAAATCTAACCCAGATGGTCTGTAGATAGGTAAAGCTCTACTTCTTTCCTCCATTACTACCTCCCCACTACCATTGCTTCCTAAACTTTTAGATTGTTTAGCACCAATTTCATGGAGAAGTCTCTGGATTATTATTCTTCACACTTGGGATTCTTTAGCTAAATTAAGGTCTAATTGATCACAATTTCAATTCTTTATGCTAAGTTTGAAGTTTCTTAGAGCTTTAATGGTAGAGGTGATTTGGACTTGGGTTCATTCATGTCTTTGATCCGATTAAAACTTGTGCTTTTATACCTTTACATTCCAAGATGGACACAATATAAATTTTATCATATTTTGCTTATGTGGATCTTATGTTGCACCTATTTACATCTTTTCATGGCATTTTTCATAATTTCTTCAAGGACAACTAGCTGTTGGCCTAAAAATTCTACCTTTAGATTTTGCTTCATTGGATTGGATCTAAGGATTTAGTGTGAACCGTTGATCATAATCTTAGGTCTTTGGCCTTATTTTTCTCTACAAGCACTAATTTTTGTGGTTATGCCATTTGGCATATTCTTTCACCCATCAAATTCCAATGCTCAATCTTGTTCCATGTATTGAGCCCTTGGGTCTCCTGGGTTCCACTCAAAGATCTCACATTGTTCGATCATACTTGTATGACTAAGCAAGAGCCACAGGATCTTGTAAAATGCATGGAATTTAAGTTAAATTCATAGATCATGTAAATTTAGGACTTAGGATAAATTTTTAATCCTAATTTCATTTTGTGTTAGTAAACACGTAGAACTTTAATATAAATATATTTATGCTAAGGATTTCATCAAAATATCAAAACAAACCTCGTTAAAACATTTAAACATGCCCCCTTTGTCTAGTAAAAATATTAGACTATGTTAAAAATGATAGACTAACTAACATCATAGATGTCCTCACGGTCATCAAATGACGTGAGCAAGAGTGTCAATTTTAAACCAATGACATTACTATAGTTGAATGTGAGGGTGACACGTGGTGTCCTCACAAAGCTTCCCAAGATCTTGGATTCATCAAAAGCCTTCAGATGTTGATCTAAGTAATAACATGTCATTGGCCCCTTTAAATAAGTAATAACTTCTACCAATAAAGTTTGGCACAAGTGATTGCCACATGGTGCTCTATCGAAGCTCTAAATTTTCAACCTTCAATTTTCTTTGTTAGATATTTATCCTAGTCATAGTGAGGACCATAGATCTTTGTAAGGTGTCTTCATTTTAAATCAATGTAGGGGCCTTCCTCACTCTGTTATATTAGATCTCATGATGAAGTGAGGATCATCACATCTATAATCAAGCATGAAGGTTAAATTAAGACCTGAGATTAATAAGGATTTAGACAGAAGTTTTAACTATAGGGTCCATTTGTATTGATAAAAATTAATGGGCCCTTAGGATTAAAACTTGGGATAAGCATTAATAAAAGGGTCTCATTTAGGAAATAAAAAGGGACCTTACAAAATCATTTCAAGATGTGGTTAAAATTAGCTAGGGTGTTAAAGGGGGAATATGTAATGACATAGGTATAATTTTGTATTAATGTTTGGTCATGTTAATAAACATGACCAAACATTAAAATAAAATTATTCTTACGTTTAACATAGGATAAAGTGCTCCCTCTAAATTTCTCTCACCAAATTTTAAATTCAAACCAAAGGGTTTTAGACTTAAAGTTTTGTTGAAGAGGATCCAAGATTGAATTTCTGCAAATTAAAGGTTAGTGAAAGCTAACCTAAAATCAAGTGGTGAATTATTGGTTGGTATATGCTAGTGATTTCTCTATGGAACCTTCATTTATCACAAACAAGTTAAACCATTAGTAACATTATGCATACTAAAACTTAATTGCAACAAATTATGCTACCCTATAAAAATGGATGATCTTCAAATTCCATAAAAACCTAAGAACACATCAATGCTTTTAAAAACAAGGTTCTAAAACATCTCAAGGGACCCAATTTTAAAAATTAGGGGGAATGTTGGCCCCAACAATACTAAGATCCATTCCCCAATCATGAGCAAAGAAAGGGAAAGCAAAAATAGGAACAACTAGAATCTAGTAACAGTAATCAGGAAAGTCATCCATTCAATTATATAATCAATAGTATCGATTCCATGCATATCTCAATGTTATTAATTTTCCATCATACAAATGCACCATTACCATAAGGTGAGCAAATCTTACCCTTCAAAGTAAATTATCCTCTAATGTTGAACATAAGTACAACATTATCAACCATCTTGAGAAAACACCAGTAAATATTTCAATATTAGATCTTTTCAAGACATCTCCTGTATATAAATACATCTTGTATAAAGTTATCCAAGATTCAAGTGTACATCAAGATGTCAATCCTACAAATTTCCAAGCATTATTAGGTTCTTTGTCTATAAATCACCAAGTAATGTTTGATCATTCATATGTCTCTGCTTTAGGATTAGATCACAACCTCCCATTATACATAGAGGTTATTATCTCTAGACATAAAGTGAAAAGGATTTTTATAGACAATGCTCAACACTCAATCTATGTACATTAAGGCTTATAAAACATCTAGGATATTCAATAATAGCATTAAAATCAAACATTATTATCATAAATGTATACAACAAGAGTGATAATCTATAGAATCAATTTATCTTCTTTTGATGGTGGGGTCTATTATTAAATAAACTCTTATTCATGTCCTTGATCTTGATCTACCATACAACATACTTCTTGGGAATCCATGGATACATTCCATGAATTCCATCCCATCCACCTTACATCAATGTTTGAAATTCTCCCATGTACAAATGGAAGTTACTATACAAGGTGATCCTTAGCCCTTCTAATATTGTAAGATATTAGAAGGTAAATACCAAAAATCAAACTATTTACTAGTTACAGATGATAACTTTAATCCTATTGAGGATTATCCTTTGTTTGAAAATTATGTCCATCTATAAAACTTATTTCAAACACCTCCCATTGGTGGTTGGATTAATACACCAACTACCTCTATATCCATTTAAAAGGCTTCCACTAGTGAAGTATCTAACCAACCATCTGAGTAAGATTCAAAATAACCTTATGCAGAACAAGGTTCAAATCACAGTTCTATTGAATAATCTTTTACTCTATCACCCACCTCCAAAGCATCCTCATCCAATTCTTCCCAATTTAAGATCATTGATAGAGGACTGAATGAGTATATAATTTAGGATTTTTTTACAAGTATAATCCATACCAATATAATTAACTATGGTAAGCTCCACCATATAAAGGATAATAGAATATTTAAGAAGCTTGGCAAGATAAGATTTATATAAGGTGGTTTCCTTTTAGATGAATATATCAAAGATTCCAATCCTTCTTAGCTTTATTTAAATGAACTAGCTTTTTGCTTCTATAATAATAAATATCCCATTGTCAAATCCATCATGTGTAATATAATGAACTATAAGTGTAAAAGTCTTGGCCTCCATGAACAAGGATCCATTGATACTATCACAATAAAAGAAAATGAGGCAAAACATGGTATAGGATTTAATCCACTCAATGTGCATCTCACACTTTTCCAAAGTGATTCTTCTAGTGAGCCAAAGGATGATTCTTCATATAGTGAGATGGGTTCCATACTTAAAATCTAGTCAGAATGATAGATATTATCTAGAGCTAGTATGGGATAGAAGCTGACAAAAAAAATTCATCTCATGACCCTCCATTGGGTTTAGATGCTGATAAAGCCATAAAAAATATAAAATCAAAAACAAAATAACCTATTGTCTAAAAGTATCTTGAAATTTAGGAGTAACCCATTTACAATTACATTTCACATTGCATTTTCCATCATTTACATTTTATCTTGAATATCAGATGTCATATTTGGTGATTATTTAGTTGTTAGTTCACATAACTCAAACTTTCAAAATGTAGCTTATCATATCATTTCACTTTTTCATATCACCCTATTATCCCATGGAAAACATTTTCAAAATGAGCATTAGATTATTTCTTTCCTTAGTTCTTATGAGAAGAGCACATATACTTTCCCTACATCTTCTTATAAGACTTAGAAGATACTAGCCCATAGCCTAGTCTAGAAGCTTGTCCATGACATAGTCTCCTCTTACAGTTCCCTATGTGTAAAAAACATTAACATGCTACCAAAAAAAAAAAAAAAATTGTAACTTTAATTGCCTATCTTGGTCTTAGGTGATGAGCCCTTGCATCTTACTAGTTGCATGGGGCCAAGACTTGGGGGTAAATTCCTTACAAATAAAATGACACCCTTATCTATATCTTATGCAACATCAAATTTAGATTCCATATTTATCACCCTTCACTAATATTCAGTGTTAAGCCCTCACATCTCACTAGTTGTGTGGGATTATCATTGGGGAGAGATGCCCTTACTCACCTACATATAGTGTTTGGTGATGAGACCATGTGTCTTCCTAGTCACATGAGACTACATGTAGGGGGTCACAAAAAAAATGTATTGCATATTAAATTAAAAGGTGTCTCAATAAAAAGTTCTTAAAAAAAATTATTTATATGTCTATGTTGAAAAGGGTAACTTTATCCCATTTACTAATTTTGTCAATGATAGTTATCTCTAGATGTAACTAATAAAGATTAGTATTTTGTGAGTTTATCAATAAGTACATTATTTACCATTTGCTCATAAAGATTAGGTCACCTTATTTTTCCATGAAAACTTTTGATTTTTGGTTTTTATATTCACTCTTTCATACTTATTCTATTCCCCCTTTCATTCCTTTGGTACAAATTGATGTCTAATGTTATATAAATAAAATAACTGGGTCATCACCTACAAAACAATTGTTATCACCTTCATAAAATTTCATGCATATCCATCATATTACATCCATTTTATACATTTTTGTTCTCACATATATAATAATTTTCTATGGCATTATCATAAAAACACAGAGATACATAGTATATCATCAATGTATGATCCTCTAATGTTGAGTTTGTATAATAAGTCTCCAGTAAAATCCATCTCTATAGAGGGAATGTGAGTCGAACATATCAAAACAAAAATACAAAATAAAAATTAAAAAAATAAAAAACTAAGAAAAAGAGAAAAGAAACAAAAAAATAGTTTACCCATGAGTAAAAACCAGTAAACTAGTGCTTTGGGAAAGTGTCATGGTGCAAACAAAATTTGTTTCCCCATTCATCCCATAATACCTCTCTTCTACCCATACATATCTAATCCATGTTATGATTCATCATCATTAATCCATATCATCACTTAACTTCTTTGTTT
This sequence comes from Torreya grandis, assembly GCA_037957365.1. Classification (NCBI taxonomy): domain Eukaryota; kingdom Viridiplantae; phylum Streptophyta; class Pinopsida; order Cupressales; family Taxaceae; genus Torreya; species Torreya grandis. The sequence goes on along the minus strand of JARHVA010001834.1, from coordinate 1,843,163 downwards.
ACGTTTTCACATCAATCATCCATAATCATTTCTTACTATTTCCACTCAATCTCCTACACCAATTGATTAGGATCGACTAAATAAAAATATCCATCCTTTCTCCATTAGTCATTAAATTAGTCAACTAAGCTAAGATGATATATTTTTAATGGGATATATCATTCCCACATCCACTCCTATGAACCCTGATTCATGGGGTGCCTCAAAATGTGTAGCTTATCTTGGGAGATATTATTCCTAGTCCACTCCTTGCATATATCATTACTTGGGATAAAACCAATCCATCATCTCAACCAATCACAATGTGAAATAATTATCTTAAGTGGGTTAATAACATTCATATATCAATCTTAATGCTTCATCCATCAACCCATTTTCTCATCCCTTCCAATATGTGTTGAACTACATTGGCCTGAGGTCTTTTTAGCTATGTAGGCAATACTCAGGGGCATAGGGCCCCTAGGGTCAGTTTGACCACTATCTGCATCACATCTATTCATCCAAAATGTGATTTCAATTATTCTCATTTCTATCTAAAACCACATGGTTATCTCAGGCTTAATCATCTATCATTCAATCTTGTCATACATGTTGGCTACCACAAGTCTCAACCTTGGCCAATGATGTTAATCATATCATTTGCTTCTTATTGTCGATTGATTTTCTTTTTGTTTTCACCTATGTTTTTTTGTGATTTTTTTGAACTTGTATTTATTAAATTTATTTAATCTTGATTATCTTTTCATGTGTCTTGTCATTTTCTTCTTTTATTTTACACTCATCATTTTTGTTTGTGTATAATTTTCTTTTTTCTTTTTGTTTTTGTTCATCTTCTTTATACTTATTTGTTTACTTTCTTTTTATCACGTTTTGAGTCAAGATTATTTTTCATATTATAGTATAGTGTGCTTATGATTTTTCCATATCATGATGTACTTTATTTTACAAAAATATAATCTTTTCAGTCCTTATGCATCAAACACAAATATTCAGCATGGTTATTTCATATCATTCATGATTATTTTTTTATGTGACATTAAAATATAGGTTACTCCACTCTTACTCACCTATTAGTGTTGGAATTTCATCCTCTCTCTATAGCCTATCCCCTCCCATTCCAATATTTTCCCCTCCAATCCATCAATTTCATATTGTACAACCTTTTTTATCCATACTTTAAGGCCCCAATTAATTGAAATGCTATCAATCTTTATTATATGCTTTCAACTATTAATTCTATAAAATCTTCCTCTCAATTTAGATTTTTTTTTATAATTATTATTTGACCTACATCTTACTATCATATATCATTCCCACCTCTGCTCATTAACCCCTGAGTCTTAAGCACCATCCAAGCATGCAACTTCTGAGTACGAAATATTCTTTTTTCCTATCTATTATCTAGTTTTTAGCTATGGGCAAATCATTTTACACCATATTTAATCTTGAAAGTATGATATCAATTTCTAGTGCTTCAATTTATTGACAACCTTTGTTATCACCACTTCATCATTTTTACTCCTACATTATTTTGAGTGTTCCTCCACTTTACGACATGAATACTCAAGGGGACATCATCATGGGTCCCTCATTTTGTTCCAATCATTATTTTATTCTTCTATCCAAATTCCTTCACCTATCGGTTAAAAATGATAAATTCATAACATCCATTATTTATTCATTTAATTTTTAAATTTTTTTCAACTTTTTCATCAAATTTTTAATTCTTTGAAAATCCATCACTTCGATAATGTCTCACAATGACTTCTCAAAGAGGGAAAAAATGTACACTTAAAATTAGACACTTTGTGTTGATTTTAAACTTTTTTACACTAAATACCTAATCATCTCTAATCCTCTCTAATCATCCTTAATTTTCCCTAATCACTATTCACTACTTTATTATCCCAAAATTAATCCAAATTTAATTAGCTAATATTTCTCTAATTAAAATTACATGGATTTTAGAAATTCATAATTTTCATAAATCTAAACAATCAAAATTATCCTCACATCCACCTTCATTCCTATTGTCTTCCATGATCTAATTTAATAATCCACCTTTATTCACATTGTCTTCCATGATCTAATTTAATAATCCACCTTTATTCCCATTATCTTCCATTATCTAATTTTCTCTCATTTAATAATCCACCTCACAATCACTTACTAATTTTATATCATATCTTCCTCCCAAATGAATTTTATATTCATTTGTGAGTCTTGCATCTTCTTCACTCAATTTTTTAAATTCAAAACTCCCATTATGAATTCAAAATTACCTTTTATTCTCATCCCTTGATCTTCATCTCAAAATGGATGGTTCACATCCATTTCTAAATTCTATAAATAAGAGGTTCTTCCTCCAATTTACAAAAAGCTTCTTCATTCCAATGTTATTCAACTATTATATCTCCAAGCTTCTTCATTACAATTTTATCATGATGAGATTATAAGATATTGCATACGATGATGTTTCCCATTTTCCCTTGTGATGGAAGAGTGAGAAATCACAATCCAAAGAGAGAAAATCATATTCAAATTGCAATAGAGGAAGTTCATTTTATGATAAGTTATAATTTTGTTTTGTTTCTTTCATTACATTAAGATTTCATTTGATCTCTTAGCTTATTTGCATTTCTAGATTTTTCTTAATATGCAATGCAATGTGATCATGCCACTTGGTGTAATCTCTCTCACCCATAGCTTTGATGGGTTTACTATACTACACAAACTACTCTAGACCTATAGAGTAATGAGTGTTGCCACATGGTAACATATTACTAACCTGCTTACATAGAGGCCTTTACTTTTGCATGGACATCCCCAAGATAATGGGTCATCAGGATGGTGTCACATAGTATCATCTCCTAACCTGCTTATTTAGAATTATTTTCTTGGTATAGAATTGGTCAAGGTGTTACGATTCTAGGATTTTTCCACTGGGTAGAATCCCATTGATTTGCTCACTTGGAAAATGTTTTTTGAGTTAAAGGCTACTAAGTAAACTTTAAAATAAATTAACTAAGTCCCACAGAGTGTAAATTTAACATATGGCTCTAAAGTAGAATCAACTAAGTATTTGAAGCTCTTTTAAATGGGCTTGGATTATTAGGATCTAAAATAGATTACCATGTGGCATCAGGGCCTAATTAGGCCCAGTCAATAAAATTTCAAATTTCAAAAGTAAATGACTGAGTATTTTTAAAATAAAATGGCTCAATATTTTAAAGGCAAATGCATAAAGGTGTATAAAAATTAGTGAAAGATGACCTTTATCAAATTAAATCATCCTAACATTACCAAATTGATAGAAAAATTTAGTCTATTATTTAAAAATTAACTAAGTCCTAAGTTGAAATAATGCAAACATATAATCAATTCACCTTTAATTAAATTATAAATGAACCAAATTACTAAAGGAAATGGTTATATAAACCCTATAAATGGTTAAATATCCTAACAAAAATCAAATTCGGATACTTCAAAAAGGCAATTTGTTGAGCACTCTAAAATGGGAATAAAATGGGTAAGACTCTTTAGAATGTAAGCATATTCAACAATTATATCAGACAAGTCCTAGATGCAAATATTGGACTGAGTGTTTTAAAATGAAGAAACATTATAATGAAGCAAACTCAATCACTTAAAACTTATCATTTATGAAACTATAAACTCAGCCTAAGTTTTCAACAACCAAACCACTAAAAACCTCCTGAAGGGAATAAAATCAAACTCTAGAGAAAATAGATGTTCCTGTTAGAGGTATAATCACTAAGAGGGGGTAAATTAGTGAGCCCAGATATTTCAATCTCAATTCCAACCCTTTCAAACAATTTAAAAAATCAACATATATCAAATTTATCAAGTAGCATTAACAAGAGAGCTTATTCATTTAATGCATACACAAGTTCAAAACACATAACACATAGTTCCTATGGGAAACCCTCATGGGGAATAAAACCCACTCTCACAATTGTAACATATGGACTACTTGTCCTATAAGAAATTAGAAACAAGAGACTAGTCAAATCCTTTAGACTAGAAAACATTGATCAAATCCTCTTGACCAAAGGCCTTTAGTGAAACACCTATTTCATAAGGAGCAACTAACCCTAAGGAAGATCAAGTCCTTTAGACCCTCCTTTGAAGTCAATACTTCCACCTTGGAACTGATGTCTATAAAACTTGATGATGGATCTCTAATTATTTAACCCTTGTACAAACTCCCTCTCTATGTCATATAGGTTTCTCATACAAGCATGCCACAATCTCTCTCCTTCACTGAAACTATCCTCATATGCACACTTAAAACCTCTTCACATGTCCTCAAAATTTAAGAGCATTATTTTATCATAAAAAACATGACCTATAAGTCATACATATAATCAACAAACTATTTTACTCATTAACACATTAATAAGCACACAACCTATCCTCTCTTCTCTACTTCAACACATACTCCTCACACAAGCCTTACATAATTATATTTAAAAAGTTTCACTCACATATATAAATCAACACATTTAGTTTCACTATTTATAGATCATTTATGAATTATCATGTCTTAGTTATCCATTAGGCATGCCTTAACCCTTAAGTCATCTTACATGGGTCACACTTAAGCACAACACACTTTCAAGTAAGCCAAAGTCACCTTTTAGGTCTTATGATGAGCCATTCATCTGTTTGACACTTATATAAGAAAAATAGGAATAAGATAACATCCAAAATATTAGACCCATGTCACATGATCTATAGTTACCCCTTAAGTTTCCATATTCATCACAGTACCCTTTTGTTTAAGCACAATTTGCTCAAACAACATTTTGTGCACATAGTCACCATAAACAAATACATAGTCAACTTATAAACCTTTATTCATACTAAATATGATTATTCAAACCTTAATAATTAATAAAAATCATCCTCATGTAGTTTAAAATAATCCCAATAGCCAATTCATCATGAGACATCTAAATTACATAAAAATAAGCTCAAATACCCTTCTCGGGTTTCTTACAGAACATGTAAAAAAACATAATCATATTTGAACATAAATATATTTTATCGTACAAAATTAAATATATTAAAATTAGGTTCATTATATTTATCATGGATTCCTCTTCTAATTTTATTTTTATGTCACCTTTGAATTCATCCTAGATCAAAAGCTATGGACAAAATACAAAGCACTAGTTTTTCCCTTTGCAAAATTCAAATATTCAAATGCCAACGGTCAAAGTTAAACCTAGAACACCATGATATTATCTCATGTTCTCATTCCTTAGATAACATATTCACCATAAATATTCTTCAAAATTTCACTTGGATAAATTGTTAAACAAAGAACATGTTGACCTCATCTTGTGTAATCTTGTAATATTGACTCAACACACACTGTCGATCTATGTCGATCAACCAGGTCTTTATCTTATAACGCTCATCATTTGATTAATATATATTAATTCCCAAACTATATTAGATATTTATAATTTACCTTTGTTTAATGTTAAAATTTGAACACTTTTCCTCATCTCATTACTTCTTGACACCTTGGAATGAACACACTTCGTCGATCCTTTTGTAAGGAGCTTGATCTTTAACTTTGTTAACCATTAGACACCTTAAAATAATATCACTCACTACGTAAAATTAGATAAATATTTTATAATCACCCACAAACTATTATATCTTCATCTGGTCCTAATCTTTAACATTGTACAAAAAAACTAAGTATGGGGACCATTGTTATCTACCTAGAAGGCCAACTTTAGACCATAATAAAAATTTTTTCACTTAGATGCATGATCTAAAATTTTGACCATATGATATATTCACATAATATAATCCAACCATGTTTCAAAATATTCCTAAAACCTTTGAACATGTGAGATATAACTCCATTAATCTACTCACTCAAATTTCTTCTACCACAAAGCCAACTCTATCAACAACTACCTGTGAGGCCAAATTTGAACATGTATATCTTTTGATGCACTTCATCACATGACTTGAAATTTAGAACATATAAAATAGGAACAAAACTAAAAAAAATATGATCAACTTCTCCTGAGACATCCATACGTGCAATATATTCTGTCAGCAAATTGTTTACTCATCTCTTTCTAGACTCATGTAAATTTGACTATGGGAAAATACTGTCAAACTACTTGAGAGCCCAACTTTGCACTTGCATAGATTTTATCATACTTATTCACATAACATAAAATTGAGTTCATATAAATTAGGCACAAATTTTATCACAACCATATGACAAACTCCCTTTGACTCATCCACATGTGGCAATGATGATGTCAATAAACTACTTAAATTTTCTTCCACTAGACCCAAAGTGTCTAAATAAAAAAAATGATCAACTAGATTAAATCCAATCATGAACAAAAGCACACAAAACATATAAAACTTCTTATAAGACCATTTTTACATGATCATATCACCATAATCATCTTTAAACATCTCTAGCCATGTCAAAACTGAAGATTAACCAAGCCTCCTTCAAACATACATAAAAACATTAGACACTTTGTCATTGTCACTTAGACTATCAAGGCACTTCATCAACTCACCAAGACACCTCTATGACATCATTGAAAAATCTAAAATAATATCCCCCTTTGTCATTGATGTCAACACCCATTAATATACAACTCACCTTCTTTTTCTCTTCAATCATTCTATAATAGGATCTTTTGCCCCTTTTGACACAATGACAAAGTGCACACCAACTAATCCTAAAGACCTAAAAATACCATAAATAGGAAATGATCACCTTATAAAGATGATAAAAATACCCCCTTACCTTGAGCTTACATTTTCTTTACCTTGTCAACTTCCTCTTGCCATATTCCAACACTCTGATCTTCCTCTTCAACCAAGTACTACAAACAATGAAGAAATATCACAAAAACATATTGAAATATAATGGAATTCACTAAGAGACATCTGAGAGGGATTCACCCTAATATTTTTGGGTCATGCACATTTTGAGCATCTACAGATCTTCATACACCATAAAGAATCAACACATAGGCTTACTATCATTTTATCTCAAGATACCACAAGGATCACCAATAGAACTTCATTTTTTAAGACCACCTACGAACTCCCCTTGAAACATACATACCTTTCTATTTTGGAAAAACTAAACAAAATGAACTCTTCTTCTAACAATTCATATCTAGTCTCCTTATAGCCCCACCTGGAACTTGTAGAGCCCACAAATTTTAGTATACACATCATCAAGACCTAAAACTTCATATCTGGAGCACACTCATATTTCCTCTCAAGAAAACCAATTTTAAATACCTAGATCAACCTATACAACATACTTCCTTAACAAACCATCTTGCCAATTAAGCCTCCATCTTGATAAAAACATTGAAAACTATAAACCTTCAAATATCTGTGAATCTTGATTTGACAACCCATTTGGTCCATTCAATATATTAAGAAGCCTCATACCTTAACTCAAAATGTAAACCACTTTTCTAGTAGAGCCCAAAACCCTAGAATCTCAAAACAAATAGAGTCAACATACATCTTTCTAGTCAACACCCACCTCTAAGACTTCTTATACACCTAGAGACAACCATTATGCACTTATGGACCATGATTTGAGATTTCACATCTTTGGGAACTCATATATCCTTCAAACCAAAAAACCACTTGGAACATGCTATAATAAGGTCAATAGACCTTTCTATGTGAAAAGATCATCTTAAAAAATCACAAATCCTCTTTTACCACTTGAAAACCTTAAATCTAACCTTGCAGACTGACCATATATAGTTATGACACCACTCTGACATTAAAACAACATATATTTCACTTGAACATACATGTTCCAACTTAAAACACTCACCTCTTCCATTCTAGGACCCTTTGAAGAACACCACAATAACACTTGCTTCTCCACTATAAGGAGTCTCTTAATAAGCATATACAGAGACATCTTATGCACCATAATGTACCAAAACAAATTGAATCTAGGAATCATCCACATCTCTTTAGTAACCACTAGAATCCTCTTATATCTATAAGACTTTTTGCTCTTATTCTTCTTCTTCTTAGTCTGAACTATGACAATTGGTTCCTTTTCTATATCACTCTCCTCTTCTAATCTAAAATTGACAACACATGGAGAAACTATGGAATCATACCTTTTATTTTGAAGAAACAACCTTGTATCTTGGAACCTCATCATTAAGCACTATCAATTGATGTTCTTTTCGTGAGGCTTGTTGAACAATAACAAGATGTTCACTTGGATCCATACACATCTCAAGACTAGCCTCAACCAAGACTTTGGTTTTTTCCTTGATCTTAGTCTCTTCATTCACAACATGAGCAATCAATGAGATATCTTGGCACTCTTCACCTTTTAAAGAATTGTCCACCATATCAAATAGAGTACTTGGACCTCCAATCTCAGCATGACTCAAACTTACCACATTTAGTTTCCATGAGCTAACTTGCCTTCTACCTTGAACTCTTGGAGCCTGATTTAACCCATTCTGATTTGTAGACCTTTACTTGAAGAATCTATCAATGTGACCAATATTTTCATAGTTGTAGCAAAAAATACTCTTTTATGAAAACTTATGTTGTGTTGCCTTATTTAGACAAAAATTATCAGTGTCCAATGTCATGAGAATTGAAGCAAACTACTTTTTTTGAAGAAGACTTACCTTACCTTTCCTTATTTAGACAATGTTAATCAAAGTGCCCCTTATCAAGAAAGTTGAAACACTCAACCTTATTCACACCTTTTGACTAATGACCCCCATCATAGTCCCATGCAAACTCATTTCTAATAAGTCTTCTACATTTTTTAGCTCTATGCCCAAATTAATTAAAAGTATAGTAGTAACCATTAAAATTTGCAAACCTCATAGAATTTGGTTGTCTGATCTAATTTGTCTTCATTCTGCTAGTACCTTCATTCCTTATCTCATGATTTGTATTCAAAGTATGATTGTCCTTGTGTACATTAGTCTTCATATTGTTTTGAGTTACAGTCTTTGGTTCTTATTTGTATCCAAGACCAGTCTTATCACTTGTATGCTTTTGATCATTCAGAATATTGCCTAAATCACTTGAGCTCTTTTCAAATCTCATAAATGACATTAACTTACTAGATGTATTCTCTAACTTATATTTCAATGACTCATTTTCAATTACATACCTTGCACATTCATCTTCTTTAGCTTTTAGCCTTGTAGATAGAATTTCTAGATGACAACTGAGATGCTTGACCATATCTTCATGTTCTTTGGTGTCTTCATTCATTCTTTACTCATACACACTAAATTACTCCTAAAATTACTTGAGTTTAGATTTCATCTTCTTATTGATCTTCTTCTCAATCTTCAGTTCTTCAAGAATATTTGTCAATGTAGTCTTATAGTCCATCTCATCTTTACCATCATCTAAATCACTCCAAGTAGACTCCTTTTGGTGTGAGCAACTAATTTCTTTAGACATGAATAGGTTTTCATCTTCAATAGGCCCAACATCTTCATGATCATACTCTAAGTCATTGACTTCACTCTCATCTAATGATTTGTAATCTTCTTTGGTGTAGAGAATCTTATTATACTTGAAGTACTTCTTCTTGTTATCAAACCTTTTGAATCCCTTTTTGCTTTTATTAGACCTAAAAATTATCTTTTGATCATCATGACCTTGATCATGCTCTTCATCATCATCCTTCTTATAATTATAAGGGAACTTATTAGAAAAATGTCCTACCTCTCCATAATTAAAGCATTTGAGGGTTAGTTTACCCTTATATTTAAATGAAACTATTTTTAGTTTCCTTGAAATCAAAGAAATTAGTTCATCGTCATTTATATCAAAAATGTCATCCTCCTTTAGTTTATTACATTGGAACTTCTTCTTTGGCTTCATCTCTATCTTGAATGTTTCTTCCTTCTTTGGTGGTATATCATCATTCTTCCTCATCTCATAGGTAGTAAGGATTCCATGTAATTGATCCATCTTCAACTAAATAAGATCATGAATTTATTATATAGTAGATACTTTTGGATCAAAATTGCGGGATAGAGGCCTTAATACCTTTTTAACTAAAGCATCCTCTTCAAGGTTCTCTCTAATACCTCTAATGATGTTCACAATCTCATCAACTCTCTATAGAAAGGATGTCACAAAATCTTCTTATTTCATCTTGAGGCTTTAGAATTGCCTTTTATGAGCCTATAACTTGGCAAGCTTAACCTTTAAATCTCCTTCATAAATGATTTGCATTTTGTCCCATATCTCTTTAGTAGCTTTACAATAGATTACCTTGGTGAACTCAATCTTTGTAAGACAAAAAGTGATGGCATTCAATCCCTTATAATTATTCTCAAACAACTTCTTATCTATAGTACTAGATGGAGGAGTAGTAGGAGCAACATAACCATCCACAACAGATTGACATACATCAAACCCTAGAGACGTAATGCATATTCTCATCCTTTCACTCAAAAATTCATAATTGGATCCATTGAATAGTGGTGTTTGCTTAGTAGAGAAACCTCCTTGATGAATTAATGATCCCAAAAATTTCAATTTTAATTATATAATCCTTTCAAACTATTAGACAATCAACATATATCAACTTAATCAAGTAACATTA